>OY723389.1:5629563-6237063 GCA_963210295.1 Ophion ellenae | reverse complement strand
CCCGAATTCGTCTCCGATTTTATCCTACTTCCGGTCAGATTGGGTCGAGAAGTCTGACGATGCCGCGAGAACGACGCTAGTAGCTTTGTTTATTTAACAAAGATAAAATAGGTGCTCGGAATGGTTCCCGGGGCCTCGATCGGACATTCTCGATATTACTGCCCCGAATTCGGCTCCCATTTTATCCTACTTCCGGTCAGATTGGGTCGAGAAGTTTGACGATGCCGCGAGAACGACACTAGGAGCTTTGTTTATTTAACAAAGATAAAATCGGTGCTCGGAACGGTTCCCGGGGCCTCGATCGGACATTCCCGATATTACTGCCCCGAATTCGTCTCCGATTTTATCTTACTTCCGGTTAGATTGGGTGAAGAAGTTTGACGATGCCGCGAGAACGACAGTAGGAGCTTTGTTTATTTAACAAACATAAAATCGGTGCTCGGAATGGTTCTCGGAGCCTTGATCGGACATTCCCGACATTACTGCCCCGAATTCGTCTCCGATTTTATCCTACTTTCGGTCAGATTGAGTCGAGAGGTCTAACGATGCCACGAGAACGACGCTAGGAGCTTTGTTTATTTAACAAAGATAAAATCGGTGCTCGGAACGGTTCCCAGGGCCTCGATCGGATATTCCCGATAATACTGCCCCGAATTCGTCTCCGATTTTATCCTACTTCCGGTCAGATTGGGTCGAGAAGTCTGACGATGCCGTGAGAACGACGCTAGGAGCTTTGTTTATTTAACAAAGATAAAATCGGTGCTCGGAATGGTTCCCGGGGGCTCGATCGGACATTCCCGATACTACTGCCCCCGATCCGTCTCCGATTTTATCTTACTTCCGGTCAGATTGGGTCGAGAAGTCTGACGATGCCGCGAAAACGACGGAAGGAGCATTGTTTATTTAACAACGATAAAATCGGTGCTCGGAATGGTTCCCGGGGCCTCGATCGGACATTCTCGATATTACTGCCCCGAACTCGGCTCCGATTTTATCCTACTTCCGGTCCGATTGGGTCGAGAAGTCTGACGATGCCGCGAGAACGACGCTAGGAGCTTTGTTTATTTAACAAAGATAAAATCGGTGCTCGGAATGGTTCCCGGGGCCTCGATCGGACATTCCCGATACTACTGCCCCCGATCCGTCTCCGATTTTATCTTACTTCCGGTCAGATTGGGTCGAGAAGTCTGACGATGCCGCGAGAACGCCGGAAGGAGCATTGTTTATTTAACAACGATAAAATCGGTGCTCGGAATGGTTCCCGGGGCCTCGATCGGACATTCTCGATATTACTGCCCCGAATTCGGCTCCAATTTTATCCTACTTCCGGTCAGATTGGATCGAGAAGTCTGACGATGCCGCGAGAACGACGCTGGGATCTTCGTTTATTTAACAAAGATAAAATCGATGCTCGGAATGGTTCGCGGGGGCTCGATTGGACGTTCCCGATATTACTGCCCCCAATTCGTCTCCGATTTTATCTTACTTCCGGTCAGAATGGATGAGGAAGTCTGACGATGCCGCGAGAACGACGGAAGGAGTATTGTTTATTTAACAGAGATAAAATCGGTGCTCGGAATGGTTCTCGGAGCCTTGATCGGACATTCCCGACAATACTGCCCCGAATTCGTCTCCGATTTTATCCTACTTCCGGTCAGATTGGGTCGAGAAGTCTGACGATGCCGCGAGAACGACGCTAGGAGGTTTGTTTATTTAACAAAGATAAAATCGGTGCTCGGAATGGTTCCCGGGGACTCGATCGGACATTCCCGATGATAATGCCCCGAATTCGTCTCCGATTTTATCCTACTTCCGGTCAGATTGGGTCGAGAAGTCTGACGATGCCGCGAGAACGACGCTAGTAGCTTTGTTTATTTAACAAAGATAAAATCGGTGCTCGGAATGGTTCCCGGGGCCTCGATCGGACATTCTCGATATTACTGCCCCGAATTCGGCTCCGATTTTATCCTACTTCCGGTCAGATTGGGTGGAGAAGTTTGACGATGCCGCGAGAACGACGCTAGGAGCTTTGTTTATTTAACAAAGATAAAATCGGTGCTCGGAACGGTTCCCGGGGCCTCGATCGGACATTCCCGATATTACTGCCCCGAATTCGTCTCCGATTTTATCTTACTTCCGGTTAGATTGGGTGAAGAAGTTTGACGATGCCGCGAGAACGACAGTAGGAGCTTTGTTTATTTAACAAACATAAAATCGGTGCTCGGAATGGTTCTCGGAGCCTTGATCGGACATTCCCGACATTACTGCCCCGAATTCGTCTCCGATTTTATCCTACTTTCGGTCAGATTGAGTCGAGAGGTCTAACGATGCCACGAGAACGACGCTAGGAGCTTTGTTTATTTAACAAAGATAAAATCGGTGCTCGGAACGGTTCCCAGGGCCTCGATCGGATATTCCCGATAATACTGCCCCGAATTCGTCTCCGATTTTATCCTACTTCCGGTCAGATTGGGTCGAGAAGTCTGACGATGCCGTGAGAACGACGCTAGGAGCTTTGTTTATTTAACAAAGATAAAATCGGTGCTCGGAATGGTTCCCGGGGCCTCGATCGGACATTCCCGATACTACTGCCCCCGATCCGTCTCCGATTTTATCTTACTTCCGGTCAGATTGGGTCGAGAAGTCTGACGATGCCGCGAGAACGACGGAAGGAGGATTGTTTATTTAACAACGATAAAATCGGTGCTCGGAATGGTTCCCGGGGCCTCGATCGGAGCTTCTCGATATTACTGCTCCGAACTCGGCTCCGATTTTATCCTACTTCCGGTCAGATTGGTTCGAGAAGTCTGACGATGCCGTGAGAATGACGCTAGGAGCTTTGTTTATTTAACAAAAATAAAATCGGTCCTCGGAATGGTTCCCGCAGCCTCGAACGGACATTCCCGATACTACAGCCCCCGATCCGTCGCCGATTTTATGTTACTTCCGGTCAGATTGGGTCGAGAAGTCTGACGATGCCGCGAGAACGACGCTAGGAGGTTTGTTTATTTAACAAAGATAAAATCGGTGCTCGGAATGGTTACCGGGGCCTCGAACGGACATTCCCGATATTAATGCCCCGAATTCGTCTCCGATTTTATCCTACTTCCGGTCAGATTGGGTCGAGAAGTCTGACGATGCCGCGAGAACGACGCTAGTCGCTTTGTTTATTTAACAAACATAAAATAGGTGCTCGGAATGGTTCCCGGGGCCTCGATCGGACATTCTCGATATTACTGCCCCGAATTCGGCTCCGATTTTATCCTACTTCCGGTCAGATTGGGTGGAGAAGTTTGACGATGCCGCGAGAACGACGCTAGGAGCTTTGTTTATTTAACAAAGATAAAATCGGTGCTCGGAACGGTACCCGGGGCCTCGATCGGACATTCCCGATATTACTGCCCCGAATTCGTCTCCGATTTTATCTTACTTCCGGTTAGATTGGGTGAAGAAGTTTGACGATGCCGCGAGAACGACAGTAGGAGCTTTGTTTATTTAACAAACATAAAATCGGTGCTCGGAATGATTCTCGGAGCCTTGATCGGACATTCCCGACATTACTGCCCCGAATTCGTCTCCGATTTTATCCTACTTCCGGTCAGATTGGGTCGAGAAGTCTGACGATGCCGTGAGAACGACGCTAGGAGCTTTGTTTATTTAACAAAGATAAAATCGGTGCTCGGAATGGTTCCCGGGGCCTCGATCGGACATTCCCGATACTACTGCCCCCGATCCGTCTCCGATTTTATCTTACTTCCGGTCAGATTGGGTCGAGAAGTCTGACGATGCCGCGAGAACGACGGAAGGAGGATTGTTTATTTAACAACGATAAAATCGGTGCTCGGAATGGTTCCCGGGGCCTCGATCGGAGCTTCTCGATATTACTGCCCCGAACTCGGCTCCGATTTTATCCTACTTCCGGTCAGATTGGTTCGAGAAGTCTGACGATGCCGTGAGAATGACGCTAGGAGCTTTGTTTATTTAACAAAAATAAAATCGGTCCTCGGAATGGTTCCCGCAGCCTCGAACGGACATTCCCGATACTACAGCCCCCGATCCGTCTCCGATTTTATGTTACTTCCGGTCAGATTGGGTCGAGAAGTCTGACGATGCCGCGAGAACGACGCTAGGAGGTTTGTTTATTTAACAACGATAAAATCGGTGCTCGGAATGGTTCCCGGGGCCTCGATCGGACATTCCCGATACTACTGCCCCCGATCCGTCTCCGATTTTATCTTACTTCCGGTCAGATTGGGTCGAGAAGTCTGACGATGCCGCGAGAACGCCGGAAGGAGCATTGTTTATTTAACAACGATAAAATCGGTGCTCGGAATGGTTCCCGGGGCCTCGATCGGGCATTCTCGATATTACTGCCCCGAATTCGGCTCCAATTTTATCCTACTTCCGGTCAGATTGGATCGAGAAGTCTGACGATGCCGCGAGAACGACGCTGGGAGCTTTGTTTATTTAACAAAGATAAAATCGGTGCTCGGGATGGATCCCGGGGCCTCCATCGGACATTCCCGATACTACTGCCCCCGATCCGCCTCCGATTTTATCTTACTTCCGGTCAGATTGGGTCGAGAAGTCTGACGATGCCGCGAGAACGACGGAAGGAGCATTGTTTATTTAACAACGATAAAATCGGAGCTCGGAATGGTTCCCGGGGCCTCGATCGGACATTCTCGATATTACTGCCCCGAATTCGGCTCCAATTTTATCCTACATCCGGTCAGATTGGATCGAGAAGTCTGACGATGCCGCGAGAACGACGCTGGGATCTTCGTTTATTTAACAAAGATAAAATCGATGCTCGGAATGGTTCGCGGGGGCTCGATTGGACGTTCCCGATAATACTGCCCCCAATTCGTCTCCGATTTTATCTTACTTCCGGTCAGAATGGACGAGGAAGTCTGACGATGCCGCGAGAACGACGGAAGGAGCATTGTTTATTTAACAGAGATTAAATCGGTGCTCGGAATGGTTCTCGGAGCCTTGATCGGACATTCCCGACATTACTGCCCCGAATTCGTCTCCGATTTTATCCTACTTCCGGTCAGATTGGGTCGAGAAGTCTGACGATGCCGCGAGAACGACGCTAGGAGGTTTGTTTATTTAACGAAGATAAGATCGGTGATCAGAATGGTTCCCGGGGCCTCGATCGGACATTCCCGATATTACTGCCCCGAATTTGTCTCCGATTTTATCCTACTTCTGGTCAGATTGGGTCGAGAAGTCTGACGATGCCGCGAGAACGACGCTAGGAGGTTTGTTTATTTAACAAAGATAAAATCGGTGTTCGGAATGATTCCCGGGGCCTGGATCGGACATTCTCGATATTACTGCCCCGAATTCGTCTCCGATTTTATCTTACTTCCGGTCAGCTTGGGTCAAGAAGTGTGACGATGCCGCGAGAACGACGGTAGGAGCTTTGTTTATTTTACAAAGATAAAATCGGTGCTCGGAACGGTTCCCAGGGCCTCGATCGGACATTCCCGATATTACTGCCCCGAATTTGTCTCCGATTTTATGTTAATTCCGGTCAGATTGGGTGGAGAAGTCTGACGATGCCGCGAGAACGACGCTAGGAGGTTTGTTTATTTAACAACGATAAAATCGGTGCTCGGAATGGTTCCCGGGGCCTCGATCGGACATTCCCGATATTACTGCCCCGAATTCGTCTCCGATTTTATCCTACTTCCGGTTAGATTGGGTCGAGAAGTCTGACAATGCCGCGAGAACGACGCTAGGAGCTTTGTTTATTTAACAAAGATAAAATCGGTGCTCGGAATGGTTCCCGGGGCCTCAATCGGACATTCTCGATATTACTGCCCCGAATTCGGCTCCGATTTTATCCTACTTCCGGTCAGATTGGGTCCAGAAGTCTGACGATGCCGCGAGAACGACGCTAGGAGCTTTGTTTATTTAACAAAGATAAAATCGGTGCTCGGAATGGTTCACGGGGCCTCGATCGGACATTCCCGATACTACTGCCCCCGATCCGTCTCCGATTTTATATTACTTCCGGTCAGATTGGGTCGAGAAGTGTGACGATGCCGCGAGAACGACGCTAGGAGCTTTGTTTATTTAACAAAGATAAAATCGGTGCTCGGAATCGTTCCCGGGGCCTCTATCGGACATTGTCGATATTACTCCCCCGATTTTATCCGACTTCCGGTCAGATTGGGTCGAGAAGTCTGACGATGCCGCGACAACGACCCTAGGAGGTTTGTTTATTTAACAAAGATAAAATCGGTGCTCGGAATGGTTCCTGGGGCCTCGATCGGACATTCCCGATATTAATGCCCCGAATTCGTCTCCGATTTTATCCTACTTCCGGACAGATTGGGTCGAGAAGTCTGACGATGCCGCGAGAACGACGCTAGTAGCTTTGTTTATATAACAAAGATAAAATAGGGGCTCGGAATGGTTCCCGGGGCCTCGATCGGACATTCTCGATATTACTGCCCCGAATTCGGCTCCGATTTTATCCTACTTCCGGTCAGATTGGGTCGAGAAGTTTGACGATGCCGCGAGAACGACGCTAGGAGCTTTGTTTATTTAACAAAGATAAAATCGGTGCTCGGAACGGTTCCCGGGGCCTCGATCGGACATTCCCGATATTACTGCTCCGAATTCGTCTCCGATTTTATCTTACTTCCGGTCAGATTGGGTGAAGAAGTTTGACGATGCCGCGAGAACGACAGTAGGAGCTTTGTTTATTTAACAAACATAAAATCGGTGCTCGGAATGGTTCTCGGAGCCTTGATCGGACATTCCCGACATTACTGCCCCGAATTCGTCTCCGATTTTATCTTACTTCCGGTCAGATTGGGTCGAGAAGTCTGACGATGCCGCGAGAACGACGCTAGTAGCTTTGTTTATTTAACAAAGATAAAATAGGTGCTCGGAATGGTTCCCGGGGCCTCGATCGGACATTCTCGATATTACTGCCCCGAATTCGGCTCCAATTTTATCCTACTTCCGGTCAGATTGGGTCAAGAAGTCTGACGATGCCGCGAGAACGACGCTAGGAGCTTTGTTTATTCAACAAAGATAAAATCGGTGCTCGGAACGGTTCCCGGGTCCTCGATCGGACATTCCCGATATTACTGCCCCGAATTCGTCTCCGATTTTATCTTACTTCCGGTCAGATTGGGTGAAGAAGTTTGACGATGCCGCAAGAACGACAGTAGGAGCTTTGTTTATTTAACAAACATAAAATCGGTGCTCGGAATGGTTCTCGGAGCCTTGATCGGACATTCCCGACATTACTGCCCCGAATTCGTCTCCGATTTTATCCTACTTTCGGTCAGATTGGGTCGAGAGGTCTAACGATGCCACGAGAACCACGCTAGGAGCTTTGTTTATTTAACAAAGATAAAATCGGTGCTCGGAACGGTTCCCGGGGCCTCGATCGGACATTCCCGATTTTACTGCCCCGAATTCGTCTCCGATTTTATCCGACTTCTAGTCAGATTGGGTCGAGACGTCTGACGATGCCGCGAAACCGACGCTAGGAGCTTTGTTTATTTAACAAAGATAAAATCGGTGCTCGGAATGGTTCTCGGAGCCTTGGTCGGACATTCCCGACATTACTGCCCCGAATTCGTCTCCGATTTTATCCTACTTCCGGTCAGATTGGGTCGAGAAGTCTGACGATGCCGCGAGCACGACGCTAGGAGCTTTGTTTATTTAACAAAGATAAAATCGGTGCTCGGAATGGTTCTCGGAGCCTTGATCGGACATTCCCGACATTACTGCCCCGAATTTGTCTCCGATTTTATCCTACTTCCGGTCAGATTGGGTCGAGAAGTCTGACGATGCCGCAAGAACGATGCTAGGAGCTTTGTTTATTTAACAAAGTCAAAATCGCTGCTCGGAATGGTTCCCGGGGCCTCGATCGGACGTTCCCGATATTACTGCCCCGAATTCGTCTTCGATTTTATCCGACTTCCAGTCAGATTGGGTCGAGAAGTCTGACGATGCCGCGAGAACGACGCTAGGAGCTTTGTTTATTTAACAAAGATAAAATCGGTGCTCGGAATGGTTCTCGGAGCCTTGATCGGACATTGTCGATATTACTGCCCCGAATTCGGCTCCGATTTTATTCTACGTCCGGTCAGATTGGGTCGAGAAGTCTGACGATGCCACGACAACGACGCTAGGAGGTTTGTTTATTTAACAAAGATAAAATCGGTGCTCGGAATGGTTCCCCGGGCCTCAATCGGACATTCCCGATATTAATGCCCCGAATTCGTCTCCGATTTTATCCTACTTCCGGTCAGATTGGGTCGAGAAGTCTGACGATGCCGCGAGAACGACGCTAGTAGCTTTGTTTATTTAACAAAGATAAAATCGGTGCTCGGAATGGTTCCTGGTGCCTCGATCGGACATTCCCGATACTACTGCCCCCGATCCGTCTCCGATTTTATCTTACTTCCGGTCAGATTGGGTCGAGAAGTCTGACGATGCCGCGAGAACGACGCTAGGAGGTTTGTTTATTTAACAAAGATAACATCGGTGCTCGGAATGGTTCCCGGGGCCTCGATCGGACATTGTCGATATTACTGCCCCGAATTCGGCTCCGATTTTATCCTACTTCCGGTCAGATTGGGTCGAGAAGTCTGACGATGCCGCGAGAACGACGCTAGGAGGTTTGATTATTTAACGAAGATAAAATCGGTGCTCGGAATGGTTCCCGGGGCCTCGATCGGACATTCTCGATATTACTGCCCCGAATTCGGCTCCGATTTTATCCTACTTCCGGTCAGATTGGGTCGAGAAGTCTGACGATGCCGCGAGAACGACGCTAGGAGCTTTGTTTATTTAACAAAGATAAAATCGGTGCTCGGAATGGTTCACGGGGCCTCGATCGGACATTCCCGATACTACTGCCCCCGATCCGTCTCCGATTTTATATTACTTCCGGTCAGATTGGGTCGAGAAGTGTGACGATGCCGCGAGAACGACGCTAGGAGCTTTGTTTATTTAACAAAGATAAAATCGGTGCTCGGAATCGTTCCCGGGGCCTCTATCGGACATTGTCGATATTACTCCCCCGATTTTATCCGACTTCCGGTCAGATTGGGTCGAGAAGTCTGACGATGCCGCGACAACGACCCTAGGAGGTTTGTTTATTTAACAAAGATAAAATCGGTGCTCGGAATGGTTCCTGGGGCCTCGATCGGACATTCCCGATATTAATGCCCCGAATTCGTCTCCGATTTTATCCTACTTCCGGACAGATTGGGTCGAGAAGTCTGACGATGCCGCGAGAACGACGCTAGTAGCTTTGTTTATAAAACAAAGATAAAATAGGGGCTCGGAATGGTTCCCGGGGCCTCGATCGGACATTCTCGATATTACTGCCCCGAATTCGGCTCCGATTTTATCCTACTTCCGGTCAGATTGGGTCGAGAAGTTTGACGATGCCGCGAGAACGACGCTAGGAGCTTTGTTTATTTAACAAAGATAAAATCGGTGCTCGGAACGGTTCCTGGGGCCTCGATCGGACATTCCCGATATTACTGCTCCGAATTCGTCTCCGATTTTATCTTACTTCCGGTCAGATTGGGTGAAGAAGTTTGACGATGCCGCGAGAACGACAGTAGGAGCTTTGTTTATTTAACAAACATAAAATCGGTGCTCGGAATGGTTCTCGGAGCCTTGATCGGACATTCCCGACATTACTGCCCCGAATTCGTCTCCGATTTTATCTTACTTCCGGTCAGATTGGGTCGAGAAGTCTGACGATGCCGCGAGAACGACGCTAGTAGCTTTGTTTATTTAACAAAGATAAAATAGGTGCTCGGAATGGTTCCCGGGGCCTCGATCGGACATTCTCGATATTACTGCCCCGAATTCGGCTCCAATTTTATCCTACTTCCGGTCAGATTGGGTCAAGAAGTCTGACGATGCCGCGAGAACGACGCTAGGAGCTTTGTTTATTCAACAAAGATAAAATCGGTGCTCGGAACGGTTCCCGGGGCCTCGATCGGACATTCCCGATTTTACTGCCCCGAATTCGTCTCCGATTTTATCCGACTTCTAGTCAGATTGGGTCGAGAAGTCTGACGATGCCGCGAAAACGACGCTAGGAGCTTTGTTTATTTAACAAAGATAAAATCGGTGCTCGGAATGGTTCTCGGAGCCTTGATCGGACATTCCCGACATTACTGCCCCGAATTCGTCTCCGATTTTATCCTACTTCCGGTCAGATTGGGTCGAGAAGTCTGACGATGCCGCGAGAACGATGCTAGGAGCTTTGTTTATTTAACAAAGATAAAATCGCTGCTCGGAATGGTTCCCGGGGCCTCGATCGGACGTTCCCGATATTACTGCCCCGAATTTGTCTCCGATTTTATCCTACTTCCGGTCAGATTGGGTCGAGAAGTCTGACGATGCCGCGAGAACGATGCTAGGAGCTTTGTTTATTTAACAAAGATAAAATCGCTGCTCGGAATGGTTCCCGGGGCCTCGATCGGACGTTCCCGATATTATTGCCCCGAATTCGTCTCCGATTTTATCCGACTTCCAGTCAGATTGGGTCGAGAAGTCTGACGATGCCGCGAGAACGACGCTAGGAGCTTTGTTTATTTAACAAAGATGAAATCGGTGCTCGGAACGGTTCCCAGGGCCTCGATCGGACATTCCCGATATTACTGCCCCGAATTTGTCACCGATTTTATGTTAATTCCGGTCAGATTGGGTCGAGAAGTCTGACGATGCCGCGAGAACGACGCTAGGAGGTTTGTTTATTTAACAACGATAAAATCGGTGCTCGGAATGGTTCCCGGGGCCTCGATCGGACATTCCCGATATTACTGCCCCGAATTCGTCTCCGATTTTATCCTACTTCCGGTCAGATTGGGTCGAGAAGTCTGACGATGCCGCGAGAACGACGCTAGGAGCTTTGTTTATTTAACAAAGATAAAATCGGTGCTCGGAATGGTTCCCGGGGCCTCAATCGGACATTCTCGATATTAGCGCCCCGAATTCGGCTCCGATTTTATCCTACTTCCGGTCAGATTGGGTCGAGAAGTCTGACGATGCCGCGAGAACGACGCTAGGAGCTTTGTTTATTTAACAAAGATAAAATCGGTGCTCGGAATGGTTCCCGGGGCCTCGATCGGACATTCCCGATACTACTGCCCCCGATCCGTCTCCGATTTTATATTACTTCCGGTCAGATTGGGTCGAGAAGTGTGACGATGCCGCGAGAACGACGCTAGGAGCTTTGTTTATTTAACAAAGATAAAATCGGTGCTCGGAATCGTTCCCGGGGCCTCTATCGGACATTGCCGATATTACTCCCCCGATTTTATCCGACTTCCGGTCAGATTGGGTCGAGAAGTCTGACGATGCCGCGACAACGACGCTAGGAGGTTTGTTTATTTAACAAAGATAAAATCGGTGCTCGGAATGGTTCCTGGGGCTTCGATCGGACATTCCCGATATTAATGCCCCGAATTCGTCTCCGATTTTATCCTACTTCCGGACAGATTGGGTCGAGAAGTCTGACGATGCCGCGAGAACGACGCTAGTAGCTTTGTTTAGTTAACAACGATAAAATAGGGGCTCGGAATGGTTCCCGGGGCCTCGATCGGACATTCTCGATATTACTGCCCCGAATTCGGCCCCGATTTTATCCTACTTCCGGTCAGATTGGGTCGAGAAGTTTGACGATGCCGCGAGAACGACGCTAGGAGCTTTGTTTATTCAACAAAGATAAAATCGGTGCTCGGAACGGTTCCCGCGGCCTCGATCGGACATTCCCGATATTACTGCTCCGAATTCGTCTCCGATTTTATCTTACTTCCGGTCAGACTGGGTGAAGAAGTTTGTCGATGCCGCGAGAACGACAGTAGGAGCTTTGTTTATTTAACAAACATAAAATCGGTGCTCGGAATGGTTCTCGGAGCCTTGATCGGACATTCCCGACATTACTGCCCCGAATTCGTCTCCGATTTTATCCTACTTTCGGTCAGATTGGTTCGAGAGGTCTAACGATGCCACGAGAACGACGCTAGGAGCTTTGTTTATTTAACAAAGATAAAATCGGTGCTCGGAACGGTTCCCAGGGACTCGATCGGATATTCCCGATAAGACTGCCCCGAATTCGTCTCCGATTTTATCCTACTTCCGGTCAGATAGGGTCGAGAAGTCTGACGATGCCGTGAGAACGACGCTAGGAGCTTTGTTTATTTAACAAAGATAAAATCGGTGCTCGGAATGGTTCCCGGGGCCTCGATCGGACATTCTCGATATTACTGCCCCGAATTCGGCTCCGATTTTATCCTACTTCCGGTCAGATTGGGTCGAGAAGTTTGACGATGCCGCGAGAACGACGCTAGGAGCTTTGTTTATTTAACAAAGATAAAATCGGTGCTCGGAACGGTTCCCGGGGCCTCGATCGGACATTCCCGATATTACTGCTCCGAATTCGTCTCCGATTTTATCTTACTTCCGGTCAGATTGGGTGAAGAAGTTTGACGATGCCGCGAGAACGACAGTAGGAGCTTTGTTTATTTAACAAACATAAAATCGGTGCTCAGAATGGTTCTCGGAGCCTTGATCGGACATTCCCGACATTACTGCCCCGAATTCGTCTCCGATTTTATCTTACTTCCGGTCAGATTGGGTCGAGAAGTCTGACGATGCCGCGAGAACGACGCTAGTAGCTTTGTTTATTTAACAAAGATAAAATAGGTGCTCGGAATGGTTCCCGGGGCCTCGATCGGACATTCTCGATATTACTGCCCCGAATTCGGCTCCGATTTTATCCTACTTCCGGTCAGATTGGGTCGAGAAGTCTGACGATGCCGCGAGAACGACGCTAGGAGCCTTGTTTATTTAACAAAGATAAGATCGGTGCTCAGAATGGTTCCCGGGGCCTCGATCGGACATTCTCGATATTGCTGCCCCGAATTGGGCTCCGATTTTATCCTAATTCCGGTCCGATTGGGTCTAGAAGTCTGACGATGCCGCGAGAACGACGCTAGGAGGTTTGTTTATTTAACAAAGATAAAATCGGTGCTCGGAATGGTTCCCGGGGCCTCGACCGGACATTCCCGATACTACTGCCCCCGATCCGTCTCCGATTTTATCTTACTTCCGGTCAGATTGGGTCGAGAAGTCTGACGATGCCGCGAGCACGACGCTAGGAGCTTTGTTTATTTAACAAAGATAAAATCGGTGCTCGGAATGGTTCTCGGAGCCTTGATCGGACATTCCCGACATTACTGCCCCGAATTTGTCTCCGTTTTTATCCTACTTCCGGTCAGATTGGGTCGAGAAGTCTGACGATGCCGCGAGAACGATGCTAGGAGCTTTGTTTATTTAACAAAGATAAAATCGCTGCTCGGAATGGTTCCCGGGGCCTCGATCGGACGTTCCCGATATTACTGCTCCGAATTTGTCTCCGATTTTATCCTACTTCCGGTCAGATTGGGTCGAGAAGTCTGACGATGCCGCGAGAACGATGCTAGGAGCTTTGTTTATTTAACAAAGATAAAATCGCTGCTCGGAATGGTTCCCGGGGCCTCGATCGGACGTTCCCGATATTATTGCCCCGAATTCGTCTCCGATTTTATCCGACTTCCAGTCAGATTGGGTCGAGAAGTCTGACGATGCCGCGAGAACGACGCTAGGAGCTTTGTTTATTTAACAAAGATGAAATCGGTGCTCGGAACGGTTCCCAGGGCCTCGATCGGACATTCCCGATATTACTGCCCCGAATTTGTCACCGATTTGATGTTAATTCCGGTCAGATTGGGTCGAGAAGTCTGACGATGCCGCGAGAACGACGCTAGGAGGTTTGTTTATTTAACAACGATAAAATCGGTGCTCGGAATGGTTCCCGGGGCCTCGATCGGACATTCCCGATATTACTGCCCCGAATTCGTCTCCGATTTTATCCTACTTCCGGTCAGATTGGGTCGAGAAGTCTGACGATGCCGCGAGAACGACGCTAGGAGCTTTGTTTATTTAACAAAGATAAAATCGGTGCTCGGAATGGTTCCCGGGGCCTCAATCGGACATTCTCGATATTACTGCCCCGAATTCGGCTCCGATTTTATCCTACTTCCGGTCAGATTGGGTCGAGAAGTCTGACGATGCCGCGAGAACGACGCTAGGAGCTTTGTTTATTTAACAAAGATAAAATCGGTGCTCGGAATGGTTCCCGGGGCCTCGATCGGACATTCCCGATACTACTGCCCCCGATCCGTCTCCGATTTTATATTACTTCCGGTCAGATTGGGTCGAGAAGTGTGACGATGCCGCGAGAACGACGCTAGGAGCTTTGTTTATTTAACAAAGATAAAATCGGTGCTCGGAATCGTTCCCGGGGCCTCTATCGGACATTGCCGATATTACTCCCCCGATTTTATCCGACTTCCGGTCAGATTGGGTCGAGAAGTCTGACGATGCCGCGACAACGACGCTAGGAGGTTTGTTTATTTAACAAAGATAAAATCGGTGCTCGGAATGGTTCCTGGGGCTTCGATCGGACATTCCCGATATTAATGCCCCGAATTCGTCTCCGATTTTATCCTACTTCCGGACAGATTGGGTCGAGAAGTCTGACGATGCCGCGAGAACGACGCTAGTAGCTTTGTTTAGTTAACAACGATAAAATAGGGGCTCGGAATGGTTCCCGGGGCCTCGATCGGACATTCTCGATATTACTGCCCCGAATTCGGCCCCGATTTTATCCTACTTCCGGTCAGATTGGGTCGAGAAGTTTGACGATGCCGCGAGAACGACGCTAGGAGCTTTGTTTATTCAACAAAGATAAAATCGGTGCTCGGAACGGTTCCCGCGGCTTCGATCGGACATTCCCGATATTACTGCTCCGAATTCGTCTCCGATTTTATCTTACTTCCGGTCAGATTGGGTGAAGAAGTTTGTCGATGCCGCGAGAACGACAGTAGGAGCTTTGTTTATTTAACAAACATAAAATCGGTGCTCCGAATGGTTCTCGGAGCCTTGATCGGACATTCCCGACATTACTGCCCCGAATTCGTCTCCGATTTTATCCTACTTTCGGTCAGATTGGTTCGAGAGGTCCAACGATGCCACGAGAACGACGCTAGGAGCTTTGTTTATTTAACAAAGATAAAATCGGTGCTCGGAACGGTTCCCAGGGACTCGATCGGATATTCCCGATAAGACTGCCCCGAATTCGTCTCCGATTTTATCCTACTTCCGGTCAGATAGGGTCGAGAAGTCTGACGATGCCGTGAGAACGACGCTAGGAGCTTTGTTTATTTAACAAAGATAAAACCGGTGCTCGGAACGGTTCCCGGGGCCTCGATCGGACATTCCCGATATTACTGCCCCGAATTCGTCTCCGATTTTATCCGACTTCCAGTCAGATTGGGTCGCGAAGTCTGACGATGCCGCGAGAACGACGCTAGGAGCTTTGTTTATTTAACAAAGATAAAATCGGTGCTCGGAATGGTTCTCGGAGCCTTGATCGGACATTCCCGACATTACTGCCCCGAATTCGTCTCCGATTTTATCCTACTTCCGGTCAGATTGGGTCGAGAAGTCTGACGATGCCGCGAGCACGACGCTAGGAGCTTTGTTTATTTAACAAAGATAAAATCGGTGCTCGGAATGGTTCTCGGAGCCTTGATCGGACATTCCCGACATTACTGCCCCGAATTTGTCTCCGATTTTATCCTACTTCCGGTCAGATTGGGTCGAGAAGTCTGACGATGCCGCGAGAACGATGCTAGGAGCTTTGTTTATTTAACAAAGATAAAATCGCTGCTCGGAATGGTTCCCGGGGCCTCGATCGGACGTTCCCGATATTACTGCCCCGAATTCGTCTCCGATTTTATCCGACTTCCAGTCAGATTGGGTCGAGAAGTCTGACGATGCCGCGAGAACGACGCTAGGAGCTTTGTTTATTTAACAAACCTAAAATCGGTGCTCGGAATGGTTCTCGGAGCCTTGATCGGACATTGTCTATATTACTGCCCCGAATTCGGCTCCGATTTTATCCTACTTCCCGTCAGATTGGATCGAGAAGTCTGACGATGCCACGACAACGACGCTAGGAGGTTTGTTTATTTGACAAAGATAAAATCGGTGCTCGGAATGGTTCCCGGGGCCTCGATCGGACATTCCCGATATTAATGCCCCGAATTCGTCTCCGATTTTATCCTACTTCCGGTCAGATTGGGTCGAGAAGTTTGACGATGCCGCGAGAACGACGCTAGTAGCTTTGTTTATTTAACAAAGATAAAATCGGTGCTCGGAATGGTTCCCGGGGCCTCGATCGGACATTCCCGATACTACTGCCCCCGATCCGTCTCCGATTTTATCTTACTTCCGGTCAGATTGGGTCGAGAAGTCTGACGATGCCGCGAGAACGACGCTAGGAGGTTTGTTTATTTAACAAAGATAAAATCGGTGCTCGGAATGGTTCCCGGGGCCTCTATCGGACATTGTCGATATTACTCCCCCGAATTCGGCTCCGATTGTATCCTACTTCCGGTCAGATTGGGTCGAGAAGTCTGATGATGCCGCGAGAACGACGCTAGGAGGTTTGTTTATTTAACAAAGATAAAATCGCTGCTCGGAATGGTTCCCGGGGCTTCGATCGGACGTTCCCGATATTACTGCCCCGATTTCGTCTCCGATTTTATCTTACTTCCGGTCAGATTGGGTGAAGAAGTTTGACGATGCCGCGAGAACGACAGTAGGAGCTTTGTTTATTTAACAAACATAAAATCGGTGCTCGGAATGGTTCTCGGAGCCTTGATCGGACATTCCCGACATTAATGGCCCGAATTCGTCTCCGATTTTATCCTACTTTCGGTCAGATTGGGTCGAGAGGTCTAACGATGCCACGAGAACGACGCTAGCAGCTTTGTTTATTTAACAAAGATAAAATCGGTGCTCGGAATGGTTCCCGGGGCCTCAATCGGACATTCCCGACATTAATGGCCCGAATTCGTCTCCGATTTTATCCTACTTTCGGTCAGATTGGGTCGAGAGGTCTAACGATGCCACGAGAACGACGCTAGCAGCTTTGTTTATTTAACAAAGATAAAATCGGTGCTCGGAACGGTTCCCGGGGCCTCGATCGGACATTCCCGATTTTACTGCCCCGAATTCGTCTCCGATTTTATCCGACTTCCAGTCAGATTGGGTCGAGAAGTCTGACGATGCCGCGAGAACGACGCTAGGAGCTTTGTTTAGTTAACAACGATAAAATCGGTGCTCGGAATCGTTCCCGGGGCCTCTATCGGACATTGCCGATATTACTCCCCCGATTTTATCCGACTTCCGGTCAGATTGGGTCGAGAAGTCTGACGATGCCGCGACAACGACGCTAGGAGGTTTGTTTATTTAACAAAGATAAAATCGGTGCTCGGAATGGTTCCTGGGGCTTCGATCGGACATTCCCGATATTAATGCCCCGAATTCGTCTCCGATTTTATCCTACTTCCGGACAGATTGGGTCGAGAAGTCTGACGATGCCGCGAGAACGACGCTAGTAGCTTTGTTTAGTTAACAACGATAAAATAGGGGCTCGGAATGGTTCCCGGGGCCTCGATCGGACATTCTCGATATTACTGCCCCGAATTCGGCCCCGATTTTATCCTACTTCCGGTCAGATTGGGTCGAGAAGTTTGACGATGCCGCGAGAACGACGCTAGGAGCTTTGTTTATTCAACAAAGATAAAATCGGTGCTCGGAACGGTTCCCGCGGCTTCGATCGGACATTCCCGATATTACTGCTCCGAATTCGTCTCCGATTTTATCTTACTTCCGGTCAGATTGGGTGAAGAAGTTTGTCGATGCCGCGAGAACGACAGTAGGAGCTTTGTTTATTTAACAAACATAAAATCGGTGCTCCGAATGGTTCTCGGAGCCTTGATCGGACATTCCCGACATTACTGCCCCGAATTCGTCTCCGATTTTATCCTACTTTCGGTCAGATTGGTTCGAGAGGTCCAACGATGCCACGAGAACGACGCTAGGAGCTTTGTTTATTTAACAAAGATAAAATCGGTGCTCGGAACGGTTCCCAGGGACTCGATCGGATATTCCCGATAAGACTGCCCCGAATTCGTCTCCGATTTTATCCTACTTCCGGTCAGATAGGGTCGAGAAGTCTGACGATGCCGTGAGAACGACGCTAGGAGCTTTGTTTATTTAACAAAGATAAAACCGGTGCTCGGAACGGTTCCCGGGGCCTCGATCGGACATTCCCGATATTACTGCCCCGAATTCGTCTCCGATTTTATCCGACTTCCAGTCAGATTGGGTCGCGAAGTCTGACGATGCCGCGAGAACGACGCTAGGAGCTTTGTTTATTTAACAAAGATAAAATCGGTGCTCGGAATGGTTCTCGGAGCCTTGATCGGACATTCCCGACATTACTGCCCCGAATTCGTCTCCGATTTTATCCTACTTCCGGTCAGATTGGGTCGAGAAGTCTGACGATGCCGCGAGCACGACGCTAGGAGCTTTGTTTATTTAACAAAGATAAAATCGGTGCTCGGAATGGTTCTCGGAGCCTTGATCGGACATTCCCGACATTACTGCCCCGAATTTGTCTCCGATTTTATCCTACTTCCGGTCAGATTGGGTCGAGAAGTCTGACGATGCCGCGAGAACGATGCTAGGAGCTTTGTTTATTTAACAAAGATAAAATCGCTGCTCGGAATGGTTCCCGGGGCCTCGATCGGACGTTCCCGATATTACTGCCCCGAATTCGTCTCCGATTTTATCCGACTTCCAGTCAGATTGGGTCGAGAAGTCTGACGATGCCGCGAGAACGACGCTAGGAGCTTTGTTTATTTAACAAACCTAAAATCGGTGCTCGGAATGGTTCTCGGAGCCTTGATCGGACATTGTCTATATTACTGCCCCGAATTCGGCTCCGATTTTATCCTACTTCCCGTCAGATTGGATCGAGAAGTCTGACGATGCCACGACAACGACGCTAGGAGGTTTGTTTATTTGACAAAGATAAAATCGGTGCTCGGAATGGTTCCCGGGGCCTCGATCGGACATTCCCGATATTAATGCCCCGAATTCGTCTCCGATTTTATCCTACTTCCGGTCAGATTGGGTCGAGAAGTTTGACGATGCCGCGAGAACGACGCTAGTAGCTTTGTTTATTTAACAAAGATAAAATCGGTGCTCGGAATGGTTCCCGGGGCCTCGATCGGACATTCCCGATACTACTGCCCCCGATCCGTCTCCGATTTTATCTTACTTCCGGTCAGATTGGGTCGAGAAGTCTGACGATGCCGCGAGAACGACGCTAGGAGGTTTGTTTATTTAACAAAGATAAAATCGGTGCTCGGAATGGTTCCCGGGGCCTCTATCGGACATTGTCGATATTACTCCCCCGAATTCGGCTCCGATTTTATCCTACTTCCGGTCAGATTGGGTCGAGAAGTCTGATGATGCCGCGAGAACGACGCTAGGAGGTTTGTTTATTTAACAAAGATAAAATCGCTGCTCGGAATGGTTCCCGGGGCTTCGATCGGACGTTCCCGATATTACTGCCCCGATTTCGTCTCCGATTTTATCTTACTTCCGGTCAGATTGGGTGAAGAAGTTTGACGATGCCGCGAGAACGACAGTAGGAGCTTTGTTTATTTAACAAACATAAAATCGGTGCTCGGAATGGTTCTCGGAGCCTTGATCGGACATTCCCGACATTAATGGCCCGAATTCGTCTCCGATTTTATCCTACTTTCGGTCAGATTGGGTCGAGAGGTCTAACGATGCCACGAGAACGACGCTAGCAGCTTTGTTTATTTAACAAAGATAAAATCGGTGCTCGGAACGGTTCCCGGGGCCTCGATCGGACATTCCCGATTTTACTGCCCCGAATTCGTCTCCGATTTTATCCGACTTCCAGTCAGATTGGGTCGAGAAGTCTGACGATGCCGCGAGAACGACGCTAGGAGCTTTGTTTATTTAACAAAGATAAAATCGGTGCTCAGAATGGTTCTCGGAGCCTTGATCGGACATTCCCGACATTACTGCCCCGAATTCGTCTCCGATTTTATCCCACTTCCGGTCAGATTAGGTCGAGAAGTCTGACGATGCCGCGAGCACGACGCTAGGAGCTTTGTTTATTTAACAAAGATAAAATCGGTGCTCGGAATGGTTCTCGGAGCCTTGAGCGGACATTCCCGACATTACTGCCCCGAATTTGTCTCCGATTTTATCCTACTTCCGGTCAGATTCGGTCGAGAAGTCTGACGATGCCGCAAGAACGATGCTAGGAGCTTTGTTTATTTAACAAAGTCAAAATCGCTGCTCGGAATGGTTCCCGGGGCCTCGATCGGACCTTCCCGATATTACTGCCCCGAATTCGTCTCCGATTTTATCCTACTTCCAGTCAGATTGGGTCGAGAAGTCTGACGATGCCGCGAGAACGACGCTAGGAGCTTTGTTTATTTAACAAAGATAAAATCCGTGCTCGGAATGGTTCTCGGAGCCTTGATCGGACATTGTCGATATTACTGCCCCGAATTCGGCTCCGATTTTATTCTACGTCCGGTCAGATTGGGTCGAGAAGTCTGACGATGCCACGACAACGACGCTAGGAGGTTTGTTTATTTAACAAAGATAAAATCGGTGCTCGGAATGGTTCCCGGGGCCTCAATCGGACATTCCCGATATTAATGCCCCGAATTCGTCTCCGATTTTATCCTACTTCCGGTCAGATTGGGTCGAGAAGTCTGACGATGCCGCGAGAACGACGCTAGTAGCTTTGTTTATTTAACAACGATAAAATCGGTGCTCGGAATGGTTCCTGGGGCCTCGATCGGACATTCCCGATACTACTGCCCCCGATCCGTCTCCGATTTTATCTTTCTTCCGGTCAGATTGGTTCGAGAAGTCTGACGATGCCGCGAGAACGACGCTAGGAGGTTTGTTTATTTAACAAAGATAAAATCGGTGCTCGGAATGGTTTCCGGGGCCTCGATCGGACATTGTCGATATTACTGCCCCCAATTCGGCTCCGATTTTATCCTACTTCCGGTCAGATTGGGTCGAAAAGTCTGACGATGCCGCGACAACGACGCTAGGAGGTTTGTTTATTTAACAAAGATAAAATCGGTACTCGGAATGGTTCCCGGGGCCTCGATCGGACATTCCCGATATTAATGCCCCGAATTCGTCTCCGATTTTATCCGACTTCCGGTCAGATTGGGTCGAGAAGTCTGACGATGCCGCGAGAACGACGCTAGGAGGTTTGTTTACTTAACAAAGATAAAATCGGTGCTCGGAATGGTTCCCGGGGCCTCGATCGGACATTTCCGATACTACTGCCCCCAATTCGTCTCCGATTTTATCTTACTTCCGGTCAGATTGAGTCAAGAAGTGTGACGATGCCGCGAGAACGACGGTAGGAGCTTGTTTATTTATGAAAGATAAAATCGGTGCTCGGAATGATTCTCGGAGCCTTGATCGGACATTCCCGACATTATTGCCCCGAATGCGTCTCCGATTTTATCCTACTTTCGGTTAGATTGGGTCGAGAAGTCTAACGATGCCACGAGAACGACGCTAGGAGCTTTGTTTATTTAACAAAGATAAAATCGGTGCTCGGAACGGTTTCCGGCGCCTCGATCGGACATTCCCGATATTACTGCACCGAATTTGTCTCCGATTTCATCCTACTTCCGGTCAGATTGGGTCGAGAAGTCTGACGATGCCGCGAGAACGACGCTAGGAGCTTTGTTTATTTAACAAAGATAAAATCGGTGCTCAGAATGGTTCTCGGAGCCTTGATCGGACATTCCCGACATTACTGCCCCGACTTCGTCTCCGATTTTATCCTACTTCCGGTCAGATTGGGTCGAGAAGTCTGACGATGCCGCGAGAACGATGCTAGGAGCTTTGTTTATTTAACAAAGATAAAATCGCTGCTCGGAATGGTTCTCGGAGCCTTTATCGGACATTCCCGACATTACTTCCCAGAATTCGTTTCCGATTTTATCCTACTTCCGGTCAGATTGGGTCGAGAAGTCTGACGATGCCGCGAGAACGACGCTAGGAGGTTTGTTTATTTAACAAAGATTAAATCGGCGCTCGGAATGGATCCCGGGGCCTCGATCGGACATTCTCGATATTACTGCCCCGAATTCGGCTCCGATTTTATCCTACTTCCGGTCAGATTGGGTCTAGAAGTCTGACGATGCCGCGAGAACGACGCTAGGAGGTTTGTTTATTTAACAAAGATAAAATCGGTGCTCGGAATGGTTCCCGGGGCCTCGACCGGACATTCCCGATACTACTGCCCCCGATCCGTCTCCGATTTTATCTTACTTCCGGTCAGATTGGGTCGAGAAGTCTGACGATGCCGCGAGAACGACGCTAGGAGCTTCGTTTATTTAACAAAGATAAAATCGATCCTCGGAATGGTTCGCGGGGGCTCGATTGGACATTCCCGATATTACTGCGCCCAATTCGTCTCCGATTTCAACGCTTTGTTAAATAAACAAACCTCCTAGCGTGGTTCTCACGGCATCGTCAGACTTCTCGACCCAATCTGACCGGAAGTAGGATAAAATCGGAGACGAATTCGGGGCAGTAATATCGAGAATGTCCGATCGAGGCCCCGGGAACCATTCCGAGCACCGATTTTATCTTTGTTAAATAAACAAACCTCCTAGCGTCGTTCTCGCGGCATCGTCAGACTACTCGATCCAATCTGACCGAAAGTAGGATAAAATCGGAGACGAATTCGGGGCAGTAATGTCGGGAATGTCCGATCAAGGCTCCGAAAACCGTTCCGAGCACCGATTTTATCTTTGTTAAATAAACAAAGCTCCTAGCGTCGTTCTCGCGGCATCGTCAGACTTTTCGACCCAATCTGACCGGAAGTAGGACAAAATCGAAGACGAATTCGGGGCAGTAATATCGGGAATGTCCGATCAAGGCTCCGAGATCCATTCCGAGCACCGATTTTATCTTTGTTCAATAAACAATGCTCCTTCCGTCGGTCTCGCGGCATCGTCAGACTTCCTTATCCATTCTGACCGGAAGTAAGATAAAATCGGAGACGAATTGGGGGCAGTAATGTCGGGAATGTCCAATCGAGCCCCCGGGACCCATTCCGAGCATCGATTTTATCTTTGTTAAATAAACAAAGCTCCTAGCGTCGTTCTCGCGCTATTGTCAGACTTCTCGACCCCATCTGACCGGAAGTAAGATAAAATCGGAGACGGTTTGGGCGCAGTAGTGTCGGGAATGTCCGATCGAGGCCCCGGGAACCATTCCGAGCACCAATTTTATCTTTGTTAAATAAACAAAGCTCCTAGCGTCGTTCTCGCGGCATCGTCACACTTCTCGACCCAATCGGACCGGAAGTGGGATAAAATCGAAGACGGATTCGAGGCAGTAATATCGGGAATGTCCGATCGAGGCCCCGTGAACCATTCCGAGCACCGATTTTATCTTTGTTAAATAAACATAGCTCCTAGCGTTGTTCTCGCTGCATCGTCAGATTTCTCGACCCAATCTGACCGGAAGTAGGATGAAATCGGAGACGAATTCGGGGCAGTAATGTCGGGAATGTCCGATCAAGGCTCCGAGAACCATTCCGAGCACCGATTTAATCTTTGTTAAATAAACAAAGCTCCTACCGTCGTTCTCGCGGCATCGTCAGACTTCTTGATCCAACCTGACCGGGAGTAAGATCAAATCGGAGACGCATTCGGGGCAGTAGTATCAGGAATTTCCGATCAAGGCCCCGGGAGCCATTGCGAGCACCGATTTTATCTTTGTTAATTAAACAATGCTCCTTCCGTCGTTCTCGCGGCATCGTCAGACTTCCTTATCCATTCTGACCGGAAGTAAGATAAAATCGGAGATGAATTGGCGGCAGTAATATCGGGAATGTCCAATCGAGCCCCCGGGACCCATTCCCAGCACCGATTTCATCTTTGTTAATTAAACAAAGCTCCTAGCGTCATTCTCGCGGCATCGTCAGACTTCTCGACCCAATCTGACCGGAAGTAGGATAAAATCGGAGACTAATTCGGGGCAGTAATATCGGGAATGTCCGATCGAGGCTCCGAGAACCATTCCGAGCACCGATTTTATCTTTGTTAATTAAACAAAGCTCCTACCGTCGTTCTCGCGGCATCGTCCGACTTCTCGACTCAATCTGACCGGAAATAAGATAAAATCGGAGACGGATTCGGGCCAGTAGTATCACTAATGTCCGATCGGTGCTCCGAGTACCGTTGCGAGCACTGATTCTATCTTTGTTAAATAAATAATGCTCCTTCCGTCGTTGTCGCAGCATCGTCAGATTTCTCGACTCAATCTGACCCATTGCGGAGCAAATGCTAACCTGCGATTCACAATCCTGGGTCGTTTTCATCCCGCCCAAGATCATTTTCTTCACTTAATATTTATTTTTAAAAAAATCGAACCTAAGGAACAAAGCAACCTTATTAATCCTGTAGAAGTACGGTCTAAAGATCGACCATGATTTTTTTCAGATTTTTTCCACTGACAATTGTTGGTTTGGCAGTGCAAAAACGAAAACGACCCAGTTTCACGGGATTAATGTGCCTGAAATACGTTTATGGATTGAGGGTTAAGATAATCGATTGAAGTTGATCTATAGATTGCGAACTTTATCGGAAATAATGTCAATTTCGAAAATGTTTGCGGATTTCATGGTCCGCAAACAATATTCCTCATCATTTGCGATTCGCTAATAACTTTCGCAATAAATAATTCTATCAATCCATTCTAAAGTAATTTCGCGTGAAATTTTTTTTTTCCCAAATTATACGAGCATTTTTATTTTTGACTTTTTCATAAAATATTCAAAAATTCTGTAACTACAACATATGAAGATAATTTATGCAACTTTAAAAAACAACAATCTCGTAATATTTGGTAAAAATTAATAATGCCACGTCAAATTACTTCAAAATGTATTGCTAGAATCATTTATTTCAAAAGTTGTTAGCGAATCGCAAATGATTGAAAATCGTATTTTCAGTGCATGGAGTCCTCGAACATTTTATAAATTGACATTATTTTGAATCAAGTTCTCAGATTGGGACACATTCAGGTCCCTCGGTTCGCCGCGTATCATCGGACTCTGAACCAACTTCCGGTGACAGTCGACCATTCGGAAGTTGTAGCTGGGACGTCAGCAGACTAGCACTTCCTATAGCACTGTCGTGCCTGACATAGCTCGTTTGTTCCACTGATTAAATTCCGATTTATACACTTTTATCGTATGTTTGATAATTTTTTTCTCCATGACGGGGAGCACAAATAAAGTTTTTCGGGAGTGTCCCGTATTCGGAATTTTATAAACTTCATTCTCCTGCACGCAGAATGGATTTTTTATTCTTTTCCAGAATACACTATTTTCTCTGGCAAATGCTATTTATGACAAGAAGATGATATATTTTTTTTCGAAGAAAGCGTGAAAAACCATTAAAAATCATATTTTTTTCAGTCGCAAAATCACAGCGCAAGACCCTCTAAAAATACCTGTCCACCTTATAAAAGTCACCCTGATATGTATATATATATATACACTTCACCAAGGGACTTCAATATTTATGATTTTAGTTATTTTTATACTATACGAAGCCTTCCGATAAAGAGTATGGAAAGTAATCGGGATGTACTGATATTTATAAATAAAAAACTCCCCTCTTGATGTAATCGAACTATGTGTATAATAATGGCGATGACGCCTCGCGAGTCAATGAGATAAAGAGAAAAAGTAAACACTCTAGGTAGGAATTATAAAACAAATGTCAACTATTGATGGCACTAATTTAAAATATATATTCTTCCATATTATTTTTGTTCGAGTTCTTTTGGGATTGGACGAGTTCTTTTATTGGTTGAACCTGCTTCAATTCGTTCGTACAACCAGATACCTATAGAAATGCAAAAGAAAGAAAAAATTAAAACTACCCTGGCTCGAACTCAGGACCTTCAATACAGTAATCTAGCGTTCTACCAACTTCGCCACACAATCATTTGGCAATAAATATAATCTTCTCATATTTAAATGATTGCCGCGCTTGGGGTTCAAATAGGCTTGACGGCTTGTTCGGTTGGTTCATCGCTTAATTTAAGTCATATTTAGCTTCATTTTTAAACGTAACTAGCAAATCACGAGTTTTCATGGGTACACATACAATAAGCACGTGTTGAAAAGACAACCCCAGCATGTAGAGCCAACATTCCCGCATTTGCCCGGTTTCTTGCATGTACATGTTATTATTATTATTATTTATAATTTTTTTTTAATTTATAATAGACTTTATTGCTCCGGGCAACGCACTTCCTCAGTTTGCACTGGGAAACATTCACCTACCCCCGGGGGTTAGGCTCGGTCTTAACCTAGACCGGAACAATAACGCTGGGCGGCTTTCGAGGGTTTCGACATCACCTCGGCTGCCGCCCAGTCAAAAAGTCGCGCGAAAAGTCCAATATATCGCTCTGCGATAGTCGCTCCCTCAAGCCAAAGGGTTAGCGACTACCGCAGGCCACAATCGTGTTGCCTGAGTAAACGGAGGGACCCAAGTATGACCGCCTTTTGCATCCAACCTGCTAGCAAGCGGACACCGGGTTTGCAAACCGGTATACCAGCGAGGCCCGATACAAAAGACTCTTTCATCCCCCCTAGCGCGCCGATGATGAGGACAACGAGAGTTACCCTGAATCCTCGGTGCAAACGACGTAGCTCGGCCAGGAGAGGCTGATACTTGAGCCGTTTCTCCTCTTCCTTTCGCGACACGTTCACTTCGGCCGGAGCCGAAAACTCAATGACGTATATCGTCTTGTCGTCGAAATAGAAGAGGACAACATCAGGCTTAGTCGCTTGAAGCGGCCCGATGGTCGCGAATGAGAAGTTCCAATAAATCTTGCACCTCTCGCCCACGACAACGGACTCAATATCTTCTGGTAAATGAGGCGGCACAGGCTCCCGGTCTATCCCATAAGAGTGCCGTAGATGGTAGTACATTCTTAGGGCCGCGTTATGGCGATAGATATAGCCGGAGACTGCATATACTGGGCAGGCCGACAGTAGATGCATTAGTGTCTCCGGCGATTGTTTGCATGCATGACACAAAGTGGTCGGCAGAGGGTGACCCAAAACGCGACTGCGATAGACCAGGGTGTTGATGACTCCGTCTTGGCAGGCGCAGATAAACGCTTCGGTCTCGGACATCAGTCCAGCTGACCGCAAGAAGGAAAAGGTTAGCTGGGTGGACAGCCCCTGTTCCTCGATGTTGTGAAAAAACACACCGTGCATGGGTCTGTCGACGTGCTGCCGAGTCAGGACAGTCTGCTCGGCAGCCCTGATTGCCCGCCGACGTCGAGACTTGGGTAACCGAGCGCAGAGTCTATTGGCAAGGCGCCACGCCGGCGCCACGCCGGCGCCGGCGGAACCCCAAGCCGAGGGTCTCTGCCGCACGATCTGCCGCCTTATAGAGAAAAGCCCCCGCCCCATGAAGCTCATGCTGGTGCACAATCTCCAGGAGCGGGTCCGAGCTCGTTATTACATCGCTTGCTATTCCGAGGACCATGCGGTCATGAAGACACTCCAATCCCGAGAGCCCGCGCCCGCCGCTCTGACGCAGCATATAAAGGCGCGGGGAGGAAGATCGAGGGTGCAGACTCCGCTGGATGTTCATTATCTTGCGTGTGCCGATGTCCAGCTGTTTAAGCTCGTCTCTACGCCATTTGACGACGCCAAAGGAGTAGAGCAAGACCGGGACAGCGAGCATATTGGTGGCAGTGATATTATTTTTCCCAGACAGATCTGATTTCCAGATCAATCTGAGACGCCGCCTATACTCGCTGCGGAGGGCCTCCTTGACACCCTCAGCGTCCTCTACAGAGCGCTGATCGATGCCAGATACCGATAAGACCCTCCGGCGTCCAGGTGTTTGAAGACGCTCCCGTCCACCAGCCGAACATCAGCCGCGACACCCTCTGCTCTCCCTCTCCTGAGATGAAGAACGGTGCACTTGCCCCCCCGCGAGCGTATAGCTTGAGGTCATCCATATAAAATAAATGGGTGATCCCTCGCACACGCTCCCCGGGGGCCGCCGCTTCGTACCCGCGTGCAGCCCGCAGGGCGATTGATAAGGGTAATAGTGAGATGCAAAACAGGAGGGGGCTGAGAGAATCTCCCTGGATAATCCCCCTCCTATACCCCACCACTCCGGTCGACACGTTGCCTTCACTAGTCGTAGCTGTGAACCGTGTCTTCCAGAGCGGCATGCGCTGCCTTATGCATCTCACTATGTAAGGACTCACTGAAAGGCGTTCGAGTAGGTGTATAATCAGTTTGTGACTGACAGTGTCGAACGCCTTACGGTAGTCTATCCAAGCGACTGAAAGGTTACGCTTGTGTTGGATCGCGTCCTGCGTGATGCAGCGGTCCACCAGCAGGTTCTCCTTACAACCTCCCAGCCCCCTCTTGGATCCCCTTTGTTCGTGTATCTCCCGCCATGCAGGCTCAATCTCGCGCAGAACACGCTCATAAAGAATCTTTGTGAATATCTTACAGAGCGCATTCAGACACGTTATCGGGCCGTAGTTCTCCGGACGAGACAGATCCCCTTTTTTGGGGAGTAGCACCGTCCTTCCCTTTGTCAGCCACGTAGGGATTGGCACCGTCTCATCGATGAACGACGAGAAGATGCGGGCCAGATGGGTATGGGTGTGCGTGAATTCCTTCCACCAGAAGATGTTAATCCCATCCGGCCCGGGAGCGGCGTGGTTCCTCATGCTACTCATGCTACTCTACCTTACCCCGCGTGACTGGAAAACAGTCGCCCCGCTGACTCGGCTGTTGCCGGCAAAACGTGTCGAACCGCCCCAGAGCTGGAGTGCTTTCATCAAAATGACCCGCCTCGCTATACAGTTCTCCCCAAAACCGCTCCACCTGAACAGCTGTTGGCGCTTTGTCGGGGGCGGGCGTAGGTGGTTGGAACCAGTGGCCTGGGTCAGAGCGGAAGATGGCGTTGTCTAACGCCCGACCCAGCCGCCTCTCTAGGGATTGCTTCGCAACCCCCAGGTTCCGCACCTTCTCCACGTAGCGTTCCTTCACAATAAGAAGGATTGCTTTGTTCAATGTGTGGTGACGGCATTTCAGTTCCGAGCTGATTTTTCGGATTTTAGGGGTAAAGGCCCTCCCCGCCGTAATGAAGTCTAACACACACTGAACACGGGATGCCTGCCTCCGCGCTTCATTGATCTTATTCTGGAGCTGTGCAATGCGCCGCCGAGTCTTAGCCACGAACGCCGCCTTATCATTGCGTGTCTGAGGCTTCGACTCAACAGCCGCGTGATACACAGCCCAGTTCAAGCTGAGGAGATCAGCAGTCTCAGGGATTGCTGCCGCGAGGGACTCATTCGCCGCTTCTAGGCAACCAGGCTGGAGAGAAAATTTCCCAGTGATTCTCTCCCTCCTTGTTCCCCAGTCCTCTGTCAAATCGACGCGCCAACGGGGGGGTTCCGACTGCCGGGGGGTTCGAACTTGAGGCCGTCCGGCAGAGCTCCGCACGGAACGCGCGGAAGAGCGCCTGCCGGACAGCTCTGGTGGTAGTAACAAGAGATCGTAGCCTTGTCGTCGCAAGCGGGCAGCCTGGTCTCGCAGATGTTGTTGCGAGAGGTGTGCAAGCTCTGGGTGCGCTTGGCTCCACAGGGCCTGCAACCTCGCCATATAGCCCCGCCGCGACGGTACGCTATCCCTCCAGCAGCGGATGAGGTCCTCCTTGAGTTCCTCCGTCCACTCGAGGCGCCGATTTCGAGCCGTGGTCGTTGCCGTGGATCCTATCCGGGTGCCCCTCGCAACTGACCCTTGGTCCCCATCCGAGAGGGACCGGTTGTGGGGGGCCTGACTAGGTGGTCTACGAACCTAGTTTTCGGCGTGCTAGGTGGTTGACCTAGCACATCGGTGGCTATTGCGGGGGAGTTGTGCTCCCCCGGGCGATGGGTACGCCAGCTTCCCTACGCCATTCATTTATTATTATTATTATTATTATTATTATTATGATTATTATTTTTTTTTTATAATAGACTTTATTGCTCCGGGCAACGCACTTCCTCAGTTTGCACTGGGAAACATTCACCTACCCCCGGGGGTTAGGCTCGGTCTTAACCTAGACCGGAACAATAACGCTGGGCGGCATTCGAGGGTTCCGACATCACCTCGGCTGCCGCCCAGTCAAAAAAGTCGCGCGAACAGTTCAATATATCGCTCTGCGATAGCCGCTCCCTCAAGCCAGAGGGTTAGCGGCTACCGCAGTCCACAATCGTGTTGCCTGAGTAAACGGAGAGACCCAAGTATGACCGCCTTCTGCATCCGACCCGCTAGCAACCGGACACCGGGTTTGCAAACTGGTATGCCAGCGAGGCCCGATACAAAAGACTCTTTCATCCCCCCTAGCGCGCCGATGATGAGGACAACGAGAGTTACCCTGAATCCTCGGTGCAAACGACGTAGCTCGGCCAGGAGAGGCTGATACTTGAGCCGTTTCTCCTCTTCCTTTCGCGACACGTTCACTTCGGCCGGAGCCGAGAACTCAATGACGTATATCGTCTTGTCGTCGAAATCGAAGAGGACAACATCAGGCCTGTGAGGCGGCACAGGCTCCCGGTCTATCCCATAAGAGTGCCGTAGATGGTAGTACATTCTTAGGGCCGCGTTATGGCGATAGATATAGCCGGAGACTGCATATACTGGGCAGGCCGACAGTAGATGCATCAGTGTCTCCAGCGATTGTTTGCATGCACGACACAAAGTGGTCGGCAGAGGCTGACCCAAAACGCGACGGCGATAGACCAGGGTGTTGATGACTCCGTCTTGGCAGGCGCAGATAAACCCTTCGGTCTCGGACATCAGTCCAGCTGACCGCAAGAAGGAAAAGGTCAGCTGGGTGGACAGCCCCTGTTCCTCGATGTGGTGAAAAAACACACCGTGCATGGGTCTGTCCACGTGCTGCCGAGTCAGGACAGTCTGCTCGGCAGCCCTGATTGCCCGCCGACGTCGGGACGTGGGCAACCGAGCGACGGAGTCTATTGGCAAGGCGCCACGCCGGCGCCGGCAGAACTCCAAGCCGAGGGTCTCTGCCGCACGATCTGCCGCCTTATAGAGAAAAGCACCCGCCCCATGAAGCTCATGCTGGTGCACAATCTCCAGGAGCGGGTCCGAGCTCGTTATTACATCGCTTGCTATTCCGAGGACCATGCGGTCATGAAGACACTCCAATCCCGAGAGCCCGCGCCCGCCGCTCTGACGCAGCATATAAAGGCGCGGGGTGGAAGATCGAGGGTGCAGACTCCGCTGGATGTTCATTATCTTGCGTGTGCCGATGTCCAGCTGCTTAAGCTCGTCTCTACGCCATTTGACGACGCCAAAGGAGTAGAGCAGGACCGGGACAGCGAGCATATTGGTGGCAGTGATCTTATTTTTCCCAGACAGATCTGATTTCCAGATCCGTCTGAGACGCCGCCTATACTCGCTGCGGAGGGCCTCCTTGACACCCTCAGCGTCCTGTACAAAGCGCTGATCGATGCCAAGGTACCGATAAGACCCTCCGGCGTCCAGGTGTTTGAAGACGCTCCCGTCCACCAGCCGAACATCAGCCGCGACACCCTCTGCTCTCCCTCTCCTGAGATGAAGAACAGCGCACTTGTCCAATCCGAATTCCATTCCCGCCGCCCGCGTGTACGTCGCTACGATGTTCAAGAGGAGCTTAAGCCCCCCCTCCCCGGGAGCGTATAGCTTTAGGTCATCCATATAAAATAAATGGGTGATCCCTCGCCCACGCTCCCCGGGGGCCCCCGCTTCGTACCCGCGTGCAGCCCGCAAGGCGATTGATAAGGGTAATAGTGAGATGCAAAACAGGAGGGGGCTAAGAGAATCTCCCTGGATAATCCCCCTCCTATACCCCGCCACTCCGGTCGACACGTTGCCTCCACTAGTTTTAACTGTGAAGCGTGTCTTCCAAAGCGGCATGAGCTGCCTAATGCATCTCACTATGTAAGGACTCACCGAAAGGCGTTCGAGTAGGTGTATAATCAGTTTGTGACTGACAGTGTCGAACGCCTTACGGTAGTCTATCCAAGCGACTGAGAGGTTACGCTTGTGTTGGACCGCGTCCTGCGTGATGCAGCGGTCCACCAGCAGGTTCTCCTTACAACCTCCCAGCCCCCTCTTGGATCCCCTTTGTTCGTGTATCTCCCGCCATGCAGGCTCGATCTCGCGCAGAACACGCTCATAAAGAATCTTTGTGAAGATCTTACAGAGCGCATTCAGACACGTTATCGGGCGGTAGTTCTCCGGACGAGACAAATCCCCTTTTTTGGGGAGTAGCACCGTCCTTCCCTCTGTCAGCCACGCAGGGATGGGCACCGTCCCATCGATGAACGACGAGAAGATGCGGGCCAGATGGGTATGGGTGCACTTGAATTTCTTCCACCAGAAGATGTTAATCCCATCCGGCCCGGGAGCGGCGTGGTTCCTCATGCTACTCACCGCCTTCTCCACCTCACCCCGCGTGACTGGAAAACAGTCGCCACGCTGACTCGGCTGTTGCCGACAAAACGTGTCGAACCGTCCCAGAGCTGAAGTGCCTTCATCAAAATGACCCGCCTCGCTATACAGCTCTCCCCAAAACCGCTCCACCTGAACAGCTGTTGGCGCTGTGTCGGGGGCAGGCGTAGGTGGTTGGAACCAGCGGCCTGGGTCAGAACGGAAGAGGGCGTTGTCTAACGCCCGACCCAGCCGCCTTTCTAGGGATTGCTTCGCAACCCCCAGGTTCCGCACCTTCTCCACGTAGCGTTCCTTCACAATAAGAAGGATAGCTTTGTTCAATGTGTGGTGACGGCATTTCAGTTCCGAGCTGATTTTTCGGATTTTAGGGGTAAACGCCCTCCCCGCCGTAATGAAGTCTAACACACACTGAACACGGGATGCCTGCCGCCGCGCTTCATTGATCTTATTCTGGAGCTGTGCAACGCGCCGCCGAGTCTTAGCCACGAACGCCGCCTTATCATTGCGTGTCTGAGGCTTCGACTCAACAGCCGCGTGATACACAGCCCAGTTCAAGCTGAGGAGATCAGCGGTCTCAGGGATTGCTGGCGCGAGGGACTCATTTGCCGCTTCTAGGCAACCAGGCTGAAGAGAAAATTTCCCAGTGATTCTCTCCCTCCTTGTTCCCCAGTCCTCTGTCAAATCGACGCGCCAACGGGGGGGTTCCGACTGCCGGGGGGTTCGATCTTGAGGCCGTCCGGTAGAGCTCCGCACGGAACGCGCGGAAGAGCGCCTGCCGGACAGCTCTGGTGGTAATAACAAGAGATCGTAACCTTGCCGTCGCAAGCGGGCAGCTTGGTCTCGCAGATGTTGTTGCGAGAGGTGTGCAAGCTCTGGGTGCACTTGGCTCCACAGGGCCTGCAACCTCGCCATGTAGCCCCGCCGCGACGGCACGCTATCCCTCCAGCAGCGGATGAGGTCCTCCTTGAGTTCCTCCGTCCACTCGAGGCGCCGATTTCGAGCCGTGGTCGTTGCCGTGGATCCTATCCGGGTGCCCCTCCCAACTGATCCTTGGTCCCCATCCGAGAGGGACCGGTTGTGGGGGGCTTGACTAGGTGGTGTTCGAACCTAGTTTTCGGCGTGCCAGGTGGTTGGCCTGGCACGTCGGTGGCTATTGCGGGGGAGTTGTGCTCCCCCGGGCGATGGGCACGCCAGCTTCCCCACGCCATTATAATAATTATTATTATTATTATTATTATTATTATTATTATTATTATTATTGTACAGAAAAACAGAGTAACGCGCATCCGAATAATGAATACCCTACGAGATACATTACGGTTGGTTTATCGCTTTATTCGCGTTTCATTATAATTAGCTATATTTTTAAACATAACAGGGAAATCATAAGTTTCCATAATAAAATAACTCGTGTTGTACTTATTATATAATTATTATATCTGATGTGCTTATTATATAATAAGCCCATGTGAATAAAACAACACGAGTTGTTTCATTAATATGTGCTTCATTAATATTATTTATATTTTATTTATTATATATATGTACACAATATTATGATATATTATAATGGAAGGAATCCCCACTTGGGTGTATTATCATTCTGGTGTACGAGAGAGAACGCACCATGACTGTTCCAAGTGAGGACGAGAGAGAAACACGATCACCCCAGTTTTGTGATTGGTCGTCGAGGCGGAACTTGGACCTTATGCAGTTTTGTATTACTATATATTATCGGTGCCCAAGAACACTAGCGACACCTGCGGCGGAACTGAGCACTACACCTCTGCGATCGCTTGAAAGAACTTCGTATATACCACGGTCTTACATACAGGTCTTGAAACAAAGCGAATTTCCTACCGCGTGGTTTGGCTCGCTTGTTTTCCGGGTTTTTAGTACTGGGGCGTGGCGCTGTGATCTAGGGATGGACATAGGTGGGGATGGAAATGCGTTAACCATCATATTCGAATGAAACACAACCTAAGATCTGCGAGTGAGTGATACTGTGCTACAAATCGTGTCGTGTTTTTGACTCTCAATTACTTCTTAAAATTTTGAATTTTATTTACTTCCAGTTTATAGAGTGTAATTTATTTTAAATTTAATATATAATTAATCATTTAAAGACACTTGGCGTGTGAGACGCTATTGCGTCTCAAAAAATGGTGAAACCATGTGTAGTACCGCGGTGCAAAACCGGCAACACAAAAGTGCCGGAAAAATGTGCAGTGTTTAAAGTGCCGTCGAATATTGAACTATACAATAAATGGTAAGCCGTTATTCCTGACATTGTTGATTGTACAGAAAGTTTATTTCCAGGTGATGAACGTTTATCTATAAAAATAAAAAATTATTGATTATTGTCTTCATCTCAACGTAAGAATCTACGATCTACCTACAATTATTTAAGGGACTGATAAAGGGGATGTATAAACAAATCAATTCAGATAATTATGAGTTCTGGAACGAACAAGAATCGGGTTCTGATGGCAAATAAGAATATTACACATATAAAAACTGAGAATCTTAATTAAGCAATGAACTTAGCTGAAATAACCACAGGTTAGCTGGGACTATGGTTAGTAGGCGAGAGGATATTTATGGAACATCGGATAGAGAAAGAACTCAAAAAAGGAAAGAAAAAAAAGAAATAAAATATGCGAAATATGTAATAAAAATAAGAAAAATCGTTCCAAACACCTATTTACCATTTTCATTCGGGACATAGATTAGATTTTTAATATAGAATTGTCTACAAACCGTGCTTACGTTATTTAAAAAATATGTATAAAACAAGTCTAGTTAATTTAAGTAAAAAACAACAAACAAATAATAATCAATCATAATAAAGGAAAAATTGCTTGAAATAAATTGCATTTCAGTTTCCAGTGCGTCTCGCTCTCGCAGCACTGACAACATTCAGGTTTTATACAAAAATTAAAAACAAAGAGAAAGCAACAATAAAAAATAAATATGTCAAGAAGTGATAGAGAAACTTATTTGAACAACTATTTATCATTTTCATTCGGGACAGATAAAATTTCGAATACAAAACTGGCTGCAAAGGGACTGCGAAGTATGGCTACGTCATGAAATAAATATGATTGAAAGTAGTTAGGATAATTAAATACAAATAAAAAAAGTAAATAACAAAAAAATGAGACTATTAATAATCCATAATAATAGAGAAAACATTTTTTTTTAATAAATTATACTCATCAGTCATTTTAGATAACCTCACTGATGCTATGCCGATTGTGCTGAGGCATTATATAGGCAATAGACAATAGGCAAACAATGAGCGCATGCTTGGTACAAGGAATTACCTCGGTTTTTGTTACTTTCAAATCCGTTAAACGTATGACACACAAGCCACGATTTTCGCACCGTTTGACACTGTTGAGCTGCATCGCGCATGCGCTGATTTTCCATCCCTAGATCACAGCGCTACCCTGGTGGTCACAAGGTGAGATAGTTTACCGCCCTTGAAATGAGCCATCCCCACGGTCTTCGTTTCAAGACCTGTAGGTAAGACCGTGGTACATACAGGCTAGGATAGGGAGTTTGGACTCCTTTACTCTAGTCTCCTTGTCTCTATCTCTGTCCCATCTCATGTTCGTTACGCGGATATTTATTATGAGTTCGAAACACTTTTCAAAGGGCCAGGAAAAGGCGTTAGCCCTGTCAATTTCGATTAATACAATACAAAAAAATGATCCTAATCGTAATCAAACAAACAAACATTCTAAATCCAAGCGAGCGTGATAAGCATATTCATACGATTTTGAAGCTGTCACATTGCATGTGAACTTTTACGGAGTGGTTCCGTACTCGCCTCATACTCGCGTTGTGTAGGTTCAAGCCACTTGTCTCAATTTTTTCTTCCATCCCTCCTTCCCATGTTTTTTATGCAATGTAATAAAAAAAAACAAATGCCAAAAATTCTCTGATATTTTTTTCATATCGAGGTAAGCAGAATGAAGCCTTTCAAATTTGTTTATGTTGCCCCTCCATGAGCCATACGGCGCACCAGTTCACCATTTTGAATGAATATGCTTTCAATTTATCGAAAACGTACTGTGTCCAAAACGCAGAAAAAAAACAACAGTTATCAGCAACTCAGCGACACACGTTTTCAACTGCTGACTCCGTTGCGCGCCGTATTGACGTTATGTATGTCCGGGTTTAGGAACCGCAGCGACTTTCCTTTGTATCGCATTTGGGTTGACATTCTCACGCCTTTTTAATTTATATAAAATACTTCGGGGGGCAGATCGTAGGAAGCTCAACGCTATGACTGCAGGAAAATCGCGCTGTTGCCACGAAAACAGAGCCGCTCTCCATACGAGTATGAGACCTATCTATGCAGGAGGTGCGAATGTGTGGGACATATAGAGAGTAGAAGCTCTTAAAAATGTACAACCAACAGCATCGTATAGGTATTGGATGTTACTATACGCGTCGACGGAAACTTTTGGCTCATACGTGTACCTACAGAACTACCCTAAATACGGCCTGTACGCGTCGTTCGTGTACCAACAATATATTAATACAGCCAGTGCACAGGGTGAAACTGACTTTTACGGCCTCTAATTGTTGACGCTTGTCAAAAAAACAAGTAACGTGCACTAAAATTGTTTGTTTGTGACGGCGACTGAAAGAATATCGGACGAAAGAGTATTAGAAGATAAAAGGCATAACAAACAATTTCAATTTTCAAAAATCATCACAGTTGAAAACAAACTTTACGAGACGAGAATTGAAACCAGCACCTCGCGCGGTGCCATACATTGTGTGGATTCTGCGCGTAAAAATAAACTTAACGAACACATCTTAGTATTAGTTAGATTGTAGACTTTGGGATGTTGTCATCAGCATTCACTCGTCGCTGCGTGTGGTGCCATAACTTATGCATAGTATATGTCCGGTGTGACTTTCGTATGTATCGCTTCAATTCTTTCGATGAGTCGTCGTTGTCTAATGTCTTTCTCGCTTTTAGAGCGTTTGTATATGAACTTGTAGTGTAGGCACCACTTATAGTTCACTGGGTGATCTGCGTTATTCCAATTTGCACAGCGGAAGAGCTGTTCGTCTGATTAGTTATTTAAAGTGCATTTTCTGGGTTCCTGTGAAGCACTACACTTGACGCAGTGGTATATGAGGTTGCAATTTACACTCGCATGTCCCAGTCGCTGACATTTTCTACATACTTTACACACTATAATCGCGGCCACCTGATCACATTTGAATAGAATTTTTATTTAGGTCGGATATAAATTTTGATGGCATTTTTTTCGTAATTGGGGGGGGGGGGGGGGGGGGGTAAAATTGCACTACGACTTAAATGTAGAATCATTTTAAGGCACTACTACAGCTACACGAGATTTATTTATAAAATGATTTAAAGTGAAGAAAATTAGAATTGTCAGCTTACGTGGCAGCCAATAACAATACAAACAGCTGATAACATCGCATGCGCAAAACCTACGTGCATACGTGGGTCATTTGACAAGTACCTAGCCTCACCGCTAGATGATGCCACTATTGCAAGAGAAATACACTATAGTGTAGTACCGTCTTGTAGACGGCTACTGACAAAATTTCAGCCGGATCGGACTTGTAGTTCTCTTTTGAGAGCGTGTGAAAGCAAGTGTGTCCGTTGATTTTTGAAAGAATGGAGAAAGAACAATATCGGTCGGTGATTCGATTCTTGTTTTTGGAAGGGAAATCGCGCAGTGAAATTAAAGAACGCTTGGATGCAGTGTATGGGGATGCTTCTCCTTCGATGGCGACCGTTAAATTTTGGTATAACGAGTTTCAACGTGGTCGTACGTCGGTTTTTGATGATCCACGCCCAGGTGCTCCAAAAACAGCCACTACGGAGGAGAACGTGACAAAAATACACGATATCGTTTTGTCAGACCGCCGATTAAAGGTGCACGAGATAGCTGTGATAGTAGGCATCTCAGAAGAACGCGTGTGGCATATCCTACATGAGACTTTGGGCATGAGGAAGCTGTCGGCAAGGTGGGTGCCGCGTTTGCTGACTGCAGACAACAAGCGCATTCATGTGACCACTTCAGAGCAGTGTTTGGAGCTGTTTAATCGCAATCCAAAAGAGTTTTGCGTCGTTACGTGACCGTCGACGAAACATGGATTCACTGGTATACTCCAGAGACCAAGGAGCAGTCAAAACAGTGGACCTTACCCGGTGAACCTGCTCCAAAGAAGGCGAAGACGGTCCCGTCGGCTGGAAAGGTGATGGCCACTGTTTTCTGGGATTCTCAAGGTGTGATTTTTATTGACTACCTGGAGAAGGGCAAGACGGTCACGGGACAGTACTACGCCGAACTATTGAGCCGATTTAACGCCGTGTTAAAAGAAAAACGGCCCCATTTGTCGAGAAAGAAAGTGCTTTTCCACCATGATAATGCACCGGCTCACACCTCCGCGCTCGCCACGGCTAAATTGGTCGAATTACGCTATGAACTGCTGCCGCATCCACCGTATTCTCCAGATTTGGCTCCGTGCGACTTTTTTTTGTTTCCGAATCTAAAAAATTCACTCGCCGGGAAGAAATTCCACTCCAATAACGAAATAATCGCCGCCACGGAGGCCTATTTTGCAGACCAAGAGATAACATTTTTTTCAACGGGGTTAAAAAAATTGGAACACCGCTGGGCCAAGTGTATTCAACTAAAAGAAGACTACATTGAAAAATAAATTTTATTTTTAGCAAAATTTTGGTGTTTTCATTTGTAGGCTAGGTACTTATCAAATGACCCACGTATATAGCACATGGTTGCTAGCTTCCCTAGCGCCGCTTATGCAGAACCTTGTTTCAGGACACTTTAACGAACACGCGAGAATACGGAGATTGGACTCCTACCCTACAGTCTCCTTGGACCGTGGTTTAGAGCACGGTCTTACATACAGGTCTTGAAACTCGCTCAAAATTTCAGTGGTGGGGGATGGCCTCTTATTGAAGCAGCGACTGTTTCAACTCGTGACCACGAGGATCGCTGCTATAGAGTGATGCAGGCTGTGTGAGAGAGACGAAAATAGATTTCAAAAGTAAACAAAACCCAAACATAACCGCTGATTCACGCGACCACACGCGACGTGCTCTACTTGTAAACATGTCAAAACGGTGATATTGAAAAATGACTAAGTGGTGTATTGCGCCAACGTGTAAAACAGGCTCTCGGAGTGAAAAATCGAAACACTCAGTGTTTCTAGTGCCGAAAGACTTGGCGCAATTAAAAAAATGGAAGGCCGCGATACCGGGAGTTGGGAAATTAGAGCCGAGACACGTTGTGTGCGAAAATCATTTCGAACCGAAATATATTCATCGAGAATTGGCGAAACAAGCGTTGGAGCCGGGAACCTGAAAGAAAATGAAAAATTATTGGGATCATTACAATAAATACTTTCCAGGCTGGAAATCATAATACAATGTTAGTGAATTAATTTCATTTATCCTACTCGACAGTCCGTCGCTTAAAGGTCGGAGAAGAGGTGTTTTTTTTAATTTACCAATGCAAACCGTTTCGGAAACTGCAAAGTAGAGATTATTGGAAATGTTTCTTGGGACATGCATTAAAAAATTTCGAAGAGGAAATAAAGAGCTGCAAAAGAAGCACTGTTTCTTAAGTATTTGTTTCATTTTCAAGAAAGACATCCTGCAAGTGTTTCGGTCTGGATTCCACTTCGGTCTGGAATAGTTGCCACTTATTTTCCGGTCAATTAAAACAACGCGTAAAGCCTATTTTTTTATAAAAGCTAAAACATGTTTTTAAAAAACCGAGCGCACAGGGATCGAACCCCTGAAGCAGCATTACGAAGTTTGCACCGAACCCCTCGACCAACACGAGCTCACATAGACACCTATGTAAAAAACATTCATATTCATTGTACCCACTTGGATAAGTATAGTCTTTTGATTCTTTTCAGGTTTACAATAAAGTTACTTTTAATTGTATTTAGGTCCATTGTGCATTTTTGACATTGAATATCATAATTTTCCTACACCAGCCAATTGTACAACCAGGTTAGGTTCCTATGAGTCAACCAAGGAGACTATAGGGAAGGAGTCCAATCTTCACATTCTGGCGCGTCCGTAAAAGTGCAACAAATAAGGGTTCCGCATAAGTGGCGCTGGGAACGTTAGTCATTGTGTACTATATATACATGTATGTTTTGCGCATGCATTGTTATCAGCTGTCTGTGTTGTTATTAGCTGTCACATGAGCTGAACATTTTTATTTTCTTAACCTTAATTCATTTTATAAGTAAATTTCGTGTAGCTGTAGTAGTGCCTTAAGATGTTTCTACATTTAAGTCGTAGTGCAATTACCCACCTAATTATGAAAAAAATGCCATAATAATGTATATCCGACGTAAATATAAATTCCATTCAAATGTGGTTAGGTGGCCGAGATTATAGTGTGTAAAGGACGTAGAAAATGTCAGCAACTGGAACATCCGAGTGTAAATTGCAACCTCACATACCACTGCGTCAAGTGTAGTGCTTCACACGAAAACGGAAAATGCACTTTGAATAACTCATCAGATAACCAGCTCCTCCGCTGTGCAAATTGCAATAACCTAGATCACCTAGTGGACTATAAGTGATACCTATACTACAAGGTCATATACAAACGCTCATAAAGTGAAAGACATGAGACAACGACAACTCATAGAAAGAATTAAAGTGATCCACCCGAAAGTCACATAGGAAATTTCCTTTGCACAAGCTATAGCACTACCCGCAGCGATCGTAGCAAGACAGAGGTTTGCTACGCAGTAGCGAGCATCATCTGCAGTGACAGTAGCAAGACAGAGGTTCGCTACACAGTGGCGAGCATCATCACAAGTCTCGCACGTGTTCTCGCTGTGCATATTGCAATAACCTAGATCACCCAGTGAATTATAAGTGATGCCGATACTATAAGTTTATATATAAACGCTCTTAAAGTGACAGACATTTGACAGCGACAACTCATCGAAAGAATTGAAGCGATACACCCGCAAGTCACATTGAAAATATCCTTTGCAAAAGCTATGGCACCACTCGCAGCCAGAGTATCAACACAGAGATTCGCTACGCAGTAGCGAGCATCATCCGCAGCATAACGAGACTGACCGCTACCATTAGCCATTTTACATTTTACATTTATTAAAATAATATTAAGACTCAAAGATGCTAATAACAACAGTCCAAAGTCTACAATCTAACTATTACTGAGATGCGTTTGTTTGTTAAGTTTAATTTTACGCACAATATCAAAAAACTGTATAGCACCGCACGAGGTACTGCTTTCGATCCTCTCGTAAAGTTTTTTTATAACTGCAATGCTAATTTTTTAATGGAATTTTTTTTATGCCTTTTATTCGTAAATTAATTTCATTATTGATTACATATGTTACAAGAATCACAATAACGAAAATAAAAATAGTAATAATTCCTAAAAGCTATCAACGTCAATGTGTTTATTAATGGTTGATGTACGTCTGAAATAAAATTTTGACAATCAACCCTTGTCATTGCAGAAAAAAAAATGTTCAATGTAATAATTTGTTTGTCTTTAATAAAATTACGTCAACAAAAATAAATCATCGTGCGAAAAAATGATTTATAATGGAACCTTTCTAATCAGCAGGAAAAAATGAACTGAAAACATTTTAAGAACATTCAAAGATTGTCCATATGTCTTCTCTCGTTGTATGCAGTTTCTGGCCTCCGCGATCAAGTTGACCATGCACAGGTTGTGTTTGTTTGGGTAGGCCTCGAATGCTGAAAGTAAAAAGAATATGTTTAAACATCTCACAAATATCACAGATATGTATACAGATAATAAAAAAAGTAATGTGCCAAATACTATCCCTGATGCAAAGTGTTGCGAAGAACATCGTTGTTTTCAGAACCCCGAGGATCTGAAGCGCCAGACATCTTAGTTAAGGTCTTAGGCCAAAGTAACGGGTATAAAATCATGTGTATCTCATTTCTTTTAAATCTGTCATACATAGTGTTTGATTATTATCAGCATTCAATTACATGCTACAAGAGATGAAAAACAACAGCAATATGTCTTACAAGTCGTACGTGAGCATTGGCAAATATTTTACGTGGCTATGAAACATCCGAGGATACAAAAACTCTAGAAGTGTATGGACAGTGCTGTACTGTAAATACTTTAAATAAAAGCAGGGCATGCAGAGTACAGATTAACGCATTGAATAATTATGTTACCTTCGGAATGGAAAACAGAATACAGCGGTGCAGCCCTAATCTTTTTTGCTGTGCGTTATCTTTGGCAAGGCCACTGTGGCATCCTGGCACTGCACACGTTCTCCCCATCTATCTGAAATAAAAATAGACATGTATTAAATTGACTAATCTCAAGATATTTTGAAATATTAAATATAAACATTAAAGGTGGGGTTTATTATATTTGAAATTCATTTAAATTCTCGATTTTGAGAAAAGCTTCAGAACGTACAGACTGATCATCAGTGCCAGGAACATAGATCTATTTTCTCTGTCAGTGCATAACGGGCAGAAGGGAAAAATAAATATATATTACCTTGAATAATGGCGAGGTCCGCGGATTTCAAAAATAAGTTCCACGTATAACCTAAAACCTAAACAGAAAAACTTGGAAAAAAATATCAGATTATATTTGTAATTAAAAAGTAAATTTTTCGATACTCCCTCGTGCGATACTCTTTTAAAGTCGCCGTCACAAACAAACAATCTTAGTGGACGATAGGTGTTTTTTTGAAAAGCGTCAACAATTAGCCGCCATAACAGTCAGTTTCACCCTGTGTACTGGCTGTATTTCTGTATTTTTGATACACTTGTAGAGATTCGGTCGGTGGCTCTCTACTCCTGTAGTTATCCGCTGCTTGTTCAGATTCTGTAAGGTCGGTAAGATAGGAGAAGGCAGGAAAAGAATGTTTGCGTTTCGTCTCGGGTACAGTGACAGACTCATCAGTAGGGCTGTGTCACTGTACCCTGCCCTAGACGCGCTGGGTGTTAGGATCTAGGGGAAAGGCGGTTGTATATATGGTAACGCATGCCCTTGCAACCGCTTGTGAGAAACACTGGAACGATGTAGCCGCGTAGCGGTGAGATGGTGAAACTAGCAGGACCGCCACACACTGAAGATACGGACGACGCCTACAGGCCACATTTAACACCACGCTCTTGAATCAAATTTACGGACGTTTCTTATACACATTCACCATAAGAAGATTGGACTCCTTATCCTATAGTCTCCCTGGAGTCAACAATCGATTTCTATCTCTCTCGCACAGCCTGCATCACTCTATCGCAGCAACACTCGCGGTCACTAGGCGAAACGGCCGGTGCTTCAATCCGAGGACATACCCCTACCACCAGAGTTTCAAGACCTGTCTGTAAGACCGTGATCCGAGGACCTAGCTCCCAAATAGACACGTACCGCTCATGTACTGCTCTGGTGGAGTACGCCGTAACGTCACCCTGACCTCCACGTACGTGCGTACGGTAACGTTAAATATAGTAATAGTAACCAGTACAGCGTACGGTACGGCGTACGGTGAATGTACCAGTACGGCGAGCTCACGCCGTATCGTACGCGAGCAGTACGGCGTACCGCTCGTGTGCGGTACAGGAGTAGTACGGCGTCTGGTACGGCGTACGTTGAATGTACCAGTACCGTGACGTTACCGTGCGGTTAACGTACGCTCCCGGTACCGGTATAGTGAAGCTATTGTATCCGTAGAAAACGAGCTCCGTACGTTCATAGTACGGTTAAAATAACCTCTCGTTAGGCTCAAAATACTCACACCGTACCACTGTAGTACCATACATGAACAGACCGCTTTTTTTTTCTTTGCATGTATATGTGTGTGTATATATATATTAAATAAAACGGGAAACTGTTTTTGGATTATTGATTTATTTCCGTTTCCTTGGCAAACATCCTTCACAATTTACAAAATCTTTTTATAATGTACAATTTTTCTTTACTATTTACAAAAATAGCTTAGAATTTTCGAATTCTTTTTACAATTTACGAAAGAGTCTTACAATGCACGGAATTTGCTTACAATTTACAAAAATTTCTTAGTTTACAAAAATTCCTTACAATGTGCGGACATTTTTTACAATACCCGATTTTTTTCTACAATTTACAAACATTTCTTACAATTTACAAAAACTTCTTAGAATTTACGAAAATTTGTTAGAATTTACAGAAATATTGTACAATTTTTGAATTTTGTTTGCAATTTATAAAAAATTTCTTATAATTTACGGAAATAATTTACATTTTTTGATTTTTTTTTACTATGTCCAAAAATTTCTTAGTATTTCCGGATTTTTTTTACAATTTACAAACATTGCTTAGAATTTACAACTTTTTTTACAATTTACAAAGATTTCTTAGTTTACGAAAATTTTGTACAATTGACGGAATTTTCTTACATTTTACAAGAATTTTTTGCAATTTACAGAAATTTCTTACAATTTACAAAAATTTCCTAGAATTAACAAAAATCTTTTAGCATTTACGAAAATTTCTTACAATTTACAAAAGTTCCTCACAATTTACTGAAATGTTGACAATATTAGAATTTCTCGAAGTTCTCGTCTCCATTATATGAAGATTGTCGGCCTCGAGTTTGAACATGACGGAATTGGTGCGAGCAACGTGATTATTGTGGGGATCTTGTCTTAGCAGTAGTGGCACTCCGTTCGCCACGTTCACAGGACCCAACACGTCCACGTCGTCGTACGAATTAAAATCGATAAAATCCAAGTCGCACGACTCCAATTTGTTCACGAATTCCTCCTCTCGGGGCACCTGATTCTCCGATTTCTCATTCCTCGTTCTCCATTTCTCGAATATCTCGGCCCAAAAGTAGATTGCACGATCGACTACAGAAAATACACATTATCTACAAAAATATATATATCGGCATATATCGAAGGTCATCGCGCATTTGCGTCAAAAAATGGCCCTGAAATTGAAGGAAAATTCGTGCCAAACGATTTATTGTTATGTTTTATTCAAATACTTCGAATAAACAAACATTTCGACGTACAGTCGAATTCTCCCATTAAAACAGAAAATCCTGTTCTTTCACAATAAATGCCCAGTTCGGGATTAAAAAACGGCGGAGACTGATTTCTTTATGAAATAAATAATTTTCTTCATTTACCTTTAGAAAAAAAGAGGTAAGGAGAAAAAAGAGAGTCAAAGCGGAAAGAATTGCGTAAAAAAAAACTTACTCTGTAAAAAAAGTTTGTCTTTATCCAAAATGGCGATGCACTTGGTGCGACGCTCTCCGTCGAATCCCGCAGATTCCTCGGATGTCCTGAAATTTTCCTCTTCACACGTCCGGTAACGCACGATCGAACACTCTCTCACTTCAATTATCGCTCTCGTTAAGCGACGAAAATTGATATTTTTCGCACAATTACTTTTTATTTGTCACTGATGCGGCTTCGGTGCAATCTGAAGCGAAGTTGTGTTCACGCCGGCGGGTTTGGCGCGCTGTCTACAGAGCCGTAACGCGAGAGACAGGCGAAAGATGGTGGAATAAGCTATCTTCCAATGGCGTACTAGTACCGTACCGGTGCGGTAACAGTACGCCGTAGTGCTCGTGTACGATTCGCTCGAATCGCACGGCGTGCTGGTACGGTAACATTAGGCCGTCCCGACTAGAAATTGAGACACGGGACAGACTGAGATCGGACCCGGCGACCCGTATCCGGCAAAACGGTACTGATCCGGTAACCGGATGCGGTATCTGTTAGGTGTGAAACGCTTTTTCTTTTTTGGCCCTGACTACATTTCCATCTACGGTGCACACAAAGCCTGGATCCAGTATATACCGTATTCAGTAATAAGGTACTGTTCCGGGTGCGCCGGGTCCTGGCCCTATGCCGGTAAGAAACGCTTTTTGGTCCCCCGGCCTGGGCTAGATTTGTTTTCACGAGCCGGATCGATTCCGGCTCGGCATTTCGTTGTCGACCGTCTGTATGCCTGAAATAAAAATAAAAAGATAACAGACTTATTAATAAATAAAATAAAATTGGTTGCCCGTTTTGAGGCTTTTTTACTTCGCTGGGTTTGTGGAACAGATGAAAATTCAATTGAATCGTATCCTGCCTCATTAAAGTTTTCGTCTATAACGTGGTATCGAACCTGCGACCTATCATTCTAAAGCTAAGCACGTTACCTATATGGCTATCGTGACACTAAAATGCGCGGTTCTTTCACGTAGCCAAACATTGAGAGGTGCATCGTCCGCGTCCGCATATTTCGAAATAGTGGTTATGTACGTACGTTTCTATAGCTAATTTCTTATGATTAGAAAAATTATTTTTAACCTCGTGTCTCATACAGATTTACCGATCCTTTTTGTCTTACTAGTGTTCACGGTGTTGACGTTCGCAGAAAATATTTTTTGAGGTTAGTTATTGCGGAAAATACGTTCATCGTACCTGATGACTTTATTTAGATCTTAAATCATTAATTTAGATCAACGACAAAAAGTGTGTGCGACGTGCAAAAAAGTCAACGATAATTCATTAACAATGTAAGGATCATGTGTGCCACTTATTTTAAGAATCCAACGTATGCAAATAATAATCAAATGATAATAATCAATGTTTTTTTCATGTGTTCGCATTGTGCTCGCATCATAGATGGCTAATCCAAAATATCGTCTCGTCGAATTCGTTGAAGAGAGGTCCGGAAGGCATAAAGTGGTCGACATTGTACCGGCAGAATGGATCAACTACGATGCAGAAAAAAAAATGTTGGTGACAAAATTCATGCCACCGCCGTATGGAAAGGACGTCATCGCGACAAAATTGATCAATATGCAGCAGCCTGATTTTCTAAGCAGGCAAGACCATGGTTTCAATCTGCCTTGCAAAGGACAGGACGAATTCGAAGAGTTCGAACATACGATACACAGTGATGAGGACCGCAAGGAAAAAATTGTAAGAAAATTGTAAGACTGGCCGATATATTTTTTATGATAACGCTTAATGCATTTTTTTCAGAAATGGTTGATATGGCAAAACATGGACACATCGAGCGCCCCCATCGATTCCATAAGGCGAGTTCTGAAGATATTTCTAACTTCTGCGGTCATTGAGACGTACACGGCGGTGAACGACACGAAGTTGAAGAAAGTTTTCGCGAAAACAAAGTTTTTTGCCGAATTGCAGAGTATTGTTGATTTATATTAATCATTTGCCCGTGGCAACTGCTGCGTCATTGATTATGAATAATAAATTGTTTTCTTTACATTTAGCAATCCTCCTAGAAAAATATTGTCAGAGTGACAAAGTGATATCCTGCAAAGACATCGAGAAGTCGCTGGGAAAAGTTTTCAACGCAGCGAAAGACTGGAATGGCGCTCGTCAAGCGCGATAACGAACGAAAATTGGCGAAACGTGAAATTACGCACCAAAGTCTACGACTGTAATTTTAACACGTGGACAGTAAAAAAGATACAGTATTTTATAACTTTTATATATCATAATAGATTATAGAAAATGATATTCTGTGATAATAGATATATAATGTTTTTGATAATATATATTTTGCATATGTTATATATCTATAGCAACAAAGATATCTATAGCAGAAGACGACTTCAAATTCATTAATGAATAAACATTTCTCCTCCACGTTCTATCGAACCAATTTGATTCTTTCGGTTTTTTTTAATACGCTTTCCCGAATACTCTGGATACGTTCCTTGCCGATCTATGTGTTTTTTTTTTTTTTTTTTAAGAGGTTTAGCGGGAAAAAGCCTCCGCAGTTATGAGTGGTTTTTAGGGGTTCGTGTCACTGATTTAATCTATGACTGCCTGGTCTTCCGGCGTCGTCTTCTTCCTCGCACGTTCTGCACGTCGCAACTCCTTCATCACTGCGGCAGCATAAGCCGATACCACTGTCCATGCGTCTGCTGACTTCAGCATCAACTCAGCCAGGTTGTCCGGGGTGACGCGTGTCTCCAGCTGATCCTCGACTATCGCGCGGGAGGCACTAAAACGTGGGCATTGGGACAATGCATGTTCAGCGTTCTCCTCGACTGCTACACATGCTGGGCAGTCCGGGGAATCTTCATAATTAAACTTATAGAGATAAGCCCGAAAACAGCCGTGTCCTGAGATCACTTGAGTGAGATAATAGTTGAGCTCCCCGTGTAGACGGTTCACCCATATCTCCACCTTCGGGATTAGTCGATGTGTCCACCTTCCCTTGGGAGAAGCATCCCACATCGTCTGCCACTGGTTGAGACTGGTTGCTCTCGCTTCTGTCCTTGCATAACTGGGGTTTCTAGCTCCCTTCTGCTGGTACATCGATCTACGCTCCTCGGCAAGCACCTCAATGGGCAGCATTCCCGCGATAACGTTGATAGCGTCCTCGGAGACAGTGCGAAACGCACAGGCTACCCTCAAGGCACTGACGCGATACGTTGCTGCAGCCTTCCTGCGGTACTCCTGGATTTTCAGTGCATCAGCCCATATGGGTATGCCATAGGTGAGCACTGAGGTCGTCACTGATGACAGCAGTTTCCTCCTCTTCTGTCTGAGGCCACCAACATTAGGCATGAGTCGCGCCAGTGTGGTAGCCACCCCAGCGGCCTTTCTGCTGATCTGCTCGGTTTGCTCTTTGAAGTTCAGCCTCGCGTCGAGAATCACCCCCAGGTACCGAATGAACGGTTGGGATGTGATTTCGGAGTTTCCAACCCTGAGCGTCACCGTTTCCATCACCTTCCTGCTGGATACGAGGAGTACTTCTGTTTTGTGGGCTGCAAGATGCAGTCCAACAGAAGACATCCATTCCTTTATCTTGGCGAAAGCTTCGCCGAAGAGTGCGGTGATTTGCTCCAGGAATTTGGCGATGACAATCAGCGCCGCGTCATCTGCGAACGCTACGATGGACACTCCTTTCGGCAATTTTAATAGCAGCAGATCATTGTACATGATGATCCACAGAAGCGGTCCAAGTACAGAGCCCTGAGGAACTCCTCCAGTCACCCTATACGTCTTTGGTCCATCCTCTGTGTCGTACATGAGCCACCTATTACATAGGTAACTCGCCACTATTCTCCGTAGGTACCATGGTACACCTAATGTTTTTAGGGCATCCATGATACACTTCCATATCGCCGAGTTGAAAGCGTTTTTGACGTCGAGAGCGACAACTGCGCAGTACTTCTTGGACCCTCTTGCCCATCGTTTCCCCGCAGTCGACTCCTGCGCCTGCTTCACTACTGTATTAATGGCATCCAGAGTAGAGCGCTCCTTTCTAAAGCCAAACTGGCCCTCCGCCAGTAGAGGGTCCAGGACCTTTTCAATTCTGTTATGGATGATGCGCTCGAAGATCTTTCCCGCGGTATCCAGCATACAGAGCGGACGATAGGATGAAGGTTCGTCCGGTGGCTTTTTCCCTTTCGGGAGGAGCACTAGCTTCTGCCACTTCCACTTGTCCGGGGAGATTCCTTCCTTGAGACACGCATTGTACATGCCCAGGAATATTGCCGGTGCCAACTTGATCGCTGCCTTGAGTGCGATGTTGGGTATCCCATCCATGCCGGGGGCTTTATTGTTGCCCACCCTGGCAATCGCCGTAAGAAGCTCTTCTTCAGTAATGGCTGGGATGTCTTCATCGACATCCTCTTCGAGCTGATAGTCCTCCTTGGGTTGCTCAGGGAACAGATGTGAAACAATCTTTTCCAGCAGAGCTGCGTCCACAGGCGATGGCATTGGCTGGCTTTTCAGCCGAGTCATTACTACTTTGTACGGCCTGCCCCAGGGAGCATCTTCCACCTCGCTGAGCAGTTCGCCCCAGCTTTCAGCTTTACTCTGCTTGATAGCCTTTTTAAGCTTCAAGCGCGCCTTCCTGTGCTGTTCTTCCAAATTGGGGAACGAGCGTTTCTCCCAGAGAATCTCCCAGGGAATCGCTTGATGATCACTGTGAGTGTAGATATCACTGACTACCCAGTGGCACTGGTTTCCTCTTGCCAGGCTACTACTCACAAAAGTGAGGTCCACTATAGAGGAGGCTTCACCTTTAAAAAAAGTGGGCTTTGTACCTGCATTAAGTAGTACTACATCCAATAAGGACATAGCCTCAAGCAGAGCTTGGCCCTTCCTGTTCGTCACTTTACTACCCCATTCCACAGCCCACGCGTTATAATCGCCGGCTATGGCTACCGGGAAGCGTTGTTTAGCGTTTGCGACTAAGTTGTCAAAAAAATTCTCAAACTCATAAGTCGTCAGACTAGGCGGTGCGTAACAACTGTAGAAATGAACTCCTTTGACTTTCATTCTCACAAAACCAGTTTCCGTCCGACTCGCAAGATCCTGAAATGGAAGTTTTCCGCAGGACCAAATTGCGGCCTTCCCACTAGCGTCAGATTCCCAAGGTTGCGTGTCTAGATGTCTATATGGTTCCGAGAGTATCGCCAAGTCAGGCTTCAGCTCGCGCACAGTCTGCATGAGCAGGTCCTGTGCTGCTTCACAATGGTTGAGGTTCAGCTGGAGTACTCTCATTTGCATCGTTTTTGGAGTGCCTGGAGAGCCTGGAGAGCCCGCGTATACGCTGGACACCGGCTGCTACCTGCGATGTGGGCTGTGGGTGCCCCATCTCCCGCTTCTGCACATATGACACACTTTGCACTTGCTGTGCATTCGGCAACTTTGTGGCCAGTGTTACCGCACTTGATGCAGTCTTTAGCCCGGTCAACGTTGCTCTTGCAGTTCCGTGATAAGTGTCCAAATTTCCAGCACTTGAAACACTTTAGTGGTCTCACCACCTCTCGGATTCTGCAATTTCACCAGCCGACTCGGATGATTCCTGTATCCAGAAGTTTCCGGACACCAGGCACCATGAGTCGTATTACCGCGGTCTGAGTTCTGCCATATGCTTTACGCAGAGACTTAAGAGAGTATTCCGTGACTGAATAGTCCGGTCCCAAGACTCTCTGCAGGGCCGCCGATATCTCCTCCTTCGTCGCGTCCTCTTCCAGGTCCTTGATCTCCAGATCAACTTCCTGGACTTTACTCTGGACCGTTGCTGATTCACCAAGAACACCTTCGAATTGGTTTCGCAATTCCGGTGCTTTGGCTGAGCTCTCCTTATTCAGAACGATCAGCAGATCTCCCGCGTTCGTTCTGCGTACCTTTTGGACGCATTCACCTGCATCCTTGAGCGCCGGATCCTTCTTTATACGACTCAAGATCTCCGCATAGCTCAATTCCCCCTTTTTGTGGATGACGAGAGCGTTGGGCAGAGTCGGCCGTTCGCGAGGTTTCTGCGCCTTCTTCTGAGGCTGCTTCTCGGATATCTTGTGCGATCTTTTCTTCTTTCGCGCAGTCTGCCACTTCTGCTCTGATCTGTCGCCCTTATCCTCGGATTGACCAGCCAATGGCTCCACCAGCTGCTTCTCCTTCGGCTCCTTTCCGTCGGTCGACGTCGGTGTAACCCGCTTTTTCCTCTTCGCCTTGCTTACTTGCGTCGAGGTACCGCCCACCGATCTATGTGTGTGTGTGTGTGTGTGTGTGTGTGTGTGTGTGAGAGGGAGAGAGAGAGAGAGAGAAAGAAGGATGGGTAAAGAAATATATATATATATATCGAATATGGATTACACATACACGGACTTTATCTTTTATTGTTTATTATTTTAGTATAATGACAGTTAATTATGAAGCATAGGGATTACATATGTTTTCGTTGTTTCGTTTTCTTTCAATTCAATGTGAATCATTTTAGAGTCAATCATATTTAGGTCAATTGTCCTTTCACCCCCGTATCATTTTATTTTGTAAGTTTGAAAACTTTCTGATTTGCAAGGATACGTGTATATGGACTTGTCAGGAGTGAGTAGCGTCCCACAAATTTTTATGTTATTGCTAAGATCCGGAAGTATGAACATTTTATCAATTCTGAGTATTGTTTTATCTTTTAACAAAATTGTATTATTCGGCTTGCGACATGATAGCATTATTTGCTTATATTTTAGTTTTTCAATAATTCGAATTGCACTATCCGTGTTTCGTTTTTCTTTCAAAACGGTAAAAATCGGTGGCATTGTTACTCTCTTCTGAGTCGATAAGTGCATTTCACTGTATCGCCTTGTAATTTGGGCCAATGATTTTTTTCCAGATCGCAGCATTTTTTTTATTTTCCCCAGAGCACTTTCGAACGGAAACGCTGTCAATTGACTCAGCGAACACGACATTGCTTTGACATCGTCTGCTAAATGAATTAGACTGTGCACATTTAAGATGTGATTTTCTTTGCCATACAATTGTTCTCCTAATGAAACAAATTTTCGCAAGTATTGTGCAGCATAGTCTACATACTGTAAACAAAAAACGTCAGAGCATAATATGCGACAGCCAACATGGAAGAGTAGGAAATGATCACATAGTTTTTCAGAGAGTACGTCTTTGAGAAGAACTGGTGATGCGTACAATAGGAAAAATCTATATTCCGTGGCTTTCCATTTGAAGATATTGTCTAATGTTCTCGTGGTACGCTGGAACTCTACTGGTATCTGGAACTGCAGTTGTTGCAACAATCTGGAAATCCTATCTTTTTGACTATGGCTCATCTTTACTTGCCGACATCCATCTATCCAGTAGTCATTTAAAAGTTTTTTCATAACACCTAAACAACACAAGTGCATGAAATCTAAAGGGAAATGACGAATCATATCTAATTTGGGTATGCGAATTAATGTGCTCAGGCTGCTGCTGCGAACGAAAAGTTATATCATCTCTAGCTGGAAAGTCTTGCTCGGTATAAAGTGTTCGCCGATTGTAACGCTCGCCGGGAACGGTACATCGCTCACAGGCATGAAAACCCCCGTGGCCTTTAATGCATTTTATGAAAGAACGAGCTGGTCTGTCGCACACGAAGTCCTTAATAGAGACTTGGAATACTAAAGTATTTACTGTCACGCCGTCATTAAGTAGCTCAATCAATTCTGCCACGAACTTTGCAAAATACTCGCTAAGATTCGAAGGCTTTGAATCACCTTCGTATATAGCTACGGGAAATACTGGATATACACCCGGATCATAAAAAATTTGGCATAATATCGGCTAAAACTGTCGTCGGCTAGATTTAAACAACGGTAAACCGTCCATATTAAATAACAGCGTTATACAGTTGTCCTCGTGCAGAGATGGGTTTATCAATCGCACTAGATTTGGTTTGATCCTGAAGTACACGAAGCTTCCTTTGAAGCCACCAACACTGTTTTGCAGTTCTGTGACACGCTGCAGATTTGGTGTTTTCAGGAAAGTTTTCGAAGAGATTGGTAACTCCGGTAACAAGTTCTTGCGAAGAATTCCCAGCAATGCGTCCAAGTGAGTTTGCGGAATCAGGCACTGTATAGCCCAATGACGAAGTTGTTCTATTTCACTGGAATTGTTTTCCCTAGAGCTTGCCGAATCGCTTAATCGTGTACTCTGTTGACTGTCACTGTCACTCGTTAAATGGGCGATATTATCGTTGTCCTCCTCACTAGACGTGGCCGAAGTACATTCTGATTTCCTGGAAGGACGCGTCTCGTGATTCTCTTCATCAACATACAAGTTGTCATCGACCTTATTTGTATGCGATTGTCCACTAGGCCCTACCAAATATAATAAGCGAAATGAAAATTTACTTCGAGCATAGTTTGTTTTATGAATATTTGAACTGCAAAAATAGAAGAGCATGCACCTACCTGGCAGGACTGAATTAATTGGATCTTTTAGCTGTTTCCTTTTTCCTCGGCCACGGCACGAAATTTTCGTACGCGAAGGCGTCTCAAGTGCTTTTTGCGGGACTCTTTTTCGTTCATTCTACTCCGTTTTTAATTACAATATTGCCGGAATTGTCAGTCGTATACTTTGATGGCCCCGAATAAGCAGGTTAGGTGTACACGCCTATTTTGCTGATCCGGTAGAAATCCTACGCAGATACGGCATGCACATCAAAGTGTATGCCTGATCTCCGACGGATGTCTACCGGATAGCCAAGCCCGGGACGCGGTTGGCGAAGGAAAATCGCTCATGTTTTGGTCCGGTAAGCGTACCAGAGCCATGTAAGGGTTACGTTACGGGACGCCTGATGTGAGCTTGATCGATTCTGACTTTTCACATCGGTATCCGGGATTACTGATCGGATTGACATACAGCGCAGTTCAGGCGGGCACATTTACGGTTTGTCGCACTGTATCCCGAAGTCTGCCGGATCAGTGATCCGGCTGCCGGAACAACATTTCTAGTCGGGGTACTGCTCGTGTACGATTCGCTCGAATCGCACGGCGTACCGGTACCGTACCATTGCGCCGTGGAATAGTACGCCGTGACAGTATGGTAATGGTACGGTAACTTCGCGCCGTGGAGTGCCCTGGGGAATCGTACGCTTGTCTATCTGGGCTGTACAATTGGCTGGTGTAGGCGAATTATGATTCCAGATAGACAAGCGTACGATCCCCTTAGGGCACTCCACGGCGTGAAGTTACCGTACCATTAGCGTACTGTTACGGCGTACTATTCCACGGCGTAATGGTACGGTACCGGTATGCCGTACGATTCGAGCGAATCGTACACGAGCAGTACGGGGTAATGTTACCGTACCAGCACGCCGTGCGATTCGATCGAATCGTACACGAGCACTAAGGCGTACTGTTACCGTACCGGTACGGTACTAGTACGCCAATGGAAGATAGCTTATTCCACCATCTTCCGCATGTCTCTCGCGTTGCGACTCAGTAGACAGCGCGTCAAACCCGCCGGCGTGAACACCACTTCGCTTCAGTTTGCACCGAAGCCGCATCAGTGACAAATAAAAAGTAATTGTGCGAAAAATACCAATTTTCGTCGCTTAACGAGAGCGATAATTAAAGTGAGAGAGTGTTCAATCGTGCGTTACCGGACCCCAGATAGACAAGCGTACGATTCCCCAGGGCACTCCACGGCGCGAAGTTACCGTACCATTACCGTACTGTCACGGCGTACTATTCCACGGCGCAATGGTACGGTAACGGTACACCGTGCGATTCGAGCGAATCGTACACGAGCAGTACGGCCTAATGTACCGTACCAGCACGCCGTGCGATTCGAGCGAATCGTACACGAGCACTACGGCGTACTGTTACCGTACCGGTACGGTACTAGTACGCCATTGGAAGATAGCTTATTCCACCAGTTTTCGCCTGTCTCTCGCGTTACGGCTCTGTAGACAGCGCGCCAAACCCGCCGGCGTGAACACTACTTCGCTTCAGTTTGCACCGAAGCCGCATCAGTGACAAATAAAAAGTAATTGTGCGAAAAATATCAATTTTCGTCGCTTAACGAGAGCGATAATTGAAGTACGGGAGTGTTCGATCGTGCGTTACCGGACGTGTGAAGAGGAAAATTTCAGGACATCCGAGGAATCTGCGGGATTCGACGGAGAGCGTCGCACCAAGTGCATCGCCATTTTGGATAAAAACAAACTTTTTTTACAGGGTAAGTTTTTTTTACGCAATTCTTTCCGCTTTGACTCTCTCTCTTTCCTCCTTACCTCTTTTTTTTCTAAAGGTAAATGAAGAAAATTATTTATTTCATAAAGAAATCAGTCTCCGCCGTTTTTTAATCGAGAACTGGGCATTTATTGCTAAAGAACGGTATTTTCTGTTTTAATGGGAGTATTCGACTGTACGTCGGAATGTGTGTTTATTCGAAGTATTTGAATAAAACATAAAAATAAATCGTTTGGCACGATTTTTCCTTCAATTTCAGGTCCATTTTTTGTCGCAAATGCGCGATGACCTTCGATATATGCCGATATATATATTTTTGTAGATAATGTGTATTTTTCGTTGTCGATCCTACAATCTTCTTTTGGGCCGAGATATTCGAGAAATGGAGAACGAGAAACGAGAAATCGGAGAACCAGGTGCCCCGAGAGGAGGAATGCGTAAACAAATTGGAGTCGTGCGACTTGGATTTTACCGATTTTAATTCGTACGACGATGTGGACGTGCTCGGTCCTGTGAACGTGGCGAACGGAGTGCCACTACTGCTAAGACAAGATCCCCACAATTATCACATTGCTCGCACCAATTCCGTCATGTTCAAACTCGAGGCCGACAATCTTCATATAATGGAGACGAGAACTTCGAGAAATTCTAATATTTTCAAAATTTCAGTAAATTGTGAGGAACTTTTGTAAATTGTAAAAAAATTTCGTAAATGCTAAAAGATTTTTGTTAATTCTAGGAAATTTTTGTAAATTGTAAGAAAGTTCTGTAAATTGCAAAAAATTCTTGTAAAATGTAAGAAAATTCCGTCAATTGTACAAAATTTTCGTAAACTAAGAAATCTTTGTAAATTGTAAAAAAAAGTTGTAAATTCTAAACAATGTTTGTAAATTGTAAAAAAATCCGGAAATACTAAGAAATTTTTGGAAATGGTAAAAAAAATCAAAAAATGTAAATTATTTCCGTAAATTATAAAAAATTTCCGTAAATTCTAAGAATTTTTTATAAATTGTAAACAAAATTCAAAAATTGTACAATATTTCTGTAAATTCTAACAAATTTTCGTAAATTCTAAGAAGTTTTTGTAAATTGTAAGAAATGTTTGTAAATTGTAGAAAAAAATCGGGTATTGTAAAAAATGTCCGCACATTGTAAGGAATTTTTGTAAACTAAGAAATTTTTGTAAATTGTAAGCAAATTCCGTCCACTGTAAGACTCTTTCGTAAATTGTAAAAAGAATTTGAAAATTCTAAGCTATCTTTGTAAATAGTAAAAAAAAATTGTACATTATAAAAAGATTTTGTAAATTGTAAAGGATGTTTGCCAAGGAAACGGAAATAAATCAATAATCCAAAAACAGTTTCCCGTTTCATTTAATATATATATACACACACATATACATGCAAAGAAAAAAAAAGCGGTCCGTTCATGTATGGTACTACAGTGGTACGGTGTGAGTATTTTGAGCCTAACGAGAGGTTATTTTAACCGTACTATGAACGTACGGAGCTCGTTTTCTACGGATACAATAGCTTCACTATACCGGTACCGGGAGCGTACGTTAACCGCACGGTAACGTCACGGTACTGGTACATTCACCGTACGCCGTACCACACGCCGTACTACTCCTGTACCGTACGCGAGCGGTATGCCGTACTGCTCGCGTACGATACGGCGTGAGCTCGCCGTACTGGTACATTCACCGTACGCCGTACCGTACGCTGTACTGGTACGGTAACGAGCAGTACACGAGCGGTTCGTGTCTATCTGGGATATTCAATGTCAAAAATGCATGATGGACCTAAATACAATTAAAAGTAACTTAATCATAAACCTGAAAAAAAACCAAGGCTATAGTTATCCAAGTGGGTACAATGAATACGAATGTTTTTTATATAGGTGTCAATGTGAGCTCGTGTCGGTCGAGGGGTTCGGTGCAAGCTTCGTAATGCTGCTTTCAGGGGTTCGATCGGTGTGCGCTCGGTTTTTTAAAACATGTTTTAGCTTTTATAAAAAATAATAGGCTTTAAGCGTTGTTTGAATTCACCGGAAAAAGCGCCAACTATTCCAGACCGAAGTGGAATCCAGACCGAAACACTTGCAGGATGTATTTCTTGAAAATGAAACAAATACTTAAGAAACAGTGCTTCTTTTGCAATTCTTTATTTCCTCTTCGAAAAATTTTTAAGCATGTCCCAAGAAACTTTTTCAATAATCTCTACTTTGCAGTTTCCGAAACGGTTTGTGTTGGTAAATTAAAAAAAAACACCTCTTTTCTGACCTTTAAGCGAAGGACTCTCGAGTAGGATAAATGAAAATAATTCACTAACTCTGTTTTATGTTTTCCAATCTGGAAAGTATTTATTGTAATGATCCCAATAATTTTTCATTTTTTTTCATGTTCCCGGCTCCAACGCCTGTTTAGCCCATTCTCGATGAATATATTTCGGTTCGAAATGATTTTCGCACACAACGTGTCTCGGCTCTAATTTCCCAACTCCCGGTATCGCGGCCTTCCATTTTTTAATTGCGCCAAGTCTCTTGGCACCCTAAACACTGAGCGTTTCGATTTTTCACTCCGAGAGCCTGTTTTATACATTGACACAATACACCACTTAGTCATTTTTCAATATAATCGTTTTTACAAGTTTACAAGTAGAGCAGGTCGCGTGTGGTCGCGTGAATCAGTTTGTTTGGGTTTTGTTGACTTTTGAAATCTATTTCCGTCTCTCTCATAGCCTGCATCACTCTATAGCAGCGATTCTCGTGGTCACGAGTTGAAACAGTCGGTGCTTCAATAAGAGGCCATCCCCCACCACTGAAATTTTGAGCGAGTTTCAAGTCCTGTATGTAACAGAGTTTAGTAGGGAGATCATGGAGCCTAGATACCAGGAGGTTCAGCGGCAATGCAAAGGCGCTGAAAAAAGCGTCCCCGAAAATGTCCCGAAGTGATGGCGCTGGGGTGCAGCGGCACCTACATATACAGTAATATATTGGTCAACGAGGTGATAGTGATCGGATGAGTTTCTAACCTCACGACAGACTGATCGTGACATCAAACGTCGAAATATCCGCCGATTCATAATTTCCTCATGGCGGTTCGGAAAAAAACGCAAAAGCGAGAAAATATCTCAAACTCAAACTCAAAATGGCGGCGATACAGCCCATCTAGAAAACCGTGTTTTTTTTACATATAGCTTCACGGGAGAACGGTTTTCTCGTAAAATATGAGACCTGAAACAAAAACCAAAAAAATGATATTTTATATATTATTAGCTATGAGACTACCTATAAATTTGCTTTCAAATTTTGCAAAAACAGCGCACTTTGTAGTGCGCTATTAATAATATCGATTTTAAGAAAATAAATCGATTTTTTGCCAAAAAAAGCAGTAAATTGTTTATAAAAAGAAGTTTACATTTAATCAAAAAACGGCTATGTACTCCCATAAAGAATATAATTGTGAAGCTGCTAGCAAAATTTCAAATCGATGCATGCAAAGGTGGTCGAGTAATCCGTCTTCCGAGATCGAAAAAAGTGGTTTCGAGAAAAACGCGTTTAAAGTTGTACGAGCATCTCAGCGCGCTCCAAGGCGCTGCGGCTAAATCGATAATTGAACCTTTAAATAAAAAAAATTGCTACATGACCAATTGCATATTTTTTTTATGACACCAAAGTATTTTTAGGAAAGAAAACGTCTTTCCAAAATCCTAGAGTGGTGTTATCCCTTTTAACACTAATGAGGGTTAGGTACATCATCTGTGATCTGTCTTAGATCGCACCCATGTTTAGCGTATATCTATATACATATGGGTGCCGGAGCACCCCAGCGCCATCATTTCTTGTTCTCGTTGTGGGGACGAGTTGAAAGGCCTCGCTGAACCTCCTGGTATCTAGGCTCCATGAGGGAGATGTACAACGCTCCCCTTTTCGGCGTGCCTCGGAAATGGCGCTAAATCGCGGCGGCGAGTTCGGGAATATGATTTTGTGTGCATCGCCTCTGTCGAGGTTGCAGATTCCCTTGTAGCCGCGCGAGTCGTGATCACCGCTCAAGTCGATATCGCAGTCAGCGTGCACACGAATGGGTAGCTCGGTGGCGGAAAACTCTCTGCCCCTCGCTCACTCGACAGGCCAGGAAGACTCGAGGTAAGGAGTACGAACGCCTGTGGCGAGCCCGATCCAAAAGCGTCCGTCAAACTGTGGATTTTAGTAGTTAGTGTTTTCACCGCGTGCGTCGCTAGTGTTTGACCGCGCCGAAGTGAACTAAGCGACAAGAACACAACTGACGTCATGTGTCATCGATGATTCCCGCTCGTCGTCCGTGTTGGCATAAAGCATGTTGTGGCTAACCAATTTTGCGAATTGTGTTAGATGTAAAAAAAATAATTGTGTCTCGGTATAAAATATATTTGGTGATCTGCGGCGAAAACAATCAATCATAGGTAAGAAAAATAGTACTTACATTCGCAAAAAGAATGGTTTCGTTTTATCGTACCATTATCGTACCGAGTGAAATAAAAATTATCACAAACGCGAGATATGGAGCAAGTGTCCCGTCGATGAGACAAAACGTGCAATGTATGGATTTTTCATATATTGCACGTTTTGTCTCATGTCTCGAAAATAAACAAAATGTTTATTTTCGAGGCGTGAAAATGGGTATGTGCGTACGTGCGTACGTGGGATGCCAAGCACATAACGAAGAGCTCACGAAGAGAGTGATGAACTATTATCTCGTCATGAGAGGACATTTTCTAGCGCGATCGATCAACAAAAATAATCACGCAAGGAAAATCAAAGCGAAAGACAAAAGGAAAAAAAATCAAAACTGTAAGATCGATTTATCTGTACAGCATGTCATAATGTACAAATATGATGTGTGATAATTTGTAAATCTTTTGTTTGAATTCAAAATTCTTATGAATTGTCTTGTGTCTATGTTTTTACTGCTTCCACAACCAAAAAAGAACATTCACTTAATATCTGTATTTCGTTATTATTCTTTATCTGTACAGCGTATCATAATGTGTAAATATAATATGTGAGAATTTGAAAAATTGTTATGAATTTTCTTGTGTCTATAAATAAATTTTGTTTGTTACGGTTTCTGCAAGGAAAAAAAACTGACTTAATTTCTGTATTTCGTTATTATTCTTAACCTGTACAGCGTGTCATGATCTGTAAATTTTTTGTCTGGATGACAATTTATTATGACTTTCCTTGTGTCTATAAATAAATTTTGTTTGTTACTTCTCCCGCAACAACAAAAAAAAACATTGACTTAATTTCTGTATTTCGGTATTTCCCAAAACTATGTATATATGAGAATTCTGTCTATCTATATAGAAATTGCCTTCATCAACTGGTTGTACAATTTATTTGATGAAATGATCGCTCCATATGAAGTAGCAAAGGGTGCTTTTCGCATATCGTACGGCACTGCCTTTACAATTCATTTGATCAAATTATCGCTCCATATGAGGGAGCGTATCGTACGGCACTTATTTGTTGCTGACTTTACTTCGGTGCGGTAGCAGAGCAGCGCCGCCCTTCTCTTCCTCGCTTTTGCGGACGTTTCGACGACACGGCGTTCGTACTCCTTACCTCTAGTCTTCCTGCGACAGGCGAACGGAGCGAGGTTTTCCGTCCGATCGAACTCGACATATATGTGTGGCCATACTGCGGATTGGAATATGCATTAAATGAATTTCAAAGAGAAAATTGTTTTCTCTCGGTTGTCCGTTTATGCCGAGAATGCGGGTTAAAGAAAATTAACGACGAACCGCGTTGAAAAATAAAACGCCGAAACGACAGTGGAAGGTTCAAAAAGAAATCTTGAGCCTTTGCCGAGGTCGTTACGGCGTTTTTTTTCGACAGTAAACATTATGGATAAGCGTGTATCATAATTGTTTCTCTGTCCTCAATGAGCGTCGTGGCTGAGTTGGCAGCGTGATGGATTAACAATGCCCCGGTCATTTCACATCTGCAAAAAAAGATCAGCTCATTCGTGAGTAGTGTCTGTACGATGTAGCGTAGCAGTTTTTTTTCGACCATTAAAAAAAATTATGGTGAGCCGAAAAAGAAAATTTGTATTTTTCACCGAAATAATGGCTAACCATAATTTTCTGCCGGTTTTCGCTAACACGTACGAGATTCTTTTAAGGCGTCTGGCCACCGTGGCCCATCGAAAAATGGGTATATTAAAAATAATAATAATAAACTCGAAAGTATGGGCCGGAATATGTTTATTTTTTTACATAACGTCAGAAAGGGCTTTAAGAATAACGTTAATGAATTTCCGTTCAAAATATTAAAAAATGGCGCCGTTATGCACATTGCCGCGGAGGCCCTCCGCACGATACGCGCGGTCGTTGTCCCAGCTGTTACGCGGTCATGTCGCATCTGAAAAAAAATCAGCTCATTCGTGAGTAGTGTCGCTACAATGTAGCGTAGCGGTTTCTTTCGGCCATTAAAAAAATTATAGTGAGCCATAATTTCGGTAAAAAATACAAATTTTTTTCTTCGGCTCACCATACTTGTTTTTAATGGTCGAAAAAAAAACCGCTACGCTACATTGTAGCTACACTACTCACGAATGAGCTGACTTTTTTTGCAGATGTGACATGACCGGGCTGGGACAACGACCGCGCGTATCGTGCGGAGGGCCTCCGCGGCAATGTGCATAACGGCGCCATTTTTAAACATTTTGAACGGAAATTCATTGACGTTATTCTTAAAGCCTTTTCTGACATTGTGTAAAAAAATAAAAATATTCCGGCCCATACTTTCGAGTTTATTATTTTTTTTTTGATTATACCTATTTTTCGATCGACCAAGGTGGCCAGACGCCTTAACGTCTTTAAGAGGGGATATACATTTACAGCGATCAAAAAATCAACTTCTTTTCTTCAAGGGATAACACCACTCTAGGAATTTGGAAAAATCGTTTTCTTTGGTCTTCAATAATACTTTGGGGTCATAAAAACAATATGCAATTGGTTCTGCAGCGATTTTTTTGTTAAGGTTGGATAAATGTGTATACGTAAGGCAGGTTTGCAGTCACAAGAGCCTCGCAGTTGATATATCAGCGTGCGGGCTCTGCGAGTGCAGACGACGCGGGTTCGATCCCCGATAGCCAATGTTTTTTTTTAAATTAAACATACATGAATCAAATATCATAAATAATGCCTGGACAGGCGAGAATAGCTAAAGCGAGAGTAAGTTTAAAATTTTTTGAATATAAAATGAAGAAGAAAAATAGATAAAAAAGTCGATTCACCAGAGATCGAACCCGGACCGCAAGCATCGTTAATCCGTCACGCTGCCAACTCAGCCACGACACTCATTGAGGATAGAGAAACATTTATGATACACGCTTATCCATAATGTTTACTGCTGAAAAAAAGCCGCAACGACCGCGGCAAAGGCTCAAGATTTCTTTTTGAACCTTCCACGGTCGTTTCGGCGTTTTATTTTTCAACGCGGTTTGTCGTTATTTTTTTTTACCCGCATTCTCGGCATAAATGGCTAACCGAGAGAAAACAATTTTCTCGATACATGTTTTTCTCTTTGAAATTCATTTAATGCATATTCCAATCCGCAGTACGGCTACACATATGTCGAGCTCGATCGGACGGAAAACCTTGCTCCGTTCGCCTGTCGAGTGAGCGAAGGACAGAGACTTTTCCCCCACCGAGCTACCCATTTGTGTGCACGCTGACTGCGATATCGACTTGAGCGGTGATCACGACTCGCGCGGCTACAAGGGAATCTGCAACCTCGACAGAGGCGATGCACACAAAATCATATTCCCGAACTCGCCGCCGCGATTTAGCGCCATTTCCGAAGCACGCCGAAAAGGCGAGCGTTGTACATCTCCCTACTAATCTCTGTATGTAAAAACGCGGTTTAGAGCACGATCTTACATACAGGTCTTGAAACTTTGGTTGTGGGGGTATGTCCTCGGATTGAAGCACCGGCCGTTTCGCCTAGTGACCACGAGTGTCGCAGCGATAGAGTGATGCAGGCTGTACGAGAGCGATGGAAATCGATTGTTGACGCATAGGAACCTAACCTAGCCGTACAATTGGCTGATGTAGACAAATTATGATATTCAATGTCAAAAATGCATGATAGACCTAAATACAATAAAAAGTAACTTTATCGTAAACCTGAAAAAACCCAAAAGACTATAGTTATCCAAGTGGGTACAATGAATATTAATGTTTTTTATATAGGTTTCAATGTGAGTTCGTGTTGGTCGAGAGGTTCGGTGCAAGCTTCGTATTGCTGCTTTCAGGGGTTCGACCCCTGTGCGCTCGGTTTTTTAAAAACATGTTTTAGCTTTTATTAAAAAAATAGGCTTTACGCGTTGTTTTAATTGACCGGAAAATAAGTGGCAACTATTCCAGACCGAAGTGGAATCCAAACCGAAACACTTGCAGGATGTATTTCTTGAAAATGAAACAAATACTTAAGAAACAGTGCTTCTTTTGCAATTCTTTATTTCCTCTTCGAAAAATTTTAATGCATGTCCCAAGAAACATTTTCAATAATCTCTACTTTGCAGTTTCCGAAACGGTTTGCGTTGGTAAATTTAAAAAGCACCTCTTTTCCGACCTTTAAGAAGGACTCTCGAGTAGGATAAATGAAAATAATTCACTAATTTTGTTTTATTTTTTCCAGCCTGGAAAGTATTTATTGTAATGATCCCACCAATTTTTCACTTTTTTCAGGTTCCCGGCTCCAACGCCTGTTTCGCCCATTCTCGATGAATATATTTCGGTTCGAAATGATTTTCGCACACAACGTGTCTCGGCTCTAATTTTCCAACTCCCGGTATCGCGGCCTCCCATTTTTTAATTGCGCTAAGTCTCTCGGCACCCGAAACACTGAGCGTTTCGATTTTTCAGTCCGAGAGCCTGTTTTACACGTTGGCACAATACATCACTTAGTCATTTTCCAATATCACCGTGTTTACAAGTTTACAAGTAGGGCAGGTCGCGTGTGGTCGCGTGAATCAGCGGTTATGTTTGGGTTTTGTTTACTTTTGAAATCTTTTTCCGTCTCTCTCACACAGCCTGCATCACTCTATAACAGCGATCCTCGTGGTCACGAGTTGAAACAGTCGGTGCTTCAATAAGAGGCCATCCCCCACCACTGAAATTTTTAGCGAGTTTTGAGACCTGATGTAAGACCGTGGTTTAGAGCACGGTCTTACATATAGGTCTTGCAACTCGCTTAAAATTTATTCATCGAGAACGGGCGAAACAGGCGTTGGAGCCGGGAACCTGAAAAAAATGAAAAATTATTGAGATCTTTACAATAAATACTTTCCAGGCTGGAAAACATAAAACAAAGTTAGTGAATTATTTAAATTTATCCTACTCGAGAGTCCTTCGCTTAAAGGTCGAAAAAGAGGTGTTTTTTTAAATTTACCATCGCAAACCGTTTCGGAAACTGCAAAGTAGAGATTATTGAAAATGTTTCTTGGGACATGCATTACAATTTTTCGAAGAGGAAATAAAGAATTGCAAAAGAAGCACTGTTTCTTAAGTATTTGTTTCATTTTCAAGAAATACATCCTGCAAGTGTTTCGGTCTGGATTCCACTTCGGTCTGGAATAGTTGCCACTTATTTTCCTTATTATTAAAACAACGCGTAAAGCCTATTTTTTTTATAAAAGCTAAAACATGTTTTCAAAAAACCGAGCGCACAGGGATCGAACCCCTGAAAGCAGCAGTACGAAGCTTGCACCGAACCCCTCGACCGACACGAGCTCACATTGACACCTATATAAAAAACATTCATATTCATTGTACCCACTTGGATAACTATAGTCTTTTGGTTTACGATAAAGTTACTTTTAATTGTATTTAGGTTCTTCATGCATTTTTGATATTGAATATCATAATTTGCCTACACCAGCCAATTGTACAGCTAGGTTAGGTTCCTATGCGTCAACAATCGATTTCCATCTCTCTCGCACAGCCTGCATCACTCTATCGCAGCGACACTCGTGGTCACTAGGCGAAACGGCCGGTGCTTCAATCCGAGGACATAGCCCCACCACCAGAGTTTCACGACCTGTATGTAAGACCATGGTTTCGAGCACGGTCTTACATACAGGTCTTAAAACTCGCTAAAAATTTTAGTGGTGGGGGATGGCCTCTTATTGAAGCACCGACTGTTTCAACTCGTGACCACGAGGATCGCTGTTATAGAGTGATGCAGGCTGTGTGAGAGAGACGGGAAAAGATTTCAAAAGTAAACAAAACCCAAACATAACCGCTGATTCACGCGACCACACGCGACCTGCCCTACTTGTAAACTTGTAAACACGGTGATATTGAAAAATGATTAAGTGATGTATTGTGCCAACGTGTAAAACAGGCTCTCGAAGTGAAAAATCGAAACGCTCAGTGTTTCGGGTGCCGAGAGACTTAGCGCAATTAAAAAATGGGAGGCCGCGATACCGGGAGTTGGAAAATTAGAGCCGAGACACGCTGTGTGCGAAAATCATTTCGAACCGAAATATATTCATCGAGAATGGGCGAAACAGGCGTTGGAGCCGGGAACCTGACAAAAGTGAAAAATTGGTGGGATCATTACAATAAATACTTTCCAGGCTGGAAAACATAAAACAAAATTAGTGAATTATTTTCATTTATCCTACTCGAGAGTCCTTCGCTTAAAGGTCGGAAAAGAGGTGTTTTTAAATTTACCAACGCAAACCGCTTCGGAAACTGCAAAGTAGAAATTATTGAAAATGTTTCTTGGGACATGCATTAAAATTTTTCGAAGAGGAAATAAAGAATTGCAAAAGAAGCACTGTTTCTTAAGTATTTGTTTCATTTTCAAAAAATACATCCTGCAAGTGTTTTGGTCTGGATTCCACTTCGGTCTGGAATAGATGCCACTTATTTTCCGGTCAATTAAAACAACGCGTAAAGCCTATTTTTTAATAAAAGCTAAAACATGTTTTAAAAAAACTGAGCGCACAGGGGTCGAACCCCCTGAAAGCAGCAATACGAAGCTTGCACCGAACCCCTCAACCAACACGAGCTCACATTGACACCTATATAAAAAACATTCATATTCCTTGTACCCACTTGGATAACTATAGTCTTTTGGGTTTTTTCAGGTTTACGATAAAGTTACTTTTTATTGTATTTAGGTCTATCATGCATTTTTGACATTGAATATCATAATTTGCCTACATCAGCCAATTGTACGGCTAGGTTAGGTTCCTATGCGTCAACAATCGATTTCCATCGTTCTCGCCATGGAGGCTAGAGTGGGAGGAGGCCGATCTGTGCATTTCAAAGTGGCTACAAAAATGTGGTCAGACCGGGATGGCGCCACTATCTCTAAAACCTCGAGCACGAAGCTGAGTATCGATGTCGTGTAAGAGAGATGGAAAAGGATCGAATACGCATCCCAGCAAGCAGTGCAGCGAGATCGCGCGCAAAAGTTACCCCCTCTCTGGTCTCTTACGCGCCCATCACACAATCATAGTAGCGCGTGTCCGTGAGCGAGCGACGCTCGGACATCTTCGGAAAGAGCCGAGCGCGCCGAAGTTTCCCGACCGCTCCTTCGGCAGCTACACCAACACATGGACGCCGAGCTCGTTCATGTGCGGCCAAGCCGAAACGAAGGCTTGAAGGGAAAAAGCAATGTGAGCACGACTCGCGCGTGACGTCACCCGACGGAACGCGCGCGGCTTTTAGATAATTTCGATGCTTATTTAGTTCTTGATTCTCTGCGTTATCAATGTATACAAAAAAATGTATCGCGCACCCTGATTGCTTATTTTTTTAGTTTATACGTTAATTTAAATATAATTATGAATCCAAATTACAACTTATTTATCTTCTAAAAAATTGTTTACGCTTTACTCACACCCGTCCTTATGCCAAATAAATTATAATTAATAAAAGTAAGCGGAAATATATTTATATTCGTATTATTATCTTAATTCTCATAGTTTTATCAAACGATAAAGCATTATACCCAAAAGCAAGCCAATCAACCATCCGGCCGCGAATCGTCAGTACCAGAAAGTGTATATTCTACAAGCGATGGGATGGTCCCGTTGGTAGCGTTCCTGGCTTCGGTCCGCAGAAGCGTAGGATCGTTCCTCGCGCTCAGTGCTTTTTTTTGAAATTATTATCACTATTAATTCTTGTTTGATTAGTTATTTTTATTAAGTTATCATTATTATTTTTATTAGTTATCTTTTAGTGCCGAAAAATTTATCGCACACTCCGACCGCTTATTTGATTAGTTTGTACGTTAATTTGAATGTAATAATAAATCTACATTACAACTTATGTATCTTTTAAAAAATTGATTGCGCTTTACTCACACCCGTCTCTATGCCAAATAAATTGTAATTCATAAAAGTAAGCGCCCTGTCATTTTGGTCAACCGGTTGTACAAGACAGTTGAGTCAACGTAAAAGTTCAACGGTTGAATTTGGACAGCTTCTCAACTGTTCATCTTTGAAAGTCGACCATCCTGTGTTTTCTGTGGATGGTTGACTCGATGGTTAACTCGGCGGTTGATTGGATGGTTGACTCGACGCAATATATTTAATGATTAATCAAATTATACTGTCTTGATAATTAAATTGATGATTTGCGGAGAATTGAGTCATCAAACACTGGGGGGGGGGGGGGGGGGGGGGGGGGTGATATCCGCAGAAGATTGTGCGACGGAGTGAGACAACCATCCAGCGAAAACAAAATGGCCGCGGTTAAACAACCGTTGAATCAACCATTAGGATTTTTTTTACGGTCGACTTTATAGTTGTAAAGCTGTCCAAATTCAACCGTTGATTATTTCGGTTGACTTTGCAGTTGCAAAAATTGCTAGCGCGGAAATATATTTATAGTCGTATTATCATATTCATTCTCGTAAGTTACGATTCGCGGCCGGATGGATGTGACTTGTTTTTGGGGATAATGCTTTATCGCTTGATGATAGTATATGAGAATGAATATAATAATGCGAATATAAATATATTTTCGCTTAGTTTTTATGAATTACAATTTATTTCGCATCGGGACGGGTGTGAGTGAAGCGCAAACAATTCTTTAGACGATAAATAAGTTGTAATTTAGATTTATTATTAAATTAAAATTAACGTACAAACTAATCAAATAAGCGGTCGGAGTGCGCGATAAATTTTTCGACACTAAAAGATAACTAATTAAAATAATAATGATAACTAATAAAAATAACTAATGAAATAAGAATTAATGGTAATCAGAATTTAAAAAAAAGCACTGAGCGCGTGGAACGATCCCGCGCCCCTGCGGACCGAAGCCAGGAACGCTACCAACGGGACCATCTCATCGCTTGTAGAATATGCACTTTCTGGTACTGACGATTCGCGGCCAGACGAATGATTCGCTTGTTTTTGGGGATAATGCTTTATCGCTTGATGAAAGTATGAGAATTAATATAGTAATACGAATATAAATATATTTCCGCTTACTTTTATGAATTATAATTTATTTGGCATAAGGATGGGTGTGAGTAGAGTGTAAACAATTTTTTAGAAGACAAATAAGTTGTAATTTGGATTTATTGTTATATTTAAATTAAGGTATAAACTAAAAAAAAAGCGGTCAGGGTGCCCGATACATTTTTTTGGATACATTGATAACGCAGAGAATCAAGAGCTAAATAAGCATTGAAATCGTCTAAAAGCCTCGCGCGTTCCGTCGAGTGACGTCACGCGCGAGTTGTGCTCAGATTGCTTTTTCCCTCGAAGCCTTCGTTTCGGCTTGGCCGCACATGAACGAGCTCGGCGTCCATGTGTTGGTGTAGCTGCCGAAGGCGCGGTCGGGAAACTTCGGCGCGCTCGGCTCTTTCCGAAGATGTCCGAGCGTCGCTCGCTCACGAACACGCGCTACTATGATTGTGTGATGGGCGTGTAAGAGGCTAGAGAGGGGGTAACTTTTGCGCGCGATCTGGCTATATATCATTTTGCATCTCTGTCGCACGCAGCCTACTTCTCAAGTATCATGCTGCCGTATGCACAGTTCACTTCTCATTATTTACTTGTTCCGTCTCTGTCACACGCAGCTCACTTCTCGACGTCTTAGCAATAGTGGCGCCATCCCAGTATGACCACATTTTCAAGTCTCTCCATAAGAGATCGGACTCCTCCCACCCTAGCCTCCCTGGTTCTCGCACAGCCTGCATCACTCTATCGCAGCGACATTCGTGGTCACTAGGCGAAACGGCCGGTGCTTCAATCCGAGGACATACCCCCACCACCAAAGTTTCAAGACCCGTATGTAAGACCGTGGCAGGGAGGCTAGAGTGGGAGGAGTCCGATCTCTTATGGAGAGACTTGAAAAAAGTGGCTACAAAAATGTGGTCATACCGGGATGGCGCCACTATTGCTAAGACGTCGAGAAGTGAGCTGCGTGTGACAGAGACGGAACTAGTAAATAATGAGAAGTGAACTGTGCATAAGGCAGCATGATACTTGAGAAGTAGGCTGCGTGCGAGAGAGATGCAAAATGATATATAGCCAGATCGCGCGCAAAAGTTACCCCCTCTCTAGCCTCTTACGCGCCCATCGCACAATCATAGTAGCGCGTGTTCGTGAGCGAGCGACGTTCGGACATCTTCGGAAAGAGCCGAGCGCGCCGAAGTTTCCCGACCGCGCCTTCGGCAGCTACACCAACACATGGACGCCGAGCTCGTTCATGTGCGGCCAAGCCGAAACTAAGGCTTCGAGGGAAAAAGCAATCTGAGCACGACTCGTGCGTGACGTCACTCGACGGAACGCGCGAGGCTTTTAGACGATTTCAATGCTTATTTAGCTCTTGATTCTCTGCGTTATCAATGTATACAAAAAAATGTATCGGGCACCCTGATCGCTTTTTTTTAAGTTTATACGTTAATTTAAATATAACAATAAATCCAAATTACAACTTATTTGTCTTCTAAAAAATTGTTTACATTCTACTCACACCCATCCTTATGCCAAATAAATTATAATTCATAAAAGTAAGCGGAAATATATTTATATTCGTATTATTGTATTAATTCTCATACTTTCATCAAGCGATAAAGCATTATCCCCAAAAACAAGCGAATCATTCATCTGGCAGCGAATCGTCAGTACCAGAAAGTGCATATTCTACAAGCGATGAGATGGTCCCGTTGGTAGCGTTCCTGGCTTCGGTCCGCAGGGGCGCGGGATCGTTCCCCGCGCTCAGTGATTTTTTTTAAATTCTGATTACCATTAATTCTTATTTGATTAGTTATTTTTATTAGTTATCATTATTATTTTAATTAGTTATCTTTTAGTGTCGAAAAATTTATCGCGCACTCCGACCGCTTATTTGATTAGTTTGTACGTTAATTTTAATTTAATAATAAATCTAAATTACAACTTATTTATCGTCTAAAGAATTGTTTGCGCTTTACTCACACCCGTCCCTATGCGAAATAAATTGTCATTCATAAAAACTAAGCGAAAATATATTTATATTCGCATTATTATATTCATTCTCATATACTATCATCAAGCGATAAAGCATTATCCCCAAAAACAAGCCGCATCCATCCGGCCGCGAATCGTAACTTACGAGAATGAATATAATAATACGACTATAAATATATTTCCGCGCTAGCAATTTTGGCAACTGCAAAGTCAACCGAAATAATCAACGGTTGAATTTGGACAGCTTTACAACTATAAAGTCGACCGTAAAAAAATCCTAATGGTTGATTCAACGGTTGTTTAACCGCGGCCATTTTGTTTTCGCTGGATGGTTGTCTCACTCCGTCGCACAATCTGCTGCGGATATCCCCCCCCCCCCCCCCCCCCCAGTGTTTGGTGACTCAATTCTCCGCAAATCATCAATTTAATTATCAAGACAGTATAATTTGATTAATCATTAAATATATTGCGTCGAGTCAACCATCCAATCAACCGCCGAGTTAACCATCGAGTCAACCATCCACAGAAAACGCAGGATGGTCGACTTTCAAAGATGAACAGTTGAGAAGCTGTCCAAATTCAACCGTTGAACTTTTACGTTGACTCAACAGTCTTGTACAACCGGTTGACCAAAATGACAGGGCGCTTACTTTTATGAATTACAATTTATTTGGCATAGAGACGGGTGTGAGTAAAGCGCAAACAATTTTTTAAAAGATACATAAGTTGTAATGTAGATTTATTATTACATTCAAATTAACGTACAAACTAATCAAATAAGCGGTCGGAGTGTGCGATAAATTTTTCGGCACTAAAAGATAACTAATAAAAATAATAATGATAACTTAATAAAAATAACTAATCGAACAAGAATTAATAGTGATAATAATTTAAAAAAAAAGCACTGGGCGCGAGGAACGATCCTACGCTTCTGCGGACCGAAGCCAGGAATGCTACCAACGGGACCATCCCATCGCTTGTAGAATATACACTTTCTGGTACTGACGATTCGCGGCCGGATGGTTGATTGGCTTTCTTTTGGGGATAATGCTTTATCGTTTGATGAAATTATGAGAATTAATATAATAATACGAATATAAATATATTTCCGCTTACTTTTATTAATTATAATTTATTTGGCATAAGGACGGGTGTGAGTAAAGCGTAAACAATTTTTTAGAAGATAAATAAGTTGTAATTTCGATTCATAATTATATTTAAATTAACGTATAAACTAAAAAAATAAGCAATCAGGGTGCGCGATACATTTTTTTGTATACATTGATAACGCAGAGAATCAAGAGCTAAATAAGCATCGAAATCATCTAAAAGCCTCGCGCGTTCCGTCGGGTGACGTCACGCGCGAGTCGTGCTCACATTGCTTTTTCCCTTGAAGCCTTCGTTTCGGCTTGGCCGCACATGAACGAGCTCGGCGTCCATGTGTTGGTGTAGCTGCCGAAGGAGCGGTCGGGAAACTTCGGCGCGCTCGGCTCTTTCCGAAGATGTCCGAGCGTCACTCGCTCACAGACACGCGCTACTATGATTGTGTGATGGGCGCGTAAGAGACCAGAGAGGGGGTAACTTTTGCGCGCGATCTCGCTCATGCCCCTGACACTGCAGACCTTTTGCGTAGTAAGAAAGTGGTCACTCTCTGTCCCCAGTGTTGTCGCTTGAGTATAACTATATTGTGTGGCGCTGGTAGTCGTGTGCCCGGTTGACTATATATGTATCGGTCGTAGAGCATATCGTTCGCATCCGTCGCATCCATCCATTCGCATTTATTCGCATCTCGCATTCTTCGAAAGTTATGTTATTAAAACATGTTCAAGTTATTTAGTGTACTAGGAGTGCTATTATAACTATTATTGCTATTAAATAACGCAACATGCCTACGTGCGCTTTGAGCGAGCCGGGCACATGACTCCCAGCGCCTCTAGCGGCGAGTGACATTTCGTGGTCTACTGAAACTGCTCTGTGTCAGGGGCCTGATCTCGCTGCACTGCTTGCTGGGATGCGTATTCGATCCTCTTCCATCTCTCTTACACGACATCGATACTCAGCTTCGTGCTCGAGGTTTTAGAGATAGTGGCGCCATCCCGGTCTGACCACATTTTTGTAGCCACTTTGAAATGCACAGATCGGCCTCCTCCCACTCTAGCCTCCATGGTAGGGATGGGCGATGTTCGAAATATAATCGATTATTAAGAAATCGATATTTTTTGGAAGTATCGTTATGGACAATCGATTTTTTCCTCTAAACAATCGACGATTCGATTAATCGAGTATGAAAAAAAAATGGTGAACAATGAACGGGGTTCTTATATTGTTAAATCTCGTCGTCATACAAACCCGATTCTTTTAATAATTTACTATTCAGTTCTATCCATATCTGGAAATATGTCCAGTTGCATCCATAGATGCCATATTTGGAAAAAGATTGCCATTATTAAAACATAAATTTCATAACTACAATCGGATAAACTTCAGAAAAGCGGAAATCGAATTTCGATCGGAAATTCGGCATACCCCTTTCTTTTAATATTGTAAGAGATCCATGGGTCGTTTGCATCCTCGACATTTCATCAACGGGGTATCCCGTGAAGGTGGCGTTCATATTCTTATTCAAAAAAAGTTTGGGATAGCGTTATTTTACTGCTCCGGGTCCGCCAGAATCGGTTAATTCAGCTTCAGCTGGCAAGCCGTAAAAATCTATCGAGGACGCAAACGACCCATGTGTTCTGGAAACGTATATAAAATCCGACTTCTCGAAAACATTTTTTCTCTCTATAATTCTGTTCTTTGACTGAAAATAAAAATTTTAATGAAGGTGTTGAGTAAATAAAAGCGAAAATGGACGTGAGAACCAGCGATTAGTTTAGGGTGCCACTTCGTCCCCGCAATTCGAATCCTGAACCCGATATTTCTGCAAAATGTAGACAGGGTTTCGGCACTTACTACGGTTCACGCGTTTTTGAGCTCTCTTGTATGGAGGCTTGTGTATTACAAAAGAAATGAGTCCTGCGAGGGTTCAGAGGAGGCTAAAAATTTCGACTCGGGATATTTCTTTCCAGTGGTGAATATGTTACGCGGGTGACGGTTGACGCTGTCACTGTATTGACGATATGCGATATCCAATGAAAGTTCCGCTTCAGTATAGACTTTTCAGTATATACCTCATCTCTCATTGGATCTCGCGCATTATTCATCCGGTATCGCGTACAGTATGCCAAGTCCAACAATCAGAATTCACCTTTAGGTTTGTGTTGAAAAAGATGCGAAGACAAGATGATTTGTTATTGGCTGTTATATACCAATCCGCGCGTCACGTCCTGCGAGAAGGCATTGCATATATGTATTTCGATGTTACTTTATCAAAATCGAGAATCGATTAATCGATCGCCAAAAAAATCGACAAAATATAATCGATTATTTCACCGAAAACATCGACACTTTCAATTAATCGAAAAACATCGCCCATCCCTACTCCATGGACCGTGGTTTAGAGTATATGGAATATACGTTAGTACCCGCGGGGTGAAGTGAGGAATCTTTTATATCACTTATTTCACTGCATTCCAAAAAACAAGGGAATGGCAATATCATGCGAAAATTCTACTAAACATTCTAAATATTTTCAAAATTAAGCGCCTCTTTCAATTCATTCGACCGCAGGTGTTTTTGTCACGGTTTTTGTTGATAGCATTGATTGAGTAAAAGGAAAAAGATTAAGGTTATGTTCGTGCCTAAGTTGAAAGTGCCGGCGAAGCTTTATGGGATTTGTGCATAACAAACAGATAGAATGGTGATAGCATTTCTCAGGCGCCGAGCTTGGAATTGCCTGACACGTAGATTGAATAATGTGGCGATTGAAAAATGCGTGTTTTTCCATTCCGAAGCAACGAAAAACACAAACCAGGTTGACCGGAAACCAGAGTCGGGTCCCTGGAGTATACTCTTTTTTGGAAGCGATGAGTTTGCGCTATGCAGCTTTAGAATACTCTACGAACGATAGTTAGTTTCAAGAAGATAAAAAAATTCTAATATTAAGGTTTACAAAAAGACATTTATTACAATCAAGATGCCATGAAGTCTTGATGGCAGGGTATTAGAAAAAAGTTTCAAAAAACCATATGCTCATCTACAGTGAAGATAAAATATCCCCATTTGAGAGAAAAAATTGATTACAAAACAAAAATTTAATGTAGGGTTCTGCAGTAATGTTCTAAGCGGCAAAACTGATTATAAAAGTATAACTTGGTTTTTATCTGGGCTTGACCAAAATGTTCAATCATGTTGTTTTATTTTTTCTAACTTTTTTTAATATTTTTTTCTTGAGCTCTGATTTTGAAAATAAAATAAAAAATATATATCTTAGTAATTTTTAGCCATGCATAGTATATTTGTTATTATGTACTCTCATTTATTGGCTTTGTATTCAGCAGGTCGAAGCAGCTTATCAAGAAATTGGAAGTTGTAACTGCTTACAAAGGCAGGGAGAATGCTCTCATCAATTACGCAGCTCAAAATGGTATCCTGGTGCATACTTGGCCAGAGATTGACCTATCAACCGAATTTGACCTGGGTCTGGTAGTTTCGTTTGGTCACATGATACCTGCACAAATTATAAATTCTTTTCCACTGTGGGTGATCATTCGTTGGATTCTTTGAAGGGTTAGGCTACAGTGACTAGGCAAAAATCCGTGTTGTTTTAAAAAATTATACTGGAAGGAATAAGGGAGATGATTGGAAAAGGGTTTGGACATTTATTCGTATGTACATTAACAAATTTTTGTACCGAATTGCATTGAAAATATTAATAATTTAAGAAGTTATAAACAATCCCGCAAAGACCCTTTAAACGTGAGGGGCAATGTACTTTATTGGGGCCACTAGTTGATCTGAATTTAAAAAAGTTTTCTCTTAAAATAGATAATATTGGCTGGGACACGAGCGAGCCTTTTTTTGTTATAGTGTTTCAAACATCACAAAAAAGTGTCAAGAAGAATAAGTGTACCAAATTTCGAGCCAATCCCTTTATTAGATGACGTGAAATCGTGTACACTGTTTTGAATAACATCGTTCGAGAAAAACGCGTTCAAAATTTCATTAGTAGGTCTATCGTAATCATAAGTGTACCTTCCATTTGCGACTCTTACACCATATGCTGGACCCTCCTCTGCAATTTCAGTTGCCTTGCGCGACGAACGAGAGTTTTGAATTTCCACAGTAGCCTACCCCCTTGAGGGCGATTTGGGATGCATGATCAATCTATACAAATTGGATACAAATTCTCATAGATTGAGTAATTGACACATAGATAAAAAGATTGAGTAATTGACACATAGATAAAAAAGTAAAAAGGCCAAGAAATTCGTCATAGCTCCCTAGTCTGCCCTTCGTCAATGTACTCCCATATATACGATAAGACATTTGCTTTTTTTCTAGAGGTATCATAAACGTACATGCAAGCTTATTGCCAAAATGGCGTGGTGCTGCACCTATAATTCATGCATTGATGAATGGTGACTCCCAGACAGGAATAACAATAATGAAAATAATGCCGGGAAAGTGAGTCCTTCGATTATTACTTTAGAATGCTTTGGACAAAATCCAATGTTTGTATCATTATTTCTAAGATTCGATGTCGGCGAGATATTGGCGCAGAAAGCGGTTTATATCAATCCTGATGAAACAATGCCAGAATTATATATTAAGTTAGCCAAGATCGGTGCGGAGATGTTGATTGAAACGGTGGAAAGATTACCGGATGTACTGAACGACGGACGCAAACAGAGCGACAGCGATGCTACTTATGGTAAATGATGCGTTTTTATTCGAAAGCACTGTGGTTCAGACGTAAAACAAACAGGCGATTTCCGCATTATTATGATACATAATAATGGGTGGATACTACCCCTGATTTTGATAAAACTTTGAAAAGTCTGAATACTTCTCGCACATTATATTGATATATTTTTTCCGCTTTTCCCTTTTTTCTATGTAGCGTAATTTTAAAAACCTAAAGTTTTCTCCAAAAATTGGCTAAACGTATAGTGAACAAAAAAAACATTGAAATCCGCTCAGGGCGGCTCGGGAGCAATCAGAACAAAGAACCAGACGACCACCGGCAATTTCTGTTCACAATGTTTTTGGTACGGTTTATCACTACTTCCTGATTTCTTTCAGGTCCCACCAGAGTCCTTGTTATATTTTATTCACCCCATTGGTGACGTCTCAATAAGCTTATGCGATTAGAAAGAAAATAAGTATCTATGACCGCCCTTTACCTTTATTTCAGCTCGGAAGGTAACGGCAAAAGTCGCCACGATCAGGTGGAACGAGATGAGAGCCAAAAATGTATACGATTTGCAGCGTGCACTCACGGGACTTTATTACCCGACAACAAAGTTTGAGGATAAAACAGTAAAACTGCTCGGCATTCGTATACACAAAGAGCCTACAAACTTGTCAAGTTCGGATGAGCACAAACCAGGTGTTGATGATTTTTCACGTCAAACCATCCTGAAGTAACTGGATTTTTACAGTTACCATAACCATGCAACAACTGAGTATACGTAATGATTATTCGCTATTACAGGTTCCGTGGTATATGACAAACAGAAGAATGTTCTGTTAGTACAATGTGAAGATAAAACTTGGATCTCGATCGATCAGATTGTCATGCCCGGTCGCAGGCCAATGTCGGCGAAAGACTTTAAAAATGGTTTTATGACTAAAAATAAAAAGTCATCGATTGTCTTTCAATGAAAGAAACTCTGTAAATTTGTATTGCGATTATTCCTACTGGACCGTTATTCAATATAATTGTAAACAGCGGGGAAAAAAGATTCGTTAAAGAATGACTTATTAGTATAGTAATAGTCTGCAAGTCTCTACATCCTGGATTCCGAACCTGGGGGTAATTACCCCCGGGGAGGTAAAACAGCGATTCGACGGGGGTAACAAGGCTGGTAATTTTGAGGATCCCGTACGTAGGTGATAAAATTACAGATCAGCGCCACGTCGCCTGCGTTCTCTCCAGCTGCATGTACACTCTTGGAAAGCGCGTTGATGTTTGTGTGTAAGTGGCGGGGGGGGGGGGTAAATATGTTTCCCTGATAGGTAATAGGGGTAACAAAACTGAAAGGGTTAGGAACTGCTGCTCTACATAAGAATCTTTATACGATCTTTGGCGAAAGTCCACAGGCTTACACAATTATGATAAATCATTCAAGATGTTTATGAAATCGAAGTGAGAATGCGATCACTCTATGGGTTTTCGGAGTGCTATTAAAGCGTAAACAATTCCCAAGAGGACAATAAAAAACAAACGCGCTCGAAGGTTTTTTTTCTAAATTTTCTTCAATTTTGTTTTTATTATTTTTCATAAATTCAAAATTATCTAACACTAAATTAGATGACAAATAAAAGAATACACGCTATTTAGATTTTTTGTTTTTTCGTCGGTTGTACAAAGACACGACCGAAGGACAGTTCCTCTGTTTCTCTTGTCTCACAAGTCATGCATTGCGCAGACAATGCACATGTGAAATGTAAACGGAATATACAATATTCGATATATAAAGCCGAGAAAAATCGAGTAAAAGCTGCGTAAATGATATACTTCAGACCGCGAAAACGAACCTCGAATTACAAATGAATCGGCGCTGGTCATTCCCTTTCACAAGGTATACAATACAAACGAGTGCGTTATTTGAAGCGTCACAAAATTCAAGTCCCGTCTCGTCGTTCTATTCGAATTCCGTAGTTTCTTTTTGAAACCGTTATTTTTCAGTATTGCAGATAATGTTCCACATTACTTCTTTTGGATCGAATAAAAAATAAAAACTTGCTTAAATTTTTTCGTGATACGTGACATTTTGAAAGTACCTTTATGCGTATTTTCACGGTTGACGGAAATTAATTCTCAGATTCGGAGGCCTGAAAACAAGAATAAGAAATTATATATTGATGAATGCGACAGTGTGAGCGGCAAAGGCGCAAGTATTTAATTAACTTTTCGAGAAGGTAAAAAAAGGGCTCATTTAAAAAAGAAATAAATTTCAGTTCCGTTACTTTCTGAAAATTAAACCGCAGAATCTCAATATTAACAATTTTGGGGATTAACAAAAATACAACATGCACGTGTGATTTTGTCAAAATTGTGCCGACTATTCGGCGGTTAGAGTATGCTATTTTATTCAACAGTGAATGAAAAAATGTTACGACTTACACTAGGATCACAATCTGCACAGTGCCAAGAGTAGCCGCGTCTTTTTGGTGATTTTTTTACTGGTGGATCCAGGCAGGTGAAGTGGTAGCATTTTTTACACTCGTCGCACCTGTAACGAAGCATAAATGAAAGTAATTTACTTCAATAAGTAAGAACTGAAATACGCAAACAAAAAGGTTTCGTTTGAACGATCGTAATTTATACAAACATGACGAGATTCTGCGGTGTTCCAGGTGTCTCGCAAACGTTGCACTGAGTCAGTGAGTCTGATTCTTTGTTTTTTTTTCCATTCCCGGACGACAGTCTGGGGTTGTAACTACTACCTGGTGTATTTACCGGCGTTACTGGCGTAGTGGGTGTTGGTGATGGAGGTGGCGGAAGAGCCGGAAAAACGGGTGCCGGAGAAGGGGACGTTATCTCCGTGCTCGTCGAAGTTGCGACAAACATTTGTGGACTCGATTCTGAACCCATATCACCCTCGGGACGTGGAATTGGTTTTATCTGGCAGAATTTTAAGTAACTTTATATTTTGCTATGATGTTACCAAACATTATAATACTACATCAATTTCGTTAATATTAATAATGTACGGCGGATCAGAAATAAATATGTTTGACTATTAGTAAACTACAGGTCCCTAGTAATCGTTCCGAACCTTAATTATTTTGCTTTAAAGTCGAAATGTAGCTAAGTTCATTAGCGTAGCCAGCATTTTTTCTGAGGGGTGGGGGCGGGGCGGCCAGACAAAAACCATTATTTTATTCACAATAATTTCTTTTAAAAAATCAAATTGACACACTAGTCGATAATGACGCTACATACATAAAATACGAAAATTGAATCACACGTTCATGTTGAGGGGTCTCCTCACTTTAGACGCTAACAAAAGGCTATTTGCATGATTTTTTTGATAGGTTTATATTATAGATATTGATATAAAAGTTGTTACCCTTAATAAATACACTTTCGAAATACATTTAAAAAAATTGTTTCTATGTATTTATGTGAAGCAAACAAACCTGCAACGCGTATTTCTCGAAACAACGTTTTTCGACGGCTTGTTGATAAAATCTTCGAAACTACTGAACCGATCCTTATGAAATGTTAACCACATACGACTATATACTTGACAACTATAGTTATAGCACATATTAAGCATTTTTTAAATTTTGATATTTTCTATTTTTTTTGCCAAAAACGGTGAAAAAACGTTTCTTTTGTTATTTCGAAAAATGTCCGCCATTTTGTTATTTTTGCATCTATAAAAAAGCGCATGGTTGTGCACTATAGCCATTAACATACTGAACCTAAAACCGTTTGATTTTTTTGTGCCGGATAATCCATCTCCGAGATTTTATCAACAGCGCAGACCTACCGTTTTTTTTAGGACATTTTTTTCAACTACCATTTTCGTCTATAAATAGTGACTTAAATAAATATTTTTTTGAAATGTATTTCGAAAGTGGATTTTTATATCAATATAGGAACTTTTATATCAATATCTATAATATACACCTATTTTTAAAAATTCATGAAAATAGCCTTTTTAACATCAATGGTGAAAAGACCCCTTAACATTAATATCAAACTCTTGCAATACCTTACGAAATGATCAACTAATTTTTCATCATTTTTTAATCGAATTCCGCCTAAACGTTACTTTCAGTAGTCATCAATCAATAATTTTAATTTAATTTTTTAATGTTTTTTTCTGGGGTCCCATCCGTGCTCCTTCCTGGCTACGCTAATGATTAAGTGGCCTGTACGACTCGGAAAACCAGACGGCCCATTGCGTCAAAATCCTTGGGCCCCTTTTCGAGAAGAAAATTCATTCAATTTTCCTTTAGTGTTATAGGACTTAAGGGGTATATCAATATATGAACTTGCGTTCCTATATTACATCGATTCAAGCTAATTTGTACCCCCCGCCCCTGTAATCATCCTACCGTTCCTATCGTCATAATCAAATTATCGTTACCGTCATTCAACGACCAGAACCCCTTCCCCTATCTTAAAATTATGTAATTTATGGACGGCCGCTAAGAAAATCTTGAGCAAAACAATTCATTTGTTTACTAGAAGCCAAATTACCCGAAAAATTAGAATCAAACAAATCATTTGGTATCTTTGTTATTTTAAGTATGTTATTTTTAATTTTTGTTATTGAAAGTATGTTTTTCTATCGCTAGAACATTTTTAATTGTAGGTGCAAATAGTACTTTACCTTAATGGTGATCCTCCTGTGAACTTCCGGCTGTCCCGTATTCTCGGGATTCTCGATATCCATGCTCTTTCTTTTGTGCTTACGTTTTCTCTGTTTAACACCGGTAATTGGATCAGGTGTGTATCTTTTGTGCTTCTCTCTGTGAGAAAAAAAAATGCAATTGTCAATCAGAAAAGAGTTGAGTTTAGGTCCGGTAACGAAAACACATATTTCTCGAATGTATCCAACCAACCTTCGGCGTTTCTTGGCGCTTCTCTGTGACACCGATGCCGTCCCATCTGCCGAAGCCACCATGTACTCGGGTGATCCCTCTCTCGGTGTGATGGATACGTTGTTCGTGGTTTGTTGATTGTACGAAAAATCCTCGACCTGCATAGGTTCCGGCACCGACGGCTGCGGCCCCATCGGCTTAAACGTTAACTGACGAAACAATCCCAAAATATGTATAATCAGTACTTTCGATAAATGTTCCTATGAAATACAGAAACAAGTCATTCCCTTACTCAAACCATTCATGCAGAAATGGGGTTTGCCCACTTGAACACTCCATTTTGAACACTTTAGTGATCAAATTGGATTCTTGAAAATGGAAAAAAACGATAACCAATGAAAATCAAGTAGTTACTTTAGGAGTGTTAGGTGTTTCAGAGGTTGTTACATTCGCGGAGCTGCAAACCGACGAATTTTTCGGCGCGGTTGGTGTACTCGGTGCCGATGGATGTTGTTGAACATCCTGCAAAGGTGTGGGCGTCGAATTGGTCTCGTCTTTGCAATGACGTAGTTTGCGAGGTGCTGAAGTATCGACGTGCTCGACCTCCGAACCCGACGACTCTTTGTCACACTCCGAGCATTGCCTGATTCCAGTGCGAGAATTTTGCATTCGATTTATACTCGTGAAGGACGATGAAAAATGTACGAAAAGTCCGCAAATCCGTTCAACTCACCATCCCATGAGTTTTGTTTTTTTAGGCATTCGTGATAACGGTGGACTGAGGCACGAGAGATGATAATGCAAATGGCACGTGTCGCACTTGGCTAACAAGTGCTGATTCGTTGCTCTTCTGCATATACCGCACTGATGTCGTAGGGTCAATTCACCCTTGTGGTTTTGATCCTGTGCTTGACTGCTAAGTACGCGACCCTCTCGCGCGCCCTCGCCACCTTTTCCAACTGGCAATGGGAAACCCACTCCCATTTTCAACGCGGCTGCCGTTGGAACTCCGAGACCAGTGCCTGAATGCACCGAAAAATAAAAACAATGTCCAAATACATATACTATTAATCAAACTTCTCATAATGGAAATAGTAATTAAAAAAAAAAAAACATAAGATCAATGGTCGAATTTGAGAGAAAAAAGCAATGAGAAATGGTGTTACCTAGAGTTGGTGCGATTCTCGGCTTAGCGAGATCCCCCACTATTGGCAACGGTTTTACGTATCCTGACGCTCTTAACACTTGATGATACATGTCTATTTTCTCCTTCAACGTAACGTTAACTCTAATCTGCTCCTCGTTGTCCTTCATTACCTCGTCGTACCTTCGATCCAATCTCTGCTGTTCGTTCAATAATTGCGAATTTATGTCGAGGAGCTCTTGTAAACGACGCTTCATCGACGTTACGCGGAGATTCCGATCGAGATAATAGCCGATAAATTCAACACTAAATGCGGGCGGTATGTGCCATTTCTTTCGTACGTCGACCAACGCAACCAACTGTGCCTCTTGGGCCTCCAACGCAGCCGTATCGATACCCATTAATTCAGCTTTTTTTGCCAGTTGCCGACACGCCGAGGCGGAAGTCGTTAACAGGCGAGGCATTTTTTGAGTCGGCACTAAAATATAACACGAGATTATGTAAACAATTGCTCTGCTCATTCGAATTCGGTCGAATCGGAAATTACCCCAGGGCGGTGGCCGTGACGCTTTGTGAGCCAGATATTTGTGACGATGCTTGGCCAGTTTCCTTTGAATTCTACGCTGTTCCTCGGTGTCCAAGTGATCCGGTTGTTTCAATAGTTGCTGGCGATACTGAGCTCGTATCTGGAGAGCCAACCAATTACGACGTCGTCTACGCACGAGTGTTTTGTCCGAATGAAGCTTACAGTGAGCGTAAAATGGATCAGCCTGGTCAACCTCTTCGCTGTGTGCCTCGGACAACAGTCCCTCTCGTTGAGCACTTTTTTCGCAACGTAAATGAAGCATGAAAGAAGAGAAGATGATACACGATAAGAGTATTGCTTCATGGTCAGCAGAAAGCAGCAACATTTTAGTAACTTTGTAAAATCGATTTGGTTATACAATAGGCTACCAATCTAACCCTAGTAAAGACTTGCAAGTCACGAAAACGCTGCTGCTTCTCTCTGCCTGGTAACATTACTCTACGAAATAGTTTGTGAAAACTATTAATATTCAAGTTTCCATCTTTTTCATTTAATGTTTTCAAGGAGTCTCACCAAGTAACGTGAAAATAGGTGTGACACATGCCGGCATCGCACTCTATGCACACACCAGTCCGAGCGTATCGTGAATCTTCGCACAGAGAACATTGCTTCGAACCCCATTTGCTGTAAGCCATTTCGAACAGCGTCACGCTGGCCAAGCGATCGACCTGAGTGGTGAGAATCTTTTATTTCACAGGTACCATGCGAATTGGCCAAGAGAAGAAATTGAGTCTGCATGTCGACAATGTTTCGTGTTAAATTGATACACGAGCATATTTGCATTGAGAATGAGATGCTTTTTTTCCCTCTTCCATTCATTCTTTAATGTGCGGCATTTTCGTGAGTCTGTCGAGTGAACAGTTTTGTTACACAGCACGACCATTTCGTACGCGCATCGTAATTGTATTTCGGGAGATTCTCAACCTGTCCAATCGAGCTAGATGGGTTAGACTGGTGTGAAGATTTCAAAACTTTCGTTTGTAGCTCGAGGAAACCGAAATTGAAGAGGAAGGTCCAACATATGGTACAGGGATCGCAAATCAAAGGTAAACTTATCATTACGACAGAACTGCTAGTAAAACTTTGAACGCGTTTTTCCCGAAACGATGTGTTTTAAAACAGTGTACACGACTTCTCGACATCTGATGAACGGATTTACTTGAAATTTGGTACACTTATCCCGTATAACAGTAGTTCAGTCTTGAACGACTTTTTTTTCCTTAACTTTTCTTTTAATTTGTCATTAACAATATCATTTGCCTCCAAAAATCGAGAAAAAAAATCGTAAATTTTTGTTTCACGATTGTGACACGATAACAAAAACGCTCGTTCAAGTCTTAGCCAATATTATCGATATTAAGAAAAATACTGTTTTTCTGTTTAAGATCAACCAAGTGGCCAACATTGAGTACGCTGTTGAGCCCCTCACGGTCCTTCACAAGATTGTTTATAACTTCGTTGATTATTCATATTTTTTTGATAAAACTTGTTGCCCAACTTTGTCAATGTATATACAAATAAATGACCAAACTATTTTTCAATTATCTTACTTATTCCGTCGAAATCGATATGTCTAATTAACCCCGATTTTCGGGTCGTCACAGTAACCTGACCCTTAATCCTAGAAGCTTGGATAATTCCAAACGAACCTCTCCAAAGGCGACTCCAGGCACATATAGAGCGCACACCAAGTGCACCCACTTTCCAACATCGGTTTCTTTGAATATGCCACCTTTATTAGGACACAATTCGCAGGAGGGATCCTTGATGCCGGCGCTGCAAGCTTCGCAGAACCATGGCGCTGACTGACATAGAGAATCTGTGCTGGAGAAGCTCTCGACATCGGACACACCGTAACAGCCTTTACAGAAACAAAAAAGATCACCGTAGCTCTATCTTTGTCCTTCCACCGGTAGAAGTACGACAGTGTGTACATGCCCGAGTGAAACTTGTACATTTTATTGGTAATACGAAATTCACCTTCGTGCACGGTAACGCCGCAACCGTCGCATTCGACGATCTCGTTTATATCGTCGCTCCTATCCCCCAGGCATCCACAGCATATGAGCATCTTAGCCAACTTATCGTCAAGATGAACCCCCTTGGCTGCCTGCTGCCTTGCTTGCTCGATAACATCGCCGACTGTCATTCCGGCGTTCTCTTTGCCGACTATCAGTGGATCCTCCAATGAATCGTCCGACTCCCCCGAATCGTCCTCCTCTGGGACATTGTCAATTACTTAGCGACGTATTTCGACACAGTTTCACATATCGGCATCTCACCAATATCTTCGTGACGACGAATCGTTTGTGGAAAAATATGTCGTAGGAACCCAAACGAGCTCAGATAAAAAGGTTGTTCTACAATATTTTTAATTTGTACGGAGAATCGCTAGTGTAAGGTACTACAGTTTGTCGCTGTGAGAAAAACCGAATCGAAGAGTGTCAATGGATGAGCGAACAAAATGTAAAGGCGTACCCTTTCCAGCGTCATTGGAATCGACGGAATCATCGTCGGACTCTTCGCAGTGATCCTCGATACGAAAGTCGCTGTCGTCGGAACTTTCTCCGAGGTCGAAATCCAGCAGCGACTGATGAGCAGATTCCACCGGCTTGACCCGCCGCTTCTTAGGATCTCGCTCAACTATTTCAACAACAAAAAACAAAGGAGTGGAAACATCCGGCTTTCGCGAACGAAAATGTTGATCCACTTAATGCGCCCATAACCATGTTCGCACGAGAAGACACGATATACGTACACGAATTGTTCATTTCGTTCTCAAATATAAACTTTGCGAGGTTAATCGTCAAAGTCGAAGAACGTTCCTTGGGTCCGTACGATGAAATTTGCTTAATCGAGCGATAAACTTTTCTGATCCATGGAAACGCGTCACACGCGAAAGTTGTACTTGCAAGGACTCTCCCACCATACTCTATGACTCGATTGTTGAAATCAACCAAGTCAAAACCCTTGCACTCCCTCTCCCGTGATACAAGCTAAATAGCCGGCTTCTGTCAGTATCGCGAATAGTTTGTAGTCTCGAATGTCGATTACTTTTTCCTTGTTTTAAAATCATGTTACCATTTTTCCTTATCGGTAATCTTTTTTTTATTTCTACGTAAGTCAATAATAATAATAATAGTCGTAATTATGCTCCGCTAACAATAATAAGAAAACTCGCGTCATACTTATGCGTATATATTACAATAATAACGAGAGCAAAAACCGAAAATTACAAGAAAATGCATAATAATTATACATCGAAAAAATAGTTTGAGGCGTTAGCAGATTACTCGCTCAGTTGCATAAAACCCGCCAATAGTAAGTATTCAAAATATGAAACAACAAAGTATATTTTTAATAGTCATCGGCTATGCACAATTGAACGAACAGGGTTGGGTAACACGTGTTCCATCGATCGATAAGGCAGTTATTTTATTTATTATTATGAAAACGATCAAATCAATTTTCACAATGGAATTTGGATGGGAATCAAAATAAAGTGTTCAAGTCGTTAGGCTACTGTAAAAATGTTGAAACTCTCGTTCGGCGCTTAAGGCAACTCAAATTGAAGACGAAGGTCCAACATTTGGTGCAGGAATGGGAAATTGAAGGTAAACTTGTGATTACAACTATAGAACTGCTAGTAAGACTTTAAAAGCGTTTTTCTCGAACCATGTTCTTCAAAACGGTGTACACGATTTCTCGGCATCCGATGAATGGATTGACGTGAAATTTTTTACACTTTTTCAGTGTAATAGTAGTTTAGTCTTGACCGGCATTTTTTTCTCTTGAATTTTTTTAAAAATTTATTTATTAACATTAACTATGTCATTTTGCCTTAAAAAATCGGGAAAAAATTCAAACATTTTTTTTGGTGGTCGAAACACGATAACAAAAAGAAGGTCGATCAAGTCATAGCCAATGTTATCTATTTTAATAAACAAAATCGTTTTTTTGTTTCAGTTTCAACCGGGTGGCCAAAATTACTTGATTTGACACTGTTGAGCCCCTCACGTTCCAAGGTCCCTCGCGAAATTGTTTATAACTTCTTTAGTTATTAATATTTTTCAATGACATTTGGTAGACAACTTTGATAATGTACATAAAAATAAATGACCAAACGATTTGTCAGTCGTCTTACTTATTCCTTACATTTTTTTAATAACCCTGATTTTCTGCTGCTGACGGTAGCCTAACCCCTTAATATATATTTTTCTGTGGCAACATCGCGTTTCGCCGGATAGGTAATATATGCATGGATAAACGTGTGTATGTGTTACTACGTGCGTCACTGTGAATGAGGCACTGCATACAAGCGAAAGAGAGTCAAGCATCGGAAAAATGGGGAAAAAAAATTTGATGCGCGTTTACGAAATTGTTCAACCCAATTAATCTCTCAAATCAGAGTTTACGGTATAGACGACAATCGTCGTGTTAATAGTATAATTATAGATTCGTACTTTATTACTCACTCATTGTTTTGTACAAAAATCCAACATCATCGTCCTGGGACATTCCCGTATCGCTGAGAAAGTCCTCGGAGCAAGATTTCGCGTGGAAATTGTTTTCTCTCCTGTCCTTTCAGTTTGACGTGTCAGTTTAATGGGAAAGGGACGGAAAAGAAACACACTGGTACATCGCGCTTGTTTTATTTTTATTTAATAAATACAACATAATTTGACGTGAATTGAGCGCTGAAAATCGTGGTTGCCGAGGATACGAACGAGAGTATCGTATATATAGTATTTTACACCAATGTATACTCGAAGTGCCGTATGCTCTGTCTTTGTCGTTCGCTGCTAATCCGATGCATCGGCGCTTCTCCCCGCGTACGTCGGGCCGGTAGCGTGGATTGCGCAGGTTTGACGAACACCGCCATTTTTACAAATGATCTTCCTGTAGCGCCAAATATGAATTCGCACACGACGATTGCACGCTGCGTTGAAATAACGATTGCAGATGAGGTTTTACAGTCACATAGGGCAGATTATTCAAGAATTCAATAAATATCGTCGTCCATTTATTTTGGGAACGATAAAAGAGTTGGACAATTTTCAACATTAATGTAATGCACAAAAAAGAGCTTCTGCCGATGTCGAATGCATATAAGTGCAAGAGTGGTGGCAGTAGTGGCGCTGGCGGCAGTGCGACAGAGACAGACTGAGAATGTGTTTCACATCGCCTTTAGAGGATGTATCACACCGTCGGTCGGTAAAAATTCTTCGGCAACACTTTCTCCGAGGCAGATTACGTTTTGAACGAACGGCGAGATATACACCCGGATTCGTAGATGTTCGTGAGGAATAATGATTCCTTGTTCTAGTTTAGAATAAAGAACAAGGAATCTTTATTACTCACGCAACCTATGAATCATAGAACCTGTGACTTCGTAGACGTCAATAATTACAATTATTAACATCTATGAATACGGCCGATACTCTTGTTCTTTGTGCTGAACAACGAACAAGGAATCCTTATTTCTCAAGAAACATCTGTGAATACGGGTGGTACTCTCTTCGTTGCTTGACCCAACGGAAGGTGTGTCCCGTTTTCATTTTGAAAGATCGGTTTCTTGAGGCAAAGCGTCATACCGACCGAGCGATGATGGGTGCGGGAGAGATAGCTGATTTGCCGATTACCGGTGTTCTGCGAGACGACTGATATTTCGAAAGAACACTTGAAAGTAGATTCCAAATGCCATTATCATTGATTATTTTAGATTTTAAGACGGAATGACACCTCATCGCGGTCGGTATGGTAGAACAATTATAGATACCCAAAAATCTCTGAAACGGCTCTTTAGATCCCGTCGAAACTTTGCCAAACGACGTCGAATAGATAGACGAACAGCTGTCTGCCCCTCAAATTTTCTGGATTTGAAAAAAACTGTAGATTGGCTTATCATAAGCCAATCTACGTTTTTTTTCCTCGTGTGTGTGTGGGTGTATGTGGGGCATTTCACGCCATTTCACCCAGCCCGTGACCCCGACCATTTTTGGTTTTCCTGATTTTTTTTTGTAAAATTGTTCCCCATCAAAGGAATATCCACACCAATTTTTAGATTTCTATCTCTTCTCTCTTAGGAGTTATAATTGTTAGAGAAAAGTCGATTTCGGAAGTTTTGGAAAAGTTTAAACGCCGGTAACTCCTGAACTAATTGAGATATCGACAAATATAACTATATATTTTTTTCATTTTGTAGCATACTTTCTTTGAAAAATACAAAAAAATTATCAATGATCAATGTCAACGTTTTTTGCTTCTAAAGTGAAAACTATATTTTAAAGATGATTGCCTTTTCTTGTTTTTCTATTCTCTAAAATGCAGTGACCACTTCTATGATTTTTAAGACTAGTCTAGTCGCGGGCCCATTTTTCCTTCTAGTTTTTTCGAATCAATCATATTTTTTTAAGAAGATTTTTATCATTTTAATCTCCATTAATGCTATTCATGATTTTGTGTTTTCCAATCCGGCTTCGATCGGCCAGAAACGGTTTATTTTTTATTTGTGCGGAATTTAACGAAAACAAAAATTATTCTTAATAAAAAATCTTTTTGAATATAATGATGATGAATGACTTTGAATAATGAGACATGAACAATGATTTTGAATAATTTTTTTTTTTTTCGTTGAATTCAGCCCTAATTAACAATAAACCGTTCCAGCCCTGTCGAAGCCGAATTAGAAATCACAAAATCATTAATAGCATTATTGGAGATAAAAATGATATAAATCTTCTCAAAAAATATGATTCATTCGAAAAAAAAGAAGGAAAAATGGGCCCACGATAAGACTAGTCTTAAAAATCACAGAATGGGTCACTCTATTTTCCGAAGTCGACATTTTCTGGAAAATTATAACTCCTAAAAGAGAAGACATAAAAATCTGAATGTTGGTGTGGATGGTCCTTTCATGGGGTACAATTTAACAAAAAAAAATCAGAAAACCCATAAATGGTGAGGGTCACGGGCTAGGTGAAGTGGCCGTGGAATGTCCCATATATACATCCGTGTCTTTATAAAAATTAACTTGTTAAGGGGTAAGATACAGTCAGAAATTTCAAAAAATCGATTTTTTTACATTTTTTTGAAGTATAATGCTTCGAAAATATTCCCTGAAAATTTCAAGTCAATTCGATGAATAGTTTCCGGGATATTTCACAATTAGTGACGGGGCGTCGGGTCCCCATGGCAGGTAGCGGACGGCAGCCGCAAGCAACCGGTTTCGACCCCCCTATTATATTCTATAAATAGTCTTGTTCATAACTGAACATTTATGAAGATCTGAGTAATGATAATTTACTCTCTAGGTGTATCAGTGGCTTCCATCAAACAATAACGAAAGCTTCAATCAGCTAATTTGGCAAATAAGCCCAAAAACAGTGTGTAGCAGCAGTATACTATTGTAGAAATTGCTGCATATGTTGCTGCTTGTGGATTCAATCAAGGTACACACACATTGTTACTGATCATGAATACACTTGGCATTAATTGTGGACCCAATTCTCACCGGTACACAAAAAGAATCGATTATCAACGTATAGACGTGGCTGATAAACGCGCAAACAATAATACTCGGGAAGGCAGAATGCTTCGAAGACAACAACAAATTGATATTTTGGAAGCTTCCAAATCGGCAGAAGCCCTATTGTATGGGCCAGGAATTAATGATTCGATGTAAGTAATTTTTTAATTAGTATTTCTGTACATAAATCAAGTGAAAACCGATGTGTTGGTTAGCGTGCTTGCCTCTGAAATCAACACATCGGGAGGTCGCGGGTTCGAATCACCGTCTCGTAGTTTCGGAGAGAAATAAAAACATGCGTGACGTAGCTCCAGTTCTACACAGATGTCGCATACACGGACCGGTACGTGTGTGTGTCGGGTGTGTATGGCTGTAGCCTGTGAGCTATTTCTCGACGAAACGCGACTAGCTCCGAAGCGAACTCGTGACCGGCTGTATTGGTATAGGTTTTCCGCAGTTTCCCTATACCCATGACAAAAAATGTCATGGTGAATGCGAGACAGAGGGGGAAGTCGGCTGCGGCCGCAAGATGGGGATCGATTAGGGATGTGAATTGGAGAAAAATGGTGGGAAATGTAAAAAGGGGAAATTCCTGTACATGGAAGCTACAATTAGCGAAGCGTTCGCCGTAGCAGATATAATAAAAAAAATATACATAAATCAAGTGTAAAATTGAAAACTCTTTCAGAAATTTTCAAAAATGCATTATTAAAAAACTATGAACTTTAGCAAAATTTTATAAAGTATACTTTCTTTTTGAAATTGCCCAAACTGATTTAAAAAAATAATTCACCCCGAAAACTAATTTTTTGAAAAATTGTTTTAACTATTGGCTATAAACAATTAAATGCTCGACTTGTTGGCAAAACAATTGTAATACTCGGATTCAGCGAAACAAAATAGATAAAAAAGTTTAGCTTCATCCATCGAGCTCAACATTTTACAAACATATAATACCGTATACACATCGAAAAACTTTAAACGCGTTTTTCTCGAAACTATGTTTTTCATATCGGTGACCACTATAATCCAAAATCCACTCGATGGATTCTGATGAAATTTGGTGTGCTTATTGATAGCGTTAAAAACTAGTCCATAATCGAAGGATTTTCATTTTTGTTGAAAATTTCTATTTTTTTTTAACAATAAACGAGCGATTTTTTCGTCGAAAATCGAAAGTTATCTGTAGGAGGCCGCCATTTTGTTAATTAAAAAAAGCTTCGATTAAGGTCTAGATTTATTATTAAACTAATGATTTCTTTTTGGTTTTTTTTTTATCTCAGATGGTCCAGTAGAATTTTATGATGGTCACGGCAAAGCCGAAGGGGCTCCGACAAAGATTGCGATATTTTTATAAATAATCAATATTTTTCTTTGAAAATGTGTACAAGTCGAGTTGAAATATGACATAAAAAGTCTGTGTGACCACTTTTGTAAAACAAACTTAATTACTATAAAAAAAAATATTGAAAATGCTCGTTTTTTCACGCCTCTGACAGCATCTCACCCCTTAACCGAGATATAAGCCTTGATTTGACGACGAAAAAAAAAATTGCTCTTCATTGTCCCATCGATATCTTTATGAAAGGTTATCTGTAAATTAAAAGTCAACAATTTTCCGAAATCAATGCAAATGTAGCTATCGTAATGCGTAGCCGTTTTTTTTTTACAAAATGCCGACCGTGTGGAATTTTTTTGCTATTTTCAAGGCCCTTTTTCCGTATTCAAGCAGTCTTTTAGAAAGTAATTAACAAATGTTAAAAACGCCGATACGTACAGCCCCAGTCACTGCGATTACAAAAATATTTTGTAACAAATTGAAAATCGGTTGATAAGTTTTTAAGTATTCGCTCGGACAAGGTCGAAAACACTAATTTCGAGAAAAACGCGTTCAAAGTTTTCGGTTCGTGTTTCTTGATATAAAGTTACGTTTTGTTCTAGAATATTGATACTTACATTGAAGTATCTAATCGCGGGCGATATGGCGGTTCTTCATCTTCATGATAGTTCACAAAATAATAAGAGCCTGTACTTTAACTATTGTAAATGATGCCACGCCTGTAGGGACTGAGGGCACTAACCGGTCGCGCTACCTGTTCTCACTAAAGTGACTATCAATCCGTCAATTTTCGGACTTGTGAATAAAAATGTTGCCAACATTTTTTCAATACATGTACCTTCAAGAATTATTTAAAAAAAATGTCCTTCGAATTTTGCTTAGGGGATGTGAAAAAGCTACTGTGCAAGTTCTAGCACAGTGATTTTCTCCCTTAACTGACATTGCGTATAGAAAGCTGTGAGCTGTCTATACGTCTATGAAAAATAAACGTTTCTCCCAATACGTAAATGAGTTTTTACTTTTCCCCTTAGAAAATTAATTTTAAAAATTGTTGAAAAAAGTGCCTAAACGATCGAAAAAGGCTCAAAGAGAACTTCGAGTCTTTCTCGATCGGCATTATTTTCAAAACACACTCCACATTGGATAAGTGTGTTTCGGCATTTTTTTTCAATACATTTCACATTGGGGTGGGTGTCAAAACTTTGAAAGGCGAAATATAGAACGACAAAGATTTCGAAATGACAGAATTATAAACTCACAACAACGAACTGTAAATTATTCGAAATTTTATCTTTCGACCGATGACGAAATCGAATGACTATTACACCAAAGGATTATCTATTCGAGAGCTCATTTATTCGAGAACGTGTATTCAGATTGTCTGCAGTTTGAGTCATACAAATACTGATTCAAACAATCTAGAACATTCATATCTCCGAAATAGAAAGAAGTGAGTATCTAATATTGGTAATACCATCTATAGCAAAAAGCCATATATCGAAGATACAAACTTCGAATGTGTAGATCTTAGATAGGCAAACGAGCGATGGTCCAAAATAGCGAACACCGAAATAGGGAACATCAAAGAAGTGGACGAGTTGCTTCATAATTTTCTGACGATTTTCGCTAACACTTATGAAATTCTTTTAAAGTCTTTAAGGGGGGATATACATTTACAACGATCAAAAAATCAATTTCTTTTCTTCGAGGGATAACACCACTCTAGGAATTTGGAAAAATCGTTTTCTTTTGGCTTCAAAAATACTTTGGGGTCATAAAAACAATATGCAATTGGTCGTGCAGCGAATTTTTTTTACGGTTGGATAAGTGCGTATACGTACGGTTTGCAGTCACAAGTGCCTCGCGGTTGAGATATCAGCGTGCGGGCTCTGAGTGGAGACGACGCGGGTTCGATCCCGGTAGCAACTTTTTTTTTTTTATATTAAACATATATGAATTAACTATAATAAATAATGCCTGGACCGGCGAAAGTAGCTACAGCGAGAGGAAGTTCGAAATTTTGCATTGAGGATAAAGAAACATTTATGATCCATAATGTTTACTGTTGAAAAAAAACGCCGAAACGACCGCGGCAAAGGCTCAAGATTTCTTTTTGCACCTTCCACTGTCGTTTCGGCGTTCTATTTTTTAACGCGTTGCGTCGTTGCTTTTTTTATCTTGCATTCTCGGCATAAACAGGCAGCCGAAAGAAAACAATGATCTCAATACGTGTTTTTCTCTTTGAAATTCATTTAATGCATATTCCAATCTGCAGTACGGCCACACATATATGTCGAGCTCGATCGGACGGAAAACCTCGCTTCGTTCGCCTGTCGAGTGAGCACGATTTGCGAGGGGCAGAGACTTTTTCCGCACCGAGCTACTCATTCGTGTTCACGTTCTCTGCGATACCGACTTGAGCGATGATCACGACTCGCGCGGTTACAAGGAAATCTGCAACCTCGACAGAGGCGATGATCACAAAATTATATTCCCGAACTCGCCGCCGCGATTTAGCGCCATTTCCGAGGCACGCCGAAAAGGGGAGCGTTGGACATCTCTCTACTAATCTCTGATAGTACCCAGCCAACCACGTGCCGTAAATGTACCCCTCATGTGGAGTGCGCCGTACCGGTACTGTTGCCACCTCGTACGTGCGTACGGCACTGGTACATTACCGGTACGCTGTATCGCCAATGTACTAGTACAGTACCGGTACACTGTTGCCACCGTGGAGCCACCGTAGACTGCAGTACGGTGTAACTCCACGGTAGCGATACCGTGGAGGTACGAGTACGCTGCTATCCCGTAGCCGTACAATATCGGTACTGTAGGGTACGGCGTACTCCACATTTGCGGACTAATGGTATGCTTGGTTAACTGGGTAGATACACCCAGCTAACCACGTGCCGTAAATGTACCCCTCATGTGGAGTGCGCCGTACCGGTACTGTTGCCACCTCGTACGTGCGTACGGCACTGGTACATTACCGGTACGCCGTACGGTACGCTGTATCGCCAATGTACTAGTACTGTACCGGTACAGTGTCGCTACAGTGGAGCCACCGTAGACTGCAGTACGGTGTAACTCCACGGTAGCGATACCGTGGAGGTACGAGTACGCTGGTATCCCGTAGCCGTACATTATCGGTACTGTAGGGTACGGCGTACTCCACATTCGCGGTACGCTGTACTAATGGTACGCTTGGTTAACTGGGCAGAGATAAGTAGGGAGATCCCAGTTAACCATTAGTACAGCGTACCGCAAATGTGGAGTACGCCGTATCCCACAATACCGGTAATGTATGGGTACGGGATATCAGCGTAGTCGTACCTCCACGGTATCGCTACCGTGAAGTTACACCGTACTGCAGTGCACGGTGGCTCCACGGTGGCGATCTGTACCGGTACCGTACTAGTACATTGGCGGTACAGCGAACCGTACGGCGTACCGGTAATGTACAAGTGCCGTCCGCACGTACGAGGTGGTAACAGTACCGGTAGGGCGCTCTCCACATGAGCGGTACATTTCCGATACTTGGTTAGCTGGGATGTACAACGCTCCCCTTTTCGGCGTGCCTCGGAAATGGTGCTAAATCGCGGCTGCGAGTTCGGAAATATGATTTTGTGTGCATCGCCTCTGGCAAGGTTGCAGATTCCCTTGTAGCCGCGCGAGTCGTGAGCACCGCTCAAGTCACGGTCTTACATACAGGGCTTGAAACTCTGGTGGTGGAGGTACATCCTCGGATTGAAGCACCGGCCGTTTCGCCTAGTGACCACGAGTGTCGCTGCGATAGAGTGATGCAGGCTGTGCGAGAGAGATGGAAATCGATTGTTGACGCATAGGAACCTAACCTAGCTGTACCATTGGCTGGTGTAGGCAAATTATGATATTCAATGTCAAAAATGCACGATGGACCTAAATACAATTAAAAGTAACTTTATCGTAAACCAAAAGACTAGTTATCCAAGTTGGTACAATGAATATGAATGTTTTGTATATAGGTGTCAATGCGAGCTCGTGTCGGTCGAGGGGTTCGGTGCAAGCTTCGTACTGCTGCTTTCAGGGGTTCGATCCCTGTGCGCTCGGTTTTTTAAAAACATGTTTTAGCTTTTATAAAAAAAATAGGCTTTACGCGGTGTTTCAATTGACCGGAAAATAAGTGGCAACTATTCCAGACCGAAGAGGAATCCAGACCGAAACACTTGGAGGATGTATTTCTTGAAAATGAAACAAATACTTAAGAAACAGTGCTTCTTTTGCAATTCTTTATTTCCTCTTCGAAAAATTTTAATGCATGTCCCAAGAAACATTTTCAATAATCTCTACTTTGCAGTTTCCGAAACGGTTTGCGATGGTAAATTTAAAAAAAAACACCTCTTTTTCGACCTTTAAGCGAAGGACTCTCGAGTAGGATAAACCAAAATAATTCACTAACTTTGTTTTATGTTTTCCAGCTTGGAAAGTATTTATTGTAATGATCTCAATAATTTTTCATTTTTTTCAGGTTCCCGGCTCCAACGCCTGTTTCGCCCGTTCTCGATGAATATATTTCGTTTCGAAATGATTTTCGCATACAACGTGTCTCGGCTCGAATGTCCCAACTCCCGGTATCGCGGGCTCCCATTTTTTTAATTGCGCTAAGTCTCTCGGCACCCGAAACACTGAGCGTTTCGATTTTCCACTCCGACAGCCTGTTTTACACGTTGGCCCAATACACCACTTAGTTATTTTTCAATATCATCGTTTTTACAAGTTTACAAGTAAAGCACGTCGCGTGTGGTCGCGTGAATCAGCGGTTATGTTTGGGTTTTGTTTACTTTTGAAATCTATTTCCGTCTCTCTCACACAGTCTGCGTCACTCTATAGCAGCGATCCTCGTGGTCACGAGTTGAAACAGTCGGTGCTGCAATAAGAGGCCATTCCCCACCACTGAAATTTTGAGCGAGTTTCAAGACCTATATGTAAGACCGTGACCGTTGCTCAAGTCAATATCGCAGTCAGCGTGCACACGAAAGGGTAGCTCGGCGGGGGAAAAGTCTCTGCCCCTCGCTCACTAGACAGGCGAACGGAACGAGGTTTTCCGTCAGATCGAGCTCGACATATGTGTGGTCGTACTGCGGATTGGAATATGCATTAAATGAATTTTAAAGAGAAAAACATGTATCGAGAAAATTGTTTTCTCTCGGTTGGCCGTTTATGCCGAGAATGCGGGTTGAAAAAATTAACGACGAACCGCGTTGAAAAATAAAACGCCGAAACCACCGTGGAAGGTTCAAAAAGAAATCTCGAGTCTTTGCCGCGGTCGTTACGGCGTTTTTTTTTTCAACAGTAAACATTATGAATAAGCGTGTATGATAAATGTTTTTCTATCCTTAATGAGCGTCGTGGCTGAGTTGGCAGCGTGACGGATTGACGATGCTTGCGGACCGGGTTCGATCCCTGGTTAATCGACTTTTTTTAATCTATTTTTTTTCTTCATTTTGAATTCAAAAAAATTCGAACTTACTCTCGCTTTAGCTATTCTCGCATGTCCAGGCATTATTTATGATATTTAATTCATATATGTTTGATTTTACAAAAGACATTGGCTACCGGGGATCGAACCCGGCAGTAATATAGACAGTATAATAAACTCGACAGTATGGGCCGGAATATTTTTATTTTTTTACACAACGTCAGAAAGGGCTTTAAGAATAATTTTAATAAATATCCGTTCAAAATATTAAAAAATGGCGCCGTTATGCACATTGCCGCGGAGGCCCTCCGCACGATACGCGCGGTCGTTGTCCCAGCTGTTACCCGGTCATGTCACATCTGCAAAAAAAAAAAATTAGCTCATTCGTGAGTAGTGTCGCTACAATGTAGCGTAGCGGTTTTTTTCTCGACCATTAAAAAAATTATAGTGAGCCGAAGAATAAAAATTGTATTTTTCACCGAAATTATGGCTCACCATAATTTTTTTAATGGTCGAAAAAAAACCATACGCTACATTGTAGCGACACTACTCACGAATGAGCTGATTGTTTCTTTTCAGATGTGGCATGACCGCGTAACAGCTGGGACAACGACCGCGCGTATCGTGCGGAGGGCCTTCGCGGCAATGTGCATAACGGCGCCATTTTTAAATATTTTGAACGGAAATTTATTAACGTTATTCTTAAAGCCCTTTCGGACGTTATGTAAAGAAATTAAAATATTCCGGCCCGTACTTTTGAGTTCATTATTATTTTTTTTAATATACCCATTTTTCGATCGGCCAAGGTGGTCAGACGCCTTAAAAGAATCTCGTACGTGTTAGCGTAAACCGGCAGAAAATTATGAAGCAACTCGTCCACTTCTTTGATGTTCTCGATTTCGGACCATCGCTCGTTTGCCTATCTGAGATCTACACTTTCGGAGTTTTTATCCTCGATATTTATGTCTATTTGCAATAGATGGTATTACCAATATTAGATACTCACGTCTTTCCATTTCGGAGATATGGATGTTCTAGATTGTTTGAATTTGTATTTGTGTGACTCAAACTGCAGACAATCTGAATACACGTTCTCGAATAAATGAGCTCTCAAATAAATGATCCTTCGGTGTAATAGTTATTCAATTTCGTCATCGGCCGAAGGATAACATTTTGAATAATTTACACTTCCTTACTTTGAGTTTATAATTCTGTCATTTCTAAATCTTTGTCGTTCTATATTTGGCCTTTCAAAGTTTTGACCCCCATCCTAATGTGAAATGTGTTGAAAAAAATGCCAAAACACACTTATCCGGTGTGAAATGTGTTTTTAAAAAAATGCCGTTTGAGAAAGACTCAAAGTTCTCTTCGAGCCTTTCTCGATCGTTTCGGCACTTTTCTTCAACAATTTTTTTAATTAATTTTCTAAGGTGAAAAGTAAAAACTCATTTGCGTATTGGGGGAAACATTTATTTTTTTGTCATATTTTCCAATACTGTATGCACCAAAATTTGGAACGCCCGCTCGTTTTGAGCAACTTCAACATGCGTCCGGTGTGGCGAACGACTGCGGTTCGGTCGCGTCGACGATACCCGCGGCGTCCTTGCTGCGGCCGCTCCACGCGCCCGCTCGTGCCCCTGTTCATTCGATGGCTCGTGCCGCTGCGGCTGCTGCTGACTACCACTTTTCTTTTTGTTGCGGCGTCAAAATTTCTTCTTTGTAACTGTAAAAAATAAATAATAAAGTGTACAAATAAAATACATTACTCACACAAATTAAGGGATATTTAAAAAATTCCGAATTTTTGGCTGATTTTTAACAAGGGATAACTCGGAGAAAAATGGTCGTACAGAAAATAAAAAAAGGAAATTATAGCTTCAAGTATCTAGTTTTCAGATCAGGACAGTAGTAGAGCTAGAGCGGTTCTAACTCAGGGATCTCAGGGGGGAGCGGGGCGGGGGAGTCGAGCGCGGGGAAGCCGGGGTATGCATGGCGGAGGGGGGGGGGATCCTGCATGCGGCAGCCGAGTGCTGGGTTCCGGCGGAGGGAAAGGGGAGGGGTGTTAGAGAGTGGGGAGGCTAGTTTTTGGTGACGATGTCTTCCCGGCGATAGCTGGACCCGCGGGCGAGAGGGGGAAGCCGCTGTCGACTCTGTGGGGGAGGGGGCATCATAGAGTCGCGGGTCCTTGAAAACCCATAAAATCCGATAATTTATTATCAACATTATAGATGTAAGCGGAGCATTTTTGTCTAGACTATTCACAGGAGTTTATATATATATAAAAAAAAACAACTTAAACAAATGTGTGCATGTGTGTGTGTGTGTGTGTGTGTGTGTGTGTGTGTGTATGTGTGTGTGTGTGTGTGTGTGTGTGTGTGTGTGTGTGTGTGTGTGTGTGTGTGTGTGTGTGTGTGTGTGTGTGTGTGTGTGTGTGTGTGTGTGTGTGTGTGTGTGTGTGTGTGTGTGTGTGTGTGGGAAACTTCCATTTATGGCTAGGAAAATTTTCGAGAGTGAGATAACGATAGTTCCCATATGAAGGGTTACCCTTCAAAGCCCATAAAATGCTTTATTTATTGCATGCAGCTGCAGCGTTATTCCACAACAAGTTTCAACCCGTCGAGGTTTCATTCCACAAGATTACGTCAAGATGTTCACATGTGCGAGTATGTACGCAGTGCATCCGGCCAAGCACCCCCTGGACTTGACCAAAAACGAGCTCGAACAGGTTCCAAAGATCTTGCTCCTAAAGTATTGGGGTAACTTTATTGGTTTACTGTGGGATCGTTTGCCGGAGCATTATCGGAACGATAGTGAAGTGATATCGTATCTTCCATGCATGGAGTATTATAATACGCCACAGATGAAGGATCACATTGATGGTCCCCCACCCCAACGTCGGGACTGTGAAAAGTGTTGCGAGGGGGGAAATTCTCTACGTGCGGGGTTCTTCGAACGTGTTTGAACCTGTTACACATGCCTATGATTGGATAAGTGGGGAGAAGTTTTTAAAATCTGAGTGGAGGGGTTACATGGGAGCTTATGATTTCGTGGACCAAGCTCAGACTGCACTATTCCACCGCACCATCAACTTCTCCGAAAAGAACTTTGAAAAAGAGTAAAAATGGATCTCTCAAATATCAACAAAGTCAGCCTGATGGCGGAATTCCTCCCAACGAAGAAGCTGTCAGAACTCCACGTCCATTCGGATTATCAAATCACGGACATGAGAGCTGTACAGACCAAGTTTGGAAAACGCTACATCGTGGACGTTGCAAATGAGTTTGCCGTCTTCTTGCCAGCGCGGCAGGTAAAGGCCTTCGATCAAGATCTGAAAATGTTCGAGAGTATGCTGCAACTGGCGCGCAATGGTCAACTCTACATGAAGTACATTGGTGGAAAATACAACAGCGTCGAGTTCCATCGAGTCTGAGTATGGTGGAAAAGAACGCTCGTGAAGGCCCGGTGGAAACAACGAGTTCAACAGCAGCCAGCATCATCACCATCGTAGAGTGCAAGGACTGTTTGCATCACAGTCATCATCATCATCGTAGAGTTTTCGACGCTCGAGTCTGAGTAAGGTGGAAAAGAACGCTCGTGAAGGCCCGGTGGAAACAACGAGTTCAGCGGTAGCTGGCATCGTCACCATCGTAGAGTGCAAGGACTGTTTGCATCACAGTCATCATCATCGTAGAGTTTTCAACGCTTGATGCTATGTGAAAATGTACAAAAAAAGTTCTTCATCGAATATAATGTAAAAAAAAAAAAAAATTGTCGTCAAACTGTATTCGTCGTAGATATAGGAAATAAATGGAGAACGATATTTGTTCAAAATGTTTTTATTCATTTAAAAAAAATCCCTCGCTCACACAACGCTTCGTACACAGAGAGCCAGCTTTTCAACGACGTTACATTCGCTTTGGCGCAATTGTATTTTGTATTGAAGGAATGATGGGGACATTTAACGTTTGCGATTTTCGGCAACTTCTGCAGCGATGGACAGTCCAGAGTCTCCAGATCGATGACGTTTGTTGCTGAATCCACGAATCTCGATAGCCATGAGCACTTCTCGAATCCCTTGGCATATATCGTAGGAGCTCCTTCCAAGATTCCTCGAATTGTCGTTCTAGCTGCCTCGTATGGTATGCCACTGTGTTCCCATCGTATTCCATGATAATTGCGTTCCAGCCACTTGTTTGTCATTTTGTACTTGGCCGGTAAAGCGTCCCAGACGAATGGTGCATCGAAGAAGAATGTCAGCGGTTCAGCGTTCTTCTCATGGAGTTTGACGATGGACATCTCCTTTGGGACAAATTCGTTGGCGGGTCTCTTGAACCCTTGCACGTCGACGATAAGCTCCATGATGACTGAAGTGGGCGCGGATCATTGGCATGATTTTATACCAATTTTTTAACCCCACCACTGATTGGATTGTACTCGACAATACGATCATGGAGGATCATGCAGTACGCTGAAGTTTGCGATGGAATATTGTTTTTCAATTCAAACTCAAGGCGCACATCAACAGGACCGGACTTGAGCGAATCGTTTTGTTTTGAGCAGTCAATGACAACGAGGGGGGCTTTTTCTAAAAATTCCATCCTACTCAGCCATGGTTCAGCCTCTTTGTTGTAATAGGTCGGCTGAAAGTTTGCATACATCTCGTAGAGAAGAGCATATTGATTTTTATCAATGTTCAAATTTAAATTTCCATATGGATAACATTGCGAGTTGAGGTATAGCTTGACGTCGCTCAGGTTACAATGATCAAAGTGGCTCGCATTGTGTTGTTTCTTATTTTTCCGATCCGTCTGCAACGCGAGTATGACATATCGTGGCTTCTCCAGCTGATTCGAAGTTTTCACAGACCACACGTGCTTGGAGGTGGCAGGCAGCAATGGATATTCATACAGTTCCCATGTTCGGAAACTCATGGAGATTGGTGCGTCTTTGGCGAGAAACTTTAACAGTTGAATTTTTCGCTGATCCGAGACTGTCACATACGGCACGAGCCATTCTATTTTATGCAATACGAGTTTGTAGTCTTCAGGCGCTGTTTGTACAATGGCATTGTCGTCGGTCTTTGATCGCGTGAGAATCAACTCGTACTTGGCATTTACGACAATTTTCCGATAATCTTCGGCAAATCCGAGGAGCATGCTGAGCGGAATGCACACATCAAAGTTTCCCGATACATCTACAATCTGCTTGGTCTCTTCGACATCGAGCCATCCAGTGTTCTCGAGCATAGAACTTTTGGGCGGTGAGAGAGATGAATATCCCTTAATTACACTCGTAATGCCGACATTCTTATTACGATCGATTTCTATGGCATTCAGCTCATATCGCACTTCCTCAAACAAATGACAAATGGCATTGTTGACGAGACTAGTAGCAGTGGTTGGCGCCCCATCACGCTTGGATAATTTTCCACATATGTGTAGCGAACTCTTGCTTGGCAGGATGGAGAGGTCTTGATGTTGGATGGCAATACGGATTTCATCGCTGTTATTGAAAGTTGAAGATGCATATGGCTGATGAGCGTGAATCTCACAATGGATGATGGATTCATCAAAGACCACGGGTGTCTGAATGTTTACGATTTCTTCTTCCATTTTACGCAACAGATGCACAGAGCACAGACTAAATAATTTTTTACACGCGTTCGCCACGCACTTTGAGACCCAAACTCTTCAAGAGTAGCACGTTTTGAGGTGTTAGCACTTTGGGCGCTGGCCGACGACTGATTGTTTTTATCCATGACCGTTTATTGTTATTGGAAGATCTGTTGAAAACAATGCCCATCACGACTTTATATGCAGGCGTATGGTGATTACTTCACCGCGGAAATTTACCAAATCACCGTCTTGATCCACTATGCGAAGCTGTATCGTGTCAATCGTTCGGCTCGTGATTGGCAGATAAATTACGTGGGAGGGAACTTCAATGATCTTATAGCCCGGTGGCACAGATGGAAAAAATGCGTGAATTGTGTGTACTTTTTGTCCGTTAATATAGGCGCCAGCGGTAATGTTGCACTCAACGCGTAGGGCGTTCACTTTGAGAATGGCTACTGGAAGATCGGATTCGTGTCTTTTATTGGCTTCCAATTTGCGTGCGGTGAAGCCTAGTAGATGACCAATAGAATCTTTTGGCTCAAAATTGACATCACGATCACACTCGATCTCACTGCGTAGCGTGTTATTGTTGGGTTTAATGCTGATGCTGATGTTTTTACGCACGAGCTCTGCTTGTACAAACGTCTCAATATCCTCTATTTCATAACTGCCCGTAGGTATCGTTAACACCTCATCTCCCACGTAAAGTTTATCGTGGTCAACGTCGATATTGGGAATAGAGTTGAAGGTTAACAATTCCACGAGATCGAGGGTATAATTTTTGTGTGGCGAGAGTTCGAGGGGGGAAAGTACTGCGCCTCGAGTATGGACGATGCGCCAGATATGGTCAATGTTAAACTTTCGTCCATGATGCTGGTAAATTAACAACTGAACTCGCCACGTCATTTCCCTCCTATATATAGTGTATATTTGTCTTTGTGCTGCAGCTGACGACAAAGAAACTTGAGACACAAATGTCCACATTCAATCGTATCATATTCCTGATATCCCTTATAATTATAATTTACGCTACCGACACGGAAATATCTCATGAGCTCGGATGGTGGTGGAAGATTGCCGAAACTATCAAAGTACATGACTTTCGATCCGGTCTTTTTGTAAGCGACCCAATGCGTGCCAGGACCGACATTTTCATCCAAATTTACAATTGCTGCTTCACATTTGAGAGGTCCGCTCGCAGGCAATGTGTCGCGCATGTAAACTCCGCGAAAATGTGGAATCTTTAGGATTTTTGCATATTTAAGTAGGTCGCGGTCGGTGAGGGGTCGGTGAGGTAGCGTAACTTCTAGTTTTTTGGCTTGATATGAAGGCCCAATCCTTGCTTATATGGTTTCAGATGTAGACTCCGACCTAATGCAATTGCTTCAATTGTCCGATTATGACGCTTACTTTCATCCAATTCACGTTTTGCTGCTTGAGCAGCATTTACGGCTTTAGCTATACTAGCCGCACCACCCGACAAAGCACCCGCAGCGCTAAGACCAGCAAAAATGGGCACGAGGAAGGGCAATAAACCACCAATTTTTTGGGGTACAGGTAGAACCCGAGGTGTGCGCACTTTACCACCTTGCAACTTTACAGCTGCACGAGCACCCTTTAGAGCTGATTTGATAATCTTATGCGGATCATTACTTTGAATCATTGTCTTCTTTGCAGCGCCAATTATCTTTTTCAAACAAACGCCACCCTTGCGGGCCTTCATTCCCATGCCAAATTTTCTCTTTGTCTTCATAATATTTGCCACACCCCAAGCACTGGCTTTTTCACCGATACTAGCGTCTCTCGCGGTAACACGTTGCCTAGCCTGTTCAGCCAACACTTTATCCGCCAAATGTCTCGCCTCAAGATTATCCGGATTTTTCGAATACGCAATATCGTGTTGTTTGCAAGCCGTATCCAATGGATTAATGCCCGGATCGCCGCGAGCAAGGCGCTTGGCCAACTTTGTGCCTGGTCCACAATACTGATATCCAGGCAAATGTAGTTCAACGGGGAGTTTGTTGATTAGGCGGTTGACCAAACCTTTACCACTCTTCCTATGCACAATCATGTCTAAAGACAATACGCGACTGACGGATAATCCCTATAAGAAGCCTATTTATATGATTTCGCCGTTAGTCGTGTGCGAGATGACGTCCAGGAAGCAAACTATCGGAGGCGGACTTCCCGTGATAAATTTCGACGAGTTTGTCGAAGACCGTGGAGGGAAAAAGAAACGCCATGGGTATTTATTGCCGGATAGCATACGTGCACTGTTTTGCGGTCCATCGAATTGTGGGAAAACCAACGCTTTGCTCACTCTCATCATCCATCCGAATGGTTTGAGATTTGAGAATATTTACTTGTATTCCAAATCGCTCAAGCAGCCAAAGTATAAGTTGCTCGAACAATTACTCGAACCTGTGAGCGGAGTTGAATATCATCCATTCGAGGCGCATGAACACGTGATAGCACCAAGTGATGCACGATCCAACTCTATATTCATCTTTGATGACATAGCATGCGAAAAGCAGGATAATGTTCGGGCCTTCTTTTCCATGGGACGACATGAGATTGTTGACAGTTTTTATCTTTGTCAGACGTACACTCGTATTCCCAAACATCTCGTGAGGGATAATGCAAATTTCGTGGTGCTTTTCAAGCAGGACGATATGAATCTCAAGCACGTCTACAATGACCATGTTAACACGGATATGACTTATACGTGCTTTAAAAACATGTGCGTGAAATGCTGGAATTCTGACAAGTATGCATTTATCACGATTGACAAGGATAGCGATATTAACGGAGGTCGATATAGACAAGGTTTTGATTATTTTCTCACTATTGATAAATGACTTATCGCTGGTAGTTGAAGAGACAGTATTACGCATGCCGTGGTAGTGACAACATGAAGAGCGAACAATTGTTGCGTGAAAAGGATGTGTTGCGTGAAATTGCCAAGGCGAGCGATGCAATCAGACGAAAGCATCGAATGATGAAAATTGGGAAAGATAACGATCAGCAGAGAATGCAGGATGTCTTTAAGCCTATAGTGGGGCCATTGGAGAAATTGGTGTCGTATAAAAACGGTGAGGTGGTGGCGGTGAAGGAGGAAATTAAGGATGAAAAAGTGGGAGATAATGTTGAAGAAGAAAAAGAAGATGCGTTAAATAGTGTGAAACATCGAAATGAGGCACATGATTCCTTGAAGAGTGAAACACAAGATTCGTTTAAATTGATATATGAGGATGATGATGATGACTCGCAAAATGTCGATGAGCTGATCAGCGAATATCTCCTGCTATTACAAACAAATAGAAAGGCAACCTTGGATGTATTATACGGTGTACGAAATCTCGCTAACAACAAATTAATGATTGGCAATTCTCCGATAATTTTCGACTCTGAACATATTCGTGTGGGAGATGCGAGTTATGCGAAAGCTGTTGGATTAACGGAGCTTTTGTTTAAAAAAGTGCCTAATGTTGAAACTCTCACACCGGACGATTTGAAAAACTACGAAAAGATTGTAATCTTGACGAATGCGCACAAAAAATTGTATAAGCCTAGTGAGGCTATACGACGTAACACCAGCCACAAATTTAACACATATATCGCAAATATAGTCGATCATCATGAGGGAGAGGGTATGCCAAAGTATAAGCTAGCTAGAAAAAACACCCAATTGGACTATATTTATTGGGATAATCCGAACGAGCTAGTGGATCGTCTTCGCTTACTTCTGGCATCCCAAGCAGCCGGAAATTCATCACATGCGAATGAAATTATATCGATTATTGAGGAATTGCGTGAAGCTGAAATCATTTATTAACTCGACATCGGGGAATTCACCCATTCTCATCATGAGTGTCGATGTGTTTGGACGTCATTCAAGTAGGAGTGTACTCCACAGTAAGCAAGGGCCTCTAGGTCGACCCGGGATTGGCTTTAGAATTACCGCAGATGGTCATTATGACTTGGGGCAGAAACGATTGTGTAACATTGCAAATCCGGAAGGAGAAGATGACGCCATCACTCTAAGTGCGTTACAAAAGAAATCTCGAACTATCATTAAGAACATACGCAAAGAAATGAATGAGAGTAGTCACTTGTTGGTTAATGGACTTGAAGCTACGATACGAGACATTGCGAGGACACTCGAGGCCGATGTCAAAGCTCTACAAGATTTGGTGATTCGTAATTCAAACGTCATTGCTGAATTGGACGCACGACTGAGTGGACTGGAAAATGAACGAAAAAAGGGGCGCTCTCGTGCTGGAGCTACATAAGCCTGCTCGACGAAACTATCCGCGTCGACATGTGGACATCCGTGGCTTGGACGAGACCTGGCAGGCTGATCTCGTCGATATGTCATCATACGCGCGTCGCAACTCCAAACACAAATTTCTCCTCACCGTCATCGATACCTTCTCGAAATTCGCCTGGGCCGTGCCAATGCTGAGTAAGAGTGGTAAAGATGTAGCAGCAGCAATGAAGTCGATCCTCGTTAAGGGACGCATACCGCAGAACTTACACGTTGATCGGGGAAAAGAATTCAACAATTGTGACTTTAAGGCCATCATGAAAAAGTACAATATTCACATGTATTCAACATATAGCAACTTGAAGGCATCCATTTGCGAGCGTTTCAATCGTACATTGAAGAACAAGATGTGGATGCAATTTAGTCTTCGTGGTAATTATAAGTGGATCGATATTCTTGATAATCTAATTGCCGAGTATAACGATTCTGTACACCGCACCATTAAGATGAAGCCGAGAAATGTCAACGCGGAAAATGAGAAGCAATTGCAGCAGATTTTCAATAAGCCTCCGATGAAAAGATCGCCAAAATTCGCCGTTAGTGATAAAGTGAGAATCAGCAAATTTAAGACTGTTTTCGAAAAGGGTTACACCCCAAACTGGACAACGGAAATATTTACAATCTATCGTGTGAAAAAAACTCATCCCGTTACGTACCACTTGAAGGACCATAAAGATGAACCGATCGCCGGTGGTTTCTACGAACAAGAGCTTCTCAGGGTCAAGCACCCCGATATCTATCTCATTGAAGCGGTATTGAAGAAGCGCGGTAATCGAATGTTTGTAAAGTGGTTAGGTTTCGACAATAGCCACAATAGTTGGATATGTAAATCCGATTTGTAGTCGATAATAAAGAAAATGGAAAAATATGTATGTTTTATGACTCTTGACCTGCTGGTCGTCCCCGCATCCCTCCAAGGCCTCCGACCGACTCCACAGCAGGCTTGCTTCCCCCCTTCTTGCCGTCGCCCTTTTTCGTGGAACGTGAGGAGATGGATAGAGGGAATAAACACATGTAATTATAAAAAGTCCGCTTCTTTATTTATGGAAAATAATAAATCCATTCTTGCACAATATATACAACAAACATAATTTTAACATCGAGTGAACAAAATATATACATAATTTTCACGAGTTTTATACATCAATATTCACAAAAATATACACAATTTTACATTAAGGTTGTGGAAAAAAAATTACAAAACTTTTCACGACGGTATTCTGTAATGCCCCCATGGTAGGGTATCAAAGGTCCCATGTATGATATACCGCTTATCATCATGAGGACTTAGAGCGATTTTCGTCTCACGAATGGTGTAGACCTTGTGCAACTTTGATCGAATACACGTTTGACTACGCTCCATTTCAACTTCTTCATTCAAGCATCGAGCATAATCATCAAACGTGATTGTCCTAGCCACAACACTGCTCTTGACACCTTTAACTTTTTTTGTGTCCTTCTTACCCTCGACACGTGTCGCATACATTTTCGATCGAAGTCCAATGAACTCGGTCATAATTGCACCATTGCATTCGTCTTTCATGAGACCGGGTACCTTCTTGTTGACAAGCGGCATATCATACCTATTGTCCGCTGAATAGTCGCTCGTATCAAATTTTTCAATGTCACATTTCATGTCTGCATATACATCTTCGCTCTCAATGGCATATATGAGGCTATCTATATCGGTATACATCACTTTACATTTATTCCGATACAACGGTACCATATACTCGTGATGAAATCCATACAAGCACGTTTTGGATATGTCGAGTATGCACATACCCACATATATCGGCTTGTTGAACTTCACCTCGAGATTGCGCAATTCTACGGCAACGAGGTTTTCGGAAAAAACGCTTCGGCTGTGGAAGTTTGGCTTTGCAATCATTGCCTCCGCGCCATTCCTGCCCTCCCATTTTGTCAAAAGCTTTACATCTACATGATTGCGTACATTCTCCATCGTTTTGCCAAACACCGCATTATTCATCAATTTGAATAAATTCTTTTCAAAATCATTTTTGTCCAGCGTTCGAAACTGAGTATTTAACTCGATATATGAACGTAGCCATGGGGATTGTGTGAATTGTAATACCCTATGGATTTTCGTGAGGCAAAGTCCATGACGTAAACATTGTTGTAAATTTCTGTAGTGTATGATGTAGCGTTTTTTTATCGCAGACGGTTGCTAGTAGCTTTTCCTGCTGCTTACCCGGTGGTTTTTCGTGTATTGGGCAAAACGGTAGGTCTTTGTGCGCATCATGTAGAGATTGGGGATATTCCAAGTCGACCTCAAGGATGTAGCCTATAGGTGAGTCCAGCGCGATGGATAATGGATCAAACTTGGACACGTCGTTGACCCATCGAAAATCTCCATATGGCAAGGGTTGACACATTGCCCATCCATACAAATTGTTGACGTCAAAATACATCAAGTATGATGATGCTTTCGATGGATCAAACGACTCCATGTATTTATTATTAGCGTGTGCATATCGGTTTGAGCATTGACTGAGACCACCGCGTATACCCCGCTCAACGAATAAAACCATGTCGATGTCAGTTAGTAATTCAAACTTGACATTCGAGTGTTTTAACATTGCATCCCAGGTATACCCCGGCAATGTGTAGTAATACGCGGGATCTAGGCCATAGCTCTCAATGCACGTATTCCGAAAGTTTTCGAAAATATCAGCTAATAACAAGACATCTGTCTTCAAGTACAAATCGCTATAGTCACCCAGCGTTCGAATGGAGAACCGCTCCCAAACGTTCTCCGCATGTGCGTACTCGCTCTCGGATACTGTAGCATCTGTCAGGGAACTATAAAATGCGTCACGTGGCGGTAAGCAAGTGTCGTCCAACCTGCTCACGTTGTCAATATACTCATAAGGGAAGACCCCTTTTCGCGTCAGCAAATTGAAATTGTCCGTCGATAGAGTTGAAAATTGCATGCGTAAAATTTTGAGTTTATCCTCGGTCAAAAATGAGGCTAATTTGTCGAGACTGGTATTGAGGAATTTGTATGAATCGATGAAGCGCAATTGGATTTTCTGTTTAGAATCGTCTGTGATTTGAATGTGCTTCGTGAAGGAGATGTATTTCTCTTTTGTGATTGGAAGCACATCGGTCTTTCCTTCGAACGCTGTGGCTACTTCCTTGATGATAAAATGTGCATCGTAACCCGATAAATTGTGAAAAACTACTGGAATGAAGAATGACTGTTTGTAGTTTAAATTGCAATTAGAATGGGCAGGGCCTCTATAGCGTCCAGTCAGATGGCAATGATCTCGAACGCGTATATCGTCTTGCGCGAATGGTTTCCTGCATATATGACATTGGGTCGCTTTGCGAAAACTTGTCCACTCGCTCGGTGTCAGATAAATCATTGGGACATTGTCGCAGAAAATTTCTTTTATGCGCAATGCTAGATTTTTCAGTTCTTCGACAAACCACGATACACAATCAGCACTGCGACGCGAGTGATATGAAGACAATGAATCGTCATACGAACAACGCACGTAATATCCAATACTCAACACTTCATGATGTTGATACATATCTTTCGCTTGAGTCTTCTCATCGGTCTTTGCCAGCACACACTCCAAATCAGCATACACGATGAAAGGATGTCGCTCTTTCCGGCTAAAGTTGCTGAACTGGAGCCACTTGTTGGTGTCATTCGGTAGTCGGATCGCGCAGTCGGTTATCGCCCCACAATCGACCTCGTGCGATTGCAATTTTTCCTCGGAACCAAAGTAGTGCAAACACCTGCAAAAAAAAAGATTGTTTTTGTTTAATTCGTCTAGCATATATAATTACCTATATATATATATTATGATAACTACATACCGATCACAGATATATTTTTTATGCTCCATTTTGGTTAGTTGTGCCCTCACGAGTCTCGACAGATTCTTGATCCATACGAAGTGCCCCACATTGTTGTCCTCAGTATCTTGCATGTACAGCAAGTTGATGTGCTTTTCCTTCTTATTTTGAGTCACGCGTATTGGAACAATGTCCTTTTTGCCGGTGGTGGTGGTGGTGTACACGTTGATGGATAAATTGTTTTGCAGCTCAAATTTTTTTATCTGGTGTATGGTTACCGGGAATTGAATGTCCTGTAGATTCAGTACGCTTGAGTAATGTGGGTAAGATGACGGACGGTCACTGTTTCGTTCGGCTGGGTATAAAGCAGCGACAACTGCCCACGCGAAACATGCGTTATCGTTGGATTTGACGTTGATCACAGCTCTCTTCATCATTATTTCCCGCGGTAATGATATGGAGCACCCAGCACGCATTGGATTATACTTATTCACATTTATCGTGAGGTTAAGTATTTTCCGTAGAGCCCAGCCACTATCTCGTTCTTGAAATTCGTCGAGTAAGGTTAAAGTGGGCTCCATAACGCGTTGCTGGTACCACTCATTCAAATCGCTTGTGTTAAAGAGTTCACAGTTTCGCGTGTTGACACTTTTATTAGCATGTTTGTCTCCACTCGCGAATTCACCATTGAACACTGCATTAACTTTGACACTGTTGTGTTTGCAGATAGTATTTTGCACATGTTGAAGCACTAGGTCGCGAGCATCGTTGAGAAATTGCCGTGGTTCGATGTGGTTGCGATTGATTACGGAACCGGTCAATATTCGACTATTGAAGGATGTGTCAATCTCTCGCCAGATTAGCCCATGATGACCGTGTCCTGCACCCGTGTGTATAAAATGATTACGCACAGAATTCCTCAACCCTTCCAGCCGCGCTATTTGGGCTATCAATGACTGTTGAAGTCCAATTGATAGTCGCGGGCGCTTAATCCGGCTTTGCGTTTCCAATTCTTCGATAAACTCAACGCACCGTTGTTCCCACACAGCAAAATCTTCGTATGAACTTAGAAGCGCGGCTTGGTCGTGCAAGATTTGTTCTGACTTCTCCGCGTTGCCCTCCATATTTGATGAAACGAGGCTTCCCAAAAGAGATGATGTTCACTAACTGACTGCTCGATCCAAAGTGTGAACACTTTTGAGCGCGGCAGATCATTAAAAATGGTTTTCCCCTTTAGACATTTTTCGTCTTTCCCTACCATCTCGGAAAAAATCACCAACCCACGAGAATTTTCTAATATCGCATTGGATTGCCGGGAAAAATAAAAGAGCATCTCAGTCGAGATGCGTGTAGTGAAAAAAAATGTATGGGCTCTCCATCGGTGCTCAAGTGGTCCACGGTCGAAGCCTAAAAAAGGTCTTTATCCATAGATCTCCGAAAGTTTATAGTTTTTCAAAATAAACACCCCGTTATCATATATATGCTCGGAATAGCGGAGCAATAAAAAAAATTCTAATAGCTTGGAGAGTGGTGTTAACGAAGAAAAAAAATCCTTAACCATGGGGCTAACTTGTCCAGACCTGCATGATCTCAAGTGTCGGCATCAAGGGTTGACGTTGCACTCTTTGTATATATTATCATTCAGAGATGAAAAACTAAAGCCCTATAAAATGGAAATGCATTTTTTCCCCCGGATCGCTGTCTTCATCACATGCTGTCGTAAAATTTTATGGGGTTTTCAAGTGTGGACCTATGGAATGATGAGGCTCGAGTTGCACATGCGAAGCGATAGGGTATGACGGTCCCTGGCGCTCGACGTAAGAAAAAAAGAGTCGTAAAATTTGAGACTTTCGGACGAGGTGGTTGAAACGTTGCAGTGTATGACAGTGTCTCGGACATGAGCCTCCGTCGAGATAGTTGAAAAAAAGAACATCTGGATGAATTCATGCACCTTTTCTTAGCCCTCTACGTAACTTCTTCAGAGACAACGTCACACAATACACACACACACACACACACACACACACACACACACACACACACACACACACACACACACACACACACACACATGCACACATTTGTCTAAGTTGTTTTTTTTTATATATATATAAACTCCTGTGAATAGTCTAGACAAAAATGCTCCGCTTACATGTATAATGTTGATAATAAATTATCGGATTTTATGGGTTTTCAAGGGCCCGCGACTCTATGATGCCCCCTCCCCCACAGAGTCGACAGCGGCTTCCCCCTTTCGCCCGCGGGTCCAGCTATCGCCGGGAAGACATCGTCACCAAAAACTAGCCTCCCCACTCTCTAACACCCCCCCCCCCCCCCCCTTTCCCTCCGCCGGAACCCCGCACTCGGCTGCCGCATGCAGGACCCCCCCCCCCCCCCCCCCCGCCGCCATGCATACCCCGGCTTCCCCGCGCTCGACTCCCCCGCCCCGCTCCCCCCTGAGATCCCTGAGTTAGAACCGCTCTAGCTCTACTACTCAGGACTGTAAAATTTTTTAGCGCGGGCGGTTATCTTGTAATCATCCGAAAACCAACGAAATTTTTTTTCCAAATTTTTGCTCGTCTTTAAAATGGTCTGTCGACTTGAAATATTTTTTTTAACATACGACTATAAAAGTCTTTTAGACAATTTAATCACCTTTAATTTGACCTTTTAACGAGCTCCGTTCGATGATTTGGCGCGGAGTAACTGTCGATCAAAGCAAAAAAGTCCATTTTAACTTCGACCATCAATTACTCGAGAACTATTGATCGTACAGAAAATGAAAGTAGGGTTTTGGAAACTGCAAAATATTCTCTATGACATGCAATTAGGGGCTATTGATAAAACATTTTTTTCGGAGTGATGATGTTGACTGAAAAAAGTTGAAAATTTGCCTATTTAAGGATATTTGGAAAATTTGGTATAACTTTGGATCTAATGCATGAACGAAGGATATCGTCGGTAATGTTTTACCCTCGAAGTGTCCCCAAAAAACCCTCAAAGCTGCAAAGCGCTGCGATTTATTTTTTCTTAGTGCCCCGAAGGCTCAAACTTATCGTTTCTGTCAAAAATCACCGTAACAAGCAATTTTTCGATTTTTATTTATTTGTTCATCTTCAAAATGGTATTTTTAGCAATAATGCGTAATTTATTTATTCAAAGACATCAATTACCAAGGAAAAATTCAAAAAAAAAAATTTTTTTTTAATCAACTAAAAAAGATTCATATTTTGTAGGGTAGTTTTTAAAAAAACTGTTTTTTGTGTTTTTCAAGAAAGTGTATTCCAACGTGAAGAGAATCAGTCGACACTAGGGGGGTATATCAACAACAAAGGTGGTTTATACTGGTAAAAAAAAATCGACCAATTTTTTTTTTAACAAGAGATCAACGTTAACACGTTTAAAAAAATTGAATTTTTTTTTATTTGAAAAAAAAATTTGAATAATTTTTTTTTAATTTCGTAATTTTTTGTTTCAAATGTAAAAAAATGTGTATTTCAAAAAAAAAAATTCACGTGTTAACAATAATCTCCTCTTGTCGAAAAAAATTTGGTCGATTTTTTTTCACCCGTCTAACACCACCTTTGTTGTTGATATACCCCCCTACTGTCGACTGATTCTCTTTACACAAATCTTAAACTTTTAATTTTTTTGCAGCTTCAATCGTTGAAATACACTTTCTTAACAAACACAAAAAAGTTTTTTTCAAAACTACCCTAAAAATTTGAATTTTTTTTTATTTGAATTTTTTTTCGATTTTTTTTCTTGGTAATTGTTGTCTTTGAATGAATAAATTACGCATTATTGCTAAAAAAACATTTTGAAGATGAAAAAATTAATAAAAATCGAAAAATTGCTTGTTACGGTGATTTTTGACAGAAACGATAAATTTAATCCTTCGGGGCACTAAGAATAAATAAATCACAGCGCTTTGCAACTTTGAGGGTTTTTTGGAGACACTTCGAGGTTAAAACATTACTGACGATATCCTTCGTTCATGCATTAGATCCAAAGTTATACCAAATTTTCCAAATATCCTTAAATTGGCAAATTTTCAACTTTTTTCAGTCAACATCATCACTCCGAAAAAAAATGTTTTATCAACAGCCCCTAATTGCATGTCATAGAGAATATTTTGGAGTTTCCAAAACCCTTCTTTTATTTTCTGTACTCTCATTAGTTCTCGAGTAATTGATTGTCAAAGTTAAAGTGGACTTTTTTGCTTTGATCGACGATTACTGCGCGCCAAATCATCGAACGGAGCTCGTTAAAAGGTCAAATAAAAGCTGATTAAATTGTCTAAAAGAATTTTATAGTCGTATGATAAAAAAAAATATTTGAAGTCGACAGACCATTTTACAGACGAGCAAAAATTTGGAAAAAAAATTTCGTTGGTTTTCGGATGATTACAAGAAAACCGCCCGCGCTAAAAAATTTTACAGTCCAAATCTGAAAACTAGATACTTGAAACTATAATTTCCTTTTTTCATTTTCTGTACGACGAAAAATTTGGATTTTTTTTTAATATGCCTTAATTTGTGTGAGTAGTGTATTTTATTTGTACATTGTATTATTTATTTTTTACAGTTACAAAGAAGAAATTTTGGCGCCGTAACAAAAAGGAAAGTGGTCGTCAGCAGCAGCCGCAGCGGCAAGAGGCACCCGAGGGAGCCCAAGGGCGCGAGAAGGGCAGGCCATCGAAAGAACCGCCGAGGGAGCGGGGGAAGCGGCCGCAGCAAGGACGCCGCGGGTATCGTCGACGCGACCGAACCCGCAGTCGTTCGCCCCGCCGGACGCATGGAGAAGTTGCTCAAAACGAACGGGCGTTCCAAATTTTTGTGCAAACAGTATTGAAATATATGACAAAAAAATTAATGTTTCCCCCAATACGTAAATGAGTTTTTACTTTTCCCCTTAGAAAATTAATTTAAAAAATTGTTGAAGAAAAGTGCCGAAACGATCGAGAAAGGCACGAAGAGAACTTTGAGTCTTTCTCGATCGGCATTTTGTTCAAAACACATTTCACATATGATAAGTGTGTTTCGGCATTTTTTACAACACATTTCACATTGGGATGGAGGTCAAAACTTTGAAAGGCCAAACATAGAAGGACAAAGATTTCGAAATGACAGAATTATTAACTCAATGTAACGAACTGTAACATATTCAAAATGTTATCCTTCGACCGATGACGGAATTGAATAACTATTACACCAAAGGATCATTTATTCGAGAGCTCATTTATTCGAGAACGTGTATTCAGATTGTCTGCAGTTTGAGTCATACAAATACAGATTCAAACAATCTAGAACATCCATATCTCCGAAATGGAAAGACGTGAGTATCTAATATTGGTAATACCATCTATAGCAAAAAGACATATATATCGAGGAAACAAACTTCGAAAGAGTAGATCTCAGATAGAAAGTGGACGAGTTGCTTCATAATTTTCTGCCCGTTTACGCTAACACGTACGAGATTCTTTTAAGGCGTCTGACCACCTTGGCCGATCGAAAAATGGGTATAGTAAAAAAAAATAATAAACTCGAAAGTATGGGCCGGAATATTTTTATTTTCTTACATAACGTCAGAAAGGGCTTTAAGAATAACGTTAATAAATTTCCATTCAAAATATTTAAAAATGGCGCCGTTATGCACATTGCCGCGAAAGCCCTCCGCACGATGAGCGCGGTCGTTGTCCTAGTTGTTACCCGGTCATGTCGCATCTGAAAAAAAAATCAGCTCATTCGTGAGTAGTGTCGCTACAATGTAGCGTAGCGGTTTTTTTTTCGACCATTAAAAAAATTATAGTGAGCCATAATTTCAGTGAAAAATACAAATTTTTTTCTTCGGCTCACCATAATTTTTTATATTGTATAACGGCGTAACGGTGCCATTTTTTAATATTTTGAACGGAAATTTATTAACGGTATTCTTAAAGCCCTTTCTGACGTTGTGGAAAAAAATAAAAATATTCCGGCCCATACTTTCGAGTTTATTATTTTTTTTTTAAACCCATTTTTCGATCGACCAAGGTGGCCAGACGCCTTAAAGACTTTAAGAGGGGATATACATTTACAACGATCAAAAAATCAATTTCTTTTCTTTAAGGGATAACACCACTCTATGAATTTGGAAAATTTTTCATTTGTCTTCAATATGGGTCATAATTGGGTCATACACAATATGGGTCATCAATTGGGGTCATAAGAACAATATGCAAATGATATGCAGCGAATTTTTTTTAAGGTTGGATAAGTGTGTATACCTGAGGCAGGTTTGCAGTCACAAGATCCTCGCGGTTGGTATATCAGCGTGCGGGCTCTGAGTGCAGACGACGCGGGTTCGATCCCCGGTAGCCAATGTCTTTTTTAAATTAAACATATGTATTAAATATCATAAATAATGCCTGGACATGCGAGAATCGCTAAAGCGAGAGTAAGTTCGAAATTTTTTGAATATAAAATGAAGAAAAAAAATAGATTAAAAAAGTCGATTAACCAGGGATTGAACCCGGACCGCAATCATCGTCAATCCGTCACGCTGCCAACTCAGCCACGACGCTCATTGGGGACAGAAAAACATTTATGATACACGCATATTCATAATGTTTACTGTTGAAAAAACGCCGTAACGACCGCGGCAAAGGCTCAAGATTTCTTTTTGAACCTTCCACGGTCGTTTCGGCGTTTTATTTTTCAACGCGGCTGTGCGGCCGTGTTGATGACAAGTTGCTAGTTGAAGATTCGGCTTCAGTCCGGCCAATGGAGGTTTTCCAAGGTCAGCGATGGAAATAAATGATGCTTTCTTACGTTTCGACCCTTTGGTTCAGGTCCTCTTCAGAAATTATATTTTTGTTTCTAAATTTTGATACACAATTTTTACAAATCAAGTTTGAAGGAATTAAATACACGAATGTTTTATGTTATGATTGTGTTATAAAATTGTTGTGTCGTTTTGTATAACTGTTATGTTAATTCTGTTTTGGTTGTAACCATATTGATTTGATATGCATAAGTTCTTGTATTGCGTTAGTTTTTCTTATTCATCGGTGTTTGAAATGAGTGATGTGTGAGAGTGTGGTTTATTATACTATGGAGTTATAAAGAAATGAAATATGAGAAACGACTAACCTCGATGTTGTTGATGTTTCTAGCTTTTGCTTATATTTGGAAGGTTATTTTAAAAGACAGTATTTATGGAAGTAAATACTGTTTTGCTGGAGTATATTCAATAAATGGAAGAATTTATCGTTTTTAGCGATTTTTACCATCTGTAAGGGATTAACAATTATAAGAAAGTTCTGTGTTTTATTTGTGAAAATTTAATGTACGTGATTGATTTAAAAGAAATTTTACTAAAGTATCAAATGACTGTGATGATTACCTATTGAGTTTAAGATTTAAAAAATTTTCTTCTAAAATAAACAAAAACTCGAAATTTACATTTCTCAGTTACATATTGAGTTGTGTGATCACGGAGAGTTCGAGAGAAACTGAGTGGTGTCTTAATTTCGTGAAGCTTATTAGAGTCTTTATTTTGCGAATCGGGGGAGAAAGATCCTTTAGTCAGTGACGTGTCAAGAGAAATAAAATTGGTGCGTCATGTTAAGAATGAATCAAAGAAGTATGCGGCCGTGTAGGTGATAAGAGATCGCTAGAGTTTCGGCTTCGGTCCGGCCAGTGAAGGACTTCCAAGGTTAACGATGGAAATAAGAAATTATGTTTCTTTTACGTTTCGGCCCTCTGGTTCGGGTCCTCTTCAGAATATGTATATTTAATTTTCCCTCGAAGTAGTGAAATTTCGGATCTTTTTTAAACACATGTTTGGAAAGAAGTTGTAACAAACAGAGACATTATGTGTGAATAAAAATAATGTTCTGTGAAAGGTACTCAGTAGATGGAGTTAATATCGTTTATGGGCGATTTTATCTGATCGGTTGAGTTTGTTCTTAAGAGTGTGTTATCTTTCCAAAATGAGTGAAAAAAACTCGAATTATTTCATTGGTTCGTTACATTTTGAGTTGTGTAGCGGACAGGAGTTCGAGAGAAACTCCTGTCCGAACTCCTGAGAGAAACTCCTGTTTCTCTCGAACTCCTGTCCGCTACACAACTCAAAATGTAACGAACCAATGAAATAATTCGAGTTTTTTTCACTCCTTTTGGAAAGATAACACACTCTTAAGAACAAACTCAACCGATCAGATAAAATCGCCCATAAACGATATTAACTCCATCTACTGAGTACCTTTCACAGAACATTATTTTTATTCACACATAATGTCTCTGTTTGTTACAACTTCTTTCCAAACATGTGTTTAAAAAAGATCCGAAATTTCACTACTTCGAGGGAAAATTAAATATACATATTCTGAAGAGGACCCGAACCAGAGGGCCGAAACGTAAAAGAAACATAATTTCTTATTTCCATCGTTAACCTTGGAAGTCCTTCACTGGCCGGACCGAAGCCGAAACTCTAGCGATCTCTTGTCATGTTAAGAGTATTTAAAATTAAATTATAGTGTCAATAATTTTAAAATTGTTATGTCAAGTAAAGTATTGTAAAATATTTTAATAGTTATATAATGAGTTATAGATCGAGCTTAGTTTTTGTATGTTCGTACTAAAATTTATGGCGTTGGAGTGTGCCTTAATTTGGATCATTTCTAAGATTAGTCTTTTTTGATCCAACTTTCATTGTTTAAAATGTTTACATTGTCAAATTGAACGTCATGTTTTTGTTCTATTGCATGTTGTGCTAAGGCTGTGTGTATTGTGGTAGTATGTTTTAGGCTATTTTTATGTTCTTTTATTCTGGTTTCAAGGTATCTTTTGGTTTGGCCGATGTATGTGGCATTGCAATCCTTACAATCGACTTTGTGAACTATGTTGGATTTTTGGTTGTTATTTATTTTGTCTCTGGTGGAGCCAGTAAGCGATAAAATGTTGTGTTTATTGTTTGTGACTAATGTTATTTTGTATTGTTGGAAAAGACGCATTGGTTGATGATGGATGTATTTGTGTAAGGAACATTTATTAGTCAGGAAGAATCAAAATTGTTGTTATTCTTTTTTTGATTGTTGATTGTGGAAAGCCGATGTTTTATTATTTTTTCTGTGAAAGAGATCGGATAGCAATTTTGTGTCATCGTGTTACTAATAAATTTGAGGTTTTCTTTGTGAAATGAAGGATGAGATAATTATATTGCTCTGTCAACTAGCATGTAAATTATGGCTTTTTTGGGAAAGTGGGTGGTGTGAAAAGAAATTTATGAATCTGCCTGACCAGGTTAGTTTCCTATACCAATTTGTGATAATTGAACTTTGTTTATGGATTAAAAGTATATCAAAAAACAGGATTTTTTTTATCTACTCCATTTTCTGATGTAAATTGTAATTTTGAGTTATATGAGTTAAAAATCTTTTTGGTGGATTCAATTTTGTCTGTTGGTAGAGCAATAATAATATCATCAACATATCTTTTATATAGTGGTAACGAAATTTTTAATATTTCCAGACAATTTGTTTCAAGATCAATCATGACGATGTTAGATAGTATTGGAGCCAGAGGTGAGCCCATTGGTAGCCCTGAGATTTGTTGGTATATTTTATTTTGAAATGTAAAGAAAGTTGAGAACATGATTATTTTATGGCTTTAATTATTTCGTTTAAAGGAAATGTTTTTGAAAATAGATTTGATCTTCCTTGAAGGCTATAAATAACAAGTTGTAATGGGATGTTGGTATAGAGAGAAACAACGTCAAACGAGACCAATTTGTAGTTGAGTGGAATTGAGATGTTAGAAAGTGAATGTTTTATGTGGAAACTATCTTTGACGTGTGAATTAGTCGTATTGATTAATTTAGAAAGTTTAGATTGTATAAATTCAGCTAGTTTGTGTGTTGGACTATTTATTGATGATACTATTGGACGAAGTGGATAATTATTTTTATGAATTTTTGGCAGACAATAGAGACGAGATAGGTTGCAATTTTCAGCTTTTAAGTATTTGTATTTCGTTTCATCAATGATTTTTAGATTTTTCCATCTGGAGAGAATATTGTTAATGCCTTTTTGTAGAGTGTTGATGGGATTTCTATTTGTTAATTTGTAAGTAGACGAATCTGCGAGTAAATTATGAGTTTTTGTAATGTAATCTGATTTGTTAAGAATAACTGTTGAATTTTCTTTGTCAGCTCGTGTAACTAAAAGTTCAGGGCTGTTTTTTAAAACTGAGGACGTGTGTTTTTATAATTTGATTAGTGTTGGAAAATGATGTCGGAATATTTATTTTGTTTAAGATTTTAGTGAATCTGGTTCTAATTTCGATTTGTCTAGGTTTGTCGAGTAAAAAATCTAATTTGGACTCAAGTTCGGAGATTGATTTGTGGATATGAGTTTTTATGTTTGAGAGTTTGAGGTAAGGAAAACAAAACTTTTCACCTAGAGACAAGAATGTGGAAATGTGTCGCGGAATATCAATGTTGGAGAGATTTATAAGCCATTCTTTCGTTTTATTTAATGTGATTGTCGAATTTATATTATTCAGAGGATCAGTGGAAAGATTATTATTTGTGTCCTGTTGTCTATTAGTAAGAGTTGAGTATAAGATGTTGTGATTTTGTGTTGTTTGATTTGTGTTTTGATAATTTAGGTGATGTATATTGTTTTGGTTTAGATGTGTTTGTGATGATATTGTTGATGAATGATTTTGTGATGGGCACGCAAGAGACTAGAGAGGGGGTAACTTTTGCGCGCGGTCTGGCTGCATTGGAGGCCTATTCTGTAACTCGTTATAACTCGCCCTGTCATTTTGTTCAACCGGTTGTACAAGACAGTTGAGTCAACGTAAAAGTTCAACGGTTGAATTTGGACAGCTTCTCAACTGTTCATCTTTGAAAGTCGACCATCCTGCGTTTTCTGTGGATGGTTGACTCGATGATTGACTCGGCGGTTGATTGGATGGTTGACTCGACGGTTGATTGGATGGTTGACTCGACGCAATATATTTAATGATTAATCAAATTATACTGTCTTGATAATTAAATTGATGATTTCCGGATAATTGAGTCATCAAACACGGGGGGGGGGGGGGGGGGGGGGATATCCGCAGCAGATTGTGCGACGGAGTGAGACAACCATCCAGCGAAAACAAAATGGCCGCGGTTAAACAAATGTTGAATCAACCATTAGGATTTTTTTTACGGTCGACTTTATAGTTGTAAAGCTGTCCAAATTCAACCGTTGATTTTTCCGGTTGACTTTGCAGTTGCTAAAATTGCTAGGGCGGTAACGACAGTTTTCGTTATCGTTAGCTTGCGACAGCTGATTGCATGCACGTTCCAAGACGAAAGGGGGCCTCTCATTGGCTGTCGCTAGCTAACGATAACGAAAACTATCGTTATCGAGATATAACGAGTTACAGAATAGGCCTACTGGCGACAATTCGCTTTCCAAAAATTTCAATGTTTTCTTCATTTAAAAATTCACAAGATGCTCCATCCATCGCAAACGCGGTGGCTTTCATTGGAGGCGGTCGTTTCGCGCTCGCTTGAGCAATGGGATGCCTTAAAGCTCTATTTTATCGACAAGCGGTATTCCGAGCGCTTACTCGCGGTTGAACATATCTTGAACGCATTGAGTGATCCAATGATCAAACTCTTTTATTTGTTTCTCGAGTACACCCTGCCTAAATTTACTCGATTGAATGCATATTTTCAATCCGACAAAACTGTTATCGCGACAATGTTCGAAACGATCAGCTGCACATATCTCGATTTATTAAAAACGTACATGGATCGGGACTACATCAATCGCACACCGATAAATGAAATAGAACCGGACAATTCACAAAAAATGTTACTTTTATATCAGATGTACTTGGGAGTGAAGGTGTCAAACTTTCTGCAAAAAGTCGACATTCGTGATAACGCTAATCTCAGAATGAATTTTCTGAAAGAATGCAATCAGTTTCTCATCATTGGTTGTCAACAACTAAAAAACATTTCGACTTTTCAGAGACGGCTTTACAAAAAAGGTTCGTATTTAAATCATCAATTGCTGTGCTGGAAAAAACTCGCAAAACTACGCCCTCTTCACTACCGCTAATGGCGGCAATTTTCAAGTTTCGAATTACCAGGGCATATTGATATTTCTGACGAACCAGATGTATTTTGGCATAAATTGTCTACTTTTGACGAACAGGACCAAGTCGGTTATAATTTTCAGAACTCAGCCACATTCGCCCTAAACGTCATCTCCCTTCCACATTCAAATGCCGAGTGTAAGAGAATTTTTAGCGCAGTACGCTAGCAGAAACCAAAACTAGAAATAAGTTGATAACTCCGACGTTAAACGGCATTCTTTTAGCCCGACAGCGTATTAGAAATGGTTGCACTGGGTTCGAACCACTCCCGGAAGAATACGCTAGAATGACCAAAAATTTGTTGTATAAAATGCCGGCGAAAAACGCAATGACTAAAATGAAAGTGATTAACAAAAACTTTCTGCAACAGCATACGGATCAGATGATGATGACGTAAGAATCCCGAGTAACATGTAAACTAAAAACTAAGTCTACTTAAAAAAGATTTATATAGACTATATAGAAAGTATACATAGATTATAAAAAAACTAATCACACGAAATGTGAATATTGAAATAAAGTTAAACTTTTTGTTATTTTCTAAAAATAAAATAATTCTATAATCACAAAATAACGACCGTGTGTCTTATGAATTATTTTTAAATGGTTTTAACGAAAAATAAAAAAATACTATAATTTCTTTGGGCGCACTATGATTTTACGGCCCTGGTACGATAATTTGATCTGTCGAGGTTGGAACAGTGCTATAGAGAAGGAGTCCAATCTCCGTATTTTGGCGCACCCGTAAAAATGGGACAAAATTGGGTTCCGCATAAGCGGCGCTGGGGAAGAAAGTCATTGTGTGCTATATATACATGTATGTTCTGCGCATGCGTTGTTATCAGCTGTCACATGAGCAAAACATTTTTATTTTCTTAACCTTAATTCATTTTATAAATAAATTTTGTGTAGCTGTAGTAGTGCCTTAAGATGTTTCTACATTTTAGACGTAGTGCAATTACATACCTAATTACGAGAAAAAAACCTGAAATGTGGTTAGGTGGCCGAGATTATATTGTGTAAAGTACGTAGAAAATTTCAGCGACTAGGACATGTGAGTGTAAATAGCAACCTCACATACCACTGCGTCAAGTGTAGTGCTTCACACGACAACGGAAAACGCACTTTAAATGACTCTTCAGATAAACAACTCCTCCGCTATGCAAATTTCAATAACCTAGATCCCCCAGTGAAGTATAAGTGATGCCTATACTACAAAGTCATATACAACCGCTCATAAAGTGAGAGACATTAGGCAACGACAACTCATCGAAAGAATTGAAGTGATACACCCGAAAGCCACATTGGAAATATCCTTCGCATAAGCTATGGCACTGCCCGCAGAGGCAGTAGCAATACAGAGATTCGTTACGCAGTAGCGAGGATCATGCGCAGCATCACAAGACTTGCGTGTGTTCCCGCTGTGCAAATTGCATTAACCTAGATCACCCAGTAAACCACAAGTGATGCCTATACTACAAGTCCACATACAAACGCTCATAAAGTGGCAGACATTAGACAACGACAACTCATCGAAAGAATTGAAGCGATAAACCCGAAAGTCACATCGGAAATATCCTTTGCGTAATCTATGGCACCACCCACAGCGACAGTAGCAACACAGAGACTCGCCACGCAGTCACGAGCATCGCCCACAGCATTAAGAGACTCACCGCTACCATGAGCCATCATTTTACATTTATTGAAATAATATAAAAACTTAAAGATGTTGATAACAACAGTCCAAAGTCTACAATCTAACTACTACTGAGATGCGTCTGTTTGTTAAGTTTAATTTTACGCACAATATGAAAAAACTGTATGGCACCGCACGAGGTACTGTTTTCGATTCTCTTCTCGTAAAGTTTTATTATAACTGATTTTTTTTTTTATTAAAATGATTTGTTATGTCTTTTATCGGTAAATTAGTTTGATTATTGATTACATTTGTTATAAGCATCATAATAACGCAACTAAAATAGTAATAATTCCTAAAAGCTGTTAACGTTATTGTGTTTATTGATGGTTGATGGTTTTTTGTAACTATCCAAAAATCCATTATAAAAATTCTTTACGAAATCATAATACATTTTTCATAATTATTAAAAAATGTAAGAACTTTGTAAAAACTGTCATACCGATTATTGCATTAAACTCAATAGACGAACTGGATCGCAAACAAACAATCTTAGTGCACGATAGGTGTGTTTTGACAAGCGTCAACAATAAGCCGTCATGACAGTCAGTTTCACCCTGTGCACTGGCTGTATTACTATATTTTTGATACACTAAGCACACAGACGACGCCTACAGGCCATATTTAACACCACGTTCTTGGGTCAAATTTGCGGACGTTTCTTATACCGTCTCACCATACGAAGATTGGCCTCCTTCCTTACAGTCTCTTTGGCTGGGTCGCAGCTGATGACGCATGGCACAATGGACGTAGCTACGTGTGAGAGAGATGAAACGAGGTTATTGATTGTTATAAGCAATCAGCAGTAATTACTATCGTCTGGTTCGGGGTGCATGAGCATGGGGCGTTTGAATATTGAGTTTTTGGTTATGTTCTTTTTCATTTTCGCTCAATAGAATGAAGTTTCTCACGATTTACCCCCACCGCCGAATCATCAGCCATCACTGGCACCACATAGTTGCCGTAATGTGAACTGTTTTTTTCCAACAGATTCGCACACCATTTCCGTAGTACATAGTTCGGACTCCTTTAGTATAGTCTCCATGCCGTGGACGAAACGCATATTCCTTTTCCTGCCTCCCAGGGAATCCAGGGAGCTGGCACATTCCAGAATGTTTGCTACGCAAAATATCCTCTGTTTGTAGTGCTCTACTCTGCCACTCGCAGCGCTAGTTGTTCTCCAACAATCCTGATGCGTGCGCAGCGGCTATCTATATATACACACACGCACATATATAATCCGAAGACTATTCATAGCTTCGAATGCGAGCTAGTGAGGTGAAAAATGCACCTTTTCAGGAATACGCGGGTACCCTGAGGTACAACCGTGCAAAACACACGGCATTAACGCACGAGTATAAGTAATTTCGGTAATTTCATCAATTCCGCAGCGCGGCTCCAACTCCAAACGTCAAAATAGTCGTATTCGGCGTCTGGGTGTTTAGGTACGCCTCGCGGGCCTCGCGCCGGCGCAATAAGAATATTGTCAGTGACCTACTAGCGCCACGGGAAGAGGTAGAACTAAATGAAGCGGTATAAAAGCGTAGCATTTTTATATACGATAGGGGGTAGGAGGTGCCAGCCCCCTGCTGCCTCCTAACCACGGTCTTACATACAGTCCTTGCAACACAGCTACATTTTCAAGGCGGGGGTATGCACGCTTATCGTTTCCACTTTTCGATCCTCTAAGCTCCGCTACGCTTCGCCGTTAGCAAAGGAAAGTGCTTCCCCTGGTAAAAATTTTTCCCGCATTTTTCTACAAAACTCCTATTTTTTTCCAAAATTTTTCTGATATTTTCAGTGAACTGAGACTTTTCGGGGAAATCCGGAGAAAAAATATTTTCATATTACTCCGAAATTTCTCCGCATTCCTCTAAACTTTCCCTATTTTTTTCCGTATCGCTTTAATTTTTTTTTGAAAATTCGGAGATCCTTTTTCTCACCATTATTACTCATCATTTTTCCTTCATAAATATAAATCAGTGCGCTAATACTTGTGCAAACCAAAGAATATACTTTGCTTTCACAAGTATTATCTTTCGGATTACCGTACCGTGCATGCTTCCTACCTACATGAAAAGACGATTGCATTTTTTTATGAAAATTTAATTTTCCACTTTTTACATTTGGAAAAAGGAACAAAAATAATGACTTGTTATTGTGCATAACAAATGAAAAAAAAGAAGACCAAGTAGAAGAGTAAAAATCTGGATTAAATGATAAAATGAAATATAAAAAAATCTAATGATTTTAACTCTCACGACGTGAATAAAATGAGAAAATCGGAATAATGCGGAAAAAGAGGAATATTTGGGAAAATCGGCATATTTAAAGATTAATATTTCTCATTTTTTTACCGATTTTCCCAAAATTGGAAGAAAATGGAGAAAATATTACAAATTCGGAAAGCAAAAATGAGGATTTTTCCTAAAAACTTGATTCCTAAATTTTTCCCATTTCTCCGAAAGTCTCCCGAGGCAATGTTTTCATTAATCTCAGTAAAATTTATGTGAATTTCCTAACATTTTCTGCATTTCTTAATTTCCTACAATACTTCAAACTTTCAAAACTTTTCGGGTCACCGCCCTTCTAAAAAAATCAAGGGATTGTCATTCACAATTTGATCGAAAGTAAAGAAAAAATAGGAAGAAATAGGAATAAGTAAAATGAGAAAATCGGAATAATGCGGAAAAAAGAGGAATATTGAGGAAAATCGGCATATTTTAAGATTAATATTTCCCGCCTTGCCCCATGCAGCTGTATGCGGCCACGGTGTTTACGTCTATTTTGATCGCGCGATTATCAATAAAACCTTTATTTGCAACCATATACATAGGTCTTACGCGATTTCCCGTGTAGGTTAGTTTCCCGTGTAGGTAGTTTGACAATAGAGGTGAACTTTTCAGCATGGTTTCCTCTACGAAGATTTTTCGTACTTATCACGGCTGCTTGAATGTCATAAATTATTCGTAGAGGATTAATAAGCAATGCTACAATTACGAAATCGCAGGTAAAAAAATAAAAAACAAGCTGAGGGGAGTCGAACCCAAAATACCAGGCAGATAAGCTGAACATGCCACAATAATGCTAAACTATATCTTCTCGAAATAATAAAAATGAATATAATTTATATTCATCGCGGCTGCTCAGGTATTGAAATAAACTTATAGGATACATAGAAAAACTCAATTACGATGACTATAATGGTAATCATCTTTCTTTTGAATCAATACATTATTTTTTAGTTTTCATAATTATGAAGCGTACTCGGCAATACGCTAAATAAAGTTAGGGCGAATAGCGCATGCGTTCCGGTCAGGAGGGCAAGAGACAGAAGAGCTGTTTCTCTCTTTGTCGCACACTACTTCCCTTTGCCGTCGCGCACCAAGCGGTAGAAATTGGAATAAAAAAACAGAGCCGCAAGCGTGCCTACCCCCACTACCGTCGTTGTCAGACATGTATGTAGACCGTGCTCTTCCTAACCAAGGAGACCATAGGGAAGGAGTCTGGAGAGACTGTATAAGACACGTCCGTAAATTCGTCCTGAAACGTGGTGTTAAATACCACGTAGGCGTCGTTCGTGTCGTTGGTGTACCAAAATTGTAGTAAAACAGCCAGTGCTTAGGCTGAAACGGACTGTTATGGCGGCTAATTGTTGACGCTCGTCAAAAAATCACAATTTGTTTGCATAAAAAATTGTGATAAAAATCACAATTTATCACAAAAATCGCATTATATTTGCGTTATTATGATTCGTATAAGAAATGTAATCAATAGTCAAACCAATTTACCGATGAAAGACATAACAAATAATTTCAATAAAAAAAATAATTTCAGTTATAAAAAAACTTTACGAGGAGAGAACCAAAACCAATACCTCGCGCGGTGCTATACAGTTTTTTTTTTAAATATTGTACGTAAAATTAAACTTAACAAACAAACGCATCTTAGTAGTAGTTAGATTGTAGACGTTGGGCTGTTGGTATCAACATCTTTGAGTCTTGATATTATTTCAGTAAATATAAACTGGAAAATGCTAGCTCATGATAGCGGTGAGTCTTGTGATGCTGCGGATGATGCTTGCTACGGCGTACCGAATCTCTGTGTTGCTACTATCGCTGCGGGTGGTGCCATAGCTTATGCATAGGATATTTCCGATGTGACTTTCGTGTGTATCGCTTTAATTCTTACGATGAGTTGTCGTTGTTTAATGTCTCTCACTTTATGAGCATTTTTATATGAACTCGTAGAATAGGCATCACTTATAGTTGATTGGGTTATCTAGGTTATTGCAATTTGCGCAGCGGAGGAGCTGTTTGTCTGATGAGATATTTAAAGTGCATTTTCCGGTTTCATATGAAGTACTAAACTTGACGCAGTGGTATGTTGCGATTTGCACTCGCATGTCTTGTGGCCTCTGCACACTGCGCGCGATTTGCGATGAGCGATGAGCGATATCCAATGGGACCTCAGGTATTCCGGAAACGCCCTAGGAGAGTGAAGCTCCCATTGGATATCGCTGATCGCCCGTCGCTCATCCCGCGCAGTGTGCAGAGGCCCCCTAGCGGATTGGGAGACCGAAAAAAACCTCGTTCATCGGTCACGGTCATTTTCTGCCCTTTTTGAACCCGAAAAAGTGACCGAGCAGTGACCCAACAACGTTTTTTTGAGGTTAGTCACTTGACCGGTTTTTTCAGTTTTCGCCCACTGGGGCGCTTCAGTCACCGATCCTAGTCGAACCGAAGTGCATGGGGCAGAGAGAGGGTCCTTCTGGAACGCTATTGGAAATATAATAATAGAAACTCGTACACAAAAACATTAGTGAATTTGAACGTTTTTTTTAATATCTTGAAATAAACCAAACAACATTTTGTATCCATTCAATACTCATTCTCTTCCTCCTCCTCTTCTTCGTCGGAGTCGGTTTCCATCTCGGAACGTCTTTCTTCTTCTTGTCTCTTTTTGGCCTCTGTCCTTTGTTCTTAGAACCTTCGCTCGGTATATTTCGCTCTTTAATTTGATGGATAACCACTCGCGTACTATGGCTGCCGTTAGCCTCTCCTGTTGATTTAGACGATGGCAATGTTGGAGTTTCTGGCATGCAACTGTAACATAAACACGGCATTGTTATTTTTTTTGTAACAAGGTAAATGGTAAATAACCTGTTACGCTCGAATTGTTTATTATTTGAAATCATTTACCGTATAGACCCTGTATCTCTCTGTCGCTCACAACCCGATAGCCCTCGCGTCCCAACGTCCGTTTAACTACGAGTTTGAATCGTTGATTCTGGAACCACAAAATTGATTGAAAAGAACTCGTCAAATGTGTCGCTTAGCGTCGCGTTGCTGCGTCATGCAGCGTTCAATATGGCTGCGCATGAAGTGACGTGTTGCTTGGCGGGGAGGCGAGGACTGCCGAGAACCGAGAGTACACCACGTGGAGTACACTATTATTTATTTGAAGTGAATACTCAGTGCATAGGGTATTATAACGTATATGTATAATGTAGTGCACATGCTCGTACTTTTTTCTTTACAATATTTTAATTTCATCTTGTTTACAAAGCAGCAGCAGCGTGGAACCCATATGTGGCATACACATATACTGTAACGTGCTACACGGAATAGCAATAATTGCAAGAAAAGAATGTATATTTCTTTTAATTCTTGTCAACATGTAATAATTATTTCCTTTCTCATTTACAGATGGAAAATCAGATGAAACACCTCAAGTGTCAAGTGACTAACCTCACTTTTATTACAGTGACCGAAAACCGAAAAATAACGGTCAAGTGACTAACCTAAAAAAAACAGTGTTCGGTCACTGTTCAGTCACTTTTTTCGGTTCAAAAAGGGCAGAAAATGACCGTGACCGAAATAGGGTCATTTTGACCAATTTTTGGTATTTTTTTAGGTCTCCCAATCCACTAGGGCCATCAGTCGCTCACATTTTCTACATACTTTACACCCTATAACCTGGGCCACCTAACCACCTTTGAATGGAATTTATATTTACGTCGGATATAAATTGTTGTGGCATTTTTTTTCGTAATTAGGTGGGTCATTGCTCTACTACTTGAATGTAGAAGCATCTTAAGGTACTACTACAGCTACACGAAATTTATTTATGAAATTAATTAAGGTTAAGAAAAATTAAAGTTTCCAGCTTATGTGACAGTTAATAACAACACAGACAGCTTATAACAACGCATGTCCAAAACATACATATGTATATAGCACATGGTCACTCGCTTCCGCAGCACCGCTTATGCGGAACTTCGTTTCAGGACACTTTTAAGGACACGCCAGAATACGGAGATTGGACTCCGTCCCTATAGTCTCCTTGTTTCTAACCACGGTCTTACATACAGGCAGGAAGACTAGAGGTAAGGAGTACGAACGCCGTGTCGTCGAAACGTCCGCAAAAGCGAGGACGAGAGGGGCGGCGCTGCTCTCCTGCCGCACCGAAGTAAAGTCAGTAACAAACCAGTGTCGTACGTTATGCAGAAAGGACCCTTTGCTACTTCATATGGAGCGATCATTTCATCAAATTAATTGTACAACCAGTTGGTGAAGGCAATTTCTATATAGATAGATAGAATTCTTATATATAGATTGTTTTGGAGAATACCAAAATACAGAAGTTCAGTCAATATTTTTTTTGTTGCAAAAGCAGTAACAAACAAAATTTATTTATAGACACGCGGAAATTCATAAAAAACTTGCATCCAGACAACATTTTTACAGATTATCACACCTCATGTTTACACATTATGACACGCTATACAGATGAAGAATAATAACGAAATACAGAAATTAAGGCAATATGTTTTTTTTTTTCGTTGCGGAAACCGTAAAAAACAAAGTTTTTTTATAGGCACAAGAAAATTCATAAGAGTTCTGCATCCAGACAAATTTTCACAAATTATCACACATTATATTCACACATTTTGATACGCTGTACAGATAATTTTCCTTGCGTGATTATTTTCGTTGACCGATCGCGCCGGAAAATGTCCTCTCATGACGAGATAATAGTTTATCACTCTCTTCGTGAGCTCTTCGTTGTGTGCTTGGCATCCGACGTACTGCAAAGTTTATGTCCGAAACTTTGTTGAGAACTTGATGAAAAGTGTTGATTTTAACGTCAATTCTTGATCGATCGCTGCGCTCCAAGTTTGTCACGCGTTCGGGCACTGAAAGCAACAATTCAAACAATATTACAAGCTTTTATGTCACTTGACTTTCTATGAAAATAGAAAGTTGATATTTCACCCACTCACGGACTACTTAGAGCTCTGAAATTTTGGAAACATGCATCTAAGAAGTGACAATGCATGATTCAACTTGAAAAAAAGTATTTAAAAAACGACTTTCTGTGAGATACAAAACGAAAAATGAATATTTCACCCACTTCCCGACTTAGAGCTCTGAAATTTTGCAAACCTGTATCTAAGAGGTTACAACGCATAATTCAACAGAAAAAAATTTAAAAAAAAAAATGTTCATCATAAAATACCTCTAATGGACCTATATAACGATGTTATTAACACCGTTGATAGCAATAACTTCACAATATAGCATTAATCCCTCTTTGCAAAAATTTCAGAAGTCTAGTACAAACAATTAAAAGAATACAAAGTGGAAGATAATTTTTTTTACCAAGGCACCTATTATGTGACTATAAATAAACCTTGGGGTGTTCAAAATTTAGACATATAATCTTTAATTTACGTAAATCCGTTAACCTATCAACTGTATTTGATTTACTGTAAAACAACCTTAGAGTTCTTAAATAAAAATCCTGAAACTTAGTATAAACGTTTTGTCTCATCGACGGGACAGTTACTCCGTATCTCGTCTTTGTAATCATTTTTATTTCACTTGGTAGAATAATGGATATTTTACGCACGCATGTCTGTATTTTATACCGTGTACGCTGCTCATAAAACACGAGGCGTGCGTTGCTTTCCTTCACGCTTCCCATTTTCACGCCTCGAAAATAAACATTTTGTTTATTTTCGAGACATGAAACAAAACGTGCAATATATGGAAAAATCCATATATTGCACGGTTTGTCTCATCGGCGGGACACTTGCTCCGTATCTCGCGTTTGTGATCATTTTTATTTTACTCGGTACGATAATGGTACGATAATACGAAACCATCCTTTTTATAAATGTGAGTACTATTTTTCTTACCTACGATTGATTGTTTTCGCCGCAGATCACTAAATATATTTTATACCGAGACACAATTTTTTTTTTACATTAACACCATTCGCAAGATTGGTTAGCCCGCACACGCTTTATCCCAACATGGACGACGAGTGGGAATCATCGATGACACATGGCGTCAGTTGTGTTCTTGTCGCTTAGTTCACTTCGGTGCGGTCATGCACTAGCGACGCACGACGTGAAAACACTAACTGCTAAAATCCACAGTTTCACGGACGCTTTTGGATCGGGCTCGCTACAAGCGTTCGTACTCCTTACCTCTGGTCTTCCTGCATACAGGTCTGGAAAAGACGGTGGTGGGGGTACGTCCGCTTCATGGAGACTAGATACAGGAGCCTAAATTCCAATGGGGAAACGATAAAAAATGAAGGCAACAGGGATGGCGCTGCAATCGCGCAAAGGGTTGCAGTGCTAGCTTCACTCGACACAGACCGAACGCGAGTTTGACACGTTACTAGAGCGAACGATAAGACTGCGAAAAAATTGCGAAATTGAAAGTGGTCAATAACTCGATGGTTATTATACTGTTAATAAATAAGTATTGTTAACTTTTAAAAGTTCAATCTTCATTTATTATAATTGCCAATGTTCCTACACATGTTTCTACAAGTTTTTAAAGTTCCTTACCTTTCACGTTTACCCCACCATGTCTGATATCTCATTTATTCGTATGCCAGCATAGAGTACGGAGCCTCACTACTATGCTGTAGCATAGTAGTGAGATGGCCAGCCCAGCAATATACAGTCACGCGAGGGGTAGAGCAAACGACGCATAAGGATGGGGGACCTCAATACCTATCGATTGAACCCCCATGTATGTTATGCGATTTTCAGTGGCTTAAAAGTTATTTTGGTTTTTGTGATTTTTTTGTAAGATCCTAATTTTATACGACGGATCGTAAATAAAATTAAATTATTAAGCATACTCCCATGATTTTTTTCATTACGGAGTATAATAGTGGGCCTAACGTACTAAAATACTACTTTCACACATGAGCCGAAAAGTTCTCAAATAAAAAATTATGTCCGTAAATATTTTTGCAAATCTGATTTTTCTACCAAGTTTCAAAGGCTCTAGGATAAAAAAATCACATAGGGTTGTTTTCTACAACTTATGTATTTGAAACTTAATTGAAAACTACACACACACACAAACATTGTCATGTAAAAGTATTATGATATTATTATTAAAGTATTTTCCACATTAAAATTACGAAAACAAAATTCAATGTGACGTTGAATTTGCGTTCGGTCTGTTGTCGAGTGAAGCTAGTAACCCTTCGCGAGATTGTAGCGCCATCCCTGTTGCCATCAATTTCGGGCATCAATTAAAATACCGAGTTTACGCTCCTGTATCTAGTCTCCATGGTCCGCTTAATAGTCGCGCTCTTCATTCCGATCACGGCCGCGAGGTGCGTGACGATAGATTGATATGCTGTGACACGGTCACGGTCTTACATGCAGGTCTTGAAACTCGCTCAAAATTTCAGTGGTGGGGGATGACCTCTCACTGAAGCACCGACTGTTTCAACTCGTGACCACGAGGATCGCTACTGTAGAGCGATGCAGGCTGTTTAAGAGAGACGGAAATAGATTTCAAAAGTAAACAAAACCCAAACATAACCGCTGATTCACACGACTACACGCGACGTGCTCTACTTGTAAACTTGTAAAAACGGTGATATTGAAAAATGACTAAGTGGTGTATTGTGCCCACGTGTAAAACAGGCGCGCGGAGTGAAAAATCGATACGCTCAGTGTTTCGGGTGCCGAGAGACTTGACGCAATTAAAAAAATGGGAGGCCGCGATACCGGGAGTTGGGAAATTAGAGCTGAGACACGTTGTGTGCGAAAATCATTTCGAACCGAAATATATTCATCGAGAATGGGCGAAACAGGCGTTGGACCCGGGAACTGGAAAAAAAATGAAAAATTATTGGGATCATTGCAATAAATACTTTCCAAGCTAGAAAACATAAAACAAAGTTAGTGAATTATTTTCATTTATCCTACTCGAAAGTGCTTCGCTTAAAGGTCGAACAAGAGGTGTTTTTTCAAATTTACCAACGCAAACCGCTTCGGAAACTGCAAAGTAGAAATTATTGAAAATATTTCTTGGGACATGCATTAAAATTTTTCGAAGAGGAAATAAAGAATTGCAAAAGAAGCACTGTTTCTTAAGTATTTGTTTCATTTTCAAGAAATACATCCTGCAAGTGTTTCGGTCTGGATTCCACTTCGGTCTGGAATAGTTGCCACTTATTTTCCGGTCAATTAAAACAACGCGTAAAGCCTATATTTTTAATAAAAGCTAAAACATGTTTTAAAAAAACCGAGCGCACAGGGATCGAACCCCTGAAAGCAGCAGTACGAAGCTTGCACCGAACCCCTCGACCAACCCGAGCTCACATTGACACCTATATAAAAAACATTCATATTCATTGTACCCACTTGGATAACTATAGTCTTTTGTTTTTTTTTTCGGGTTTACGATAAAGTTACTTTTAATTGTATTGAGGTCCGTCATGCATTTTTGACATTGATTACCATAATTTGCCTACACCAGCCAATTGTACAGCTAGGTTAGGTTCCTATGAGTCAACAATCGATTTCCATCTCTCTCGCACAGCCTGCATCACTCTATCGCAGCGACACTCGTGGTCACTAGGCGAAACGGCCAGTGCTTCAATCCGAGGACATACCTCCACCACCAGAGTTTCAAGACCTGTATGTAAGACCGTGGTCTTTTATTTAAAAAAATAGGCTTTACGCGTTGTTTTAATTGACCGGAAAATAAGTGGCAACTATTCCAGACCGAAGTGGAATCCAGACCGAAACACTTGCAGGATGTATTTCTTGAAAATGAAACAAATACTTAAGAAACAGTGCTTCTTTTGCAATTCTTTATTTCCTCTTCGAAAAATTTTAATCCATGTCCCAAGAAACATTTTCAATAATTACTACTTTGCAGTTTCCGAGGCGGTTTGCGTTGGTAAATTTGAAGAAACACCTCTTTTTTTACCTTTAAGTGAAGGACTCTCGAGTAGGATAAATGAAAATAATTCACTAACTTTGTTTTATGTTTTCCAGCCTGGAAAGTATTTATTGTAATGTTACGTCCCGGAGAGAGATTTAGGTGGGACTCGCGAGGTTGCCGATTTAGAGCGCGAAAGTTCGAATTGAATTAGATTGCGCTGTAAGTCTTTGTTTGGCTTCCGCGTGAATTCCGAACACAGTTTAATAACAATTTCGATTGAGACGATTTTGAGGTGCGCGATTCTGGTAAGAGAGTTGGATCCGCCCGATGGATTGATCGTTGATCAAATAAATGTTCATACGCGTAGATTTTGTCTTAATTCACGTACTTCATGTTTATTACGTTTAACTCTTACAAACTTATAATTTCGGTACAAAGATAGTTACTCGTACAATGATTACACGGAAACGCAGAGCGAAAGGGTTTAGCCTTGTAAGTCGACTGTTCAGTTCTGAGTTCGAATACAGAGAGTCTGCTCCTTCGTGATGTGAAAATTAGGAAAGTCTGGTTGTAGGGGAAGGAGCTTTTTTGGGGGAATGCATTTTCGGATCAGAGCTTCTTAGTGATTGGTTAATCAATCGTGAGAATGTACGCTGACTTACGTGATAGGTCGGCGTCATGCGTGGGAAGTGTTGTTCGTCTACTTATTAGGTCACCGCTATGGTGAATGCGGCCATTGTTCTATGTCCGAGGATCGGGTTCAGCGAGCGAGGTTTCGTGGGTCTTGCGATATGATCGGGTGACGTGTTCTGACGCAAGCGAGTTTTCCTCGTGGGATTGTTTGGGTCTTAGGACAAGGTAGGATTGTGGCTTAGTTCGATCCTTGCATTTTGTTCGAGTGCTCTAGCCGTAGGGTTTATCTTCCGAGGCTGCGAGTACGCTCCTCTCGTAAATTCGTCTGTCGTTGGCTATGTTTATGCGTGGGGACCTACGTGCGACGGTTTCGCTTTTGGTCTTGTGGTACGTTTCGGCTATCGCTCGCTTAGCGTTAAAGAAATATAGGTTTTTGATCGATGAGTGAAGGTGCTGCTATCGTGCGTATTTACCATCGTGGTTTCAAAAAAAGAGAGAAAAAAAGTGAAGGCTGGGACGTAACAATAATGATCCCAATAATTTTTCATTTTTTTTTCCGGTTCCCGGCTCCGACGCCTGTTTCGCCCATTCTCGATGAATATATTTCGGTTCGAAATGATTTTCGCACACAACGTGTCTCAGCTCTACTTTCCCAACTCCCGGTATCGCGGCCTCCCATTTTTTTAATTGCGTCAAGTGTCTCGGCACCCGGAACACTGGGCGTTTCGATTTTTCACTCCACGAGTCTGTTTTACACGTTGGCACAATACACCACTTACTCATTTTTCAATATCACCGTTTTTACAAGTTTACAAGCAGAGCACGACGCGTGTGGTTGCGTGAATCAGCGGATATGTTTGGGTTTTGTTTACTTTTGAAATCTATTTCCGTCCCTCTCACACAGCCTGCAACACTCTATAGCAGCGATCCTCGTGGTCACGAGTTGAAACAGTCGGTGCTTCAATGAGAGGCCATCCCCCACCACTGAAATTTTGAGCGAGTTTCAAGACCTGTATGTAAGACCGTGTGCTGTGCAACGAAGACAGAACACAATACAGAGTAGCATTCTGCCTCTCGTTCTACCATATAACGCATAACCCTAACCTCATCACTCGTATTTATTCCATGTTTCGTAAACAATATTTAATTTATTCACGAAAAAATATAAGTACGTGTTCTACACGATGAAAGATAACTAATTAACGCTTCGTCGGTTTGAGGTTGAAATGTAAACTGAACACTTGCAAAATTTGAGTGGTTCTGATTTAAATGAATTGCATTCCGTTCAATGCGGACACAGAGGTGACTTTGCTAAGTGGATTCGTTCTGAGCTTACACTTACAGTATTTTGTGTTCAATTCCCTAATCGGCGTATCTTTCTCCTACATTTATTTCCGATGTACACAAATCACTAAGTAATAAAGAAAGTATAGAAGAAAACCCCGAGCAAATATTTAAATCGATTTCGGTGTGGTACTTATGGTGTTCGATGCAATAAATATGCAACCTCGTTAACTTCGTACTTTATTAACTATAAATATATATAAACGATGTCTATGTACCCGAGAGACAGTGTTAACAGCTCGGAGTACAGGCGCTCTCTGAGGAGAGGGTGGGGTGGGCTTGCTCCCGTATCTAAGCGCGCGATTCTTTCGCGTACATTGGTTGCTAGCGACCTCTATAGCTTTCGCTACATTACAACTCCTCCTCACTTAATCTAACGCTTACGCGTTTTACCGGTTTTACAAATCTAATATGTCGCGGGGCTTGCCTATTCGTGAACTGCGACGAAGCTCAGATATCGCTGTCGTAAGCAAGGTATTACTATTATTCATACTTTTTCTCGAGGGTAATCCCCCTACGTTTTGCCTAATTTTCTCTCCCGGCGAAGTTCTGGGAACGCTCGAAATATTAGCAGCTTCCGGTTTCGTCGCCTTGTCTTCCCCGTAAACATTATCATCGCAGATTAAATTTTCCGTATTAATTGGTACCTTCACTGAATCTGGCAGTGTCTTTTCCGACTGAATCGGATATTCCTTATCGCTATTGACCCGAGATTGAGCAACTCGTGATTCCTGAAACATGAGGTTACTCGGTCTGAGTTGATCGAGATGCGTCTTCCAAGTCCGATTATCTTCGGTAAGGACATGATATGTTATAGGGCTCAAACGGTCCAGAATTTTGACCGTACACCACGAGTTGTTGCTGAAATCTTGTGCCATCACAATGTCGTCGATGTTAAACTTGGCTTTACGATGACCACGAAAATACTTCTTTTGCTCGTTTTGCTTGTGCTCCACGTGCTTACGCATTGATGGTTTCAGCAGATCCATGCGCGTACGCAACGGCCTATTTACGTGAAGTTCGGCGGGTGTCACTCCGGTTGTACAATGCGGTGTTGTCCGATAATACATTAAAAACGGCATTAAGCCTCGTGACGTGACAGTCCTGATTCCCTTAACAATTTAAATTTGCTTTTAAAAGTTTTGACCGCGTTTTCGGCCGACCCGTTAGACGCGGGGTGATAAGGCGGTGGGCGCACATGCTCGATACCGTTACGATCGAGGAACTCCGCAAAGATGCTCGAACAAAACGACGGACCATTAACGGTCACCAATCTCCTTGGAAGATCCCACGTACAAACGTATTCTTTGAAAGCCTTAACTGTGCTCTCTGAGGTTATATCCCCCATTTCTTTTACATCTACCCATTTCGAATATGCGTCGATAATGATCAGGTACATTTTCCCCTCTAGGGGTCCCAGGAAATCCGCATGAATTCGGTGGCTTGGCCCATCAGGCCATTTTCAAACGTTCAACTCCGCCCGGGGTGGGTTGCTGGCTTTCCTGCAACAGAGCTCACACGATTTGCCTATTGGCTCAATGTCTCTATCAATTCCCGGCCACCAAATGTAGGAGCGAGCTACCATCTTTATGCGGATTACTCCCATGTGGATGCTATGGAGCTCATCGAGCAATCTTTTGCGCAGAGATTGTGGTACCACCACTCGATGCCCCCACATTATACAATCGTTAATAATCGTGAGTTCTTGTTCGCGGTTTTCAAAGGGAGCTAATTCCTGCTCCACTTTGTACGGAAAACCCTTGAATATGAAACTACGCACTTTACTCAAAATACTATCACACGCAGTTTCCGTCTTGATATCTACATCTTTGATTGTAGCAATATCGTCAATAACTAAATTTAAGTACGAGTACTCGTCACAATCGCCTTCGTTCAACTCGTGTGATACGATCGGTAGAGGGAAACGAGAGAGACTAACGGCATTTCCGTTATCAATACCCTTGATATGCTGAATTGAAAAATCGTATCCTGATAAAAATACGGCCCAGCGCTGCACACGACTCGCCGCCATTTGCGGCAGTCCTTTTTTTGCACCAAAAATACCAACGGTTTATGATCCGTTTCCAAAATAAAACTACGCCCATAAACGTATTGATGAAAACTCTTTACCCCAAACACGAGTGCCAAGGCCTCGCGATCGAGTTGCGAATAGTTTCGTTCTGCCTTCGACAACGTTATTGATGCGAAAGCTATTGGTTTCTCATTACCATCATCGAACACGTGCGACAGAACCGCTCCCAATCCCACTGGTGATGCATCGCATGTTATTTTAATCTGCCGATTCGGGTCATAACGTGCCAGTACTCCATGCGACACCAGTGCCTCCTTAGCGGATTGGAAGGCTTTTTCTCGTTCGCGAGTCCACTGCCACTCGGTTTGAGCGCTCAACAGCTCATAGAGCGGGTTAACAATTCTTGCATAATTCTTGATAAACTTCGAATAGTAATTTATCATACCCAAAAATGTCTTCAACTGCGTTACGTTGTGCGGCGCTGGTACGCCTAACACTGCTTGGACTCGTTCTTGTGCGATATGCGATCCACGAGCGTCAACAACAAACCCCAGGAAGGATACGCTTTCGCAGCCAAACTTACTTTTTTTCCTTCCGCACCGTGAGACCGCAGTCTCGAAAACAATTCAGCACTGCCCTCAGTCTCCCAGCGTGTTCCTCTACCGTGGATCCGGATACGAGAATGTCGTCGAAGAAGCAAATTACGCCGTCAATTCCTCGTAACACTTGCTCCATTTCGCGCTGGAACAAACCAGGGGCCGACGCTATGCCGAAGCACAGCCGCTTATACGAGAACAGACCCTTGTGCGTCGAAATGGTCACCAATATCTGCGATTCCTCGTCTAGCTTTACCTGTTGATAAGCGTTAGACAAATCAAGTTTCGAAAAGATTTTACCTCCATTAAGAGTTGCCAGAAGATCTTGCACCCGAGGAATCGGATACCTATCCACTTTCAAATTTGGATTTACCGTGATTTTATAATCACCACAAATACGGATCTGACCATCTCTTTTAAGGATCGGAACAATCGGCGTTGCCCACTGGCTTGAATCCACTGGCTCAATTATTTTCTCGGTCACTAAGCGTTCTAATTCCCGTTCTACCTTATCACGTAGCGTATATGGGGGAGGTCTCGGTTTACAAAAGATGGGCGAGGCATTTTCCTTGACATTTAGCCTAAAAATTTTCTTCGTATACGTACCGAGTTTATTCGAGAAAACCTCTGGATACTCTTGTACTATGTTACTCGCATCTACCGGCACCACACTACTTACCTCGCTATTGACTGGAATTTACTTGCACTCTCGTTTATAGGAATTTCTAACGCTCTAATCCATAATCTCCCTACAATTGGAGGACCTCCTCCCGGTAGTACAAAAAGTTCGAGCACTCGATTTTGTTTCTCATAGCACACCTTAACCTCTAATGTCCCCTTTGGAACAATCGAATGCCCGGCGTGGGATTTGAATTTTCTTCTCGTCTCACGCAACGGCACTTTAGACAATATCTCGTTTTGTGCCCAGTCGCTGACCGATATCGCCGTGATCGGAGACCCTGTGTCAATTTCAAACTTAATCATTGCTTCTTCGACCGATAATTTTATATACATCGGATCATCGTTCACCGATTTTTCGTCACTTTTCCTCAATACGTCGTATTCCGACTTGTCCTTAATACAAAACAAATTGTCTAACGCTGTTTCGAGATCCTCAATTTCGTTTACATAGTGGTGTTTCTCTCTACCCTTTTCCTTCGTAACCCTATGCTTGTGAAACTCATTTTCCTTTTCGACGTTTCGTGAGTGAGAGATCTTGGATTTCGAATCAGCGGCGTTTTTACACATATTGGCCAAATGACCCTCTTTTTGACACACATGACATTTATACGACCTGAAATGGCATTGCGCCGATCTATGACCTTCTCTTCCACAGCAAAAACATCTGAGCTTCGTCGACACTATCTTTTTACTTGACGCTTGAGACCCCTTGTCGCCGAAAAAGTTGACGGTTCCGTCACCGCTTCTCGATGACGACCCTATTTCTGCGACGTCCCTTGATGCTGTCTCCAACGCTGTGGCGATTTCCACTGTTCTTGCGTAGGTGAGGCTCGGCTCTCCGAGCAGCTTTTTCTTGATTGCGTCGCTTCGAAGACCCCAAACGAACTGGTCACGCGGACTCAACTCCAAATTTGTCCCAAATTCGCAGTGAAGCGATAGTTTTTTGAGACGAGCGAGGTACTGTTTCACATCTTCCCCTTCCTTCTGCCGACACTCCTTGAATCTATAGCGTTCAGTGATTACGCTCGGCTTGGGTTGCTGATGATTTCGCATGACGTTGGTCAAATCATCGAAAGGTTTTTGACTTGGCAAATCAGGCGCGCACAAATTCCTCAGCAGCGAGTACCCTTCCGTACCCAAAAGCGTGAGCAATAACGCGACCTTTTTATGCTTTGGTACGCTATTGGCAATGATATATTGCTCCAATCTTTCGCACCAAAGCGACCAGTCGTCCGAAAGGTTGAATTCTTTTAAATTCCCAAACCCCGGTGAGTGGACGACTATATTCTGAGGGCTTGTTCCACTACCACTCATGGCCGCCGATTCGCTCACTTGCCGTAATTGCGACTCCAAATTACCCTTCTGCGATAATGCCAATTTGACCTTTTCTTTCTCTTCAGCTAACTGTTTCTTTAGCACATCAAGTTCTTCCGCCTGCTTCCTTTCATCTAATGCTATTTGCTTCCGCTGTTGTATCAACTGTCTCTGCTTCTTCGAGGTCTTTCTTTTCCGCTTCCCATGCGCCTTTTTCCTTCGAGTCGGCCATTTTGCGTACGTCTCACCCAAGACGACGCGTGCACAATTTACTCACGGTTTTTTTGTTTCCAAAGACCCTATGTCCTGGCACCGTCAATTTATTTATCCTCGTCGCCAATTTGTGGTGTTCGATGCAATAAATATGCAACCTCGTTAACTTCGTACTTTATTAACTATATATATATATATATATATATATATATATATATATATATATATGTGTATGTATATATATATATATATATATATATATATATATATATATATATATAAACGATGTCTATGTACCCGAGAGACAGTGTTAACAGCTTGGAGTACAGGCGCTCTCTGAGGAGAGGGTGGGGTGGGCTTGCTCCCGTATCTGAGCGCGTGATTCTTTCGCGTACATTGGTTGCTAGCGACCTCTATAGCTTTCGCTACATTACAGTACTCAGGTTATGTCCCATGCCGGGTCTGACCGTACCAATCGATAACAGCGACGCGCAGTGGCGTTGAGGCGCATAAAAAGCTCGGTCAATAAGGGTACTCCTCCCCACCACCGAAATTTGCCATCGTTTCCAGACCTGTATGTAAGACCGTGCTCCTAACTTACCGATTTTACAGAACCTGGACAAACGCCAAAAAATATACCCAGATAGACACGTACCGCTCGTATACTGCTCTGGTGGAGTACGTCGTAACGTCTCCCTGACCTCCACGTACGTGCGTACGGTAACGTTACCGTATCAGTACGGCGTATGGTTAGGCTCAAAATACTCACACCGTACCACTGTAGTACCATACATGAACGGACCGCTTTTTTTTTCTTTGCATGTATATGTGTGTGTGTGTGTATATTGTGACCGCCAAATCTAGGGAACTGGGGAAAAAGGACCGAGAGAGTCACAAAACTCCCCTCCTCCCGTCCCGACAATTTATATAGGGCGCCAGCCGAAAATCGGCTTGTCGGGACAAGAAAAGGGAACGCAGTGTCCGGCCAAACTGCAGCCTCGTGGATAAGGTAGAGGGGATGGGTCAGGTGTCAATCACGCGCGGCAAGAAAAATTTATCGTCAATGAATTTATTCTACCGTTCGTTAACAATTTCCCCTCCTTCGCAAGGAACACGGGACAAAAATCAAGAAACAGAAATAAATACAATACGCGCGCAATCTCGCGAGACAATTACTCTCGCGCACACACACACACACACCAATTCCGACCGGGGCCTACACACACGCACAATCTACGTCGAGCTCGTTTTGGCCTCTCCTCTCTCTCCCCTACCGGCCACACTAATATTACAAAACCGAGCCCCCGCTAATCGGTTACCCGGCCGAGCGATAAATAAAAGAAAGATCCCGGGAAAAATGCCCCGGTCGCTACTTACATGGGCGCCGACGCTCAGCAACCTCTCCCCCGCGACGAAGCCGGGAAAATCCTTACACCGGGGAAAGGGGCACCCGGTAGATGCAGTTAATATGGACGGGAGCCCGCACGGGTTCGAACCCGCACCCCGATGATAAACGGGAGGCCAGTTCTCCGTGAAGACGTCCCGACTTGAGGGCAATCTCTCCCCCTTTCCCCTTGTTCAAGTCTCGCCGCAGGCCGAGGGATCACCGAGGACGACGCGTTCCAACTGTCCAAGCACTCTCTCACTCACACTTTTTACGGACTAAGCAAGGATTCGAGCCGAAGCTCGTCGCGAAACGGAATTGAGCTTCCCGCGCGCAACCACGACACGATTTCCCGACAATACGCGCTAGCTACGAGAGACGGGGTTTGATAATTATGGAAACGCGAAAGAGGCCGTGGCCACGGTAAAGATGCGCGAGATCGTGAGCCGACCATACGGCCGAAAATTACCCGGATTGTTGCCGAAGGCATAGCCAAGCTCACCGGCTGCGTAATTCGGTCGTTTCCCATTGTCCCGGCCCACGTCCGTCCGCCTCGACATCTCGCAGGAAGCTAACGCAAAAGCCGGCCGACGTGCGAGAAGCGTAACCCCCACCTTTTTTTTTTAGGAGGGGGTAAAAATGCAAATTACGCACCGTAAGTCGGCCCCGTGGGCTGTCTCGTGTGTCGGACTCCCACACATGCCGGTGCCGTCGGAATGGTGATATACCGACTAAAACATCCCTCTCCACTGTCCGCCCCGCGGGGTGGCAACACGTTAGTATAACCTCACCCCCGCGGGTCCTGTCCATCGTCCGTCTCGTTTCGTTTACCCGTCGCTACGTCTCTACCGTTTACATGTCATGTCTCCCTCATTCATCCTCCAGGCATCCATCATCTTTCTTACGCCTCAGCACTGCCTCGACGAAGGTGGCGATGTCTGTCCAGTGGTCTTCGTCTCGTAGCATCAGCTCGATTATGTTATCGGGCGTGATGTGTCCAGTCCTTCGTTCCAATTGTTGTCTTCGGGTCGTCCATCTGTCACACGCAAAGAACGTGTGTTCCGCATCGTCTCGTGTGTGTCCGCAGTACTTACAGTCCGGCGTACGTACTCGTTTCATGTTGTACAGATAATTTCGGAAATATCCGTGTCCCGTGAGGAGCTGGGTCAGGTAAAAATTTACCTCCCCCCAACCCCGTTCGGTCCACGGTCTTAGGTCCGTTATTAGCCGTCTTGTCCATCGTCCGGTTGTCTCGGTCATCCAGCGTGCGTGCCAGTTCGTCAGGGTTTTTTCTCTTTCATGCCTTGCCGCGTCAGCCCTTTCAGTTCTTTCGTCGCGTTCGTATATTCGTTTTCGTTCTGTGGCTAATAGGTCTATAGGAATCACGCCCGCCACCACCAGGATCGCCTCTGCCGAGACGGTCCTGTAGGCACACGCTATCCTTAGTGCCCCCTATCTTTGTACGTACGTCATCGTCTTCCTGTATTTTTTAATGGCCAGCGCGTCCGCCCAGACCTCTGCGCCATACAGGAGGATCGAGTGGGCCGTCGTCATCAGTGTACCCCCCACCTTTGCTTTAGTTTCTGTTCTTATGATTACACCAGAGAGGACAGGCCCGTATCGAATAATTTTCGGGAGTGTGCTTATCGATCAAGCGTGGAATTCGAATCCTCAACCTCCCGTAACGGAAGATGAAAAGTCCGCTCTTCCCGCGGGCCGTATTTCATGTCCTAGTGGAGCCGCGTCCTTCCCTGGATGATGTTTCGTAACGGTCGACCTGGGCGACGACGGGAATAAGAACCGCGACCGACGCCAGACTTATTATCGGCCGAGGGTGACAATTCGGCTCATGTCCAGAAGACACGGAAGAAGTAAGGGGGGGGGTGAATCACGGCCCTGGGCAGGTAATTTTCGCGGGAATCTGCGTCCTTCCGAACGTTTGACCATAGTTGGGCCACCGCCTCGTCCCGATCTTTGGCCTTGGGAGAATGTTTGGCCTCGCTATCTTTCCCTCCCGCTCTTCCTGGCCGTTGGTACCTTGGCTCGTGTAAGCCAGACGTTGAGGTGGCGAAAATAAAGAAAACAAACAGAATATTAGATCAAAATCCTAACGTCGCTTAGAGAACCCTACGGAATCATGTCGTGATCGCGATGACGGCCCCGAGCCGGAGGACGGTTTTGCTGCAGCCGCCACCATGCCAGGCGGGTCAGCGGAGTACTAAAAAAAACACGTTACAATATATATGTATTAAATAAAACGGGAAACTGTTTTTGGATTATTGATTTATTTCCGTTTCCCTGGCAAACATCGTTCACAATTTACAAAATCTTTTTATAATGTACAATTTTTTTTTCCAATTTACAAATATAGCTTAGAATTTACAAATTCTTTTTACAATTTACGAAAGAATTTTACAATTGACGGAATTGGCTTACAATTTACAAAAATTTCTTAGTTCACAAGAATTCCTTACAATGTGCGGAAATTTTTTAAAATACTCGATTTTTTTTACAATTTACAAAAATTTCTTACAATTTACAAAAACTTAGAATTTACAAAAATTTCTTAGAATTTCCGGATTTTTTTTACAATTTACAAAAGTTCCTTATAATTAAATTTTTTTTTACAATATACAAACATTGCTTAGAATTTACAACTTTTTTTTACAATTTACAAAAATTTCTTTTAGTTAACGAAAATTTTGTACAATTGACGGAATTTTCTTACATTTTACAAGATTTTTTTGCAATTTACAGAAATTTCTTACAATTTACAAAAATTTCTCAGAACTAACAAAAATCTTTTAGCATTTACGAAAATTTCTTACAATTTACAAACGTTCCTCACAATTTACTGAAATTTTGACAATATTCGAATTTCTCGAAGTTCTCGTCTTCATTATACGAAGATTGTCGGCCTCGAGTTTGAACATGACGGAATTGGTGCGAGCAACGTGATAATTGTCGGGATCTTGTCTTAGCAGTGGTGGCACTCCGTTCGCCACGTTCACGGGGCCCAGCACGTCCACATCGTCGTCCGAATTAAAATCGGTAAAATCCAAGTCGCACGACTCCAATTTGTTCACGAACTCCCCCTCTCAGGGCATCTGGTTCTCCGATTTCTCGTTCCTCGTTCTCCATTTCTCGAATATCTCGGCTCAAAAGTAGATTGCGGGATCGACTACAAAAAATACACATTATCTACAAAAATATATATATCTGCATATATCGAAGGTCATCGCGCATTTGCGACAAAAAATGGACCTGAAATTGAAGGAAGATTCGTGCCAAACGATTGATTGTTATGTTTTATTCGAATACTTCGAATAAACATAAACATTTCGACGTACAGTCGAATACTTCCATTAAAACAGAAAATACCGTTCTTTCACAATAAATGCCCAGTTCTCGATTAAAAAACGGCGGAGATTTATTTCTTTATGAAATAAATAATTTTCTTCATTTACCTTAAGAAAAAAAAGAGGTAAGGAGAAAAGGGAGAGTCAAAGCGGAAAGAATTGCGTAAAAGAAAAACTTACCCTGTCAAAAAAGTTTGTCTTTATCCAAAATGGCGTTGCACTTGGTGCGACGCTTTCCGTCGAATCACGCAGATTCCTCAGATGTCCTGAAATTTTCCTCTTCACACGTCCGGTAACACACGACCGAACACTCTCTCACTTCAATTATCGCTCTCGTTAAGCGACGAAAATTGATATTTTTCGCACAATTATAATTGTGCGAAAAATATCAATTTTAATTGTTTTAATGGATTTTCTGTTTTAATTCGTACGGTATTTTCTGTTTTAATGGAAGTATTCGACTGTACGTCGAAATGTTTATATTTATTCGAAGTATTTGAATAAAACATAACAATAAATTGTTTATGTATATATGCCGATATATATATTTTTGTAGATAATGTGTATTTTTTGTAGTCGATCCCGCAATCTACTTTTGGGCCGAGATATTCGAGAAATGTAGAACAAGGAACGAGAAATCGGAGAACCAGGTGCCCTGAGAGGAGGAGTTCGTGAACAAATTGGAGTCGTGCCATTTGGATTTTACCGTTTTTAATTCGGACGACGATGTGGACGTGCTGGTTCCCGTGAACGTGGCGGACGGAGTGCCACCACTGCTAAGACAAGATCCCGACAATTATCACGTTGCTCGAACCAATTCCGTCATGTTGAAAATCGAGGCCGACAATCTTCGTATAATGGAGACGAGAACGAGAATACCGAATCGCGTGGCACAGTTGTATTGTGCCACCGCCGATGTGTGGCGGGCGGCGACGGTTGAAACAAAGTGAAAATTTCCGAAAATCCTGTGCCTAATTGTTTCCAAAATATAACGAAGTTTGGCTGTGGAAAAGAAAGCAAAAGTTTCTGAAAATCTAATGTGTTAATGTAATAAGAATAAGAAATTGTCCCAATTCACTTTGTTTCTCAAACAGGTTGTCTACTGACCTGAAAAGTCATGAAAAATCTTAAATGTCATGAAATTACACTCTATATTTAATCTTTGAGTCTATATTCAATATGAACTAACTTTGTGGTACTTGTCGATAGAGAAGCAAATATCGAATCGATAGAAAATAAAATAGAAGAAAGTAAAAGGAAATGATGCGTTATCTCAACATATATTAGTTTTTTTTGTCATTCGTGTAAAGCTACTAGATGATATGACTCAAAGTTCCTAAATGTATGTAATATTTTTCGAGATGTTCCCAAAATATATTTCTTTACAGCAATCTTGAAATTATGTTTGTCTCACATTTTTTACTACATATGGAATTGTACAGTTTGGTGACTTTTCGTTTATTCCGTATAATTTTTATTGGCATACAACACACATCTGCTTGAAAGAGCAAAATAAAAATATACTAATTTAGAAAATCGGTCGCACCGTAGAATCATTAAGTATACTTCTATGCCAGGAAGTCATACTAAGAGTCATGAAAAAATCCCCATTCCTTGCCTTAAAAATCGTTAAATGTCATGCAATTTCAGTTCTGGTCAAAATTAGACACCCTGTCAAATTAAAACGCATTTTCGCTTCGGAAAACAAAGCAAAAGTTTCTAAAAATTCAATTCTCAATTGTTAAAGTATTGAAAATAAAATTTGTTAAAATTACGACAATCAAAAGTTGTTATAAACTGTGCAAATGTCAAAAACCACAAAATTAAAAAACAGTAGAAACCGAAAAAGCAAAAATTGTAAATTCGCCTTGTTTTAAAAATTTCAGAAAATGTAATGCACGTTTGTCAAAGTTATTAAAATAAAGAATTGTCGCAATTCGCTTCGTTTTCTAATACAAAAAGAATTTTCGCTTTGGAAAACAAAGCGAACATTTCTGGAATTCAATGTGGAAATGGCAAAAGTTATAGAAACGAAAATTTTTCAAAATTGCGACAATATAAAATTGTTGAAAATTGTATGAATTTAAAAACCAAAAAATGCATAAAACGTCAAAACGAAATTGTAAGCAATCTGTAAGAAATTTTTGTAAATTGTAAGAAATTTTCGTAAATTGTAAAAAAAGTTGTAAATTCTAAGAAATTTTTGTAAATTGTAAGAAATTTTTGTAAATTGTAAGCAAATTTCTTCAACTGTAAAAATCTTTCGTAAAATTGTAAAAAGAATTTGTAAATTGCGAATTTTTTTGTAAATTATAAAAAGTTTTTGTAAATTGTGAACGATGTTTGCCAAGGAAACGGAAATAAATCAATAATCCAAAATAGTTTCCCGCTTTATTTAATATATATATACACACACACATGTATACATGCAAAGAAAAAAAGCGGTCCGTTCATGTATGGTAGTATAGTGGTACGGTGTAAGTATTTTGGGCCTAACGAGAGGTTATTTTAGTCGTACTATGAATGTACGGAGCTCTTTTTGTACGGAGTTCTTTTGTACGGATTTTGTACAGGAGCGTACATTAAGCGCACGGTAACGTCACGGTACTGGTACATTCACCGTACGCCGTACCACACGCCGTACTACTCCTGTACCTCACGCTACGGCGTGAGCTCACCGTACTGGTACATTCACCGTACGCCGTACCTTACGCCGTACTGGTACGGTAACGTTACCGTACGCACGTACGTGGACGTCAGGGTGACGTTACGGCGTACTGCACCAGAGCAGTACACGAGCAGTACGTGTCTACCTAGGTGACAGTTCGTCCGTAAAAATTTAAAAACACGTTTATTAATTTTCGAATTCTTTTCATATGTAATATTAAACCAATCTAATCGTATTTTTATAAAACTCAGAAATATCTAGATTTCATTGACTGAGACAATACATGTTCAAAAAAAAAAACGTTGAAATATAGCAGGGCTCTGACACAGAACGGTTTCAGTGGACCACGAAATGGCGCTCGACGCTGGAGGCGCTGGGAGTCATGTGCCCAGCTCGGTCGCAGTGCACGTAGGCATATTGCATTGATTAATAGTTATAATAGCACATCTAGTATACTAAATAACTTAAATATGTTTTAATAACATAACCTCCGAACAATGCGAGATGCGAATATATGCGAATGGATGGATGCAGACAATATGCTCTACGAACGATATATATATATATATATATATATATAGTCAACCGGGAACTCGACTACCAGCGCCGCACAATATAGTAATACTTGAGCGATAACGCTGGGGACAGATAATGATCACTTTCTTACCATGGGAAAGATATGCAGTGTCAGGGGCCTGAAATATAGTAAACGTTTTAACAACATTCTTTAAATGCACAGACGAGTTTCAATAAGCGAATCAATGATTAATTACAAAATAAGTGTAGAAAAAGTCGTATGATCATAAACTATTCTTATTTTATTAAAAAAAATGCTCGAATCTTTATTTATCACGATATTATTAATTTGTAGGAATCTACGGTGGCAAATTAATTAAAGTACTTGCATAAATCTCCATGTAATCAGTATCTATTATTTCGCTGAAGGCTACGGCAAAAAAAAGCATAGGATGGTCAGAGAGGTTATAGCTACGATCATAGCAGAGGCGGTTGGGGAAGGGCGTATCGGATAAATAACTGGTCTGCATTTCGCAAAATAGCCGGCGGTGCAAAATAGCTGGCGGCAAAAGAGATGAGAGTTTTTGAAAGCTACCCAAAAATGATATCATTTTATGGGAAACTGTTACCCGTGGGTGACATCTGACAAAAACTACACATTTTCTTAAAATGTTTAAAATTCCTAGTCTCCGTAGTGCAATATTGAACTTTCATATTTGGTATAACGACAGAAAAAACACCGGGGACGTATGAATTCCATCAGTCGGAATAAACGATGGACATGGAGTGTAGAGAAACTATGTAATTTTTTACTTTTGAATTCTGTTGTTTTTTTTCATCGCGTTCCCATTCACCATTTATACCGGATAACCGGATGAGATACGGGTCAGCTTGGTACCGGTTTTTTATACGTATACGTGCTCGCTGTATGTAGATGCTTCGGCTATACGATTTTATGAAAGAATAGAAAACTCTTGCGACAGAAAATAGCCCAAAAGTCTCAAAGGCCAATAAAAGAAAACAAATCCGAAACTAACGCAGAGTAGGCAGAGTAAACTCAAATAACCCAAAATATGAAAAAATAGCAACGAATTTTTTTGTTAAATCTCGATGTTTTATAATCAACTAGTTGCTTTACGTTTTAGGCGTACAAAAAGCGTGTATCGGCCATATACGGGTCTCAGAACTCTCCCTTAGGAGGGAGTGAGAAATCGAAAAAATTGCATCTATCGATCTACGTCTATCACATATGCACTTTTTCGATATATACATCGTGGAGCTCCAAAAAGTATCATGAAAAAATTTGACGAAAATTTTCGAGTTCCGGAACCCATCCTTAGGAGAGGGTGAAACATTGAATAAATTGTATCTACCGATGTACATCTATCACACATTTACTTTTTCGATATTTGCATTAGAGAGCTTTGAAAAGTAGCCTGAAAAAATTAGACAATTTTCGAGTCCCGGAAGCCACCCTCAGGAGGGGGTGAACATCGAAGAAATGGTATCCACTTACGGACCTCTATAACACATTCGGTTGTTCTACATTTACATTAAGCTTTAAAAAGGAGACTGAGAAAAAATTAGACAATTTTGGAGTCCCGGATGCCACTCTCAGGAGGAGGTGAAGAATCGGAGAGAGAAGTTCAGTTTGGGTTTAAATTCGTGTGAAAGAATTGAGTTAAATTCTTTTGTATGTATTATGTAAGGTAAGTTACTGACGACAATTAAAAAAATCTGTTTTACTGATTGAGATAACGAAACATTGGCGTTTTACTTGTAGAAAAAAAATGAATTGCCGATATCTTACCATCAGTCGGTAAATTACTAGCAAACAAAATTTTCCAGATAATTTTAACTGGTAATGAGTCACCATTAGTTATTAGAGTTTATTTTAATTGTCAGCAACCTACCATCGTTCGGTAACTTCCGGACATTTAAAATAAACGAATGAAAATATCAGCGTCGCTCAATTACGCAGTCATAGTTACTGACGATAAACCTTCAAATTTTCTTAAAAATTAACATTTTTGGAACTCTATCAACCAATGGAAACAGACAAGTTTAACATTGTTACATATAAACATTTTTCTAATCTGCCTCGAATTGCATGATGATCAATGATTTACCACCAGTAGCGCGATTCTGTAACTCGTTACAACCCGGTAGCGATAGTTTTCGTTATTGATCAATAGTAACAGTCAATCGCATGCACGATCAAAGAAGAAAGGGAGCCCCTCATTGGCTGTCGTTATCTGACGATAACGAAAACTATCGCTACCGAGTTATAACGAGTTACAGAATCACGCTACAGTTGGTAAACCAGATCCGGGAAACAAAAAACTAAACCCGGAAACTTTTGACCATTCTAATTGCAAAAACCGCAATTGGTTATAGTTTGATAGCGTTGCTCTAAATTCGTTTGGCGTTACATTTTTTTACATGTGTTCTTCTAGGCGTTTAGATTTTTTGAGTTCGTTCAATTTGGCCTGATGCTATTGGGATTCCCAGGATTTTTCTTGGGTGATTTATTGTTAGATTTGCTAAGGATTTACAGTCCGACCTCCGAATAAGAAACCCGACAATGAGAAACTTTCGCCAGTTTCTCACTCGAGCGCTTCCCCCACTCCGACTCGAACTCCCAGCTCGAGAATTTTGTGCGCGGAACCTCTGGTTAAGAAACCAGCCTGGGAGTGATTATTCAGTCAAAATAGAGTGAACGTTGTAGTGTAAATTGATGTGTGCATGCGTGCGTGAGTATGTCTGTGTGCGTGTGTGAATGTAACAAAAAATCTATAAGTTTATGAGACATTTTTTGTATTCATTAAAAAGATACATATATGTGTTGACAAGATTTCATATGAAATAAAAACAAAGATAAGGGCATTTGAAGATTTTCATATAAAACAACAAAAGTTTCCGAGACGTAAAGAAAAGCGTTTTCGTCTTGTTGCCTATTATTTTGATCCGCAACGCACTCAACTGACGGTGGAATATTTTCGAGAGAGTCGAACTCTGCCGTTGAAGATGAATCCTCAGAGATATTGACTTCTTCTTTTATATAAATGGGATAAAACAATATGGACATAAAGCTCTTTGTTTAAATTATCACGTTGTGGCGCAGATTCTGTAATATTTTCTTCGACTTGAATACTACAGTCTGATCTCCTACGCTTCTTTACAGTTTCGGTCATTTTATAAGAGAGTTAATAGTAACTCAGATACAGTAGTACACAATAATATTCAATAGTATGTATATTAACGTGAAACAAAAATTCGCTAAATAAATGTCCACGCGCAGTCGAAAACGTTTTTGCATGGGCGATGCGAATACTAAGTTGCAACTCGTTCGAGCGAGTTTCTTGTTGAGAGGATCGCATGAGGAAAAGAGTGAGAGAGACAGACAGAGGTAGTTTGCGCGGAGCGCGCGCCTGGTGGAGGTATGCGATATATAAGAAAAACGCTGCACCTGGGGGCTTTTGGTTTCTTATTCGGACGTCGGACTGTATTTGGGGTTCGTATTTTTTGGGCTGATTTCGCACTTACTTAGTTTGGCGTTGGTTTAAGTTTTTAAAATGTTCTTTCACTTTCACAAATGTAGGATTCACTTTGGGTTGATTGGGCCTTCATTTATGGATGTCTCAGGGTTGGATTTTTTATGGTTAGCTTTAAGTTTGTTTGGATTTGATTTAGCTTATTTTCCATTTTTAGGATTCATTGGATTTGGATTGAGATTGCTAGGCTTTGCTATTTCTGAAGTTATTTTCTGGAATTCAAAGAAATCCCAGCCACTATAGAAATAAACACGACTGTTCTCTGTCGCAAGTGTTTTTTTTATTTTTCCATAAAATCATACAGTCAAAGCATTCTTTTTTTTCAAGCATGTGTGTGTGTATGTGTGTGTGTACAAGAAACCGGTAGAATGGTGTAACAGATTCACTTTGTACAAGCAAGTCCACTCGTCATCGCAAGTAAACGCGGTCCATGAATGGGAGATGATAACGCGAAGAAAGAAAAGAACAAGATTCGAAAGTAAAATATCAAATGGTCGCTTCTTGTTATATCTCGATCAAACATTTTGACCATTCTCACATTCTTGCTGGCTCTGTAAAGTTCACATAGCCTCACATTCATAATACAACTATGTTATTTTCTTTCAATAAACAGCGGATTGACATAATCAGAGAAATAATTATGACAAAAGATACGCAGTCTTAATATATATTTTTTTATTACACAATTCAAAGCAGAATCGGGCAGACTGCAATCATTAATATAATATAAGGTAATCTATAATTAAAACTACGCAGTCCCTCGTAATTATGGTTATGTCTAAAATACAATAATACACTTAATTTTAAGCAAATTTCATTATAATCGAAATCAATGGTCAGAAGAAACATAATGTTAAAAATATTTTGAGTAGCTCTGAGGTACGTCAATTTGATTTATTCTAATGCAACATATCATGTGTATGTGTGTATGTGTATATATATATATACACACACATGTACACAAAATATCGCAGGCCAAATTCAAACGAGCTCTACAGTTTGTGGAAACTGTTCCTCACAACACGAATTCATCAATTTGGCCTTCGGGAGCCCATATACAAAACGTATACGGTATATATTTATTTGTTTATCGACGGCCAAAAGTTGGGGAATATAGCATTGCGGTTACTCACGTTCAGCGGTCGATATCCATGGAGCTATTAAACAAATCTCGTCGTTTTGTTTTACTCCTAATGATTTTTTACTCGTCGATTTGACAGTTCATATCTCAGCTCGCAACATACCTGAAAGTGTTCTTTCAGAATTTTCAAAAATTGGTGTACGCCGTTATTATTATTGTTTTCATTTAATTCTTATCATGCTATTTTTATCCGTCGAAGAATCGTTAAAATTTATATGTGCATGGTATGTGTGGGTATTTGTATGTGTATGATCGTGAAGTTGATTCTTAAGCATGACTTAACTGATTTTTATATTTTCAAGGGTAGCTGAAAAACTCCTCGTAACTTTCGCCGTGGTTTCGCGGATTATATAAAAGTGTTATAAGCTCGACTACTTTGTACTCCATTAGTGGAGTGATCATTTTCATATCCAATTATATCAACATGACAAGTAGGAAACACGAATTAAAATAAAATCATTATATCCAATTATATCAGTGGCGAAAAGGAAAAAAAATTGAAAGAAAAACAGATTACCTTGCATAATTGATTAATCGAATAATAATCCTGTCCTTTTGTATATGTATTGCCAATTTACGTTTGCCAACACAAATATTTGATACGTCACAAGTGAGTTAAAAAACAGTTAGTTGGGCATTTTTCAAATGCGACTGAATCAGTGATTTTTACACTAAAGTCTCTTTTTCTGTCAACTATTGTGTATCAATGTTTTTCTTTAGTAACTTGAACTTACACCGATACAACAGATTCTTCTCACTTGGTTGATACAATGATAATTGCTGGTATGCATTCTTTTTCAACTTAATTTTGTATGCCCTTTTTTCATTACATGTATACTTATATACATTAAGCTGAGTCGCAAAAAGGCGCTTGTAAATTACACGAGTTAAGATCATTTCAGTTCCCTGCTTTTTTATTCGTCTTTTTCTCTCTTTCAACTTTAGAGTCGTACTTCAAAATCAATTTGCTAATTTCCCATTATAGCACGGCGAGGTAGACGTGCCATCGGACAAATCCCTCTCTCTTTCTCTCTGTTTCTGTATATGGACTTAACGAAGTTTGTTTGGGTAATAATGATAACTAGTAGCACCCTACTTTACGGAATGCGGCGTAGTCTTCGACGCTGATGAAATTTTTTTTTCAATGACTTCGTTCGATATATCTCGATATGCCATCGTTTTATCTGCGCATAAAGCCTATTACGAATAATGCAGTCGTGAACGTGGGTGATTGAATTACAAAAAGCCGATAATCGTTGGCGCTATCCTTTTGGTTGTTAACCTGTAGACGGTACATGAATGATCCCTTACTCATAGACACAGATGATTGATACAATAAAAGATTTCATATGACAGATCTGTCCCTACGCTTACAATATAGCACTCTGGCTGCTTCCCCTCCGAAAAAATCGTTTGTCCTTAAGTTGTGGCTAGCGATTTTATCGATTATTTATCACTATCAACATTTGGTAAGTTTTATTCCTTATCATTTCTCTTTTGTCATTTGGAATCGGCGCGTGTTTTTTTTTTCATTAAGCGATACTTTGATTCGCGATAAAAGGTTTTTTCGCGATATCTTTTTCCAGTATAGTGAGGTAACCTTTGGATTTGTGTTTATCGGATAGAAGATATCGTTAATGAATAATTTAAAAAAACAGCACAATGAACGCAGAATCCAATTTCCGTTTTGTTAATTAACATTCTATTTGTCTTCTTTCGTCTGTATGAGTCTCAGGTCATCGTCATTATTCGATTAAGTTTCCTCATAAAATTAGACGTTCGTCAAAAACATCCTGGTACACATTAAGTGGTTAAGAATAAATACCTTTCGAACCCGCTTTCTTTTTGTTTCAGCAAGAAATATTTGCCAGTGCTTCGGAAAATGGCGAGAAGTTGATACTTAAAAAATTATAGTTCGGATTTGGCGATCGCGTAACTTAAGGCCTGCTATTTTATGACGACATGATGCTTGCGTACTCCTCGATGATTTTTCCTACGGCTCTACTTTTTAGCTTAAATTAACGTGAAACACGTTCGGTCGGTAAAACGCCCGGTACTAAGTTTTTAACTTGGTCGAATTCGTCTCTTTCCTTTTTTTTCCAAAATAACAGTCATCGGCAAAAATTTGGCAACAGATTTTCCGTTATCTCTCTCACATTCATATGTCATTTGGTATATCTGTCAGTTTAATAAATATTGTACTCTGAGAAAGCGACGTGATAGTACGGAAACAAAAATCCATGAAAGGAAAGAATATTCAAGATAATTGAGGGTAAAAAAACATTATGCAGTTCAGAAATAGTGCAAATATGTTCTACCACCTTAAAAGACAGAAGACAAAAACATTTGGGCTTTTAAACTGTGTGTAAATGAAAATTCAGCAAAATTTTGAAATACTTTACCCTATTACGGTTTACTAAAAGTGTTTTTCTTTTAACCACCCTAGTACACGCTATCAACGTCGTCGCGAGGATTCTTGTACGACATTGTTAAAATATAATAATTACTATCAATGTTATTTAACGTCTGCTATTTCGCTATTTGCGATCAATCTTTATATATCTACAAAATGTATAAATAATCTCGACGGCTTTAACGAGGACGTAGACCGATCGAAAGTCACGTTCGGTTTTACTAAATTTAATATTTTCACAAGTTTTTAAAAGCTTTCTGAGAGTGTATTGAGTAATTGAGTGACCCATCGGAGGCAGTTTTAACTATGGAATAGTCGAGGGTTTGCGTCCCCGCATGATCGGTCGTATTGTTCGAGGTTGATCAAATTGAAAGAAAAAAAAAACGACGTTCTGTTCTTTTATTTTATTTCTTTGTCATACAAATGTATTACTGCACTGATTCTTGGTATCCCTAGAGATCCGATCTTCTCGATAATTAGATTGAAATAATATTAATTATGTATGGTAATATTAAATAAACGTGACCGAACAAATGCCGCCATAAAATACGTTCCAAGTTTTTGTTAGCAAGTCAGGAGGGTGAAAGTTGACGAAAAAAATACCTCACGTTGCATCGATGTTTTAAGAATTCATATACGTATATATGTTCCTGTTAAAAGCCGTTTTCAGTTTAAACGGATTGTTCCTCGTAAAAACTAGTTCCGACTGAAGGTCTTCGTTACAACTGGTTTTTCCAAGTAAAAACTAGAACTTACTAATGAATTTGAATCTTAGTGAAAACTCGTCTTATCTAGAGAAAACTAGTTCTACAAAAATTTCAATAGACTCACACGAACCCAAACAAACTCGTCCGGAGTAGAGAAAACTAGTTTTAATGAAATGAATCAGTTAAAAGTATTTCCGATTACGTCAAACTTTAAGTTTATTCGGGTTTTTAAACTTAAATTCTAGTTTTAACTAGATTTAAAGTTTTAAACTAGATAACCAATGGATCGTTTGCAATACTAGTTTTTACTGAGTAAAACGCATTTAAACTGAAAACAGGTTTTAACTGTAACATACACACTAGTGGAATTCATTCTGGACTTCCAATTTTTACGTTATAATCACTTATATGTCATATTCTTATCAACGTAGCCTTAATGAGGCAGACATTAAGTGAAAACATTACAAATTAAAGAGAAAAAAAACATTACAGTATAACTTCGGCGCAGCTGAGTACACATTTTCTCCGTGAATATAAAAAAAGCTAATTTCTACTTAAAGTGTCCAGAATTAATTCCGCTAGTGAATTAATTAATTTCTAAAATCGGTCGAAATCAATGAATAACAAAATGAGAAATTAGTTGTTAGTGAGAGCGATATTATTACGATGACAGTATTGCGATGAAACATTTAGATAATGTGAACTTTTATCACGAGGCAATTATGTTTTCACAAATATTTTTCCTCTATTGATGTGTTTTATGAGTTGGTTTTTGAAGTATACGCCTTGTGTAACAATTTAACGAGATTCTCGCTATTAGCCTACTACGAAAATCGTTCTCTATGCCGATTGGGATTGTTTTTCCCTCGGAAGGTCACGCTCAATTGTCATTATAGGACTTTCCTATTATTACAGCAGAATGTTTTTGCGTGGGTGTGTACCCAACATTTTAAGGGATGAATAACTGCAGGCCAGTGTCGTGTACGCCTGTGAACAATGGTTCGCTTTTTGAATAGGGCGAATTACTCGGAAACACACAATATGGATAATTCAATGCATGCACTATGTTCCGGCTATGAGATTAAATGATTTATCGATTAAAAACATTCTATTATAATCAGGTTTGCGACGATTCATCGAAAAGCTTCTTTGGAAATATTTATGATTAGGCACAAATGGAATGTGATTTTTAATATTTCTTTTTCAAAACGATAAAGCGAAACGAATTGGTCAAATCAAGGATTCATCGAAGTTTCTATATATCAACCGCGACGTTAGCAGAGGCAGCTTGGATTTCAATCAGATACGAAGTTAATACAGAAATCGAATCTGTTGACATTGACTCACCCCTATAGTCATGAGCATTAATTACATTAATGGCTTTTTGAAACGAAACTTTTAAATTCTTTCTTCTCGTCTGCATAAACTGGCTGCACGTGATTTTTCGTGTGTACAGATCGATTTTTGTTCAGCGTTTATAGACCTCTTTACACTTCTCCCTGATGGCTCAAAACCTCACAAGACCAATATTTCTTTGAACTTCTATAAATTTGTACCCCACGCGCCAATGGTGAACATTTAAGACACATACATTCTATAGAGAGGGGGAGGAAGGAGTTCTAATATGATGCTTCCTCGTCAACATTTTTTTTTCATTTGACCAACAAACGAACATTTTTGGGTAAAAGTTTATGTATGCGTGTGTATATATATATGGCGTGCGCGCGCGCGCGCGCGCGCGTGTGTGTGTGTGTGTGTGTGTGGGTGTGTGGGTGGATGTATATAGAATATTAATATTATTAATCGTAACAACAAGTGTAAGGTAATCGTTTTGTATTTCTTTACATTATTACTCTCTTTATTCATTTTTTGACCAATCCATTAATTCGTTAATCTTGATTTTTACCTGTTCATTCTCCCAGTTTGCTATGCAAATCTTGGCCTCGGTACTTTCGTCTTCATTAATAAATCTCTTTGCAAATCGTAATCCACTCTTATATTCACACGTGTGTTCGTGTGATTTATTTTTAATATCGTAATACACGTACAGACATACCAACACGTAGTATATTTTATTTCGTTTTTCTTTTAAATATGTATTTAATTTAACGTTGAAACCTCTCGTGTGCCAATGTATATTCCCTTAACTTTTGGTTTATACATTTTCATCATTCATGTAGATAGGCTGGACCGTTAAATGCATTAACGTTAATCGAGATGGTCCGCGTGAAAAAAAAAAAAAAAAAACGAGCAAGACTCGCCGTGACAGTATGAAATGTCTATGGTTAAGCTGACTTACCAAGTCTTAATAATCGCTTGGACATGGCACATTTTTTATTATGCGAATTTTCATATCGACGATGTCGTTGATACGAGAAAGAAAAGTAACGACCTCGTGGGAATTGAAGTATCGAGTACAGGTATCAGTAACGAAAAAGCGTATGTTCAATGATTTTAAGATACTAGCTATAAATAATTGAGGCGACAAAGTGCTACTTATAATTTTTTTCCGAACTATAAATAATTCAATCTTCCCCCCTTCCGTTTTTTTATTAGGTAAATTCACAATTATTTTGACAATGTTATGGTTTTTTCATCGGTACGGTATCCAATTTTCACTATCAGATCTTCATTTTGTTCGAAGGGATTTCAGCGATACATGTGAAACAAATGTATTGCGAGTGAATATATTTAATTCGAATGAAATTCTTTCGGTAACTTTCTGGCACTTTCGGCCTAAATGTTCTCTACTAATTAAGCAATAACATACTTTATTTTGTATATACTTCTCACCCAGATGTACCTTCATCCACTAGTTATCTTTTGTATTCGTTCGACATAATTGTGGACCATTGAAATGAATAGATAATTGAAATTTCTACGATGCCAATGAAATTATGACGCGGCCACAAGGAAATACAAAGCAATAAACTGCTGCAATGGCCACGAACATATTACGAATGGTCATTCATAATGATTTCATTAGCATGATGTTGTTAATCGTTTGTTTCACGCTAACATTGCTCATACCTGTACCGCCGAAATGTCCACCGTATCTCATTTAATTGGATAAACTGCCCGGGGCGTATTATTTGTTTTTATGAATCCACAAAAATGTAAAAAATTCGTGGGCTGCCCGTTATTTCTTTGCTCTGCTGTGTCAGTGCGGCAGTTGTTATCGATAAGTAAACTCGTTATTTTCATTAAATACTATTTATCATAATTATTATTAATATCAATGTATACGTATTATACAGAATTTTTTTTCTCGGTACATTCGGAATCACTATATCTGAACAATTCTAATGTGACTTCAGCTACTAATGAGAAATAATTATAACTATCGATACATACCTAGCGTTTGGTAATACCTGCTGAAAAATATGTATAATATTACTTATTGGTGTTTTTATGACGCACAGCTATATTGTTTTGGCTCTAAATTAAGATGAGATTGAGATGCGTGCTCCAAATTATTTTTAATTTATTAATAGTATGCAAGATGATTCCGAATGCTCTCTCGTACATAATCGTGAAATCGATACAGTTCCCCGGCCCACTTTCGCCATCGCGCCGCTCTTCAAAACAAGAGAGGAAATGACAGTGGAACCAGGTGTCGTTTTTTCGTTCTTTCTATAAGCCGAGATTGTTTGTTGCTCCGATTACAAATAATCTTCATACTTCGCCAGTACTGCTCCGAATAACTCAGTCGTATGTCTAATAATGGAGATCTCGATTTGTTCGTCTTCCACTTTTTTTGAATATGATTTCTTATTATTTTACTTCATTTGGTATGACTCACATGCCTCAAAGTTGATGAAAATTCACTGTTGAACTATCGAACAAATAATAAATAATAGGCTATCTTCTAGCTTGGGGCCGTTTAATGGATTTCTTTTTCTTTTTTTCTTTCAGTTTCGTTCTTCCTTTCGTCTGTCTTCTTTTTCCATCAGCCATGCAAAATGGATCGTATTTCATCTACTCGGCAATTTCGTCAGGAATGTGTAGGGAACGAAAAAGAAAAACACATGACGATCAACGCGGCCTCAAGTTACAAAAAGTCATCCGACGCAGCATCTATTGTTCCTTTTTTGCTGGATACCACGAAAAAGGTTGCGATTTTGTTTGTTCTTGTAATTAACGTGATAGGAATGTCCTTTAGAGGAACCATTTGGCGATGAGGAGGATGATTAGATGGGACGCTACGCTCGTCATCGACGCACCGTCATAGGTAACCTGGACGTCGTCCGGGGAGACGAATGCCTCGTCAATTACGTGGATTATTCCATTGGTACATGGGACGTCCGGACGATAAACTCGAATCCATTTTCCCATCCATTCCACCTGATAGCCTGTACGAAAACAAAATCAAGCCATCAGTCAATCCGATCTCGTTCGTAGAAATATTGTTATAGTACACTTTGTACGTAGTCGAACTCTTCGTAGTGCCTAAAAGCGAACGTAGTGCCTCAAAGCGAAATTGACGATGAACGTACATTTTGTAATGAATTAAAATATGTGTTCGGAAATCGAAATTGAAGATTAATGTATGCAGGTTTGTATAAACAGCGAACTGATTTTTTCTCCACGAAATACGTTAAAGCGAGAACCAAAGAATTCAAGTAAGTTAGTAAAAACCAGTAGAGTGCTTTATGCTTTAGGTTAGTTAAGTTAGTAAAAAACTTAGTTAAGTTGGTAAAAAACTCGAGTCCTTTATGCTTTAGGGAACAATAAAAATGTAAATGCTTCAATCGTCGAACTCTGTATGGGGCTGTTCTTCTGATAACTATAGCGAGTCCCAAAGTTTTGAATACATCGATTTGTCCCAAGTTTACTGCGAAAGCACGCGACATAAAGTTTATCGATGCAGTGAAATAAGGAATAATAAGGACTAATGAATTAAGGGGTCTTCTCACTTTAGACGCTAAAAAAGGCTATTTTCATGCACTTTTTTGATAGGTTTATATTATAGATATTGATATAAAAGTTGTTATACCTAATAAATACACTTTCGAAATGCAGAAAAGAAAATGTTTGTGTATTTATGGAACCCGAATAAACTTTAAACGCGTTTTTCTCGAAACAACGTTTTTCGATGGCTTCTTGATAAAATCTTCGAAACTACTAAACCGATACTTATGAAATTTTAACTACTTTTTCTTTAAAAATATAGCTAAAGCGCATATCAAGGAATTTTTTTAAGTCTGATATTTATAATTTTTTTGGCTAAAAACGGTGAAAAATACGTTTTTTTTTAATGTCCGCCATTTTGTTCTTTTTGCATATATTACAAATCGTATGATATGCGCTATAGCCATTAACATACTGAATCTTAAAACGTTTTTTTTTGTTTCGGATGATCCATCTCCGAAATTTCATCAACAGCGCAGACCCACAATTTGTTTAGGACATTTTTTTAACTGCCATTTTCGTTTATAAATAGTGACTCAAATAAATAAATAAAAATTTGAATTCATTTCGAAAGTGTATTTATTTAGTGTAACAACTTTTATATCAATATTTATAATATAAACCTATCAAAAAATGCATGAAAATAAACTTTTTTTAGGCTCTAAAGTGAGAAACTCCTTAAGAAACACTGAAAACCGGCCCACCCTTGGGAGTAGAATAACTTTAAACGTTTTGCGCTAAAACATTGTCTCGAAAAGAAGATTCCGTCCCGATCCCAGATTCGTGTTTTGTCCACTGTAGCAGTACCACAATGCCTTGGAATTTAAGGAGTCCGGATAAACTTGTCATTTTAAAAATTTGTTTTCTATATTGCATGGTTTCACAGCCTAAGGTCTTGACTTAAATTCGCACCAAGGGTTTTGTTAAAATGCCCGAAATTGGACGAGTTGTGACAATTTTTGTGAAGGGTCAGATCGCCCCCTGCACTACGGCAAACCGTTCCATCACCGTACGGAGTATGGTCGTAACGGTCCTTCGCACGCGGTCACGTTCTCTAAATTATACTTAACCCTACGTTGACACCCTGGGTAATTTTGAGCCGGATGAATGAGAAAATTGGAATATTGGAATGGGGAAATGGGAATTTGAATGAAAATTTCATTGAAATGCTCACTTTTTCAAAATCGTAAATTTTCAATAATATTTTTGAACGAGTTAATTTGATATTTTCCGAATTTCAATTATGCTAACGTATTGAACACTGTTGAAAGTGTATCTCTGATTTTGTTCAATAAAAACCGAACGAAAGGTTGTTAATGGCAGGTGGATGAAGTACCATCCAGCTCAAATTAACCCAGTTTGTCATAATCGTGGTCAAATATAAAAAATAGCTCAACAAAGGCCTAACCATATACATTGTATTGGATCAAATGATACCATCCCTAGCAGGTAAAGTTTTGCAGCAACTCACTCTACTAAATAAAAGCAGATGTATCTCGGCCTGTTTATTCAGTTATCCGGAATTAGTGCAACAGTACAGATCAACATGTGATGTGTATTAGAACGCAGTGAAAATGAAACGAATGCATTTTGAACGCAAAAATTCGAGGCATCATGCTGGACGTCCTGGCATCGGCATAAAAAAAGCCGCCTCCACCGAAATCTTGGGCATCAGTGATGATAAAGACACAAGTACTGCAGCAAAAAATTGAAAACAAGTGAGTGGGAGGTACAAACAGACGCTTTGTTTTGCTAGCGCATCTTGAACTTTCTCACGATTTTTTCTGCTATTAGTAAAATAGTGAAATGTAAAACATGTAATGGAGCAGTGAAGTTTAATTTTAATATCGTTTTGCAGTCAGCTTGAGGCCGTATTGTAATGTGAACATTCGTTTTCAAAGGCAATTTTTTGGAAATTAAATTTAGAGAAACGATCGAATCTACAGTATTAGTTTTTCACAGTTATAATTATTCATATTTAAGGGGTCTTCTCACTTTAGACGCAACAAAGGCTATTTCCATGAATTCTTTTGGATAGGTTTATATTATAGATATTGATATAAAAATGGTTGCCTTAATAAATATACTTTCGAAATACATTTAAACAAATTTTATATTTATTTCAGTCACTATTTGTAGATGAAAATGCTAGTTGAAAAAAGTGCTAAAAAATTGTAGGTCTGCGCTGTTGATGAAATTTCGGAGATGGATCGTCCGAAACAAAAAAAACAAACGTTTATAGATTCAGTATGTTAATGGCTATAGCGCATATCATACCATTTTAGATATATTGAAAATAACAAAATAGCGGACTTAAAAAAACGAGTTTTTTCACCGTTTTTGGCAAAAAAATTAGTAAATATCAAAATTTAAAAAAATCCTCGATATGCGCTATAGCGATAGTTTTAAAGAATATGTGGTTCAAATTTCATAAGGATCGGTTCAGTAGTTTCGAAGATTTTATCAACAACCGTTGAAAAACGTTGTTTCGAGAAAAGCGCGTTTAAAGTTTCTTTGGGTTACGTAAATGGTCGAAAGTGTATTTATTAAGTGTAGCAACTTTTATATCAATATCTATAATATAAAGCTATCAAAAAATTCATGAAAATAGCCTTTTTAATGTATAAAGTGAGAAGACCCCTTAATAACATCTCAAGTTAGTAACATCTCGAATTTTTTCAAAGCATTTTATTCGAAATTGTATATGATGTTTAATATTGCAGAGGGCATGTCGCGAATTTTTTTTGTCGTCGGGCGTGTATTTTTCCCGGAAGTACTGGACCGATCAACTTGCAACTTTGCACACATGGAGAATACATGTCCGTAGCTCGTTCGGCCTTCTGAAAACAAATTAGGCAATCAAAATGATAAAGGGCCGAACGATAGCCCACCATGTACACTACATGTGTGGGAAGTTGCAAGTCTATCGACCCAGTACTTTTAGAGAAAAATACACGCCCGATTTCAAAAATGTTGTTTTAAGAAAAATGCGTACAATTTTTACAATTTCGAATAAAATGGTGATTACCTCGATGACCTCCTCAATGATCACCTCGAAAATGGGCGTTGATACTAGAATACGGCCTCAATATCAATTAGTCATATTGTGTAACAAGTCAGTCTAGAAACGTAGCGGCCTGTCCCAAAATTAGCCAAGCTTATGATCCAAACCAACAAACGGTTTTTGTTTCTCGGTTGCTTAGAATTACTTTGAGTGAAAGTGAAAAAAATTGCGCTATCATAGATTTGCCGAAGCCTATTTTTACCCATTTTTACGACAGGATTATTGAAAACATTCAGCAAGCCACGAATGCTGTTTGCGACTTTTCAATAAAAAGTACAGCACAAGAAGAGAAAATGTCGAATGAAGAAAATGAAAATCCAACAGGTCTCGTCGTCTCTGGGGATGGAACTTGGCAAACACGTTGCTTTTCTTCACTTAATATCGTAGACTCCATTATTGGGCACTATTCGCTGAAGGTATTAGATTTTGTGACAAAATCCTTGTATCACAGGGTTACATTACATCATACCGTATCACAAAGTTACATTACCGAGGAATATGCGGAATGCCTCCAAACCCACACTGATCTTCAATCCTATTATGTATTATAGAAAAATAAAAATATTCTATGGATCTTATTGATTAGTAGTCTCCCACTGAAATTGATGCTAAGGTTGTTGTTTACATTTTTCGTTTTGTCTTTTAAGATTTATTTGCATTACGTGCAAGCCGAAATGCCGCCGAAACTATGAAGTTCGTATTCTCCGATATCTCGTCTATTCGCGAATTGGAAAGTACAATCCTGAAATGAACGAACCGTGCGAGAAGCACTGAAATCAATGAACAAGAGAAATAATATTACAAGAGGAGTATCGGAGATGCAGAACATTTCTAGACTTTTTTGTTCGTGGGAGGAGAAATCATCGAATTTGTTATATCCGTATCTCATTTTCTAAGTTTTTTGTCTTAATTATATATATTTCATACCAAACTATTTCCTTTTCCACTTCAACGCGAACTCGTTTGAACCCTACGTTGCGAAATGACACATTCTTTCCAGCATGCGAAACCTCCATTGCAACACCAACATTCATTCTGGCAATTTCAACTTCGATTTCTTCACAATGCTGAGTCTTGCAACTTGCGATGCGATTGACTCTCAACGAGGACACGGAAGAAGCCTCGGTCGTTCAGCCCTATACCCATTTCGAAAATTGTTGCTCAGCGATAATTAAAATCGCTGACTTACTTAAAAATCAAGAAGCAACCCACCATCGAGTTACAGCCAAATTAGGCAGTCTCTCGCGAATCTTAGGACTGAGCGGAGCTCGACAGAGGCCAAGGCACTCTGTCCTCTGAGTCTTTTTCCGTGCCCTTGCAAGTTAGTTCCGAGTACGCGTCTTCGATTCTTCGCGATCAAGCATCACTGCCCGAGGGTAAAGTGAGGCACTGAGGTGCAGCGTCTCATTACGCTTCGCAGGCCGATAAGAACTCATTAATAGTGCGTAGAAACAATTATTCGTTCAACCAAACTCCAAACTACCAAAAATTCAACGTGTAATTTGCGTACGTGAGTGCCATACGATTGCACTGTCTTCGAGGAGACCCGAACGTCTAGCGTCAGCACGGTATCAAATTACAAGTTCATCAACCGTAAGTCCGATCTGCCCGTATTTTATGTAATCGTATTAAATTGTATCGAGTCATCAATCGAATTAATTTACGGAAGAAAACTGCGATAATAACCAAATTGTATCAAAATTGTAATCGTCATTGTCAATTCCTCAGAGTTATTATAGCAATACATATATGTATTCTACTACTCATATCCATCAGGAGGATACTCTTTACCTTTATTTTATCCTCCCAATTCCTTTATTTTAACCCACTGGATAGGTGCGCCTAGCGCTTTAATAGCTAACCCGACAAAAATCTTTCGAGATAGATTAGAAGACTGAATATTTTTAAGTCGTTCAGGAAAATTAATCTCAGCCCTCTCATTAACATCCCCGGGCATAACAAATTTAAGGTTTCCGAATTACACTACGACCTCGATTTAGCCATCATCGGCGAAACCGACGGCACTTGCGGCTTGGCACTTGCGTTAATCGAGATAGCGCAGTTCTTTTTTCGATGAAATTGCGCAGCTGATGTGCCTAGGACATATCGTTCTCGACGGTATGATGAGGACTCGAATGTGCTGGGGGTAAATCGAAGTTCACTAAATCGAGGTTCTAGTGTATACGAAAATACAGTGATTGATCTAGAAGGGACGAGGCGAAATAAGCTCGTTGAGAGTAAAGTATGTGTGTGTGTGTGTGTGCGCGTGCGTGCGTGCGTGAGAGAGAGAGAGAGAGAGAGAGAGAGAGAGAGAGAGAGAGAGAGAGAAAGCCAATCTTGTTACCGGCCAGGTTGACTCGTTCTGTCGCTCTCGTTCAACGTGTACACCGGGAGCACATAGCAATTAGCGCCCGGAGGGTAATCAAGAAATTTGCATTTAAATAGTGGGCGAAAGGTGCATAATAAATCGCACCAGGGTACCTGAGGTCGTAATATGGTACCTCTTGTTTTTGCGAAATCGTGGCAGCTCCAAGTGCAATAGAGACAGAAAGGCGAAAAGGGCAAGGAAGGAGCGAAAGAGGGAGAGAGCAATAGAGAGAAAAAACAAATAGACCTACATGCACAGGAATGGTGAAATGTATTTTCTTTTTCAAATTACACATAGGTGTGCATTCCACAATATTTCAATTAGTAGAACATGTACTTAACTCTCCCAAATTGTTCTACCATCATTCTTTCTTACGTTTTCTTAACCTTTTTCAATTTTTAAATGATTTTTCTCAATTTTTTAATATATCGGGTGTTTTTCAAATTAATTACTAGACGCTTTTCATAAAGAATTGTGCACACATAAACTTGCGGATTGCTTTGCGTTAATGTATTTTCGCTCATAAAGTTCCGCTGATGAGCATGTCATTGCTTTTCAATGGTGTCTTTTTTTTCGCAGAGCAACCGTTGCACTCTGAAATTATGTGGGAGGGAAGCAATGTGCAAGTTCATAATTTGCAAGATTTTTTTCCAAACCAACCCGCAATAATACCATTTGTTAAAAAAAAACTACCCAGTATCTTGAAATTGGAGAAAGTAGGGAATTGAATACATTATCGAAAAATCCGAAATTATTTGAATTTTTTTTTGGTATGTTAATGTGGAATAAAAAAGTATCGGACACGAAAATACGATTCTAAAGGGATTAAGGGAGAACCTATATTAAGGGTGTAAATATATGTACCTCTCTATATGTGTACACATACCACACGTGTGGTTCGTAGCATTGAATATAGCTGTATATGTACATGTGTATATAAAATACGCGTGAGACTTGCAAAGATTGATTGGATGGAATGGACAGAACTATCTCGGTTGAGCTTCAACGACGGGGTTACCTACACCCTTGGCAGTAGAAGGTTTAAGGGAGATTACTAGCCTAAAGCCTGGAAAAAGGTGAATTTCGACCATTTTTGATAGATTCTGAGTTAATAAAATGGAAATTCCGTTCAATGATTTCATTTCACGTGTCGTATCTTTACGATTTTTTTTCACAAGATTTTGCAACTAAATAGTGGCGCTAAAGCTGAATGAAGCAAGCCAACTTTCTCTGAAAGTGTACTGCGGTTGGCAACATCGCCAATTCTTCACAGATTTACGTAAAATTCTTTTTGGAACTTTATAACTTTTGACATCGTAGTACGTAGCGGATTTTTGATATGTTGAGAAATTGTTTCGAAAACTGTTTTTCGTGATTTTTTAATCGGAAACAATTTTTTTCAAACATGCATCATTTTATCTATAATTGTCATTTAACGATTTTCGTGCGTACGTAGAAGAAAAATCTTGGCTAGAACTGACATTATTTTGATTTTCGATTCAGTTAGAAAAATGGAGAACTTTTTGCCGACCGCAGGACGCTGTCAGAGAAAGATGACTCACTTAATCGAGCTACAGCACCGCCATTTTGTGAAAAAAAATGTCTAAAGATACAAGATATTTATAATGAAGACCACTGAACGGAATTTTCATTCTTTCAACTGGGTATCCATAAAAAATTGTCGATATCACCTTTTTCCGGGTTCTAGACTGGTAGTTTCCCTTAACGCGCTACATATGCAGAGTTATTTAAAACCTCACGTCGCGAAGCACTTTGCATGAACCTACAACATGAAAAGAAATATAACCGTATATGTGAAAAGAAACGTGAAAGAAGCCCGCAGCTGAATGGAGACTGAGTGACTCACCGAAGTAGCCACGCTGACGGATTGAATTTTCATCGTACTTCTCGTCTGGTTGTAATGCAAGTACAGCACACGATGTACAATGGAAAACATCATTGTGTTTAAGATAAAAGACATTTGTGTTCAGAATTGTGAACGAATCTCGAAAAACTGCAGCTATTAGTTACACAAATTGGAACTCATCTAAAAGCAGTGCTTTTTCTGCTCCACGTATTTATTGAAATATGATTAATTATTTGTACTTACTGTCGTCATTTTCTTTGATGCGAAGTTTTAAAGTATCCCTGACGGTTTGCAGTGGGACTGTACCGTTAGCAACCACCTTCTTCAATTGGGCCATCGTTAAGGGTTGATTTGCTATGACGAGGTGTCTCTCCAGTATTTGTTTTGTCTGGATTATGTGAATAGGTGAAGAAAAAACAGAATCAATTCACACATGGAATAATCCCAAATAACAAAGATTGACGATGAATCTGATTTTCCCGAAGAAAAAACCATATTTCATCTGACTTAACGTTCGATTAGCAATCAAAGGTGTCGGTACTTACGTGATAATTAAATTGTGGCATGAACAATTTTTTGTAAGTTGACGGGATGCTCATCCTTGCAAATTCCCATGCTGAATCACGGGGAACGAAGTACGTGAATCTCTTCGTCATATCGCTGAGCTGATCGTTGAATTGTCGTTGCAGTCCCAAATGATATGTTGAACTGAAATTAAAATAGTTTTTTTCACCACTGAATGCCTTGATTATCGAAGAATGCCACAGGTATTACAATGTTCTTCCTTCGTATGTCCTTGGGCTCTTTTAGGATTTCATCCTTTTCACTTTTGGGACGCGCTTATCGCAGCACCATGTCCTCTGAGACCCTTTGCCTTTTCCCCCAAGTATCATTTGCAAATATCCTTTCCTAACACATTACTGTATAGCATTTGTACGAGGGACACGGGGAAGCTGTAGAGAACATGTAACGATATTTGGTTGATTGATTGATTGACGGCTATACTTGGTTAAGTTGCAGTTGTATCACCGTCGGAAAATCAGAGAAACTCCAATCTGCTCAGTAGTCTGCGCGCGAACCAGCACATGGTTAAGGTAATTCTATCGCTTCACACTAGTCATACCACTGATCATACTTGAGACTTGTACAATTTATATCTTTAACATATGCAAAAAAAATAATTTGCAATAACTAAAATTTTCCACGTGTAAACTGGTTAATGAATGTTCACATTTAATTAGAAAAATGATAAAATAGTTATTTCAACGATTCGCGCAGTATTTCTAGGTTAGATATTTGGCAACATTGGTTCTATCTCCTTCTCTTTTTACTTAACCAGGCGAGTATAACCTCCATGCGTTTCAACGTCGATCTGTCAAAACAATGTCAGGTGCGGGAAATATAAAGCATCGTATTCGAAAATTTGTGTCGGCAAAATATGTCGGTTAAAAATGAAATATGTGTGCAAATTCGAATGAGTGAAATGAGCCTTGCAGTGACAGTGACTGCAGTCAGCTGTTGCCTTACTGTCACGTCTCTTTACCGTAGCGAGTGGTAATAAATCCAATACCGGAAGTTCAAACTAAAATTGATATTACATAAAAATTAGGTCAATAAGCGTAATTTTTCTGAGGGCATTGGATTACTACAAGTGTTAAGTATGTAAATCTGATTATTTTTAGGAATTTATCGGATTCCCACTAGTATATACACTTTTGTAGCGGTCGGAAATTGGGTTTATGTATGTCGTCGGACGGAATTCTTTCACAAAAATACGCAATTTTAATGTTTTTTTTTTCTGTAATTAGGTCGATAACCGACCCTGAAATTTTGCGAAGGCGATTATTAATATATTTAGTGAAGCTCAAAAAAAAAAAATTAAAATTCTATGGATTGAAGCCTGGCGATAGGATTACCTTCAGTGGTCGCTCAATGAAGCATTAGCTAGGGCCGCTTCTTAACATCAAAGATCACCGACACTCCCACTACTCTTTCTTGTGTAAAAGTTGTATTTACACGTTTTCCTATTAGACATCTTCCATTTCACCTAAACAGCTTCCTGAGTTGCTATGAAATTTGTGCAGTTTAAAATAATATAGAATTATCTAGATTACTCAAGCTAGGTAGACCATCACAATACAAGTACATTTAAGTATTCATTTATATATCATATCCTTTTCCCGGATTCCAACGTATACCCTCGCGGATTTTTACGTATAACCTTTCCCAATAGAATCTTTTCTTATCACTCTCTGCCCGCACTTTGCTAATCCAATTTTTCATTGATTTTCATGATTTTTTTCTAACGGAAAGATTTCTTCACCTTTTTTGAGACTTAGGGTATGTTTTATTACTACTTTTGGCTGCTACATGGTATTTTTTTTATTAATCTTTACAAATGGTGAAGGAATAGCACGGTCTTCTAAACTGCATTTTCAAAACTCGCGTGACGTATGGCTGAAAAACTAATCCACCGACTCCGATGAAATTTCGTATAAATCTTTCTAACCTCATTGTCTGAAGCATGATCCTAAATGGTTTGGAAAATTTAAAAAAGAGTATTTTTTGTTTGCCCAATTTAGCTATTTTTTGGAAAATTCAATCTTTTTGTTTCAGAGCGTTCGAGTTAATCGATTTTCAACATTTTTCACTTCTTCTTGGTTCATATTCTGCGTATGAATGTTGATAAAAGAAATGTTTGTTTGTTTTTTTTTAAGATTAATCCCGCCGATGCTACGTGCAGCCCCGGATCTACGATTTTTCCGAGCCGGGGCAAAAACTTGACATTGGCGGCCTTCCCCTCCAGCATTTGAGATTAAGGGGGCAGATCTCTTTAGACGCCCGAAGAAGTCATTTTTCATGATTAAAAAAAATGTGATAAGATAATCGCATCATCTTAAAATGTTGACATTATCTTATTACAACTTTCAGGTGGTTAAACTTTTTTTTCTTTTTCAAACAAAACAAAATAGCGGCGCTATAAGGTATTCCTGTAGGGGTCTTTTGAAAAACTGCTCATGGTATAGCTCAAAAAGTTATTGATCGATCTGGCTGAAATTTTGGTCGGTTTTTCACTATAACATTATTGGAAGGATATACCTATAAAAATATTAAAGGTATGAAATTGAAAATTAAGTAGGCCTTGTAATCAAATGTCCATATTTATTTACCATTTTCTCGACAATTTTTACTCCGAAAAAGTAATTTATTTACGCGATAACCTTGAAACTTTAGGTATATCCTTCCAATAGTCTTGTAGTGAGAAATCTTGCAACATATCAGCCAGATCGATCAGTAACTTGTTGAGCTATAACACGAGCAGTTTTTCAAAAGCCGCCTATAAGAATGCCTCATCAAAGTTCGTCCCCTAGGCAGTTTTATTTTCGATAGCTAGGATCACGATGCCATTGAAACTCACCAAAGCGCCCTGGATGTTAGGCGCTTTAGTGAAACAAGTTTTTTCAAACACAAGAATTTGGCGCCCCCTTAAATTGCCGCCCGGGGCAGGTACCCCGGTTTGCCCCCCCTTAGATCCGGGGCTGGCTACGTGTCACGCCGTCTGACAACATCCGCCGCAACCCGTTTAGAAGACCGTGCCATGCCGCCGCCACCTTTAAAGATTTATAAAAAAATACCATGTCCCAGCTGAAAGTAGTCATAAAACATACCCCAAGTGTCAAAAATGGCGAAGAAATCCTCCCTTAAAAAAATAACGAAAATCAGTCATTTTTCCTCGCCTAAAGCTATATTCCCCCTTAAGAGGGAATGACACCTCATCGCGGTCGGTATGGTAGAACAATTATAGATTCCCAAAAATCTCTGAAACGGCTCTTCAGTTCCCGTCGAAACTTCGCCAAACGACGTCAAATAGATAGACGAACAGCTGTCTGCCCCTCAAGTTTTCTGAATTTGAGAAAAAAAATGTAGATTGGCTTATCATAAGCCAATCTATAATTGTTCTACCATACCGACCGCGATGAGGTGTCATTCCGTCTTAAACTACATTTCTTCTGATTCTCTGGTGCACAGACTTATACGAAAGTATCTATACCAAGGTCTCAGAAGTACTGGCTTTCCACTCACTGGTTGATGCACCAGCCAGTGCACGGCAAAACGGTCACCCCTTCGAGTATTGGCCATGCCCAATGCTGCTCAACTCGAAGAACCGCCGTTCATTTATTTATTAAATGTATGCATAGATACAATAAGGGAAACGGAATGTGCAGTGGACTAAGTTGATTTATCGTATGGCATGTGTATTCATCAACTTTACATGACATTTAAGAGGTATGCAGTTACGCGAAGTCAAATGAAAATGTACGGCAAAGTGTAGGTGGTACAATTGGTCAAATTGGCACGATAAAACGTATCGTACGGAATGTTTGCGCTGGCGATGCAAAATTAAAGTGGGAGACCATTCATGCACTTTGGGTCTTCACGCTACTTCCCCTTCATTTCTCCGAGGAGCGTAGAATTGATACAAAAGTTCACGGAGACACACGCACGAAACAGAAAATAATTTAACGAACACTATAAAGCTGGTAGATTCAATAAAAGAATATTCATGTTTCCCTTGAAAAAAGTTATGCCTACAGAAATTATAAAATAGAGTAGACCCTTTTTACAAAGTGTGAAAAATTATTTTCCCGCAAAGACCAATTTCCGTTATCAAGATTTTTATAAAAACTGTGAATGAAGTCGCGTTCTGAAGAAATATATTTTGAAAAAATATCTATTATAGTCTGGAGTTGTTTATACGAATGATTTAAAAAAATGAACTCGACAGAAGTTCGGCCCTGTCGCGACTTTTGAGAAGCCATATGTTGTAGAATAAATGAAGTTGATACACTTAAGTTTTATTCATCGATCTTAAATTCGCTAGTAGAAATATATAATCGCTATTATAGCGAATGAACAAGTAATTATCAGCGAGAATATTTTTTTAGCTTTTGCGAGCATTCTCGGTTACGAGAGCGGACCATGGAAAAAATTAGATGCTATTACGCTCCGTAGTACGGTAACCGAACGTGAAACGCGCGCAGCATTTTTTAACCGTCTTCCTTTTCGTACGTGGTAGGTATATACCCGCAGGAAAATGTGGTCTGGCAAAGAGTTAAATGTTCTTGCCTTCTCTTTGTACCTCTCTCTTTCTCTTCTCCGTTCTTTCGTCAACATGCGCATTGAATAATCTGCCGCGGCAAATTGCTCATTTGCATTCGCCGTTTTTCTCCAATTCCGCGCTTTTAAGGTTTATATACGTATAATTATTATATACATTAAAGTTTAACATACATACAAAGTGTATAAACAAATATATATATAAATATGTAACTATTGCTATATGGATAAAATGAAAATAAGATATGTGGGAAATGTATGAAATGTACATTACATTGGCAGGAGACCAAAGGGGTCGCAATTATCTCGGCTATATAAATATTTCATAAAGCATATTAAGAGTGTAATAGTAGTCGCCATTGGGTAGTCGATTTTTTTAAACAACCTCTTTTTTAGGATTATAATATAGCCAGTAGCAACCACTAGCTAGCACTAGCAAAGTACCCTGGTCCCTATTCTTTTGTAACCGTTCGGTTTAATAACGTGAAACAATTAATGAAAATGGTATTAAGTGCGTACGTTCAAATAAAATTATTGCAACTACTGGGGAATAATTATTTTCGAAAAAAAAGAGGAATGGTTTTTAATATGACAACGTTTTGTCGTATATTCATACAGTCGGGCTTTCGCTAAAAATCCCCGGGGACGGAAAAAATTAGAAGAAATTTTTTGCTGGTGATTATGTAGGTGCCGCGGGTGCGAAATCCAAGTTTGCCTAATAATCGGGGTGCAGGGTTCTTTTTTAAGGGATGAAGGGCGATGGGAGTCGATTGATGCCAAACTACAACCCCTACGAGGTCGGCACCGTGAGACAAACTGTTCAGAAAAATCCGGGCTTTAGTTTTGTCCACAGCGACGAAGTCATGGTAGTTCATTTTAGGGATGAAAAAGTGGGGTGAAATTTTGAACAATAAGTTTTAATTCAATAACTTCTTTGGATTAATTCGTACAATTTTGGTTCAAATGGGAACGTTGTAGCCCTTGAAAAGACGCGTCGATCGGGTATTTGATCATTACTCTCCAATAATATCTTCACCGCCAAAAAAATTATGGAATACTAAAAAAAATATCGAATTTTATCGAATAATTAAAAAACAATCGATTTTTCGGGTATGGTTTAAATATACGAAATGTAGAGAATAATCTTCTCGATATTTTCGTTTCTATGGACCACCCTTGAATTTTGTTTTTCCCAATCGAAGTTTATCGAATAATTAAAAAACAATCGATTTTTCGGGTATGGTTTAAATATACGAAATGTAGAGAATAATCTTCTCGATATTTTCGTTTCTATGAACCACCCTTGAATTTTGTTTTTCCCAACCCCTCTCGGGGGTTGGAAATAAAAATGATATTCTGGGAGAATTATTCACCGCACGAATTCGCCGCCGTGGAACAAGTTGTAGCTTGAACCATCCGCTACATTTTTGTACACAGCGCCAAACTCGTATCTCCTTTATTTCTCGATCAATAGTTTTCCGAGAATTTCATTTTGATTTTTCAACCCCCAAGAGGGTTTGGAAAAAGCAAAATTCAAGGGTGTTCCATAGAAAGGGAAACATAGAGAAAATTATTCTCTACATTTCGTACATTTAAACCATCTCCGAAAAATCCATTGTTTTTGAGTTATTAAATAAACCATTTTTTTGACGGTGTAGTTATTATCGGAGAGGGACGAGCGAATACTCCATCGACGCGTCTTTTCGGAGGATACAACGTTCCCATTTGAAAAGAATTGTATGAAAGTTCCTTAAATAATAATCGAATTAAAACTGATTTATCAAAATATTACCCCCCTTTTTCACCCCCAAAATGAACTTCCACGACTTCGGCGCTATGGACAAAAACAAAGCCCTCATTTTTCTGAACATTTTGTCTTCTGGCGCTGAGTTCGTAGGGGTTGTACTTTGGCATTAATCCACCCCCATCTCCCTGCATCCCTTAAAAAAAACCTACAACCCGATTTTTAGACAAACTTGAATTTAGCACCTGCTGCACCAACAAAGTCACATGTCAAAAAACTGACCTTCTTCTACTTTATTCCGATTCCAATATACAGAATGACTCTCCTAAGTACCCTCGATACTGTTTGAAAGAAATGTACATGTCGAATAATGCTAACTATGGATGTTTGTATATAGTATTTGAAATTACTCAAATTTTTCGAACGTGAATAATTGATAATGAAACATCGCAATTACGTATGTAGCTACCGGCCAAGCGACTAACCTCACGTGAAACCAGAGTTAGCTAGTTTTTGTTGTTTCTAAGATCACAGTAACTATCGTATTGTTCGCCACATAGAGTCGATTCACTTTATAGCATCATATTTTTAGCGAAGCTATTTATTAATATTATACCATGCCATTCATGGAATAATTGAACAAAAATCCAAATTGTATTTTTTGGAAACGTCAAATAATCGTAATGTCCATAATGTTTGAAACTCAACATTTCCTACCGACGAGGCCAACAAAGTCAAAGGCGAAACGACGAAACTATCGGATAGTTAAACGAATGCCCAACTCTTCTCGGTATATCTTTGTTGCATTCATCGCCCTTTTTCACTTCACCCACAAGAGAAATGGCCGTCTCGTTCTCGGGACGAAAGTAAATAAAACTGTTCATTTTTTGTTTGTTCTCTTTATCCCCGGACAACGTGATTTGTTCTTCCACGGGTTTGCTTTCTATAGTCAAAGGTTTATCCTGTATAGAGCAGGACGAAAAAAAGGAAAAATAATAATTACGGGCATTGGCCGGGCCAGTTGAAAGCCTGCGTGTATGTGCGAAAAATGAAGGTAGAGAGACCAATGAAGAAGGAAATACTATTTTCCAGTATACTTAAGGTAACTGAAATGAGCATTTGTGCGGCCATATTTTAATGAAATTTGAACGAGTTGCACACAAAAAAAGTCCAAGTAGTCGAGTACACCGTCTACATTATTTGTAGGATAATAAAAGTAGTGTGAAAAGAAGTCTGGAAGAGTCAGGCTCGTAGTGCGCGAATGGTGAAAGAAAAAAGGGAGAGGTATGTGTCTGGAAGAGGCGGATAAGATTCCTTTTCATATGATAGAAAAAAATGAAAGCAGGCACTCCCGTATTATGATATATACATATTTATATGTACAACCATATACGTACATACATAAATAGGTATCATTGTGTATGTACACACACACACACACACACACACACACACACACACACACACACACACACACACACACACACACACACACACACACACACACACACACACACACACACACACACACACACACACACACACACACACACACACACACACACACACACACACACATATATATATATATATATATATATATATATACACAGGGTGATTTGTAATTTGTCATATTCCTAGGACAAAGAGGTTATACCAGAGGTAATTTTCAACAAATTAACTCTTGTAAACTAGGGGTCGAAAATGAGTGGTTTGAAGATTTTTTCAGAAATTTTCAGACCTGTTACCAAAACAAATAATTATTTTCAATAAGTACACCACTCCGGGTACTCAATGGATACTTTTCTGAAAGCTGATAAAGAAATGATCACTTTATCACATTATTATATTTTGTACATTTTTCAAAGATCGGCAAGACTACGAAGCCGTGCAAAAGTTGTTAAAATTTGTACCCGTTTAGAAAGCTCATGATATAAGGAGCTTATTTCCGTAATTTGTCCACTAAGAAAAAAAATCATTGATCCAACATCATTGGTGTAATTGAATGAAATTTCGTTGAATTAATTGTAAATTTGTTGGTGTAAATAATCGGATTTATTAATCCAAACAAAACGCTATTGACTTTAATAACATGATAAAATTAAAAGTTCCATTCAAAAGATACATTGTTAGCCGAGTTTGCTCGGCTTATGTGAATTAAAAAGTTCGTTTAATTCAGATAAAATTTTTATTGAGTCAATATGTTATTTAATTTTTTTTCACCATATCCGATATTGATTTTCAAGTACATTTTTCGTTAAAATATTAATATTTTATTTTGATTGAAAAATATTAAGCAAATGTCTAAATTGGTTAAAAAATAATGCAAAAATAAAATTTGTTTCTTGTGCATTTGGTTGAAAAAATTCAACCAAATCATGGCCAAGCACCACCGAAATTATAGGTGTGAGGAAACCCGTAGTTCTCGGATTATCCGCTAGAAGCCGCACGCGCGCTCGTTTCTCGTAAGCGTAGCGCGAACCGAAAATCTACTCAAACGCCGGAGAAACTCTAAAGAGTATCACTTCTTGGTCCGTCGCTAAGATCAAAGTGTAGTATCTGTTCTTATCAGTTGAATATCTGATATTCTCTCCACTATTATTGTGGATGATCATTCTAAAGCTCACCTTTTATTCAAGATGTAAAAAAATTGAAAAACTGATTTTTTAAAAATAAAACGAATTCGATAAAACATTTTATTGTGAAAATTCTATCCTATTTCAAAGAACTGCATGCGATTTTTCAAATATTTTCAGCAATTCTCGTGAGTGTACGTTTATTTGATCCAACAATCAAGAAATGTTGGCAAGCGCACATAAAATCATATTAAAAACATGACTTCTCGAATTCACAAATATATTCTTTTGATTGCAATGAACATTTATTTCATCGAATATTATATATTTTTTTACCAGAGACTAAATGTGTAGCTACAGATGACACCTGTACTTTGTGACAAAAAAAAATACCATTATTTTTTGTATTGTACGGAGTACGAAAATGTTACGTCTCATGGCATATTCGTTTCGATGTAATAAAGAAATAATTAATTCAATTAATTATATTTTTGTACGAAATAAAAAATGTTGTAGCAACCGCTTAAATATTTCATCCATACATCTACGGATTGTATATAGAATGATTTGAATAGAATATAATTTTATTTGAAGGATAAAGTAGGTATTCAGAGAACAGAAGAGATTTTGAAATCAAATAATATGTTATTTAAATCAATCACATTTTCCAATATTTTATAGAATTGTAACAATCGCATATATCGGTGGCACTCCGCGTTCAGACATTTATTTTTATCAACCAATATATTTTTTTTATTCAATTTCTTTTTTTCCTCAGTGTATGCCAAGCGTCATACATATTTCCCGGGCAATTGTTGTCGATTTTTTAAAAATGTACAAAAAAATTAGAATTCTTGCCACTTATCTCGGAAACCACTGGTTTCCTGTAGCAAATTACCTCTGCTGTAACCCCCTTCAAGAAAAATTTAAATTACCAACAACGCTGTGTATATTACTCATAAAATGTACAATGTGTCTATGTACATATCCCATATAAAAGTTTAATCGATATGCACATGAGTAAGCATAATGGAAATATGAGGCCCCAAAATATCAAACATTTAAGCTACGAATAGATGTTCAATCTATTTTTGTACTCCCATATGTTGATAGCTACCGAACAAAAATTCAAACAAAATCGAAAATTATATTCACGTGTTTAATCGATCTGCGTATAATTCGTTAACATGGACAATAAAGAAAAGTGTCGATTTGTCTGAGACACACCCAGCGATTCGGGCTAAAATAGCCCACGTAATTTCAATATCTCGATGTCAAAAGAACGTACAATTTATTTTCGTACAAGACTCGCTTTTTTTACTGTCGGCTACTGATATGCGGGGTTTAGCATGGGAGAATCGGATTACACGGCGGGATTCAATTATCGATGCGCGTCTCTCAGTAATTCTTCCGTCAGGGTTATAGTGCATTCCGAATCGAGTTTCTCTCTCTCTCTGGCACGGTGCTTTAGAAAACCTTGGACCTAGAGCGCGAAATAAATACTCTGTACCTCTCACACAAACCCTTCCAATCTCTCGGTTTCCCCTTCCCTTTATCTGTCTCCCTTTCACCGCATTTGCGAAATAAAAGCTCCACAACCAACTGAGTGACTCACTCTTTCGCCCTTTCAGCCTGCGGTTTGGTATTCTTTTTTTTCACATCGAAACCTGTAAGACCTTCACATTGGACCTCGGATTCAATAGGCGTACGGCAGTAGGTACTGGTGCAATATATATGGCAGGCGACATTACCACGGCAATAGATACTTGTAACTTGAGGGCGTGAGCGTAGACAGCATTTTTTTCCGGACGGGGGTGGGGGGCTAAGGGCCGGCCTGACAAAAAACTTGTGTGGTTCAGTCATTTTTTTTTAAATAAAATTTACACAATAGTCGATAATCAAGTAACACACATAAAATATGAAGTTTTAGTCACACTTTAATATTAATATTAATATGAAACACTTGCGATACCTTAAAAAATAATCAACAATTTTTTCATCATTATTTAATCCAGTTACCAGTCTTTACTTTCATTACTTTCAGTAGGTACTTAATTTTATAAGTTTTAAAATTGTTTTCTACTTTCTCCTGCAAATCGGCTTAACACTTTTGTAGTTCGAATTTGTTTGCAATAATGTCATTCTCTATGTTTAGCAGTGACACATGAGAGAATCGTCCCCGAAGCATTGTAGACTGGGTACGGTTGTAACGGCGTACGGTTGAAACACCGCGAATATTCACGAAAGTATACGCGGTATGGTGAAGGGGACAAGGACGACGAGGAGGACGCACGTCTTTCAAGCCTCGACACGCTTGGCAGTGCTACGCACGACTTCCTGCAAAACTGACGCACGCCGAGGGGCCCATAGAGTTTTTTCGTTTAAAAGTAAGTATTTTTTATCAATTTCTTTGTTATATTACTTTGTTGATATAGCAGTTTGCGTATTGGGCGATTTTCTAAATAATTATTGAACTTTGGAGCTTAGTAAATAAGCAACTGTGTATTTGTGGGTTGCGTTTCTCGGTCACTGCGATAGTTTTATTGCGAAGGCGATGGCAAGGGGGGGGGGGGGGGCGTACGATTTTAACAATTTTCGTGGGTACAGTTGTAACATTATTAACAATCTGATTCTTTACATTTTAGATGCCAAGGTCAACTTTGTATTCCCTTGGAGTGTACTGACGGTAGTCGCCATTATATTTACCATAATTGCGACTAATCTCACAGTAAGGGGTTAGGCCACAGTAACGGGTATAAAATCATGTGCGAATTTAACAAATTTTATTCGTATGAAAAAGTCATTCACTCATAAAATTAATTACACATCTATTTAGTATGAATATCAAGCTGTTAGAAAATATATATATTTTTTTCGATGTACAAAATGGCCGACTACTTGAAACTTCTCGAAACAGCTTTTTTCCAATTTGCGTGACAAATGACTTCAACAATTTTTACTCGATTTACTTCAAATTTAAAACTTATGTTCCTAATTGCATTTCGCAGAGAAGTACGTACGGAATTTCTAATTAATCGAAAACTTTTCATATTATGAGCAGTTTATGAGCAGTTATAACGAAGTTTTTCACTGAAAAGTCATTTTTTAAGTTCAAATACCTACAACTTTTGAATAAAACAATATTTTTACTCTCTAGGTAATCTAATGTAGATTGACGAGAATTTTTGTTTTTTGTTCTAGGTAAAAATTGTGGATGCTAAACGTCACGCCGCGGAGCACCTAAAAAAAGATAACAAAAGAAAATATTAGTAGTCGGCCATTCTGTACATCGAAAAAATATATATAAATTTTCTAACAGGTTTATATTCATATTAAATAGATGTGTAATTAATTTTATGAGTGAATCACTTTTTCATATGAAAAAAAATTGTTTAATTCGCACATGATTTTATACCCGTTACTGTGGCCTAACCTCTTAAGTTTTCTTGAGAATTCTAATTTCTTTTACATTAAGGGATCATCACAGTGTAACATTTTCAAAAAATCGATTTTCTTGCATTTTCCGATAGTATAGACGGTTATAAACATGGACCTGGCAGCACCGATTGATTGGTAGTGTACAATTTATATGAAAATTCCGCACTCGAAACTTGCAACGCGTTTTCTTTCGAAATGTCTTTTTTTAAATCGGTGTACACTCTCAAAGGAAGAGTTTTCAAGCTATCCGTCACAAACTTTGACACAACATTCTTTATCTTGCTGTGGAAGCCTTAATTTTTTTTTTGAACGAAAAACTGCCGAAAAATAGGGTAAATTGGATATTTATTTTTTCAAACTGCCGCCATTTTGTCAATTTTGATTCTCAACAAACCACCATAGCAAGATAGCAGCTTACATACTGATTCATAATCTTTTTACAAATTTTGTTTCAGATAGTATTTACGGCCACAGCCGTTAACACGGTGAGGAGTCCTTTTTTTCATGTGCGGTTTTTACGTTCCCTTAGAGGCTATACGTAGTGTGGAGTTGCCCACAGGAACTCTTTTTCAGTGCACTCTTGTATCGCATCCACAAAGCTTGTGCCAATAGAGGCGGTTATAGTTCCTGAGTTTCAGTTGTATTACCACCGGAAACTCTGAAAAACTGCCCTCTACACAAAAAACGATGCGCAACCTGGTGCGCATATCTTTGACTCGAAGAATTAAGCTGACAATGAGTATTGTCTAAAAAAAAATCTTGCACATATTCGTGCCGGTGTTTGATGAATCTCGATATTGGAAAAGGTCATTTCGACCATTCGGCACAAAATGAGAGTATGATTTTGATGGTTATTATAACATATCTTGACTTACTTTAACATTGGGTCGGTTCTCAATTTTTCGAGAACGGTCGTATAAGGTACACCAAGAACACGGTCAATTATGTGGATAATTCCATTGGTTGCGGCAATATTAGCCGTTATGACAGTTGCGTTTACACCACCTCCTTCCACCGTTACCGTCTGACTGCCGTTAGGTCCGGTTATTACGTTGAAGTAGAGGTTCTTCCAATTTGCCGCGGTCTGTACCTGGAAAGTGGAAGCAGTTAACGTTAAAGAAAACGTTCCATCTACATGACAAAGAATCGACTCGCGAGATAATCCACCTTTGGATTGTTATCTCTTTCTTCTTCCTTTTACGGTCTCGCTTTCTCCCTCATCTCCTTCCTATTCTCCACTCTCCCTCCAAGTATTCCTTTTTATTCCTTCCAATTTGCAATTCGAATGAATTAAATGGCGCAAACAAGTGGCAAGAGATCAAAGACTCGGACAAGGAACTACTTAATTAGTATTGAATGAAGTTACATATGGTTTTTTTTTAAATTCAACTGTATGTATTTTACGGAACTCATTAAAAGTTCATTTCTAACTTCTTCCAGAGAATGTCGAGAGAGATTACAAATTGTTTCCGATTTTTGGCTTTATATGTTGTCAACAAGTAGCTCCGAATATATAGTTTCCTACTTACAGTTACATACATATACACACATGTATGTATTCACATATCATTTTTAATATTATTTTACAACTGTGTCTGAAAATGAGTATATAATTTTCAGTAAAATTATGTAAAAATTATAAAAATTTAAAAAAAATTAGTATATAAATATGAATACTCATGCTTCTTTGTACAATATCAGTGACGTATGCAAAATTTTGCACAATATCTAAAAAATGAGTTTTCAATAGTATTGCCTTGTTAAAAAAGTCGGGTGCGATGGAAAATGTGTCATAGTTTTTCTCAATTCATTATTTTTTTGAAGTTAAACTATTCTACAAAACTCCTAAAATACAATCTCCTTCTGCAATATTAATTCGGCATTGTTAGTCTACGGCAGTGTTAGGTGCGTATGTGATTCACATCACTCATTTGACTGATTGTTTTAAGTCCATCCTCCTCTGGAATGCGTTGCCGGCACCAAAAGACCGAAAATTACCAATTTAATTTACTTAGCGATCGTAAGGCATGGGCTGGAAAAAACAATCGTCGTAAAGTTTGCGAAAAAGGGGAAAATGACACAGAACTATCAATATTACTAGCGCTGGTCTTTTCTATTCGTTATCTATGGAAAAACTTTTAACTATAAAATAAAAACGACTATCTCGTAGAAAATTATCCAGGATTTTTTTTCCTTGTTCAGCTATCTCTATGCGCACCTCAAATCAATAAAAAATGGAATGCGAAAAAGACGTGCAAAAAAAGAGCGTCGCAACAATGAAACGTGTAAAAAAACACGAAGCCATATGGACGAGCATTTCGCATATTAGGAAAATAAATCGTATGACTGATTCCTTTTTTTCATATCAAAGCGATTTCATTCAACAATGCACTCAATAACGAGTGGACCATTGTCCATCCGGTGTCGGCGCTTTTTTCACGCCTGCAAAAATGCACCAGTGAATTTCCGCTGTTTCGGAATTCGAAGAGAAATGGATAAAACAAATGCGCCTAATTAATAAAAAAATGTATATCTATATACACGTGACAGCCATTCATTTGGGTGTTTGACCACATTTTCCCCTCGTTCAAAATCAATTTTGAATTCGTTTACGCATTTTTGGGACTCGACGTGGGAATTGAAGCGAAAACACGTAAACAAAAACTCTCGTTATACGCAACGGGGGAAATCTCTTTGCTCGTTGACGGATAACGGCTATACCATATAACGATCGCTTTTCATGATCGACCCAGAGAGAGTTGCAACAACAACGACATCCCGTAAATTCAGCGGTTGCGTATTTTAACTTAACAATAATAGACATCTAGATGTCAACGTAGAATAATGGGAATGCCCTTCCTTTCCAATGTGTATTGATATTTTCAATACTTATGATCACGTTCGTATATTGAGTACAATACTACTATCATTGCATTCGCATTTTCGATAAAAATTGATATAAACATTCGCGTACGAAGGAAAAATTGCTCTCGAAAAAATGAAACTTTATTCACTACAATAAATATTTAAGCAATGCTACAAATTTCCTTGAATTTTAAATTCGGATGGTTTCCAAGCTTAGGTACGTATAACTTTTTTCGTAATAATGCATTAGAAGAAAAAAAGTCCCCCGAAAAGAGAAACATCGCTTACCCCATTTGATCCATGGAATTTTATGAATTATTCCAAAAATCGTATATATTTTCGAAAAAATACGAATGAACTAAGCGACATTTTTATAGAGATTTTCCCGTTCGCGAGATGTGCGAAAGTTTCTCGCACATGCGCCCGCGCATTGTAAAGTTACTCGTGAAAGCCTTGGGCTACTCAATTCCTCGGCAAACCGTTTCTCTCTGTCTCGCTCTCTCAAATGTGTGTGTGTGTGTGTGTGTGTGTGTGAGAGAGAGGGAGAGAGAAACAGGGTTGTGAAGAATTTTTCACGATGACGGGATGTTTATCGAGCGTCGTCTCTGCGACGAGCTTCCTCGATCGTAAAGCGATGCGAATATCTTTCACGCTGATTCCTGACGCCGAAGGTGGTCTCATGAATTTTCTTTCACGCAGCCGAACCGATTTCCGGCTACTTTTCGTCAGTCTATTTGCATAGCCCTTTCACCCTCTCGTTCTCTTTGTCCCTCTCTCCCTTGCCGCGTAAAAACGTGCGGGCGAAAAGTAATTCAACGTTCGGGAAATGCGACGGAATAGACTCGGTTTTTCCTATCGACTGTAGATATGCAAATTCGTCCTTTCTATAAAATAGCTTTTCGGACCACTCCACCATCCATTGAGCTGAATTTGTGGTCGGACTTGTACGACTCGACTGTAATGTTGCAAGCATTAGTATAGTGATCACTTATAGGTACTGCATAATTTTCGCTGGGCCTCGGTTGGAAATTCGCATGTTTCATTTCGGAATTTTCAGTTATGGATCTCTAATGAGTACTCATTCGAAATAATCATGTTCTGAATATAACATGGATTCAATTAAGATGTATGTGGACGCTAAAAAGGTCCAGACGCAGAAAATTTAATTTGGTTTGAGCAACAAATTTACAAAAAAAGTGCATAGCATGTATAGCTGTATAGTGCATAGCAAAATAGTTTAGAATCATTTTTCCGTGTTCATATATTTATAGGAGGAATTTCTTCAGCGCCGAAAATCCGATTTTCATTTGATTTTCACCCCCACAGAAGGGTGGGTTCGGGAAGTTGAAAATCGTTGCCAATTGTTTCGTGACTTTCCTTAGACACTAGGAACATACGGCGCAAATAAATTTAAAAATATGAATATGTCTTGAGCGCCTGAGATACGATTTTTTCCATCTTTCACTCCCCGATAAGGGTGGGTTTTGGAAGTTTAAATTCGTTGCCAATTTTTTCGTGGCTTCTCTTACGGACTAGAAACATACGGCGCAAATAAAAAAATTGAGAATGTCTTTAGCTCCTGAGATACAATTTGTTCCAACTTTCACCCCCCGATAAGGGTGGGTTTCGGAAGTTTAAAATCGTTCCCAATTTTTTTGTCGCTTCCCTTAGGCGCTGAGTAATTATGACGCAAGTAAAAAAAATTAGAATGTCTTTAGCCGGAAATACGATTTTTATTCAACTTTATGAGGAGGGTGGGTTCCGGAAGTTGAAAATCGTCGCCAATTTTTTGTGGCTTTCCTTAGGCACTAGAAACATACGGCGCAAAGGAAAAAGTTGAGAATGTCTTTAGCGCCGGGGATACGATTTTTTCCAACTTTCACCCCCCGATAAGGGTGGGTTGCTGGAGTTTCAAAGCGTTGCCAATATTTGTGTGGCTTTTCTTAAGCGTCAAGTAATTATAGCGCAAAGAAAAAATTAAGAATGTCTGTACCGCTCGAGATATTAATTTTTTTGTCGCTTCCCTTAGGCGCTGAGTAATTATGACGCAAGTAAAAAAAATTAGAATGCCTTTAGCCGGAAATACGATTTTTATTCAACTTTCACCTCTGGAGGAGGGTGGGTTCCGGAAGTTGAAAATCGTCGCCAATTTTTTGTGGCTTTCCTTAGGCACTAGAAACATACGGCGCAAAGGAAAAAGTTGAGAATGTCTTTAGCGCCGGGGATACGATTTTTTCCAACTTTCACCCCCCGATAAGGGTGGGTTGCTGGAGTTTCAAAGCGTTGCCAATATTTGTGTGGCTTTTCTTAAGTGTCAAGTAATTATAGCGCAAAGCAAAAATTAAGAATGTCTGTACCGCTCGAGATATTAATTTTTTAACTTTCAACACCCTAATAAGGGTGGATACTGGCCTCCCAGTTTTTTAAAACGTTTTGTAGGGTCTCTACAGATATTCTAGAGTTAAAATGGACACGGAAAAGGAAATACATTTTTTTAAATGCAATTTCGTTGGAATCCAACTTAGTTGTGTAGAACTAAGACTGATGTAAAAGTTTTCGTACAGACTTAATATAATCTTGAAGCATCCGCGATCATGTTCCATCTTCAGTAATGCGGGCAAAGAACCGTTTTTATAATTAGCTTCTTTCTAGCACTGAACGAACTTGTCCCCTGCATTGCGTAACAACTTTCGAGCATGTGCATTCCAAACCTTACCACGGAGTTTTTTTTTTCTAGTGTATGTTCCTAGTGAGGAGAGCCTGCGTCTTTGTTTGGGTTCGAAATTTAACATTCATCTACTTTATGAGAGGTCATAGTTACATTGCAGCGGATCGTCAACGTAATCGCGGAGCGCGTTGCAGCGAATAGTGAGTATATCTGGCAGAAACGCCATCCAAACGTGTGAGGGACTGCAGAAAACTGCAGTTTTGGAAACCTGACAATTCGTGAGATAGTTTGAGAGCAGTCACGACTTCGGGAATACCGTGGACGCCAACAGCAGCTACATTTGGCAAGAGAGTCCTATTGACCAAATGTTCTCAAAATTCCCATAAGTGTCGACTGCATGCCGAGGCTTTTATAATTTGTACTATATTGATAATGATAATAATAATAACATTGCCCTTCCCATATGAACAACCTAAAAAGCGATGACTTGATTTTCCAAATGTTTTACAAGAAAAACTCTCATGGCTTGAATTTCAACAAAATATTCAGATATAAACAATTCTGGAGAGGCTTTTTGATATCGCCCAGAAGTGACGTTTACCTTGGCAGCAAATGAACAGAGCAATCTCTCACATTTACGAAACGCACAACGCTTCTAAATTAGCATATTCGGGATAGAGCAGGCTCGGGTGGCTTAAATTGTGCTAAATGCAAATTTTGCTGCATTCGAGTAGTATTCGTTCACCCGGTTTTATTATTTCAGTGAAAATAACCTCACGCCCTATATCTATGTACATATATTAAGTAATAAGTGACTTAGTAAGTTATAAGTGGAAACGCTTAACTATAAACGATTGAGCGCTTCGGTGAGGCGAGTGCTAAGGCTTTTGCAATTATAATGTTTTATGTAAAACTTATTGTGAAACAAGAGTAGTATGAAACGTTTGCACAGGAATACGCGCTTTTTTCTACGCTCTCGTCCGTTCATTTAACAGCTCCAAACATACATAACTCGCCACCCTGTGTCTGCCCGGAAAAAGGGCCCCCGGTGCTCGGTGGAAAGATAAATAAATAAATTCGTTGGAAAATAAACGAAAAAAAACGTGTCGCTGGACTCATGACCGGGCAGAGAAAAGAAGAATGAGCGCGTGGGAGAAAGAGAAACGAAAAAGAAAAAAATGCAGCGGAAAGTCGCTGGATAACGTTTATCTTTTTGCGCACAATTCAAAGTTTTTGTTGTGGCTGTCGTGGTTTTTTTGCATTTTGATTTTTTGTCGAGTGGACAAACGTTAAATCCTATGCTTACCACTCTCGTTATATTTTTGACTAAAGTCTAGGATCTTTGACCAAGGCCAATATATTTGTTCACGTTAGCCGCGAGTTTTCTTGTTCGAGATACCTTCCATATTTTCATTGGCCTTGAGTGTTTCAGAACAAAGTTGTGTATAACGAGGATAACTAAAAGAAAAAACCACGAAGCGCGTTACTCGTGTGAATACGATTTTTCTTTCACACCGTCAATCGTCGATCATCGTTCAGTGGAAAAACACAAAAACGTAAAACATTATTTTTGCGCGTTAAATACAGAATTTTATGCGTTTATGTGACGGCATTGCAATCGCGGGAGATTAGGAAGACACAAGCCACATCCGTTTCAGGAGGAACAGATTTTCATAGGGTTTTATTAAAAACATCGACGGAAAACGTCGTCCGATCAGGCTGCTCCGCTTGCACAGCAGAGGGAACAAAATATTTCTTCTCGAACAGTGGGAAAAAGATTCAAGAAAACTGGCCCTAAAGTATCTAAGGCTCGAATGACACCGTGATTATCTGAAGAAAACGCCAGAAAGCACGCTTCTTTTTAGCACTGAACGAACTATGAGCCAAAAAAGTATCAACATCATTCCGAGGAAAATGGCTTGAAAATAATATGGTCCAACGAATGCAACTTTCAAGTAGGCTAATTTATTGTTGTATATTTATAAGCCAAAATCCTTCAGCATAATTCATGTTTTGCAAGTGATTTGAATTTTTTAAGGAATACACATTTTTAAATGTTTACAGGTTTTTGACGCTGCTGGTGCGAGCTTCCTGAGACGAAGAGTAGGTGAAGAATATCGTCTAGGGTGTGTGGTACCAACCATAAAACATGGAGGAGACAGGGTCATCGTATAGGGTTGCAAGGTGTGTGGGCAAAATGTTTGTGTGTAAAGGGCGCATGGATTCGAAAAAGCACATAAATGTACTCGACAACGGAATGATACCTTCTGTTCCGAAGATTTTCGGAAATGGTAATACGGAAACTATGAAAATCCAACAAAATAATGCATCCCGGCAGAAATCTCCCACAACCATAAGGCAATTTGTTAAAAATGAGGTGGACGTTCTCCAATGACCGGCACAGACTCCGGCGCATAACCCCATTAAACATGTATGGGCTATTCTGAAGCGAAACAGTCGGAACCGGATTGTAACATCGAAAGAAAAGTGTATCAGAAAAGGGTTTCAACAAGAATGGAAAAATATAGACTCCGAAGTGTGTCTTAACGGGTTATACGCAGTTAGAAATAAAAAAAAAAGGATTTTTTTAAATTGCATTTTCGGAATGTACAGCATATTCCCTGAAAATTTCGGAATTGAACGGAATGTTCAGCATATTCCCTGAAAATTTCGAATCGATTCAGCGAATATTCTCGGAAATACACACATATTTGTAAGGACGCTCGGAGCGCTACAAAGTTGACTGTTGAAACTTCAAACGCGTTTTTCTCAAAACGGTGTTTTCAAAGTCGGTGAGCACGATTTCTCAAAAACGGCTCAACCGATCGGTCTGCAATTTTAACACAACCTTCTCAGATATATTCTTTAGGTATTGACCGAAGGCATAAGATTTCCGATAATTATTTCTATTTTTTTTAACGATTTAACGAAATAAATTTGGTCGAAAATCGAAATTGTTTCTTTCCGGAGCCACCATTTTGTTAAAAATTAAAATTTCGACTATTCCTTCGATCAAAACCTACATTCATCTATCCCCTAAAAGAATCTTTTTGGTTTTTTTCATTTTAGATAATCCAAACCCGAGATACTTTGCTCACCGCCGGACACTTTTTTTCGGGGATCTCCAGGAGACTTCCTACAGGAGCAATGTTAATGAATATTTTTGAAAAAAAAAATGGCGCTCTCAAGCTAAAAGGTGCCACTGCACTGCCTAATACATTTCATTTTGCCCAAATGAAACCCTTTTCCAGAAAAAATTCGTGAAAGCACGACTTTTTTTGGCCTTGCAATTACGTATAACGCCTTAACGCTCTATGCACAACAGGGATGCTGCAGTCATCAAGGCCAAGGTGGTCCAACCAAATATTGATTGGTGGTATTACCGTCTAGAAACTTCAAAAATCAATTTTTTTTCTTCATTTTCTTATAGTTTGGGGTTCTGATAATGTGTCCCGAAAATATTCATTTGAAATTCGTAGAACTCCCATAGTTACGAATGCGGTGCGTTGGGGCGCGGCAGGTAGTCATCCCCTCAACCGTTGTCTGTATTGTATAAAGGCTTGGGGAATTTCCCTATCCCTTGCAGTCCAATACCCAAGGTACCCTTACAAATAGTCCATATACTTTTGAGCTCTGCAAAGCTCGGTCAGTACACTGTGGCAAAAACACCATAGATATTGCTAATTATTTAGCTGTCGTCATTTCTAATGAAGGATTCAAGCAAATCCTAAAAATTATGGATGTATTAGGAATCAAAATCGGCCCCAATGTAAAACAATACGCAGAGTGTAGAGACAACGAGCGTATACAACGGTCCAACAGACGGGCGTCTACCGCATCTGAAGGGGCGCGGACCGCCAGAAGAGAAGCGAGGGCGGCTCAATGTTCTTTTCCTTAAGCTGAAGAAGGTATAGCTGATTCTTTTTTTGAAGCTCTATGGTCCCGGTATAGTTGATTAAGGGCAAGTTACTCAAATCAGTTGTTATACAAACTTAAGGCAAACTTTAAACGCGGTTTTCTCGAAACGACATTTTTCAAGTCAGGCGCACGTTTTTCTCAAAAACTATCGGACGGATTGACTTCGGGTTTTGCACACATTTCGAGGGAACCTTCACCTGCAATCTGAACTGGAATGATACCGATAGCTTGAATATTTTAGCCCCGCTCTCGGGTTTTAGTTGACGATTTTCCGGGAAAATTAAACCTTAATTTACAAACAGCTGGTATTCCGATAAAAAATGCGTACTTACTTAGTTCTAGTTCAGACGATAACTACATTCATATAGATTTTTAAAAAGCTTGTTCTTCTGTTTCAGACGACTAGGATCGCCGCAACCTCTGCGCCCGATTGGACGAGCGTCTCACGACCTACATAACAGCGCATAACCTGTATAACCTGTATAGATTTCGATGAAGTATTTCATAAAACTTTGCGTTGCTACTTGAAACATGTCTTAATATGCGTAAAAAAAACCCTTGGCACTGTAGGTTGGATAGTTCTCGCAAAAATTAATTCCAAAAAATTACTCATAAACAAGCTTCTACACGGTAATACCGCCTTAAATTCAACGTAAATCATTACTGAACATGCGTATGTATTATTATTTTACTCATTCTAATGTTATCCCCGAATATGCAGAATTCTGTGAGGTGAGACCCAATACTTTTGGCCAAGGCTCTTTATACCCTTGTTGCTCTTCTATATTATATTTTACCTGCCGAATTACTAATGGATTAAAGCTATTTTAGAAATCATGCTTCAGTCTCGTAAGTCATTGGAGTGTCGCTACTTTCCCGGATTTTATATTTTTCAACAATATATTGAAAAACACGAAGAGCGTCAAAAACATATTCGACAACAATTTCGGTTGAAAAAATCTCTAGTTGTGTGAATTTCGTGAACAAATTTTGAGCAATAGATATTGTTGATGTGCTGGTAAATTTCTCCAAGCTTTACTCGTCTTCTGCATTTTTCGCTAATCCTGATATTAATGGTTATAATGATGATATTGATTTAGGAAGTCTTAAGATAATCTTCTACTCCAGAATCGTAAGAAAAATGTTTCTTTTCTATGGCTTACAGCGTAGGATCTAAAGAATATTCGTGTAAAACAATATAGCGACATCCGTAGAAATGGTGATGCTGTAATAATGCAACAAGCGGTACAAAAGAATAAGCGATCCGGGAAAACATCGTCAGGCGTCTAGAAAGAAGCCCGGACTACCACGGGACAAAGATTTGTTATATGAAACAAAATATGCTTTATGGCGTAGAAGTAGCAGATTAATAGTACGGATTATCTCACAACCGACTTTTTCTTGAATCCCCATTAAATCCGTTCTAAACATTTTAAACACATTTTCCCGAAACTATTTTATTAAGCTAGGGATTCTTTTATATCAAAAAGTAAACTTATAATCGGCTTTACAATCCGCGTATACCTTCAGTGGATCTAACGGTATTGCACAAATCAACTATATCTATCAAACAAAAATCTGACGGATGTTTCGTGGTCATTGAAAGACCAAAGAAGATCGGAAAACGATGGTCATTTAAATAGTAGTGTAATTTTTTTGTTTCTTGAGCTTCTAGACTAGAATATCTATAAATATAAACAAAAAGGACACCGGCATGCTGGTCTAATGGTTAGCGTGCTGGGCTCTGAACCATCACATCGGGAGGTCGCGGTTTCGAATCCCAGTCTCGTAGTCTCGGAGAAAAAAAAACGGTACGTGTGTTGTATGATTGTAGCCCGTGATTTATTTCTCGACGAAACGCGACTAGTAGTCTAGTAAAAGAGACGAAAACCCAGCACTTTTCAGCGTAGAATATGAATGTTTGACTGAAGGTGGATGGTTGCATACTGAAAGTAACCCCAATAAAATGTTGCCCCTCAACTCGCTCCAACCCTGAGAAATAGGGGTTGAAAACTTGAAACTCGTCGTACCTCGATAATTAATAGCCCGATCAAAGTCTGTTTCACGGAAAAGTTGTTTTAGTACAGTCGTGCTGTCGCTGAAAAACCCCGGAATCGGAGAAAATTAGAAGAAGCCTAGTTTTTTGACAGGTGATTTTGTAGGTGCCGCGGGTGCTAAATCCAAGTTTGCCTAGAAATCGGGGTGTAGAGCTTTTTTTAGGGGATGAAAGGAGATGGGGGTGGATTAATGCCAAACTACAACCCCTACGACGTCGGCGCCGTGAGACAAAATGTGCAGAAAAATCCGGGCTTTAGTTTTGTCCACAGCGCCGAAGTCGTGAAAGTTCATTTTGGGGGTGAGTCACCTCTCAAAAAACTAGCCTTCTTCTAATTTTTTCCGATTCCAATATACAGCACGACTGTACTATTTGGAATAATGAAATTCGTATAAAGTTATCTGACGTCTAAACCCCTATCTTTGAAAATAGCGGCACAAAAACGATACGAAAATTCGCGGTTGATGCGTGTGCTAGCGGAGTAGACATATCGCTGCGTTCTTGTCTGGGTCAGTGGTCCTCTCGTGTTTTCGTGTTGCTATTTTCAAAGATAGGGGATTGGACGTCAAATAACTTTATACCCCGTGAAAAATTTGCTGGCTCTTAATATGCGGCCTACGCTTGGTACGATATTCAGCACCAACCACTAATACCCAGTGTTGGTCCTTTATACGGGCCAATGATTTGGCCATGATTCTGCCAGTGCTCATTTGAAGCATGGCAAACCAACGAACACCCAACCTTGGGCCAAGTATCGATTACCAACTGTGAGCCAACTATCGGGTTCCAGTGTTGGCCCCGAACATGGGCCAATCGGTTGATCATGGGTTTGCCAGTCTCGAATTGAAGCTCGGTACACCATCGAAGAGCCAACGCTCGGTCAGTACTAATTAATGACTGTCGGCCAATTGTCGGGGCGAGCGCAGGCCCTGAGTCTGAGCCAATCGTTTGGCCGTGGTTTTGCCAATGCTTATTTTTAGCATGGTAAACTGACGAATTGCCAATCCTAGCCCAACACTGGCTTTGAACGGTATAGTCCGTACATATATACAAGAATGCTTTTTTACGTATATTATTGTTATATATTTTTGAATTATCGCTGCATACAATTTTCTACGTCCTGTGATAGTAAAAACTCATAATTACTGTTATCTGAAATTCACTTTATTAAAAATAAAATTGATTTATACCAAAGGTTTGTTGTGTATTAAAAAAATTCCGAGTTATTATGATAGTATTAAGAAACGCTAGTATTTACAGCAGGTTAGGATCAGAGGCAACGAAACAAAAAGACAAGTAGATAGTGAAACAAATTTGGAAACATTCCACGAACAAGTGATTGTGCATAACGATGTTAGTGAATCTAATTATTCTTTCGATGAGCAATCATCGAGCACAGTAACTTGTGAATCTGATCGATTGTTGGCTAAGCATTGGGTTGTTTTGACGGCCCTACACTGGGCCAACACTAGCTCGAATATTGCGCCAATAATATGAAGCCGACCTTAGCCCTACTATGGGCCGGCGATCACGCCAACCGTCAGCCAATGATCGTGATCTCTTTAGCCCAATGTTGGGCCAATACCCGGCCAACTGTTAGGATTTCCGGTAAGCCTACTATTGGCCAACCGTACATGCCAGCGTTGGGCTGAAGAGATCACTCCTACCGTGGCGCAACACTAAGCTTGTAGTGCTGCCGTTCATCGGCCAATGGTAGAATGTGATTGGCGAGACGCTGGCTCGAGGTTGGGTCGGTTGCGTCGTTTTCCACGGGACGTATTTTATTATTCCAAACGATTTTTGTTTAAAACCTTTTTTGATCGGGCTATTACCTATCGAGATACGGCGATGTTTAAGTGTTCAATCCCTATTACTCAAGGTTGGGGCGAGTTGAGGGGCAACATTTTATTGGGGTTACTTTCAGTATGCAACCATCTACCTTCAGTCACAAATTCATATTCTAAGCTGAAAAGTGCTGGGTTTTCGTCTCTTTTACCGGACTATAGCTCCGAAACTGGGAAGCGAACCTGGGACCGGCTGTATTGGTATAGGTGTTCCGCAGTTTCTCTATGCCCATGGCAGAAATGCATGGTGAATGTGATACAGAGGGGGAAGTTGGCTGTGGCTGCAAGGTGGAGATGAGTAGTCGAACGTGGGCGGGAATGTAGTAAAAGGGAGGACCCCGTACCATGGAATCTACAATAATAAAAAAATATAAGCAAAAAGTGTGAAAAATAGATATTTAAATAATGAATATTCTACCGGTGAAAAAAAACTCCCGTAAAACCCCTCGAACTTGTCGTTTAGATTGGAAGGCTGCCTTGAGCGTCCCTCCAGGCAAGACAGGTGCATTTACACCCCCACCTAACCCATTTTGAGTACAAATAATGTTTATATATTTTATGTTGTGATACGGGTTTATATCGAGAAAAAAGGACGCGCATATTGAGATAAATAAAACATCCGCCAATGACTATCAGTACTTACCACAGATTTTATTTTTAAGGCTTTCACGGTCACTATTATTATCACATAAATGAATTGCCAATGCTTTGCAAACTTTACAGCTTGTATCATCACGAGTAGCTAAGTTACGGTCATGTATAAGACGTATCAGAGCTCTCTGCGCTGACGAGACACATTGGCAATGTCCTGAAACTTAACATCGCTATGACCTAATCTCACTCAACGTGGCATGACCCAATTGTATTTCGCTGTTTCGTCCTCTATATCAACTCGTAGTCACGCTAGTTGTACTACCTATCGCCACAGTTGAGTTTAAAAAAACAATATCGCATTTAGGCGGCCCCCCGTATGCGGATCTTCGCCATTACGCTTTTCTGTGCGTCTAACGTCACACGTTGAATTCCGTCAGTATGAAATTTTTATTATATGAAATATAGATTATGTCGGGAAAAAAGTAAGAAAAGGAAAAGGAGTCGGACTGGGGGTAAGGATACCCTAGAAAAATTATATCATCTATTGAAAAATGAGGCCAGAACGCGCGGCATGTCGCCGCCAGAGAAGCGAGGTCACCGTCGCGAGCGAGCGAGTTCTTCGGAATCCGAAAAAGAAAATCGGACGTCTAGAAGACATCGTAAATCTCGTAGCAGATCCCGAGCGAGTTCCCTGAGGCACAGTTACGACTATGACGATGGTGAGCATAGCCCGAGAGGCCTGTCACATCGTGGTCGCTCCAGACCGGACCGGAGACAAAACTCAAACTCCCGGAGTATGAGCATCAAGGGTGTCGGAACTCCAAAACGTACTCGGGATGACCTTGACGAGGGCGATCATAGCCCGCGAGGCGTGTCACCTCGTGGTCTCCTACTGGCAAGGACGGTGAGCGTTTCGAGTGAGGAACGTCACGTCGTGCTTCTAGGTAGGTTAAAACTTGCTATCTTTCACACAGGGAACCTGGCCCATCCGATAACCCTGGAGAACGATAAGGACAAAACCTTAAAGGACCAAAGCGCTGAAAATATCAAGACGCTGGTACTCGACGGCGATAAAATCGAGGCATCTACCGACGAGGCTCTCGACGAAGCGGTTCTCGCTCTTCTCGGAGGAGATCCGATGAAAACTGACCAACCTGGCCCGGCTATAAATTCAGCGGTTGCCGAAATCTGGTCGAAAATTATAAAATCGGGCTTATCAAAGGACACTAAAGAGGATCTAATAAAAAAAAGTAGCCGTCGGCTGAGATCTGTGCAGTCCTAAAGGCACCGGGACTTAATCCCGAAGTAAAATTAGCTATGAGCGTTACAGCTACTCGAAAGGACTCATATCAGGCAACTGCTTACACCCAATTGAATGCCGGGATAGCAGCTATCGGGCTCTGTTTAACTGAGATCCTCAAACAGGAGAAAGCTGGCGAGAGTCATCACAAGGCGTAGCTGATCACTTTCCTGAGTGATGCGGGAAAAATGCTTACAGACTTACACCACGAGGTATCGCTGACACGAAGGTCGTTCATTGTCCCAGGTCTTAACCCGTGATAAAAGCGATTGCGGACGATGGCGCAGTGGACACCTTACTATTTGGCGAAGGCTTTGCTGCCAAACTTACAGCGGCCGAAGCAGTAGAAATATCGGGCCTGGACTTCGCAAAGACCGGAAAGCCAACGCCCGAGACTAAAGAAGCCCAGGCAGCAACATCCAGGCCTCCTCAGGGCGGGAGGTACTGGTACAGCGGGTCGTCCCAGAATTTAAACTCGAGGGACCTCTCCCGGAGAAACCAACAAAATTTCCGACAGGAGAGACCGAAGCCCCGGTATCAGCCCATCCAACGAAAGAACGGGCCCCGGAAATAGAGGTGAGTCGAATCGCGGGGCGTCTTCAACAATTTAGGCGAGGGTGGGTAAAATTTACGTCCGATCGCTTCTCTCTTCGATGCGTTAAGGGGTATGAAAGTCCTTTTACCCCTGAGGTTTACCAAAATGACGCTCCCAGTGAGCCTAAGTGGTCCCTATATGAGCAAATCCATCTGGACAATGCCATAAGTGACTTACGAGAAAAAGGAGCGGTTTCCCCGTGCGAACCATCCGAAGGACAATTTATATCGTCGTACTTTTTAGCGGATAAATCGTCAGGGGATAAAGATTCATGTTGAATTGGCGCAAATTAAATCGGTTCATATCACCTCGTCACTTTAAGGTGGAAGATAGACGAACGGTCCTCCGACTGTTGTCGGAAAATTGGTTCCTGGCATCAATCGATTTGAAAGACGCATATTTCCTGATCCCGGTCACGCAAAAACACAGAAAATTCTTGCGATTAAGCTATAAAGGAACAATGTTTGAATTCAACTGTCTGCCCTTCGGATTGTGCACTGCACCATACGCGTTTACAAAACTGTTAAAGCCGGTAGTTCAGTTTCTCAGAGCCAGCGGATCAGCGGATCAGAGCCAGCGGATTTATATCAGTGGTATATATAGATGACATCCTGCTAATGTCGAGGTCCGAAGCTGAATGCCTAAAGAATGTCGACTAGACGAGTCATATCTTTGAGTCACTGGGGTTCATACTAAATCGTAATCAATGCCAATTAACACCAAGCCAGCAATGTCAATACCTGGGCTTCATCTTTAACACCCAGAAAATGGCAGTTTCACTGACTCAAAAGAAACGAGAATCGATGCTAAAATTAGCGTCGTCCTTCCGGAATAAGAAGAAATGAAAGATTCGAGATTTCGCTCAGTTCATCGGAGTCCTTGTAGCAGCAAATCCAGCTTTTAGTTATGGGTAGCTATGTACCAAAGAATTCGAACGCGAAAAGTTCAGGGCACTCAAGAAAGTAGATGACAACTTTGATAAATATATGAGCCTCAAGAATGGTCTGAAACCAGACTTAGATTGGTGGACCAGAAATATTATGTCAGTAAGCAACCCTATCGGGTCATATACGTGCGAGATAGAAATATTCACGGACGCGTCTCGCTCTGGATGGGGAGCATTCGGCAAGGGGGCGAAGGCCCATGGGTGCCCGAGTGGAAAACGTAACTCATCACCGCCTAGCCACTAGCTAGTAAAGTAATGTTTCGAATCGCCATTAGCTAGCCATCTTAGCGATTGACTACCCAGCCTTGTAACGCTTTGGCCCTCTAGTGACTGAATACAAAAAATTAGGTGACGATTAGATAAAAAATATTTGCGGCTATATATTTATATTTTCGAGATTTTTTTGCCCATTATTTACATCATCGAACCCTTTTACGATATTCTTCGTTCTTCATTAATTAGGGTTATGATACTTGCGCTGTAAATATATTAATGGTTCAATTTTAAATTATCTCAGACAAACGCTTGTGCCGTAACGTGGTTTCGATTCCGGGACCTCTGGGTGATACGTTGTGACGTTGTCCACTGAGCCAATTCTACTCGTTTAATTTCTGAATTTTCTTATCGTCTACATACGTTACACTACACAATGTCAGATTATTGAAAAATTGGTGGATTAACAAATGTAAATAACATTATCGGATCAATGACTCAATTGCGTTCGCATTGAGAGCGATAATCGCATAGAATTACATAACCTTAAATTGTATTTGTCCGATCATTTATTCCGGCTAGTGCGGCCGCAGTTGGGAAGTGTTGGCTAGGTCATCGCGATATACCGACTTCAGGATTTTATTCATTTGCAACGTCATCTGTAACTCAAATTGCTTAAGCAACCATGAGCCAGTCGCTCGATGGAACTACACGTATTCAGATAACCACACTTTGTCATTTGTGACCAAGATCGGCTGGGCAGTGACTAGCCAAGGGGTGCACAGCCGCATAGCTGGCTGGGTCATGGCGAGATACCTACTTGCAAGTAGGTATCTCGCCATGAGAATGCTTGCATTCGCAACGCCATCTGTAACTCAAGTTGCTTAGCCAGCCATGAGCCAATCGTTCGATAGAACTACACGTAGTCACATAACCACACTTTATCATTCGTGACCAGTCTCGGCTGGGCAGTGACTAGCCAAGCGGCGCATAGACACAGTTAGCTAGTGTTGGCTAGGTTATGGCGTCGTGCCCACTTGAGAATTTTTTTCTTTTGTAAAGCCATCTAAAACTCATATTAGCTAGTCAGCCATGAGCCATTCGCTCGATGGAACTATACGTAGTCGCATAATCTCACTTTGTCATTTGTGACCAAGATCAGACGGGCAGTGACTAGTCAAGGGCTGGATAACAAAACATTCACAATATTACTAGCTCATAGCGAGCCAACCATTGGTCAGTTCGTATGAGCTCAATTGGGTGAGCCAGTTACTAGGTCGTAACTCAGACAGGCTAGAACAATTTCTACTCGGGTGGTGGAGCTTAGACGGGCAAGAACACCATATTAACTTTTTGGAATTACTATCAGCCTTTTACGGCCTCAAATGTTTTGCAAGTAAACATCGAGGGTGCGAAATCCTGCTCAGGATAGACGACACCACAGCGATATCATACATAAACAGGATGGGAAGCGTGCAGTACCCAAAACTCAGCAACTTGTGTAAAAGCATCTGGAAATGGTGTGAAGAGCGCGAAATGTGGATACTTGCCTCATATACCTGTTCTAAAGATAATGTAGAAGCCGATAAAGAGTCGAGAATCGTACTCCGAGAAACGGAATGGGAACTAAGCGATGAGGCATTTAATACAATACGATGAAAACTCGGCAAATTCGACGTAGACCTCTTCGCGTCATACGTAAACGCGAAATGTCGGACGTTTATCTCATGGCACCGGGATCCGGACGCAATCGCAATAGATGCGTTTACTGTTTCATGGTCGGACTATTACTTTTACGCCTTTCCCCCATTTTCAATGGTATTACGAGTATTGCAAAAAATCCAAATGGATAAGGCGGAGGGGGTAGTGGTCGCTCCCTACTGGCCGGCCCAGCCCTGGTTTCCCCTATTTAAATCTTTAATAGTATCGGAAGAAATCATTGTAGAGCCACACGAGAACTTGCTTACCTGCCCTTTCAGAGGCTCATACCCACTGGACACGACGCTTATCCTGGTTGCCGCTCGCTTATCAGGCAAGCGTTTTCGCTAAAAGGTGTCCCGGACGATGCATCGATCATTATGATGGAATCTCTGTCGGAGGGAACCATCAGGCAATGCAACAAAGCGCTGCGACTTTGGTGGATATTTTGTCAAGAAGAATAAGTTTCTCCGTTCGACTACTCCGTTGCTCGAGCGCTACAATTCTTTGCATCCCTCGCCGGTAAAGTAAAATCTTATAGCACGCAGAATATGTACAGATCGGCAATTTCCCTCCTATCGTCAAATGAGCTGAGAAAAGATCCAAGAATCCTAAGGTTTTTCAAAGGTATAGCGGTAGCGAAACCGCAAACGCCGAAATATCCGATGATCTGGGACCCAGATCCAGTCCTAAAATACTTAGGGACACTATATCCCAACACGGAGTTATCACAGGATAACCTCACGAAGAAATTAGTGACACTGCTTGCCCTGACTACCGCACAGCGCGTCCAAACACTGTCGCTGATAAAAACGGAGAATATCACGATAACGGGGACGCTGGCTCAAATAAAAATACCGGATCGCACGAAAACGTCCGGACGAAATAGGAGTCAGCCTCTTATGAGTATTCCCTTTTTCGAGGAAAAACCAGCGCTCTGCACTGCGTCTGCTCTTCAGCAGTACATCCATCGAACCGCGAAGCTGCCCGGGAAGGAATCCAATATGCTTATTACATTCAGAAGACCTCACGGGCAAGCGTCATCGCAAACGATCAGTCGGTGGATTAAAGAAACGCTTGAAAAATCGGGTATCGATACCAAAATATTCGGCGCACATAGCACGCGACATGCGGCTACTTCATCTGCAGGTCGGAAAGGAGTAAATATCGAGGTAATCCGAAGAGCGGCGGGCTGGACGGAAAATTCGAGCGTGTTCAGCCGATTCTATAACCGGCCTATGCTTCAGTCAGCTAATTTCGCTTCCGCAATTATTTACGATGTTTAGAGTCAAGTTATCCCTTCAATCAAATGAAAAGTTGTACCCAACGTGCGTGAGAAATAAGAGGCCATTGAAAGGTCATAGACTTAAATCGCCACATGCTTTGAACAACTATGAGTTGATATAGAAGGCGAGACAGCGAAATACAATTGGAGGCTGAACGAACTTACCTTAAGTGAAGTTCGACTGTAATTGTATGAGCTGTCTCGTCCGAAAATATTATCGCCCTCCCAGAAATTCACAAACTCTTTACCCAAGCCCTACTTTTGAAGAAACTGCGATTTAAGGGCTTTAAAATATAATGGCGAAGATCCGCATACGGGGGGCCGCCTAGATGCGATATTGTTTTTTAAAACTCAACTGTGGGAATAGGTAGTACAACTAGCGTGACTATGAGTTGATATATTCGGACGAGACAGCTCATACAATTACAGTCGAACTTCACTTAAGGTAAGTTCTTTCAACCTCCAATTGTTACATAAAATTCCGGAAGAGGAACATACATCCAAATTAGATGAGCATCAATATTGACCTACGTTACTGATATAAATGTTAGTGTCATAGATATTCTACTGTTGTCTGCACGACAATTTGAGGACAAAAGGTTGAAAGTTCCGCATTGAATTGACTCGACGAATTTGCGATCATGTACCATAAAAATTACAAATGGATCCGTTGTGTGATCTAATTTTGCATCGATAATAAGCACGGGATAATTCGACGAGCTTTAAAGTGAAGCTTTTACCAAAAGCACCATTGACTACTGAACTGTGCTTTTGGTGAATAAGGGATTCGATAAGTCGCGCACAGAGCTACACAGTGCACGATTTTTTTGCAAGTCACATGGAAAAGGACAGTTATATCTTAAGTACGCGCAGTTAATGATGGGACGAAAACGCCGAATTACACGATAGTCCCTTTTGCCTGAATAATTCTAACCGCTGGTCCATTCGTTCATGTCGTCAATTTGTTCGCGTTTGGACCCAGCGGATCGTGCTTATTCGGTGGTCGATTACCCAATACTGTACGCATAGTAAGTCACAAGCATTGGGGCCATTAGTAAACGGACAGACTACGTCAGTAAAACGAAACGCAATTCTACATAATTGTATGGGACGTCCTCGGTCAATTCGAGCAACAAGTGATCCTAGGGTTTTCGGATTGCGTGTAACCGATTTGTATTTTTATTTACATCGGTGCCACATGCATTCGTTAATTTTGTTAGATTTGTATGTCAATTAATCTTTATTATTAGTAGACTTTTCGGTGGGAATGGTATTTTCATTCAGTGAAATACGATGAAACATTGTTCGTTATATAATGTAAAATAGGACATACAATTCAAGATTTATAGAAAAATGCTCAGGATACATCTAACAAATTCTACATTGAACAAATAATAAAATATATGGCATGCGAATTATTGTGTATGGAACATTACTAATGATATAGAAATAATGAATAAGCAAATTGAATAATAAAGCAAAATCGTTCATCGATTTTCGATCAAATGCCCTCTATCCATCCAGCAGTCGTATTCGTGGATTTATTCATGGACGTTTGTGTCGCATGGCATTATACCTATGTTGATGTTGCATTGACGGCAAGCGAATTTTCCGTGTCACTACCGTAATAGTGCCAGATGACGCGGGGCTAGATTTCAATATTTGGTATATTAAATACGTTGATCACCCTTAACTCCGAATATATTTCTTTTTAAAATATCATTGAATGATGTTGAATCTTCGAATGTGAGATCAAATTCAAAGCCAAAAAGTATATGAAAAATGTAATAATAATATTGCTACGTATAATAAAACTACAAGAGGTGCTTGATGCGTAAGTTCTTAATTTTAGCAACACTTTTTTTATAGATATTTTATTTTAACGAAAGCAAGTAGAAAGATCGTATTTTAAAAATAATTGTCTGTCTATATATTCAGCCACTTATAACTCAAGAATAAAACAATCTCTTTCAATAGTTTTTCACAGAAACATAGCTCCGAGTCTAGGATAGAACATAGATTAGACAGCCTCACGCTAGGCAATTAATTATCATTATAAGAAATAAGTTAAACAAACAAACCGCGATATCTTCCAACTATAACCAACGAAACAAAAAAAGAATCGATTAATGAAAAAAAAGGTAACTAAATTATCAAAATTAAACAAATATACAATAGCATACGGTATATACAAAAAAGATTGTAAACTACTCAGAAAAGTTAAGCCATCAAAAAATGTTCTGAAAATTTCCACGGATTTCCAAGGGGCTGTAACTCACAAGGAGCATCCCTCAGGTGTCCGCCTCCGATTTAGTTGAAACTCATATATGTGATAGAGCATCGAAAACTTTGAGACACGTATTTTTTTTATCTGCGGAAAAACGGATTTAAGGGGGGAAACCGCCCCTCAAAGAAAGGCGTGTCGAGGGGTGATTTTGCAGTTTCACCCAGAAGCAATCCACCGATCTGAATGAAACAAAAACGAAAATTCTTCTAATGAAAAGCGATGAAAAATCCACTATGAAGATGTTAAGAAAAAATTAAATTAGGGGGTAAACCATCCCTCAATTTGCCTTCTTTTTCACCCCACACTTAAGGCCATGTGCCACACGCCAGAAAATTTCGACGCGGCCTCTCGTTACGTCGGTAGCGCAGATCTCGTAGTTTTTAGCTACGAGTCGCTACCGACGGACAGCGCAGCGATCGCGAATTCGGTCTCGATGCTTCGCACTGGGGCGAAGCGTCGAAGCCAAATAGACGGCGATCGCTGGCGCGCGCGTGTGTGTGTGTGTGTGTTTGCTACACCGACCGCGTGCAAAAAGAACGAATCCATTCTCGCGCGCCGTTCGGTCGTACGCAAGCACCTTACATCTATGTGTGTATCACACAATTCACACAACTATGCGTAGCGACCATACGCTTGTATTGGAAGCATGCGCTCGCTCGGCAGGAGAGCGGTGAAACTTTGTTGCATTTTACATTGTAGATGCAGCCATCGAATCGATTTTTTTTCGACGACGGCCACAACTAAAAGACTCAGGCATTTTCCCATACTTTTTTAATTCATTTAAACAAATAAGCTCGAGCACGATTTGTAACATCGATGCTGCTTATCATTAACGATATCGATCCCTGCCAAAATTCCGAGCGACCGAAATTGCTCGAAACTCACTCTACAAAAGAGTGGTAAAATTTTACAATGCTCATTATTTAAACCAATGCGTTCAGAATTTTTATCTCTGCCGGGTTCATATTTGACAGCATTTTTTCCGCGGTCATCGGTGGAAATTTCTTTATGGTTGAATTTTCTAGCAAACGGGGTTTGCTAGAGACTCGTATACTGGAAGGGTGGTAGCATTTCCCATTCTTTTTTAAGTAATTTAAACAAATAAGCTTGAAGACTATTTGGCATCTCGATGTCGCTCATCGACGACGAATTCGATCTCTGCTAAAATCTCGAGTCACGAGCGAGATCGCTCGAGACTCACTCTATAAAAGAGTTGTAAAATTTTACAATGCTCTTTGTTTAAACAATTGCGATCGGCATTTTTTTCTCTGCCATGACTTATCTTCGGCAGGTTGTCTGCGGCCGACCAAATTCGCGAGCGAACGAGATCGACCGGGTCTCACTCTGCGAAAGAGTGGTAAAATTTTATTATTACTAAATTATTACTATCTATGCTAAAAAAAAAATTCGTTTAGCATTTTTTCTCTCTGCCGGAATTCATCTTCGGCAGGTTTCTCCAAGGATCGAATTTTCTAGCAATGGCGATCGGAGAAGTCTCGCTCTACAGAAGAGCGGTAAAATTTGACTATCGCGAATTGTTTAGCGGTCATCGGTGAAAATTTTTCGAAAAATCGTTTTGATAAAGGCACTTTTCAAAAATTCTTGGAAACTTAAAAAATGTCACAATGCTCTTTGTTTCAACAATTGCGATTGGCTCTTTTTCTCTGCCATGGCTTATCTTCGGCAGGTTGTCTGCGGCTGACCAAATTCGCGAGCGAACGAGATCGACCGGGTCTCACTCTACGAAAGAGTGGTAAAATTTTATTATTACTAAATTATTACTAATTATGCTAAAAAAAAATTCGTTTGGCATTTTTTCTCTCTGCCGGAGTTCATCTTCGGCAGGTTTCTCCAAAGATCGAATTTTCTCGCAATGACGATCGGAGAAGTCTCGCTCTACAGAAGAGTGGTAAAATTTTACTATCGCGAATTGTTTAGAGATCATCGGTGTAAAATTTTCGAAAAATCGGTTTGTTGGAAACACTTTTAAAAAATCCTTGGAAACTAAAAAAATTTTACAATGCTCTTTGTTTAAACAATTGCGTTCGCCATTTTTTTCTCTGCCATGGCTTATCTTCGGCAGGTTGGCTGCGGCCGACCAAATTCGCGAGCGAGCGAACGCGATCGACCGAGTCTCACTCTGCGAAACAGTGATAAAATTTTATTATTACTAAATTATTACTAACTATGCTAAAAAAAAAATTCGTTTATCATTTTTTCTCTCTGCCGGAATTCATCTTCGGCAGGTTTCTCCAAGGATCGAATTTTCTAGCAATGGCGATCGGAGAAGTCTCGCTCTACAGAAGAGCGGTAAAATTTGACTATCGCGAATTGTTTAGCGGTCATCGGTGAAAATTTTTCGAAAAATCGTTTTGTTAAAAGCACTTTTCAAAAATCCTTGGAAACTTAAAAAATGTCACAATGCTCTTTGTGTAAACAATTGCGATTGGCACTTTTTCTCTGCCATGGCTTATCTTCGGCAGGTTGTCTGCGGCTGACCAAATTCGCGAGCGAACGAGATCGACCGGGTCTCACTCTACGAAAGAGTGGTAAAATTTTATTATTACTAAATTATTACTAATTATGCTAAAAAAAATTCGTTTGGCATTTTTTCTCTCTGCCGGAGTTCATCTTCGGCAGGTTTCTCCAAAGATCGAATTTCCTCGCAATGACGATCGGAGAAGTCTCGCTCTACAGAAGAGTGGTAACATTTTACTATCGCGAATTGTTTAGAGATCATCGGTGTAAAATTTTCGAAAAATCGGTTTGTTGGAAGCACTTTTAAAAAATCCTTGGAAACTTAGAAAATTTTACAATGCTCTTTGTTTAAACAATTGCGTTCGCCATTTTTTTCTCTGCCATGGCTTATCTTCGGCAGGTTGGCTGCGGCCGACCAAATTCGCGAGCGAGCGAACGCGATCGACCGAGTCTCACTTTGCGAAAGAGTGGTGAAATTTTATAATTATTGCTAAAATAAATACATTTAGAATTTTTTCTCTCTGTCGGGATTTATCTTCGGCAAGTTCCTCCAAGGATCGAATTTTCTAGATTTTTTAGAAAAAAAAACATTTTTTCACCATTAATATTAATTTGAAAAAAGACAAAAAATGACTTTTTATTGTTTTTGCAGTAAATGTACTACTACTTTATATATTATAGTAAATGTATAATACTTTAAGTATTGATGGAAAGAATAGCGTTGCTCGGTTGTTAAGGTCAAGAAAAAAAAATTCGAAAAATATCAATTTTTTTTTCTTCAAATTTGTCAAACATTTTAGGAAACAATACTGACTCATTTTTACACGATGCGACCTTTGCGCACCATAATGCCACTCATCTTTAATTGCATTAATTAAAAGTTGATACACCCAAGTTGTATTCACTAGTCGATCTGAGAACTTGTATGAGATGAATTCTCGATATTTTCTGCGAAGGTTATAAGGGTTACAAAAAAAACTTTCTTTTAAAACTGATATTTTTTCAAAGAAAAAACCAATTAACATTTTGTTAAACTACTTTTTACTCTTTACTCTTTTTTGGTAATTTTTTTCTACGTTTTGGTAAAAAAATTAGTCTAAAGTTTTTGTAAACTTTAACTTTTTTCAATTTTTGTTCATGCCTAGTTTGAAAAAAAAACTGTTTTCTGGAACCCTAATAACCTTCGTAAAAAATATCAAGAGTTAATCGCATAAATGTTCTCAGATCGACTATTGAATACAGTTTGGGGTTATCAACTTTTAATTAATGCTATTAAACATGAGTGAAATTATAGTGCGCAAAGGCCGAATCGGGTAAAAAATGAGTCAGTATTGTTTCCTGAAATGTTTTACAAAGTTAAAAGCAATATTTTTTAAGAATTGAGACTTTTTGAATTTTTTTTTCTTACTAGTGCAAATTTGTGAAAAGAGTCGAAGAAAATTGGTCTTTCCATTTTGATGATGATTACACGGTGTTTAGAAACAATACACTTGTGCCTTTGATTGTTCTGTAAAACATTGATCAATGAGTCCGGAAAAACGGTTCGATGGATCAATTTGAAAATTAACAGGGGGCTATATGACGCTTGAAAAAAAACGCGGCAACATTAGTGTTTCCATCAATATTTGTAAGGTAATAGTAGATTTACTGACAAACTATAAAAAGTCACTTTTTGTCCTTTTTTCAAATTAACGTTGAGGGTGAAAAAATGTTTTTCTGAAAGGTCAACGAAAGGGGCTGGTAGGAAATTTATTCAAGTTTTCAAAGTTGCCCTTTAATTTCCGTTGCAATCATTGGTTGCTGAGATATCGATGAACAAAGACAAAAGGATCTTTTTTCATTTAAAGTAGGATATCTCAGCAAAAAATTGACGTAGAGAGACAAAATTCCAAATTAAAGCTGAATCAACAAGCTAACGGACCTATACATTGAGTTACGTGGAAAAAAATTAACTAGCCCCTGAAAACTTGAAAAAAAAACAAATGAATTTGGCAATTTTTTTTCCTCCGCTATTCTTATGATAGAGAGAAAACCGCAGCTCACAAAAAAAAATTGCCAAAAAATAGCGAAACTAGAAACTTGAAGCTTCGAAGTTTTTTTTATCTCGATGCGACCATTTTTCACATAAATACAGCGCTTCAAAAAACACTCCAAAAAATGAAGAAATTTTCTGTTCCTTTAATTATTTGGAGTAGTATATAAAAATTATGGTCGAAAACACGAACTTTTTTTCAAACTCGTTACGGTTTTTTTATGATTATTTTGAAATTTCTTGTATTTGACTTCTAAAACTAACATAATTAACAAAAATATTTCGCTCTTAGTTCCAGGATTAAATTTACGATAGTTCTACTGCGTTCCGCGGAGAGAGTATGAGGTTGAAGTTTGTATCGTTGGAACGCAACGAAAATTAATATTCGTGAATTCCTTTAATTTATTTTTGCAAATCTTGCTCACAAAAATCTTCTAACTATTTTTTTAGATGTTTATTAAGCGATCTACAATATAAATCTTAAAAAAAAGATTTTCTATAACAATAAAAATATAAAAAATAAAATGTAAGCAAGAGCTTTCGTTGCGTTTCAACGACGCAAACTTCAACACTATGGAGAGGGTTGACTGAAAACCAGTAGTGCTATAGCAACTCGTACACCGCGATTTTCTATTCTTTTGACAAATAAACTCTTTTTACATACTTCAATATATACCTGATAAAGCCTAACAGTTCTTTTGAACATTTATTTTATTGGTTTCTGTTTTTTTAAATCTAAAAAAACGGTCGAAAATGGGCAGTGACGGTGGTGTTCTCCTTCCTTGACACACTGCGTCATTTTGACCTGAACGAATTTGAAATAAAATGCTGACTTTCCCAAAATAGAAAGTTTTCAATAATTTTTTACAACAATTCAACTTTAGGCTTTCCGAGTTGCTAACGACTTGCCCTGTGGAAAGGTTGTGACATCTTACCGTCCGTTGTAATAAATTTAAACAAATACCTCGACCACGATTCATATACACTTTGTCCACCGCTCGCCTCACGAAGGTAGGGGTAGGGTGCTGATGTCATCAGACGACGGAGATTCAGCCCGGACAGTGGCTTATTCTCCTCGAAAAGTTTCATCGCAAATATTTTGTCCATAGTCTACCAGGGAACGGAGAAGAAACTCTGCGTTACGCTGGTCTATCTCGAAACACAATTTTTCAAAACGGCACGCCGCATGACACCAAAAATTTTCATTATTTTCACTCCAAATTTTGAGTACACATTTAAAATAATATTCCAAAGAGAAATACGTACGGGACTTTCTATGAGTTAGTTATAACATTAGTAATTTACGAAATGATAATCCTTTTTTTCTGTCGAAAATCAAGTTTTTGGTTTAATGCTCCCCAATTACACAAAAATTATTATTTTCACAATCTTCTACGTATTTCTCTAGCTATACTTGTGTAAATTGATAGAAATTTTTTATTTTATTCTAAAATAAAATTTGCGTCAGCTATACTGCGTGCCACAAAGCGTCTCAAATTCAACATGCCTCACCAGAATGGCTCCAGCGTCACCTTTTGGCATAATTTTTTAATATAAATTTCATTTCGGTCACTCGAAGATTTGACTAATAACATCGTTGAATATTAATAGTCTCTCATTTGTCCTAAAAAAATCGCGAAATATCACTCAATTTTGGCCGTTTACAGTAGTGTAAGCCCTTATGGTAAAACGAGCGTGCGCTCTTGATTTCTATCGATTTTGTTCAAATTTTAACCAGACATTATTGATATTATTATGCAAGTTTGAGTGAAATTTCAGAACAGTTGACTATTTAGATTGGGAGATAATGGATTTTTCAATAGCAACTTTTAATACTGCAGGGTCTGCATTGGCCGAAAGTCAGGTCACATAATTCGGCGTACCATTCTATTGGATTATTCATTTTGAAAAAAAAATTATGATCAGATAGCAAACTAGTTAGGGAACGAGTAAAAAAAGTTTGGATTGTCTTTGCTAATCAGTTTTGCTAAAGACGTTCAGTAACGACAGAATAACTCTCGGTAAAAAATATTTGTCCCCTATGATAAGAAGACATTATGCAACACCGTAGATCAGTATTGTTCAATATGTTGAGAAAAAAGATAATTATCGTGTTCCTAAAGTTGAAAACTTTTAACGTAAAAAGAAATATTTGCGTTATAAACATTAATATTTTATCTTGATTATGTTATTGCCTTGTGTCTTTTTATAGAGGACAAATATGTGTTACAAAAAATTACTCTGTCTAAATTTCAATGCCGACCCTGCAGTGTTAAAAGTTGCAATTTCAAAACCCATTATCTCCGAATCTACATAGTCGACTGTTCTGAAATTTCACTGAAACATGCATAATTATACGAACAATGTCTGGTTAAAATTCGAACAAAATCTATAAAAATCAAGAGCGCATGCTTGTTCTACCTTAACACGTTCAACTGTTGGGCATTCAATTCTGTTGGGCTGAAGGTTTGGACCCATCGACTCTGAGTATGAGATGATGGAAGCCGTAACCATTGCAACGCAAGAAGGCCCTAGCGTCCTCGCCCTTTGTTTTTAAACGTACATACGTAAGCGAAAGGCCTTGCACAGATTGGTGGTGCGATCCATCGCGAGATGTTGTTCCTTGAGGTCAGCCTTGCTCGTGCTCTCAGAGACATTGGAGACAGCGGTGATATCCTCTCGACACTGGGACTATATATTGTAGCTGCGACGATTGACGCGGTTTCTTATCCTCGGCAGTACGTACTTGCTGCACTGGATAAATCCGATGGTCCATCTAGATGGTAAATCCGATGCTATTTGAGTTCTGGTTCCTACATGATAGCCCAGGTACCGTACCTACCACGTGTGTGCGTACCGTATCGGTACTAGCATTAGTATGGTGAGGATACGGAACCGGTATATCTTATTATTGCACAGTGTACCCGTACCATACTAGTAACACGTACATTTGCGTGTAGCATGTACTACCGTACAGGTACACCGTAGGGTACTATCTCTTTCATCGGAGATGAAAGTTTTCTTGCATCAGAGCCCTTGGCTGTTTGACACATCGGCGAGCGGGACAGCCATGCGAGGGAAGATCGTGGCAAATAACAAAGCACGTAAATTGAAGTTATCAAGTTATAGCACGTACGTACCTTGCCTTCCGGTGTTTTCTCCTTCGGCTTCTCGCTGTTACTATGTTCCTCGATCTTCTTCGTGAAATCGGCCGCTGCGGTTTTTTCGTCGATTACTTCTTTGTCGGGATTTGTCGTCGGTGGTGTGCCGGCGAGCTGAGGCGACGTCCTCGACCACCGGGCTCGTTTCGTTTTTCACGTCAAAAGAAAACCCACCAAAACGCGACGAAAACAAACTTCACTCTATTACACACTATTACACATCGTTTGAAATATATTTCGAACGAATGTGCGAGGTTATGGCTCAGGCTTTCGACCTGTCAAAAATAAATTGTTCCGGAAGGAGGCGAGCGAGGTCGGTAAAAAAGGGCGAAGCGAGCTGCGCGCCGCTAGTGAGAAAACGGATGAACTGAACGCTTGCTCCGGTAACTGATATTTTGAGCTTAGTCGATACATTTTTGCTACATTTATGTAAAAATTTCAAAATGCCTTTTCTCCGCCATTTGTTCATGAAAACAGATGAAACAAAGCTTAAAATGTGTGCTTTTTTACGGTCCAGAGGATGACGCTCAGAAAATCACCGAAAATGCGATGCAATGGTTAATAATTCACCATTTTTCGCAGGGTAACCACAAACTGTAATTTTTTTTTGGAAATTTTGCATAACGGAGGGCATCATCCTCTCGGAGCAAGTGTCCTGCATGCACACAACAAATTTCATTCCAATCGGTTGTTCCGTTTGGGAGAATTCTTTTTTCAAAATTTCGATGCGGTCGGAGGCATGTGGCACATCGCCTTAAGAGTGTTGTATGCAAATTAATAAAACAGGTATCATTTTGAAGGGGAATTAAAATTAAAGTTGGTGGGTTTTTGCGTTTTGGTGGCATAGCAAATTTAAGGGGGCATTGCAAACTATTAAACATGTTTTTTTTGTACCGACAGAAAAACGGTGTTAGGGGGTGAAACCACCCCTCAAAGTTTCTCCCACAAGCAGTCCACCGATCTGAATGAAACAAAATCGAAAATTCCTCTAATATTAAGCGATGAAAAATCCACTACAAGAGTGTTAATTAGAAATATAATTAAGGGGTAAACCACCCCTCCATTTGCCGTTTTTCACCCCACGCTTAATAAAGTTGTATGAAAATTAATAAAACAGGTATCATTTTGAAGGGGAATTAAAATTAAAGTTGATGCGTTTTTACGTTTCAGCGGGACAGCAAATTTAAGGGCGTAAACCAGCCCTGACATAAATTTGTTCATCACCGTCGTGTTTTATGTGTTTAACATGTATCCGCGGATTCAAAATATTCTCCCACGTTTTAAAATTATTACGTTTTAAAATGTTTCATTTTAAGGGTACACTACCCCCTCTAATTGCTTTTCGTTTGAAGGTTCGCAAAAGGTTTCACGAATTTCGTTAAAACTGCTTTCATTTCAGCGGTAATATCAATTTTATGTTTGTGTGTGCCGGCATATTCGTTTTGAGCTTTGGGAGCGGTACTTTGGTAGTGGAGACGTGGGGCTACCCCTTACTCATAAGACTCATATTTTCCTTTTGTCATAATTATATTTTCGTACCGAAATGTTTCTTCCTCTAATTCAAAAGTTTTGATGAAAGCATTTCCCATGCAAGGATACAATGAAGTAACAAAAAAATATTAACGATATTATTAATAAAATTCAAATGGTATATATAAATATATTTGGTTTGTTCGTTTTTTTATTCCGCGTAAAACAAATCATATGCAGATAAATGTTTACGCGTCGATTCTTAAATGCGTCATTATCCAGAATGCTCCCATTCGGAAATCTTTTATCTCTGTGTTTAAAGTTAAACAATCAACGAACAGACCGATGTTTATTTGCGAAAACACGACGGTGATGAACAAATTTATGTTAGGGGTGGTTTACCCCCTTAAATTTGCTGTCCCGCTCAAAAGCAAAAACGCGTCAACTTGAATTTTGATTCCCCTTCAAAATGATACCTGTTTTATTCATTTTCATACAACTCTCTTAAGCGTGGGGTGAAAAACGGCAAATGGAGGGATAGTTTACCCCTTAATTATATTTCTCATCAACACTCTTGTAGTGGATTTTTCATCGCTTAATATTAGAGGAATTTTCGATTTTGTTTCATTCAGATCGGTGGACTGCTTGTGGGAGAAACTGTAAGGGGTGGTTTCATCCTCTAACACCGTTTTCCTGCCGATACAAAAAAAAATGTTTAATACTTTGCAATGCTTTACCACATATATGAGTTTCAACGAAATCGAAAGCTGATACTTCAATGATGTTTCTCGTCAGAGGGGTAGTTACCCCTTAAAGTCAATGTAATAATTTTTAAATATGATAAAATATTAAATTGTGGCTTATAGAAATATTTAAAATCAGCGGATACACTTTAAACAAAGAAAAAACGAACATGATAAATAAATTTATGTTAGGGGTGATTTACCCCCTTAAATTTGCTATGCCGCCAAAACGCAACAAGCCGTCAACTTTAATTCTAATTCCCCTTCAAAATGATACCTGTTTTATTAATTTGCATACAACCCCCTTAAGTGTGGGGTGAAAAAAGGCAAATTGAGGTGTGGTTTACCCCCTAATTTAATTTTTTCTTAACATTTTCATAGTGGATTTTTCATCGCTTTTCATTAGAAGAATATTCGTTTTTGTTTCATTTAAATCGATGGATTGCTTCTGGGTTAAACTGCAAAATCACCCCTCGACACGCCTTTCTTTGAGGGGCAGTTTCCTCCCTTAAATCCGTTTTTCCGCAGATAAAAAAAAATACGGGTCTCAAAGTTTTCGATGCTCTATCACATATATGAGTTTCAACAAAATCGGAGGCGGACACCTGAGGAATGTTCCTTGTCAGTGGAACATGATCGTGGTACAACGAAGAAAAGCATTTGAAGCTCGAAGTTTCTAGTTTACGATTTTTTAATTTAACAATTTTCGGCTGACAATTCAGCTGTCGAAAGCGAGATAATTGAATTCAGCGACGAACCCAAATACGATCCTGCTTAATTTTGTTGTGGAAAAAAAATTATGTAAGTATTGCATATTACATCTAAATTAATCAACACACGCGCGTATGCAAGTACACCCACCTACACACGCAGAGAAAAAGAGTGATACGTGTGTATGTGGCAGCATCTTAATATAAGGCATAAGGTAATCGGCCCAGTAGCCGTCAGGGTCCTAGTGATCGTCATGTTTACGCATTAAATAAGTATTTTAAGATGACAATCAGTCCTTCGTGCAGATCTGTGCTATATTAGCTCCCAGGAGGTATTTACTATGTTGTATTACATTTTCACGCCCGTAAGTATACGTATTCAAGAATAATCAAATTAAATATATTCTGCTACGACGTCTTGCTGTCATTTTGGCCGAATCCTTCATTAGGAGGTTTACGTGAACCACGACACATCTCGGGTGATTTGAGAATGCTTGTGGACTTGCGTGAAGTAAGTTTTCCTTCAAGTGATTAACAAGGATCTTAGTTTTCCGTTCAGCATACAAAATTATAGTTTTATGTTAATTTCAGCGAGTTTTCATATCCGACGTTTACCGGTTCAGCAACATAAACACTCTGCCGATTAATCGCCACGGCTGTCGATAACTGGGACAATGTTAGCAAAAAAAGAATCTTACGAATCGAATATTAGTTTATGGAAAATCAGAAAAGAAATATTGGGTCCGTAATTAGCATTGTCCGAAGAATCCACAGACCAGTAATTGTCATACACATATTCGCGATAGTTAAAAGATATACATATAAATGAATGTTGTCGATTACTGCGCCGTGACCATGTCGATAACTGGGTACGTCTTGAACACAGGTGAACACCACTCGATCGAAATAATATTAAAAATTAATTTATGAAAAAATAGTTGTTTATAATGACTACAATTAAATAAAAATTATAATTCTGACGTAATAAGCAATAATTAGTTTTGTTTTTGACATTAATAAAGTTGTACGGGAGAGAAATTTATGTTTCAAACTCGTTATCAAATGTTTTAATAAAAATCATAAAGTTTGTGATAGAATGCGTAAAAATTATTCTGCAGTTCTATATGCAGACATAATCGAGTCAATAAAGTCCTAGGAACCTTTGCATAATTAGTTAAGGCCTTATATACCTTTAGATGATGGCCTTATATACCTTTAGGAACAAGGCTTTTTGGGATTTACAAAAAATACTAATAAAGCAACCAAAACGAGGTTTAAAGGGTTTATTTTACATATCTGTAGGAGTCGCACATGTGCACCTTGAAGAATTTTCTCTTCCCTGTAATCTACATGAGGTTTGCTACCGAAGTACACACGATTATTGTAAAATATTTCTTTTTGTACATTTAGCCCCATTTTTAAGAAACTCGCATTTTTCACTGAAACAACGGCTTTGTTCGTTTCCAAAAAAAAAAACAATTGTTCATCGATTGTGAAAATCGTGTGTACATCGCTATATAATGTATCTAAGAAGTTATAGTTGAAATTTAAAGTCAATCGGTCAAAAAATGCAGGACCTACGAGTTCGCCCGATTTTGAAAACTTTTCTTCATGAAAAACGCGTTTAAAGTTTTAAAACCATTTTTCTACATGTCTTAAAAAAATGTCCACCTAAAATAATTTTTGCATATTATTTTCGATATGTTTGTACATAATTTAAGGCATCTGGCCATCGTGTAATTTTTTTTTATTTAAAATTAAAAAAAAATAAACCCTGCACTGTTAAGAACAATTTAAGCCATAGTACGGATTGAAAAACGCATAATTTACCAAGTTACAGTTATTCTTCGGCAGGAAGGTTGAGCCGCTGCGGGCGGTCGACCGTGCGGTTGGATCCGTGTTTATAACTCGCACGGTTTACCTTACGCAGCTGTCCTGCGTTATCTCGAAACTCCATTTTTTGAACTGGTACTATCGAAATATCGGTCCGATTGCTTTCAAATTTTTACACAATGCTTTTAAATACATTATCTAAAATATCACGTAAGATTTTTGCGATAACTTGCGATTCGGTGAAAAATACAAATTTTTTTCTTCGGCTCACCATAATTTTTTTAATGGTCGAAAAAAAACCGCTATGCTACATGGTAGCGACACTAGTCACGAATGAACTGATTTTGTTCTTTTTTCTGATGTGACATGACCGGGTAACAGCTGGGACAACGCCCGCGCGTAACGTGCGGAGGGCCTCCGCGGCAATGTGCATAACGGCGCCATTTTTTAATATGTTGAACGGAAATTCATTAACGTTATTCTTAAAGCCCTTTCTGACGTTGTGTAAAAAAATAAAACTATTCCGGCCCATACTTTTGAGTTTATTATTTTTTTTTTTAATATACTCATTTTTCGATCGGCCAAGGTGGCCAGACGCCTTAAGTCAATAAAAAAAAGAATGTTTTCTCTAAAGATATATAAGGCTCCAAAGCAGTTTGAACGCATGTGACGATTAGTGGGACGTTCCCATGGCGATTACCAGACCAACTGTCATGGCGGCATGACGATGACTCGTACAATTGCATCTTATTGCACTTTTACGGAATATTTTCTCGAAAACTGGAATTTCACAACGACCTTCTTTTTCGTAATAAACAACTGATTAAGAACGACGTAAAATAACTTTTACTCACTTTCCTAGTTGAGCTATATAAATTTGCGAAGTCAAGCGATCTGCTTAAGGTGACGATAACTGGGCCATCGACCGTACCATTTTTAAAACAGAACACGCTGCTCCCCTAAAAAGACGTTCAAGTGAAGGGTCATTAGATCTTAAAAGGATAAGACTCGCAAGAAACTTGAAGACTGCAAGACAGCCGGTGTCTCGCCGGCGGTCAACGTAGGAGACCGGCTGTGCAAAATGATCCGGGTCTGATCACGTGGTAGTACGGAGGCGATACCTACGGTGTGCCTCGATTTGCCTGATCCGGCTAGTTTCAGGCGATAGTAAGGCAACTGGAGCTATGGTTCCCCACAGTTGTCTGAGCTGGCTTATTTCAAGCGTAAGTTAGGCAACGGATCTACGGCTTGCGTGAATTCGTCTGATCCGGCTACCTTCAGGCGATGGTTAGGTAACTGGCCTTACTGCTTACGTAAATTCGCCTGATCTCGCTAGCTTCGTGCAGTCATCAAGTAACTGGACCTACATATGGTTTGGCGCCTTCCACACGCCTAACCTCTTGTCAAACACTAGACGAACTATATATCGTCGTTAAAATGTTGGGACATATTATGCACTCTATACATACATTTTTTATGATTCCTAATATTTTATTTATTCCGAAGCAACAGCGAACTTTTCTCTTCGAACTACATGTCAGGCCTCGTTTTGTACCCTGATCAGGCCTTGATTTTGTAGCCTCATCTGGCCGAAATCGGGGATTGGGTTTCAATAATGATGGGGGCTTAATGAAAAATCTTGATCAATGCCAGAAAAATAAATCAGGATGCCTGATCAGGTCTTTCTTGGAGGAAGATTTTTACTCGCGTGTTAAATGTTTAATAATCCGTCCGAAAAATTATATCCAAGCAGGAGACTGGATTCGCCATCAATCGGATTTCAACGCGGATGAAGCCAAGGGCACAACTAGTAGGATATATCTATATATCGATGCTTAAACGTGTTTTCTTAGATTTACTTGTTGTCATGCCGCTGTCCCGTCTGTAGATATAGAAAATCGATGGCAGCAAATAAAAACTAGCCAAAATTTAGTTTTTAATTTAAATTTATGTATATATGTATGTGTATATATATATATATATATATGCGCGCGTGGATACGGATTTCAGTGGGCACTTGAAGTGTCGGAGAACCACGCGTACGAGTGTTCATTAATTTACGAAGGGATTATCATAAAATCTGTCACAGGTGTGCTAATGCCGATTTCCTAATTACCAACGATTCAGAAACCTACTATAATCCAGCTTTCGTATTAGAATTCCACTCATAACTTGGCGCATTATTCAACGCAGTGCATTGTGGCCCACAACTGCCTTAAGGGGTCTTCTCACTTTAGACGTTAAAAAGGGCTATTTTCATGATTTTTTTTGCTAGGTTTATATTATAGGTATTGATATGAAAGTTGTTACACTTACTAAATACACTTTCGAAATAGATTTAAATTTGTTTTCAATTTATTTAAGTGACTATGTATAGACGAAAATGGTAGTTAAAAAAATGTCCTAAAAGAATGTAGGTCTGCGCTGTTGATACAATCTCGGGGATGGATCATCCGAAACAAAAAAATGAAACGGTTTTAGATTCAGTATGTTAATGGCAATAGCGCATATCATACGATTTTTGATATATGCAAAAATAACAAAATAATGGACTTTTTTCGAAAAAAAACAACAACAAAAACGTGTTAGTTCACCGTTTTTGGCAAAAAAATAGTGAATATCAAAATTTAAAAAAATCCTTCTTTGCGCTATAGTTATAGTTGTGAAGAATATGTGGTTAACATTTCATAAGGATTGGTTCAGTAGTTTCGAAGATTTTATTAACAACAAAAAACGTTGTTTCGAGAAAAAAACGCGTTTAAAGATTGTTTGGGTTACATAAAAATAAAAAAAATTATGTATTTTGAAAGTGTATTTAATAAGTGTAACAACTTTTATATCAATATCTATATTATAAACATCGCAAAAAAATCATGAAAATAACCTTTTGTTTAGCGTCTAAAGTGAAAAGAAAAAATTGCATACGGTGGATTGATGTTGAGGTAGGGGATTGTGGGACACAATGTACCACCTTATTCTTCTCATAGATTGGCACTCTTACCAGAATTGTACAGACCTCCAGGGTTTTGGGCATACGATAAGCCTGCCATAACTGCAAAAGATGCAACGATATTTAAATAATTTAATATAAAAAATAGCTCGTAAAATGGCAAACTGTACCCGACCAGGAAAGTACAGCGTGCAAGATAGGCGAGCCTAACTTCGAGACTACGCTTGTATCATAGATATCTGTAATACTTTTTATTTGGAATATGAGCTGATAGATTTGCATACATACTGATAATATCAAGTGTTATATGTCCTAATATGGGAAATAAATAAAAATATATAACTTCGATAAGTTATCGTTGCTGGTTACTAAACAATTCTTTTTATTTTCTGGACTTTGCTTCTTTTTTTATCCGTTTTCCATAAGTGACATACCTACTCCTCCGCGTTGTCACTACATTCCTTTCTTTCCTTCCGTCTCGTTCCTTATATCTCTGAACGTAAATATAACAATAATATACTACCATTGAAGCTCAATATCGTGATGGGATATATTATGTCAAAAGATAGCAAGTTCTGCGCTACCACGAAAGTATCGAAATATGGGTACGGAAAGTGCGCTGTACGATGACTCTATCAATTACGAAAAAAAACTTTGACTGTCGAGTAAAGTAACATTATTATTACTTTTCGACGACCAAACGATTTTTTTTTGGAGACGCGAAGTCATTATTATTTTCAATATTTTTATCGGTCCATGTTGAATATAATTTATATCTAGTAAAACCGAATTTATCCGTCCGTCCAACAACAAAAGGAGCACAATTCACATCTGCACTGTAAATCTGCAAATATCTGTAGCACGTGCATGGTGCGGTACTCTCCCCTACATGAAATATCTCATGCAAAATGCATAACTAGTACAGTGGGCTTGAGATCGAAACGATAGGACCTTTCCGCTGAAGCTATTAAAAAGTTATTCATTTCAAAAGAATCTGTTATTTGAAGAAAGAAACGTACATGATGTCGCACTGGGATCCGGCAAATTTTTTGGTCGATTTGATTCGAGAAAACCTGTACGTATACAAATAGCAATGGATTTTACGATATGCGCTTGTGAATAATATCATATCGGGCGAGATATCAAACAGCTAATGGGACCAAATCACATCCATATGATGCATCCGCAACGGGGAATAATTAGAAGTCCAGTTCGTTCTATAGAACTGATGAACGTACGCGAATCTCACTTGTGGGATAAGCCGTGCATTGATATTGGCAAATATTGATTTAAATCGTTCGAATCAGTGCGGTCTAATGAGATTACGATTTACGCGTACTAGATACATTTCCAAGTTATCGGCAATTTGTCCGTATATATAAATATATTCCACTTGGTTGTTCGTCAATGAAAGAAACAGCGACTCGCATGGTTCACGCATGTTATCGTTTTCATGGCATGTGCAGCCATGAATATTCGTTTGGGAACTGGTTTCGATGTTATTTCAGGAAATTTTGCGTTATACGGGTCAATGTCGGTTATTCAGAGCTTCGAATAGAATTTTCTGGTACGGCAGATACATATCCGAATGAATTTCCAGCCAAAGATATCCATAGTGAGCTACTTTTCGTATCGGGTACACAAGAGTTACTCGATAATGCTGTAGAGAGTATGTATGCTTTTATCGTTACGTTGATACACACGTATTACGATGCCACTAGATTTGCTGAAACTGCAGCGAGCATTGAATTTTATCAAGTAGCGAAAGTAGTACATTCGTATCGCGTAGCAAAATACATTTCTGTACAGGGTACATTTACAAATAATCAAAAATCCGCTACCCGATATTTTCACGTGCTCAAATTGACTTTTAATCATTTCTAATACGGTGCTTGGCGGGATAAAAATTTGAAAGCGGGAACACCACTATGATATCCCATTTTTATGTATTATTCGTTACTACTTCATTAATTATATGGGGATTTCATTCGAAAATATTAAAAATTGACGAAGATTTAAATGAACGAAAATCAACAGTATGCAGATTCGTAAAAGATTTTCCTTTTAAAGGCGAATCGATATCTTTAGTATAGTTTATCCGATTGTGTGGAAATATTAAATATTTTCTCAATCCACAGAAATGTAGTTTTTGTTAAGCGTAGCCATTTAGAAAAATGAATGGTTCCTAAAGTGAGAAGTTAAAAAAACTTCGCTTAAAAAACATTCTTCAATTGGACCTTGAACTTGAGACCTTGGAAAATAGTAATTTAGAACGACGGCTTCGTCCATGTGTTACACGCCGGAAAATTTCGGCGCGGCCTCCCGCTATGTCTGTAGTGCAGAGCTCGCACTTTTTAGCTACGAGCCGCCGCTTACTACCGCCCTATGGTGCAGTGCACGTTTTCTATAGGGTCTCGATGCCAGGCGCTACGGCGAAGAGTCGAGGCCCGATAGGCGACTCAACAGAAAGACGTTGTTCGTCTATTCACTTGACATCGACTGTGCAAATTTCATGACATTCTGTAGAGCCGTTCTCGAGAACACTGGGTAGTGTGTTCTGTTTTACCGGTCGAATGGTGTGTCTCAACGGTGACCATTGCAATTGCAAAAATTCTTGATAAAAAATGTTTACGATTGGACAAGTTCAAGTTAGTTAGTTCAAGGTAGTGTTCATGTTATCGATAACATCATTTTGGAAAACGTAGTTTCGATAAACAACTTTATCGGAGTGATTGTGATTGAAAGTTGGTGCACGTGTTTTGTTCGTAAGAAAAATCGAATCGACTTCCTAAATTCCATCAATGCCAGGTGCATGAGACGTCTCCACCATTGTTGTTGTCGATCTTGCAAGTTTTGAATTTTCATTGTTACTATTGTCAGCGTGGCTCTTGGTGGTGCGGACATGGCTCTAACCCGCTCTAATAATTTTAACGATAGCTGTGTACCCTCGTTGAAATCTATCATCGAAAAATACAAGGCACTTTTGACGACAATGGCACAGCTTGAATTTGATTTCAATTCTAGTTGCAATACTAATAAATTAAAATATTAATAATTGTTTTGTGTAAATCCACCGGCACAGGTCTCCAATTATTGTCACATGTCTCCAATTACCGCGAACCTTCTTAATTTGTATTGTCACTTTGGGTTTTAAATAATACATAATAGAAAATAAACAATTGTACAAGATATAGCGTTGTATATTTTGTGCGTTGTGCGCTACAACGTTGGTCAATTTACAAGGTCAATTGTGGTCAACACTATAGGCAATTGAATACAAAATTGACATTCAACTTAAGAACTTCATAAAATGTGATCCTTTGGAAGATTGCAGCGATATTTTTGTTGTATTGCAAATCAATCGAAATAACGTATCGAGTAACATTTCACTACACGATACATTTGTGTCGAATAGCGAGAAGAAAATGGATACTTGCTTCAAATGTAGTGAATAGCAGTCTCTATCATTGTGCAGCGCGAAAGCCATGGACATTTCGACAATTGATACATTAGTATCGAATAGCGAGTAGAATACGATATTGAATTTGGGCTTTCCTATTCGCATCCTTCTTCATAAAGTACGAACAATTGAGGGGCTACTATGAATTATCGAAATTATTCGTTTGGAAAATGATCTCGCGTACTCAAACTTGCGTCGATGTTCACCCAGCGAATCCACATGGACCCAAATTTTCGGTTACCATTTATTTTTAACTATCGTCACTCAATACGTGAGCAATGCAAGTGAAGAGTTATAAAAGTTGAAGTTTGAATCGATTCGATATTGAATTGGATAACATTACTTGTTTCCTTCGGGTAGGAGGTGAATTTTCTATGCTCGTGAAAATCGATTGGGCGGTTTGTTACGAATTATTGTGACCGTATTGTGGGTGTCCAACGTTGATCAATCAATTCGAGGGGAGCGACAAAATGCGTATTCTATCGCCAAGCAACGGTATCAGTTATTAATGATTGATCGTCGGGAGCGCATCGAGAATTCACATTACTGCGAATGACGATACATTTGCCCTTTACTTGAGGAGCATATATATATATATTATTGTATATCAACAGACTTGAACAGACATCTATATGCCAAGGCTCAAACAGCCAATCGTTGCGAGCTCTGGAAATTTCGTATTGAACTGATGTGAATGAGTTTAGGCGAACAACGAGATCATAAAAGAAAAAAACGTATGATCAACGTTTTGCGTTCGTGTGCGTGCCGTGTTAATTGACCTACCATTGAATCAAAAGGAAGGCTTAACACACACGACTTTCCATACGGAAGGATGTAACTTGGGCCCTTTTCAGCCGAACGATAAATATGTATACGCAGTCGCACACGTATTTGAGACTAGTGATAGTTCGAATATAAACCTGTTATGTTGGATAATCGACGAGCATTGGTTATATACGGAACCTGTACAGCATGAACAAAATTTATCGGCTCTGCGTAAAGCATATTACCACACTCCGGTCGCGAGAGTCGAGGGTACCACGGGGCTAAAGAGGCACGGGGGAGCAAGAGGGAAACGGCGAATATAATTGATCGACGGTTATCGACGTCCAGCTGCTCCGGATTATCTCTTATGGTTCTTTCAACGATTCGAACCAAAAGGGAACAAGTGAATTATTGGGTTGGCCATTAACGAAAACGTTTCTGTTTCCCCGCGATAGAGAATCTCTGGGGTTGCAAAAAAAACGGCAAACGTGACTGCGCGTGCAAATTCTCAAATATGACGGAGCGGTTTTCGGTCGCCGGCGTCCAGCCGGCCACCAGAGCATTCCCGTGCCTGCCGCGAGCACGATTTATAGCTCATGGTTTTTTTCCGCGTTAGTACTACCTTGAACGCCTATACCAGCTGACATTTTGTATGTAAATAATAATTTTGTCCGTCGACTTGGTTTTGAGTAGTCGAAACAACAGACAAAGAAAACTATAAGGGCCATTCGGTGTGCAAATTGCTCGCACGTTTAAAGCTCGTGTTTTTTACTCCTTAATCTTGCTAGTACCTACGAAAAAAAATCTATGAATTCGTAAAGAGCGTGGATGCAGAGGATGCAAAAATCTAGAGTAAAAAAGGACATACTCAACTAGTATCACGGTTTTTAATTGTGTTTAGGTAAAAATATTCATTTGCGTTTTTGTACATCGCAAGCTGAGCAAGTTGATAATTTTTATTTAGTTACCCCGAATTGTCCCTGTCCATTAGATGGCATCTTTGTGTGTGAATAATAGAAACGTAAATACTTTAGTGCAATGTTGTATAATTAACGGGAAAAAGCCCATTACAAAACTCGAAATGTAAGATATCGCGTGCACTCTCTTTGCTTCTTCGTTAAGTTATGAAACTATATAAGTTATTTGTCAAAAGTTATGAAACCTTATTCATTGAGCTGGAAAACAGCCAAACCATTTACAAAATCACAAGAACTATTTTTATTTTATTTTAGGTAAGTTAATACGAATTTTATAATATAAATAATTCCTTAGTTCACATTTTGAGATTGTAAATTTGATAGTGTGGCGCTTGAGGTACACATTATTTGGTGTGCAGTCGGAAACTGTTATATTTACAACTATAGCCAATATTGCCCTTATAGTCTACGGTTCGCAATGTGGCTATAGCTATAGCTAAAGTCGTTTTCGAATGCAGCCTCATTTCAATATTCGTTGAGAAAGAAAGATGCAATGACATTTAAGTGCACAACATGGTGTTGTGTGCCATAAAAACATAAGTAACATTTAGCCAGTTAATAAACTATTTTTTTACTAGAATATCTCAAAAGTGTGTGAATAATGCGGATTATTATTGTTATACTTATGATGAAGTGAATTTCATTTTCAAAGAATACCACTTCATCACGGATACAAAATTGGAGTCCAAATTTGTAGTTCAGGGTTATCACTTTTGTGGTGAGCCGATGCATTACTTTTTGTCTGATATAATAATAATGTGCAATTTATTTCGTATATTTGTTGAATCGAAAGCACATTCTGCGAAATCTCGTTTTTCTATCACGTATGGTAGTTTCAATTTTTCAAAGACCTATTCGCTTTTTCCTGTTCATATTTGACTGACCTGGTTGAGACTCTTCTGCTTAATCAAATCGAGGGGTAGCTTTTCCTTCACGTAATGAAGGTTCAGTATCTCTTTTAGGCGTTCCTTGTCTTGCAGTATGTGACGTACACCCTCCTCCTCCCAAGCGGCGTTGCTCGGCGCGAAGAGCGTGATGCTTCGTAGATTTGTCAACTTCTGCATGAACCCATCATCGAGATCCTTAATGACCTCGTAAAGCTTGTAAACCGGTCCGTCCTCCTTGTCCTAAACATACATTATTTAATGAATTCCATTATTGATAGCATTTCTAACGTTGAAACAGTTTTTCTTCCACTACCTTATTGTTTATTGTTTAGTCTTTAAAATAAATAAGGTATCAAACGGTTCGGGAGCAGTGTTTGGGGGATAAGATAGGAAAAAGATGTTTAGTTTCTCTTTGAGAAAAAAAAGGCGAACCGAAATAGTGTAAATTTGATTGAATTCTAAGTTTAATGTCACGCATTTTTATGTTGGAGCACGAATCACTTATTGCAATGTATTAACCCCTTCGTAGCTAACAAGTGATATCGATCGTTAGTTATTCGTTGCAACAGTAAACAGATATCAAGCAAACCGCTAAATAATTAAACAATATGTAAAAACAACTTGAAGCTTACGTTTTGGGTGAGGCACACAAAAGTTTTCGCAAAAAGACGTTTACTTCCAAGCAGCATTATTCTCCCCTCGATTTAAAGAGAGAGAAAAAATAGATCCTATATAAACGAAAAATGGAATGAGAACTCGAGAAACAAGGTTATACGGCATGGATGTGTAAAAAGTTGAAAGTAGAAGGTACGCTCCCAGAGGAAAAGATTAGTCAGTAAAGGGTTGGAAGGTTGTGAAAATTGGATGTGGAAGATTATTAATGGTAGCATTGCAATTAGACTTTCGTAGCATCCTCAAAGACATTAGCAGAAGTACAAGATTGGTCAGATAGGGAAGTCTTCAACTGTTTAATGTCGGTAAGACTGAAATCGAGGAAAACTCGTCGGTCTTTCATCGCGAGAAAAAACCGCAGATGAAAGAAAAAGTGGTGAGGCCGGAACGAGTAGAGAGTCAAGAACGAGAACGAGTAGAGAAGAGAGTAAAATAAAGGCTTCAATGAAAAAAAAAGTGGCTCGAGTTTCAGCGTTATGCCGATGATCATTTGCTCGATCCCGCTTATTTTTTTTCGATTACATGGAACCATTACCGCGGACCTATCGTTAATCTCTTGTTACTTTTGTTGAGGGATGCCAGGAAGAACGTCGGGAAAGGGGGGCGTTACCGTGTAGAATTAATCGTTGTGAGCCACGAGAACACAAACATAACATAAAGCTGGAAATTTCACGAGGGAGTATCGGGTGGATAAAAACTTGTGGAGCAGAGTTTGAGAATAGGGGTTCTCGGAAATCAGTGTCTTATTGTATTGGTATAGCCACTAAAATACAGTATTGCTAAAGTCGCCAGAAATATATATGTATATATATATATATACATATATATATCTTTGCGCTATTTTAAATTTGAAAAAATACTAATTTAATCTATTATAATATTTGAGATGGTCGTTTTTTTTCAAGGTGATATAATTCAGAAGAAGATAATTAATTTCCGGTATAAAAGGATTTCAACTTTTTTCCGCTTCGTTGGGAGGGTATTTTACTCAATATTATTTCACTTTAATTTTTCCCCTTTGGAGGCGGTGGCGTCGAATTTATTTTTCATAGTTTGTTGAATTTGTTCGAGCAAGTACTTACGATGTCCTACACGACATGCAGAGTCCAATAGAGACATGCAAAGCACCACAGAATAACATCATTGAGTCAATATAAAAGTCATTAATCACATATTGATAATAATTAGTAAATAATAATCACACATAACACGCACCCTCGCGTACACACACGCACCCACACACACACACACACACGCACACACACACACACACACACACACACACACATATACATAGTCATCATTTTCGAAGTAAAGGATCCGGGTTGAGGTAATCCCATTTTTTCGCATCCCATTTACGTACCTTTATGGTACAATAAAGTTTCTTTATACCCGCATCAGAATTATATATGGGGTTGTCCGGAAAGTCATTTCATTTTTTTTCCACGAGTATCATTGAGGAAAACAAAATTACTTTCCCAACGACCCAATATTTTATTCGATACTACTTACTTTCGGCGTATTCGTCGTATGCTCTCTTAAAATTTAATTTTAGCACAAGAACAAAGTTCTTTTGATTTATTATTCTTTAATTATATTTGCTATAGGGAATTCACCGGGAAACTTGATACTTTCAAAAATCTAAAAATAATATGCTTTTTAAATCGGATTTTGTGAAAAGTTCGTTTTTCATTGGACTAAAGATCTGATACAGAACCGATAATTTTTTTGAAATAAATTATTTTTAAAAAACTACTCGCGGGGTATGTTCATCGTAATGATTACGGGTCACTGTTGAAAACGGAGAATCCATCTATATTTTGTTTTTTGCGATTTATTTTCTCTCCCAATAGTACAAGATACGGAAAAAAAACCTCAACGATAAGCGACCCTTCGACCGTTACGTATATGACCTCGTTAAAACCGAAATTCTGCGGTAAGTTAATGATTTATAATACATGGAATTGATCGCGAGTTATAATATTGAAACCGAAATAAACTCGTTAAAACGTCGTTAAACTCGTTAAAACCGAAATTCTGCGGTAAGTTAATGATTTATAATACATGGAATTGATCGCGATTTATAATACATGGAATTGATCGCGAGAATTAAAAAGTATTGCTGATTGTGTACAAAATCACGGGATTTTATTTTATTTTTTTTATTTATTAGTCATTGATGAACAATCTTTGAATAAACGTCGTTAACTATTTGAGAACAAACAAAATTTAAGATAAACATGCCATTAAGAGGCATCTCTATACGGCTAAAAGCAGGCTGACCAATACGCGCACGGATCACTTAATTCCGCCGTACGTGCTATACCTTAGGAAACAAAAAGCATCGTAACGAAAACCTTTGCATGTTTACTGGTGGAAATTGATATTTTGGATGGAGTTATTGATTCATGTATAAAATTAATTGACATTAAATACTTGCTATTAAAGGATCGAAAGATTTGAACGATTGCAAATATCATTTTTTTTTAATTCTCTTAAGAGCATGATAAAGTGTGTCCAATTGTAATTTCTCATAGCTCCACGTTCATACAGATTAATTCTGATAAACGCCGCTTTTGACAGTGGATATTTAATTTTGCGCGGCAAGTAAATCGCACATTTCCAATGCGTCGCTTTAATCATTGCAATTTCACTTCCATCCACGGAACGAAACGTCCCTACGCGCTTTTGCGAAAATAGAAATCCCGCGCACGGTCCGGTTGCAGTCCAACAATTCTAATTAATATTCACAGTCAAATCGCATTGCTTTAAATAATTCTATAATATTCCATTTTCCAACATTTAGAACCTCTAATGGAACATGAAGACTGTTTATTGATTTTAGAATAAAATTGTTGAAAAAAAATGTATCTTAAATAAAGTACTTTTACTGGACACACCCACGTAAATAGAATTCATTTGATGGGTTGCGCAAAGGGCGTTTGACCTTAAAAAAAACGTTTTTTCGCCATGACTTTACCAGGACAACATAATCAACTGGATGGCCACATCGTATGAATAATGTTCTAAATAAAAAACGTAAAACAGTTATGCACCAGGTTGGACTTAATAATTCGCGATTTTTTCCACGTGGAGAGCTACAACGAATATCCCGAAATTTCACACTGAGCGGGAATGCAATTTTGGTGGTTGCATAGAAATAAAAAACATTGTTAAATATTTTATCGTCGTTCAGCCTTGTAGGAGATTGAATTTCCGTACCTTGATTTATTATGGACCGCATAGTATTATTAATTTCATTCCACGGTCAATAGACATATGTCATTCATTATTTCAGATGGACGAATAATGATGTTGAAAAAATGACGAAGCGACATGGTTGAAAGAGTAGAATGTAATATGGTAACAATATAAATGATTGAATGCATTGATCTGTGATGTTGTTTCGTTATACATGTTAAGCCAAATGTTTTAAAATATGATTGAGTTTTCATAGAAAAAAAAACCTCGTACGCTTTGCAACAGCTGTACACTTTGAATGTGAGAATTGTGCGAATAATGATGAATCCTTTGTACAATCGACGAAAATTCATTTTCGTGCTCACAATCAATCGTGTACAGTGCTTTTTGTATTTTTTTTCTTCATATTATCATGCAATGTTGCGAGTACAACTGAGCTATATATATAAATATATATATATGCAAATTGTTAATCAATCGGCCGGAAGCGTGCACTGCTATATGTTCAACGAAATTACAGAGTACCGAAATATGTTGGTCAGGAGAGGTAAAGCAGCGCATATATCGAATAACGCGAATGCCTCAAAAAAATATAAAGTACTGACCGAACTTTTCAAGGTGATCTTTTTCGTGCAATTGAATATCCATTCGATTCTACTCTTAGTAACCACTCCATGTTTTCTATGACGAACTTTTGTACACATCAGGCAGCTGTAATTTTTTTTTCATAATAGCCCGCTGAAACGGCATCGCGCTTATCATCTTGTACTCCCGTAACGGATTATTTCAAGTCATTATGGCGACCAGATGAAATATTTTCGGGCGATGCTTTTTGCATGTCATTTTTGTCCAGACCAGTATAGCAAGCGGAAAGCGGAAAGCGGAAAGCACTGCGGGATACAGGCGGTTTATGGATATCGTTCAGGCATAGTGGAGTGCTTGTGGGGAATAATATCGTAAACTGGTGAAAGCTTCGTTACGAGAGGATTTCTGAGCTTTTATACGTGCTTATATTCCCTTGTTCTACCAAGAGTGCGTTCGTATGCATTTGCACATGAACACACGCAAGCATGAGTATATATAAAGATTATTGTCTTTTCGGATCGATTGTATCATATGCTCATGTGCATTAGTTAAATGTTATACGTGCCATTGAGAAGAATTGTCAGTGCAATCTTGATGGCTTTCCTACGCATATGCCCATTCTTGTACAACGTACCGTATAATCGTGTCACCTATTCGCGATAAGATCGTGATGATAAATATTGCCTAAGATATTATGTATTGGAGTATCTCGCTTACGATCTTGTTCTGAACCATTTCTAAAAATAATGTATCCACAACTTTCTAGAAAGAAGCTACGCTAATTATGTTTTGCACGGTTAATGGAACTTTTTTGTTCAATGGTAAGTGCTGACGAGCAGTTATAATTTACTTTAATTAGGAGCTATACATGGGAAATCAGAAAAAGTTTTGACTTAATTTTTCTTCTCTCTCCTAGTGAGAATTCTTATTGACGCAAAACATTTTTCGACGTGTTTTTCCTATTTTTATTTTGGAAATCAACGGATATTTTTTTCTGTGTTCATTTTTTTTCTTATATGCGTTTTAAAATTAGTACAACGTGTACCAAGGAGACAAAGTAGGACTTTTACGCCGAGCGCGATGTTCATTTTAGTACGAGTCCTAGACGAGCGCGCGAGGCGAAGACAAGTACTGAAAACATCGCGCGAGGCGTAAAGCCCCTGTCTCCACGGTGCCCACGATTGTTTATATAACAAAACCATGTTTTCCAAGCTTTTGTATTGTTAAATACATATCGCTGCAAGCATGTGCAGAAGGTGCATTGCATATTGCTGTATCGCACATGGAAGCTGCATTACGCGCGCCGCGGAGCGCCCCCGTTGCCGCCGAACGTAATTTTTAAATGTATCAGCATATCTTAATACACTACCTTATTAATAACTTATAACAAGGCGTTCACCGTTCACACGCATGAAAAAGTGACGAAAACCTAATTGCGTTATATCAGAGTACTTTTTAAATGCATAATTATACTGAAATATACCATTTGTAACGATAATTTCGGAATAAATAAATATATGTTATTTATCCTGATACAAGTTTCGATACGGGCGTTCAATGCCCGTGAGCGTGACAAATGCAAATGCGCAATTTTTTAAGGCCTAGGCCCTAAAAGACCTTTTTAGGTCCTGCTTACTTTGTATCCTTTAATTGTAGTCAAGTCAATATACTTTGTCAATATACTTTGTAGCCTTTTTAAATTTTATTTTGATCGAAACATATAGTAATCAACTTCTACATCCGTCTTCGATAATTAACAGCTCTGTTCCTGAATAGTCGTTCAGCATTTATTTCAGCTGCTATTTCCCATTTCATTTATCTCGATGACACTTGATGTCACTTTCCTGATCGATTACTGGAGCCTTTCATCGGTAACCGAGTCCAAAGCAAAATGGGACGCGTGTTCTATGTTCTCTTGAAACAATTTGCATGAAAAAGCTAGCCATTCAATTTTTAATCAACGATCCTGCATGCTTTTTTTTATTTTCTTGTTCATCTGCTCTTCCTCTTTTCTCATCATCCTTTCCCATGCGAAAAGCTACCCGCCGGCTTTTCACTCTCGTAAACGCGAATTGCTGAACTTCTTTTGTGTCTATATATTTTGCAAACTGTTTTTCCTCATCGAGTTTTTCATAGGCAGGATTGGTTTTCTTTCGATCTTTTTTTAGCGCTTTTCCCAATGTGCAATTTATCGGGCATCTCCACCTGTCTCTTTCCCTTTTCCTCTCGTACTTTAGTTTTGCAATAAACAAACGGAATATTGTTTTCCCCCGAAACAATTTGCACGCGAAGAGTATGACTCCGTATTCGATATTTAGTCAACACGCTTGATGGTGGTTTTTTTTTATCGACTTCATCGCGCGCTCTCGGTCCGTTTGTATCGAGCGTTCGTTTGAATACCCAACGAGGCCGGTCCGAGTTGTCTATCGATTTTCAAATCCAAACGAATGCGCTGGTATCGATATCCCTCATTCTCTCAAGTCGTCGTGAGATAAACGGTAGGACAGACACCGACTTCTTATACCCTCGTATAACAGAACAGACTTCTTATACCCTTGCTATGCTAACGCAATATTGATTTTACTTAGTATCCACTTTCAGCAATAAATTACTTGTCGACTCAATTTATCGACGTTTAGTGTATCAGGTATAATTGATATACTTATACACGTATAATTGATATATAAATTCGGCCAATGAAGGGACCTAAACATTCTGTTTTACTCACAATAATAATAGTGGAATGCTGACGGCGAAAAGGTTGCTTCAATGTATCTGCGTTCCTTTTTAACTCTATTTTCCTCTACAACGCTCGTAAAAATAATGTCACGTTGGCACCTCATGAATTACTTTCACTCCCTCACGGGACTTGTAAACGAACGCGCCGAGTAAGGGAGAAGGGTACCAACAGTACCCGGTGTGCTGGTGGTTACTGGCGGAAAGCTGGAGAATAACACGATGTGGCGGGTAAAAATAAAGAACAAAAGTGTAGTGAGCGAAAAATAATGGTCAATTCAACAAACGCAGTATATGAGTGTGCGTGTATGTAACATACATGGGAAATCACTTTCATAGTACAATGGACCTTTGTTGATCCAATGGAAAGTCTACTTTCCATTGGATCAACCATTACGATTATGACAGCGTTATTGTATCTAATTTTTTTCGAAATTCCATTTGTTCTACTCAGTACAAAGAAACTTTACAAAAGGATTCACGATTTGGAATATTGTGCTATCAAAAGAAAAAAGTGTTTGAAGATCTTCCGGATTCGAAAAATTCTCCAACAAGTATCTACGCCAGTCAATCATGACGCTTCTTCGTGAGAATCTTCTCTTTTTCAGTCTTCTTATTCTAAGGGCGTGTGCACACGGCGTATTTTCTACGCGCAGGCAACGCGCGTTTACGGCGCATTTTTCAGTTCAGAAAGCAGATTGTGTATCGTCAATCGCGTGTATATCGCGTTTGTATCGCGTCGTCTGCGCGTAGAAAATACGCGGTGTGCGGCCCCAAGGCAGTGAGTTTAGTGGCATTATCGTGTGCAAGAAAAATGTACGGCTCTTGTTTCATCGCCGACTCGCGTGATGTCTCAAGTGTTTCGTGATACGTTTTTGCACTACCTTATTTGGCAGCATCGTGGAAAGAAACGTTATACAGTAGGCGAGTGCACGGATACGTATACAGGGTGTCCCAGAACTAAATGCGTTCCCTGAAATGGCGGGTCGGGGGTGAAATTCTGAGTCGATTGACATAAGCATGTGTGGGTCTCAGATCAACCCCTGAATTATTATTAATTTTCAATGGCGGGCCAATCAGGTGCGCCCGCATTGAAAAATTGATAATAATTCAGGGCTTGATCCGAGACCCACACATGCTTATGTCAATCACTCAGAATTTCACCTCCAACCCGCCAGTTCAGGGAACGCATTCAGCTGCTCTGGGACATCCTGTATACGTGGGACGAAAAAAACTCGCGTCTGCCTTATTCCCCGACAACGCAGCTTTTTCAATAGAAACAGGACCATTCTTTATTTCAACCCTCTCCACGGCGCCTGTCTCGTCTCTGCGAGAAAAAAGGGGAGGAGAATTATATATCTATTAGGGTCTACTCTGTTTTTCTGTTTGATGACTAATTGTAAGTGCACGTACATGCAGCTTATTTTAGGTCAAATTGATCCGGCGCCATAACCCAAACTTTTATTTATTTTTTTCTCCTACCATATGAAACGCCACACACGAAAGATAGAAGGACGATTAAAAAAAAAAATTATTCCTACTTTTTCGTCGAAAGCCTATCATTGTTCGATAGACTAATAGAGGTAGCAAAGATCAGAAGAAGAAAAATTGAATCGGTACTATTCTGAGATCACATGGGAATTGATCTTAAAAATATTTGATTTCATTTAATGAAAATTTGATTAATTCCGTACATATCCTTGCAATCATTTATGTATATCCTCGTAACAGCATTACTGCATACTATGTACTCATACGCATGTAGATGTTTAACTGTAGAGATATATATGTTATCTGCAGTCAAGCTCACATCGTTGGGTAATTGATCGTCAAAGTGTTCTTGTTGTCAGGATTTATGTGTTAATCAAGAATTATGGAACTCGCCATAGTGAGAGACTCTTCTTTTATGCTCTAAGACGGTAATGAACGTCGTTGCTTCGGCAGCAATTGACTCACTGCCGTGGAATCGAGACATTTTAGAAAAAACGGATGTTATCATCTTCAAACATCACGGTATGAAAATATACTCCAATTATTCCCGATATTTGTAAAAGTAATATGTGTAAAATATTACACATATTAGGAAATATAAATATTAGGAAATATAAATATTAGAAAATATAAATATTAGGAAATATAAATATTAGGAAAATATAAATAATTATGTTTTTGCTTTGAGCGGTCAATATTTTTATGTTCCATGGGGATGTAGAGTAATACCGGAAGTGTTTGTCATAAGCTCTTATTTAATCTAACAAAGTTACCTATTTCATGAGTAAAGGCGAAAAAGTTGAAAATGTATAATCGTACGATGGATCATTATCGATAGACTGCACTGTATATACTTACTCGGTGTGGTATATAAGTTCATGTAGAATACACGTAATTTCATATGCATGTATCATTATTCTGATTATTTACGTGGAGTGTGACAGGTGCGTTATTCGATTGTAAAACTAACTATTTTTATTGTCTTGCAAAAATGTTATTAAGCATGCAATAAACTTTATACCGGGAATTCACTTTAATTATTTTTCCGTGACAGTGTGTTTTTTTTTAAATTCCGTTCTAAATGCAGTATTATAAATAGCGGGTTTTTCGTTTGCCACGTGGAGATTTACACCTCCCTCAAAAATGCAATTTCCTTGTTGCATGCAAATTCTTATATACGCATAAAAAGTCTGACAAAATGCGGAAAGTAAAGCATTCATGAAAACAATGCGGCGTCATGTGCAAAAGGCGTGAAAAGCATAAGCGTCAAGAACAAACTAAACACACAATATACATGCAGACGCAGGAATACGTATATATCGCAGCGTGAAAAAGTATGCCTAATAAAAATGCGGTTTTCAATTACTGTGTCCCATGCCGATAGTAATATTTTTCGGTTCTCAGTAGCTCGATATTTTTTTTCGCTTCTACCGTGGTGCTATCAAGCCTTATAAGCGCTTTCGAATTTACGGTGACAAATACGGCGAGCAAACTGTGTGAATTAAGAATCTCAAAGTATGTCACATGAGCTATACATGAAATGAAGATCGATACTGTAGTCGCACGGCATGATTGAAATTGAGCGAGAATGTAGGAATTTTTTTGACAATGACAGAAATTCGAAATTGAATGAAATATTATTACAAAGAAATGAAATTGGTCATTGTTGTTTTATCGACTAGCATTGTAATACGCAATTGGAATAAACAATGCGAGTCGATTTAGTACGAACTTATTGGGTTTTGTAGCACAAAAGATTTGTAAACTGAAAGTGAAATTGAAAAATTGGAGATATAACGAGAGAATAGATTGAAGTGTAATTAGATATTATAAAATCAATAGATGTCGCGCGTGCATGTGTGTGTGTGTGTGTGCGCGCGCGCGTGTGTGTGTGTGTGTGCGTGTGTGTGTGTGTGTATGCGAGAGATAGAGAGAGATAGAGAGAGAGAGAGAGAGAGAGAGAGAGAGAGAGAGAGAGAGAGAGGGAATATGCGAATTACCTGGAAAGACTGCATAGAGAAACCAGAAACCAGGGTTGGTCCGTGTAACATAAGAAGCGAACAGAAAACAGAAAAAATATGTTGTGACTTATATTAGGTTGTTTGCTGCAATTGAGTGAGAATATTGGTTCCATTTGGTGTTCGGGACTTTTGGTCTTCGGCAAACACTACTTAATATTCCTTCGTATTGAGATATAAAACGCCTATAAAGACACCTCCCAGCGAACAATGACAAAAAATATTACCTCTTATAATTTACAATATATATTTTTCTAACAATGGAGAAAGAATAGAAAAAAAATCGAAGGAAGGTTATGAAGAAAGCTTCGCAACGAGTTTTTGTCCACCAATTGGGCGATGAGTATCGAATGCTGAAGAGTGGCATCGTAAAAAAGAAACGAAATATACATACATTTTTCTCCGTGTTTCATATTTGTAAAGTGTAAACATAGTGCGAGTACCTTTTGTAGACAGACGAGTAAATATTGCATACATTCCGATGTAATCGCCGAACGCTGCAAGTATATTAAATATAGTACAGAGTGTTCGGCAATGCAAAATCCAACCCTACGCATTCACGCGTTTCGCAAAAAATTTTACAGCAATTTAATTAATTTCATTCATAGTTTGAAATTCTTTTCCTTACTTTACACATAGAATGAATGTAAAGGCTTTTTACACAAGAGGTGACGTTCAACAAGCGTGTTCCATGTTTTCGTTTCAACATGTCCCAAAAACATCAAATGGGAAATCTTACAGGAGTTGCTGCAAATATTTCACAGCTCAATACTGACAAATGTTTCGATCTACGCATTGGAAATTGATGGCGGGAATAAATTTTAAAAAATGATTTAAAAAAAGTGAATTGTCTCCTGCTTTTCACATCCAATAGCTGGAATATTTTGCTATGCGAGCTACGAAGCTCCGCAAGATATTCATGGTTTCAAATTCTCGATGCAGATTTTTTGCAACGACTCAATAGAACCCGACCGTATTGATTTTTATATCGGAACATTGTTTCAGCTTTGTCGTGGCGCTGAAATTTCGATAGAGACCAAAAATGGATTTTACATCGCCATTTGAATTTTATGCCAGACGACTCGACACTCTTCATATTTTGAGGTCTGCACAGGAATGTAAAAAAAACAATATTGTTACTAACAGAAAATAAAATCGAGTATTCGAGTGTTTATCGTAAAGGTCGAATTATCTGGTTTATATGTCATGTTGGTATTGAATACACGGTATAGAATATACGTTCATTTCAATTGTGTCAAATTTGAGAGCTCGATCGGAGAGAGTCGTGTAGCTCTTCAATAGAAGGTACACACGTCGACGAGTAGCGTGCCATTTGAATTGTATTTTCGTGGTAAATATTGATCGATCGATTTTTTAATAGAGACATTGAATATTTGCTTGTAATGATAATAATAATAATGATAATTATATATATGGGGCATAATTATTATAATATATATATATGGGGCATTCCATGCGAAACCGACCAACCCGTGACCCGGATCATTGTTTATTATGTTGAATTTTTTTAAATTTCTTTTGTACCTACTGAAAGCTATCTTTCAGAATTTTTAAAGATTTTTGTCTCAACCCGTCCGAACACAATAAATTTTTCAAAATTCTACACAATTTTTTTCAATTGCTCATAGCTTTTTCAAAAATAGAGATCAAAATAAAATACTACACCTTTTTGCGTTTTCAGTTGTAGTTGCATAAAAAAATACGAAAAAAATCGAAATTTATTTTCAAGTTTTTTTTTCAGTTTCAAACCCAAAATATATTTTTTTCAAAATTTGGACCATTTATATTTTTTTTTTATTCATCAATTTTTAAAAGACATTTTTACAAGTACTAAAAAATTGGAAGCTTGTGATATTCATAATTTGTATTTTTTTTGTCTATTTTTTAAGTTATTCGTAACACTAAAAATGCTAGACAAATGGCCGCTGCGGCGCTGATTCACACCTAATCCGTTTACGGCGTCATCTGCAATGCGGATTTTACATTATAGTTGGGAGACTGTTGTGGTTCTATTTTTCTGCGATCATTTTCACGACACCTTCAAATAACGTAATGATTATGGCGTTAATAACGAATAAATATTTACGGTTATTACATGGAGTGATCCGAAACCGTGTCGTTTTCGAAAAGGTGACAATGAGAAAAGAAAAGACATAAAATATTGGATTGTTAACCTCTCATATTCGTGTACTGTTATTTCGTTGACAAATATTTAACACACATTAGTTCCAGCAGAATAATGCCGAAGTTCCGCGATCGATGTTGCAATGTGTTCAAATTAGAACATCATAGAATCAACAAAAATTTACGTACTATACCCGAGAACCACCTCAATGGATTAAAATTGGCACTAGGCGATCGATTATGTACTTCTTGCTACAAACAAATGTTAGGAGAAAGTTCATCAAAACATGGCACGGAAACCATCGATGAAAGCAAAAATCCTGATGACGGCGAAAATTCCGGTCATGATGGAAGTATTTCAGTTGATTATTCTGATGACGACGTCGATATTTTAACTCGTAAATATCCTATTGAAAATATATATATGTGATAAATAGTCTAGATATTTTAAGATATAGAGGTTTATCGTCTTCTTTTGGAAATGCATTATTTAAAAAAAAATCGTTTATATAGACTCGGAGTGTCAATCTGATGAGTTGATAACGCAACAAAGTAGCTCGCTGCCTCAATGACGCCTGGGAACTACGCTACCAACTATAAATGAGGCTTTTTCATTACTGAACGAGTCGCCGATACCCACTACAAAAAGGACTAGTGATGTTTATCGTTGAAATAAAGTCGATCAAGTCACGGTTAATTTAAAGAAGGCACTTGGAGTTTCTGAAGAATACTCAACTCCGCATGCGTTCAGTGGCAACGACACTTTGGATATAATTACAAGATTAAAAGAAAAATATCATAATGAAAATACAAGCCGAGGATCCAAATGCTGTCGTTAATGCCTCTCAGTTAGAATCTGTCGCCGATGAACGTGAAGCATGTGGCCTGACAAGAGAGGGCATTTTTTCGATATTGAAAGGTCATTTGTATAACAAAGCGACTGAAACATATGCAGTGATCGAAAATTTCATGTCTGCTAAATTGCAACGCCCCTTTGCTCTATCAGACAATGCAAAACCTGTCCTTTGCAAGTTGTTGAATGACATGCATTAAAAGTGGCAGCAAGCATTAAGAACGGAAGGTGAATTTCTGAAAAAATATTCTGAATGGTTGAGCGTGTTTGTCTCTTTCGAAGAAACTAAACAATCTTCAGAAAAATCCCATAATTTGAGTCGGCCTTCTTCATAGCTTGCAAAGTCTAGGGACCAGACAAAACGAAGGAGGACTGAAGAATTACGCGCAAGACATATTATGGAAGAATTGACGTATACGACTCAAATGAGCCTTCGTTTATCTGGGAAATCAGATGCTGCGAAAATTGTTCGTGATGTGGGATTGGGGAGCACATCTAAAGCTAAGAAGTATAAGGAGTCCATAGATGCGATTCAAGAAACGACTTTATCTGCCGATGCTGCTCTGTCGCTCATAGTGGAACTAAAATCATTGAAATCACAATATCAAGGGCTTCGGAATAGAAGCAAAGAGAACGGCTATAATTTATTTCCACCGTATAAATTGCTATATCAAGCCAAGCTCAAATCTTATCCGCCTAAGTCAGATACTTCTGTCAATAGATGTGGTGCTGAGGTAAAATTGCAGGCTTTGCTGAATCACACAGCTGATAGAATATTATTAACACAAATGGATGTTGTCAAAAGTTTGTCTTCTGAAAATGTTGGCAACTTGAATTTCATTTGTAAGTGGGGCTGCGATGGCACGTCTGGCCAGAGTACGTACAAGCAAAAGTTCACCAATGACGATGGAAGCAGCAAGTCTGGTTTCGGCAGCTCTAATGATGGGAATGGCGCTCGACGATTTTTTTCGAAAACTCAAGCATTTCTGCTGCTATTACAGGGGTTGATGAGAACTTGATTAAGCGTTTCTATGTCATATTGCAGATAATTTCGAGTGGCCATGAAATCGATTTCATAAAACTTCAAGATTATGCCTTACAGACAGCTTCTTTGCTACTTTGTGCAGTTATATCCGTGGTTCTACATGCCAACTGCGGTACATACGGTATTGATTCATGGCGCAGAAGTGATAAACTCATCGGTATTGCCGATAGGACAAATGTCTGAAGACGCTCAAGAGTCTACTAATAAATACATTTAAAAGTTTCGTGAAGATTTTGTAAGAAAGTAACACTTTCTTGCAAAGTGTTACTTTCAACGAGCCAAAACAATTTTACGTTACCGAGCCAAAACAATGGAAGACATTATTTCACGCTTATTATTAATTTCCGATCCATGTATTTCAAGTTTCCGCGAATTTCCTCGAAAAAACTCCCAAGTCGTTGCTCCCAGAAGCAGTTCTATTGTCAGTTGCGCCACGTACACCAGCAAGTACAGGAAGCTCCAGCGATTTAAAAGTTAAATCAACTAATTGTGAATTAAATTATACTTCGGATGACGATGCGTGAACTTTAAATCAACCGATTGTATGTTTCATCGTATTATACAACATATGTATCTATTTTGTACTTTCTCTATTAAATCGGTTCATGTGAAATCCGCCATTTGGTTTTTATTTCAAATTTTGACTTCGGATTTATATCAGCGACCCCTAAAACCCCCGAGTACTGACTTTTAGCCAAATTTATAACGTTTTCGAGTTTTGGCCAGCTTTTTGGGATTTGGGCCCACTGTGCGGCCCAGGTTAACAGGTAGCCTAAGCGAATGTTACGCAAAACGTCAAATCATCCGCGACGTCATCTGTCAAACGTTGCGTTCCTCAAGCCTGGCAAGTTCAGAGGGTGCGTTATCTGTCAAGCGCGCGCTCTCAACTTGCATACCCAAGATGTCAGAAAACAATAGCAGGGGATGCACGAAACGTGAAACTGGCCGGGCAAGCAAGACAGATGCCTAGCTACCTTGCTCGTCACCTGCTACGTTTCTCGTGCTCACAACTCAGCGCTCGAGAGGCGTCATTGTTCAACGCAGCCCTACAACCCTACTGCAGCCCTACTGCAGCCCTACAACAATCCTTCGAACTCCAAAATTCTAATCGCTCCCATTCAAAAACTATTTAAAGGAAACAAAAAAGCCTTGACAGTTACACTCGGAATACTCCCCTGAACCCGCCAGTTCCGGGTGTACAGGTTATTATGAATCACCCGGTATAAATATATATATATATATATGAATGAAACTTCGTGGATTTCCGGACTTTTGTACGAATATGTTACCCGCGTTTCGTACGTGTGTTTTCGAAACGACCGATTATCAAGCTTTACAAAGACGTCGAGCTCGATTATCGAACGGGTAAGCTATTTTATGAGGATGAATATTTATGGGTTCAAAGCGCGTGATACGATCCATTGTGCTACACCGGCTGTTTCCGCGTATACATGATGCACAAAATTTCTGTGATGAAGCCAACGAGCCATTCCATGTATTGAAATACATACCTAAACGGACCCGTGTATGTGTACAAATTGCAAACATTTACCCGCTTGATTGTTCCACATGTTGGAATTTACATTTGTCATCGATTAATGAAGCAAACGGACGCGAACTCATGTAGCGAAACACACCTATCAGTCCTATATAATAGCAAAACCGAATTATCGACGAGACGCCTATGATTATCAATATTTGAAGTACTTACTGCTCAATAGGTGAAGCAGCAGCTTATTTTATCGTACATAGTTATATTGCTTTGAAATTCGAAGCAATTGTTCTTACAATCGAACATTTTTCATACTGGCAACAATAATTGATTTTTTATTCGGATAAATTTAAATCCTTCCTCTAGTTGTCTCAAACTTATAAAGGGTACTCTTGCTTTTCCATTTCGGCTTTAGATTTTTTTATGGTATTTTCTTATATTTTGGTAATAGGAAGACGGATGATCTTTGACACGCATAGAAAAATCCTTGTCTTCCACATTTTTCACACAGAGTTTTTGCATCCAGTCTTCGGTGTTGTACACGAAAAGAAGACTATAAGATGTCTAACGATCCGAACAATGCACATGCTACATGACTCATCAGTATGACAGTCTGACTGTATAGAAAACACGGGGCATCGCCCTTCGCGAATTTATCCGAAAAAGAGCGAACAAGCGGTAAAGAGATTCCGGCGTGAAATATCGGCAGCGCCGAGATATGCTCGAAGAATGAAAAAAGAAGATGCGGGAAGATGATGAAGGCACCCGGAAGGCTTTTTGCAGGCGCACCCCTTGAGGAACCCCTCGAGGAAATATCTAGAAAATCTGACTCACACCGCTGAGAAATTTCAAGCTTGCCACAGTACTTGTTCCTTGCCTCGGTTAAGTTTGCGAGGCTTTGGATTATTTAGGGATTACATTTTATGTCGAACCAAAAATATTTCTCACAAAAGTACACAATTTTATTATGACCGATTTTTGAAAAACTATTCCGAAAGTTCAACCGTTTTTTCGGAAAGGCCTTGAAAACCACATTTCTCCAGGCACTGCTATGAAAAATGGCTCAGTGTAACAATATGGGGATTTTTACTTTCTTTCTTGGAGACTCATCGGGAGAAAAAAACCAACAAGTTTCGACAATAATTTTGGAAAAAATCGTGGGTTTTCGGTGTATACATGTGAAAAACCTTTTGTTAATTATATTTTCGAAATTCTGAGATTGCGATTTTTTCACTTTTGAGCGTTAAATTAGTGTTACATTTGAAGTAAATATAAAGAATAGGGAAATATACTATATTCGATAGCCACTTGCATTTAAGACTTTAGCAATTAACATGAATTTTCCTCATCAAGCATTCATCAAAAGGTTCGAAATGCTATTACAGCGTATCCGATAACAACGATTGTTATAAAAAATGTTCAGAAATATCAAAACCATTTTCACGTAAAAACTCAATGAAACGTATCACTACGTTCGTTTATTGATCGTGACTGATGCTTTATCATTTTATAAATACCCAGGCTCATTTTGATAATGAGCGTGAGTTGATATTTCGTTCCATCGAAAGTCATACAATGGGGATCTATGCAGGAGAACGAATAACCTTGGAGGAGGTGGTCTTTTGTTTCCGGCGGTAATTAATTTAAAGCAAGCGAATATTGTCGACGAGAATACTTGATTGGAAGGGTTCGGGCACAAGGGAAGTTTCAATCTTTAACGAAAGTTCAATTCAAAGCGAAAAGATCGAGGCAAGTTTCAAGTTCCCCTTTTCAATTGCATTCGTTCAGAAAATAAATAATCTTTTTTTTGTCTCAAGTGATCAAGAAATGAAAGGGGTTGCAAAGGCCATAGAGTCTTCAAGTAGAATCGAGTGTGCCCTCAACGATTTCTCCTGCTTTTGTTCGATACTCAAGACTGTTGTGAATATGAAACATGGACTGAAAATCTTGCGACATAAATATGTCGCACTTACTTTCATATCTTCTGTATCACTTCTAATTCTTGTAAGTATAGTCGCACAATGTTCGTTTTACGAGTGATTTAGCAATCAATGAAAAAGCTATCCTCCATGGTATGAAGTTTTTAGTACAAATATTCGTCCTAGGAGTTATATTTACATCATTCGCTTTATTCCTTTCCAGTTGATATCGAAAATGTGTACTACAGTGATAAATTTCGATCAGACTGTAATAGGAAATTTCGGAGAAAAAAAATACATTTTCACACCTACGTGAGATTAAGGAATAACACCACTCTAGGGTTTTGGAAAAAATCCTTTATTTTCTTAAAAAATACTTTGGGGTCATAAAACAATATGCAATTGGTCCTGTAGCGATGTTTTTAATGGTTCAATTATCGATTTTGCCGCAGCGCCTCGGACTTCTTCTTCTGATGCCTCGTGCAACTTTAAACGCGTTTTTCTCGAAACCACTTTTTTGAAACTGGGAGGATTACTCGAACACCTTTGCATGGATCGATTAAAAATTTTGATAGTAGCTTCACAATTACATTCTCTATGGAAGTACGTAGCCGGTTATTGATTAAATGTAAACTTTTTTTTTATAAACAATTTAATGATTATTTCGTGGGCAATAAATCGATTTATCGCTTTCATAGTGCGCCATTTTTTCAAAATTTGATAAAAATAATTCCTGCGTAGTCCTATAACGAATAATATATAGATTATAATTTTTTTGGTTTTTGCTCCAGGTCTTATACCTTACGAGAAAACCGTCCTCCTGTGAAGCTATTTGTAAAAAACACGTTTTTCAAGATAGGCTCTGTCGCCGTTATTTTGTATGAAAATTATAACTTTTTTTTAATACTTTAAAATGTGTTAGATAAACCCTCTCAAAAGAAATCCTATTCCTTGTTTCATACTCCTAAAATAAATTGTCAAAGTTAGGCCTTATTTTCTGCCGCTAGAGTGGTGTTATTCCTGAATTAATGAAAATTCGTTGTTGTCTGTTTTGCTTTCCTCGTTTGTGTGTCTTGAAATAACAATAATCCTTAAGATGAATTGTGAGCTCGAGTACGACTCTCTCAAATCGATCCACCCAGATCAAGTATCAATACTTAATATAATATGCACTATATTGAATAATAATAGCGACAGATTTGTGAACGACGCATAATCCTCGTTTTAAATCAGCGTTGGATCCAAGAATTGAGAAAATTCAAGCAAGTATGTCCTTCCTCGGTACGTTGCTACTGTGTTGAAAAATATTGATACACTCTATGTACAAGGGGCGCTTTTTAAGGGAGGCATGTTGCTGTCGAATGATGAAAAGATTATGACATACTAAGAATTGCTACATACAAGTTTACCAATTATAATCAATGTCACTTTTCGTAACTGGTAGATTGAATACAATAAAATAGCGATAACTAGCTATGAAAATGCAATGTCGACTGCAACGATTATTTTCGCCTCATGGATAATTGACACTCGATGGTTCTTTCATTATATAAAAATTGTACGCACACGGCAACGGAACATTCTTATAATATATGTTTTTAATTTTAGCTGCAAATTAAAACATCGAAGCAAGATCAAATGTTGAATCGATCTTTGTAAGGAGGCAGCAGACGCAGTGTATGTACGAGTAGATCGATATGTGGCAAAAGAGAGATGAAGCTTTGCCAGCGGAGGCCCAGACATTTGTGATAATAATTGTTATATGTAGGTAATCATAATTATACACACAAACATATATATACATATATGTATGTATGTATATACATATGTGTGTATATATATATACCTTTGGCCAAAAGTTTGGGGCACCCTGCAATTTTTCTTTCCGCACAAAAAATTGAATATCTCGGCCAAAAAAAATCGAAAACCAATTTAGCAAACGGGCTTTTGGAGAAAATAAAGTCAGCTTCAATTTGCTTTTTTCATTTTAGTTTTTCGATGTTTTCTGTGCCCGGTACGTCATTTTGTAAATGGCGATTTTTCACGATTTTCGCACCTTGCAAAGTCATTTATTGGACTTCGGAAAAATAGCAATCTCGCTATTTAGTGATATGATCTTCGAAAAAGGAAGTGTTAGCTTTAGTGTCGTTTAAAAAGAAAAATCGCAATGTTTTTCGCATAAAAAATTAGTTTTTCTTTAAAAAACGGCAGGTTTCCGTAAAGCCGGCATCGTATCGTGAAAATTATGAGGTTGAGAACATTTGTCCTGAGGACTCAAAAGTTTTATTTTGTTATTTCGGCGTAGTTAAAAAAATCATCTCGAAATGGGGTGCAATCTGTGATCGAAAGATTTGCTGAGACGGGCTCCCACATGGATAAGCCTCGGACAGGAAAAAAACAACTGACCACGAAACGCCAGGACAGAACACTTATCCGTGAATCAGTTAGTAATCGCAAAAAACTATCGTCTGCTCTCGCTGCGGCTGTCTCGGAAGAGGCTGGAAAGCCCATTAGTGCTCGTACCGTGAGAAAGAGACTTTTGGAAGCAGGCTTTCGTTTCAATGTAATGGCAATAAATGAATTAGATTAATCGTCGACGATCAACCAAAACCAGTAATGCAAAAAAATGTTGACAAAAAATCTGAAAAAAATGTAACAACTCCAAAATAACAAATCAAAACTTTTTAGTCCTTAGGACAAATATTCTCAACCTCATAGTTTTCACAATACGCCGCACGATGCCGGCTTTACGGAAACCTGCCGTTTTTTCAAGTATCATTAAATTTTTCTGCGAAAAAATTTCAATTTTTTTTTAAACGAAACTGAAGCTAACACTTCCCTTTTCGAAGATCATTTCACTAAATAACGAGATTTCTAATTTTCCGAAGTCCAGCGAACGACTTTGCAAGGTGCAAAAATCGTGAAAAAACCGCCATTTTCAGAATAACGTACCGAGCACAAAAAATCGAAAAAATTAAATTAAAAGAGCAAATTGAAGCTGACTTTGTCCCGAAGCCGAAAGCCCGTTTGGTAAATTGGTTTCCGATTTTTTGGCCGAGTTATTCAATTTTTTTGTCCGGAAACAAAATTGCAGGTTGCCCCAAACTTTTGACTACGGGTGTATATATATATATATATATATATATATATATATATATATATATAGGGTTTCTCAAAATGGCTTGACATTTTTATTTATTGATAAAACGTATTATTTATTTGAAAAGTACGAATATTTTTATTTTAATATAACGTACAAACATGGAGGTTATGTGTGGAACATCCGATATCCGATAAATGGCCGCCTCGTCCATCTTTGCAGACGTTCACTCTTTTGCCGAAATATTCAATAATATTTTGCCATAATCGCAGACTTATTTCATTAATGGTGCGTCCAATGTTTCCTTGAGCTCCAGAATGGTCTGTTTCGCCCGCAGTGTGGCAGGTTGCGCCATCTTGTTGAAAGAATGTCTTCAAAGTCCATGCCATTTATGCCATTTATCGGATATTGTGTTCCACGAATAACCTCCATGTTTGTACCTCATATTAATATAAAAAAATCGTACTTTTCACATAAATAATACGTTCTATTAATAAATAAAAATGTCTGGATATTTTGATATATATATATATATATATATATATATATATATATATGTAGACGCAAGGCGTGGCACAAAAGGCGGTGCAGTGATGGTAACACAGTTCGTGCGGCCCTAAAACATCAAATACGGCACGATCACTTTCCGCTTCGCAGTTCTAAATTTGGTTAATTTTTTTGGTTTTACATTATAAGTTTGTAAATATTCTCATACGATTTCATGGATCTCTTTCGGTTGGTAATGAGTCTTTCGTGAAATCATTTAGGGCCGACTAAAGACAATCTGTAATAGACTGATTAACACAATTGATAGCCCGACCGATCGGGATGTTCCAGCGACAACAAATCCATTCCGTCAATATTCGTTGGGCGAATATTCATTTATCGTAATATAAACAGTATCTTCTCTATGTATCTTATTTAGGACGACGCGATTAAGTCAGTTGATCTGTGCTCCTTCAGGTAAACATTTAACACGAGCGCGATTGGCAACGTTTAACGTTCAAAATGTGATTCGATCAAAGAGTTTTCATTTCACTTATACATCGTTTCACAGTCGGATCGAATGACGTGACAATTAACCAGAGGATTATCATATCGTAAAGTACGCATTAAAAAGAACATATTAAGATTCTCAATATTCATAACTTCATGAATAACTTTTTAGATCAACATGAATTAAGATATTGGTTTGTTCAGCAAATCCCACTGTTCAAGGAAATAAATGCACGTGGCTGCGCAGACAAAAATCGAAATTGGTCGTTGGGAGGAGTTCCGCTCGCAAAGATTTCAAAGTTTTACGGAAAATGTGTGCGCCAAGGCTTGCAAACATCATGCAAGCATGATGACGTTGAAGTTTGCATCGTTGGAATGCAACGATTTTCTTTTTCTTCAATCTATCATTTCTTTATTTTTATCATTATCGAAAGTTTTTTTTTTTTGCAAATTGAGGTGGCAAGTCTCTAATAAGAATATCTGAAAACATTTGATTAATTTTCACAGCCAAGAATTAGTTTACGTTGCATTCCAACGATGCAAACTCCAACGTCATCAAGCATGGACATTTCGTGTTGGCGCATATACATTCCGACAGAGCTATACGAATACAGAGCGAGATGCAGAAGTGTGTTGCCATTATTGGTCTACCTCGAACCTTTCGCATTGTTCTTTTTCTTTACCATCTAATAAAATCTCTTTGATCCAAACGACGTTTTTTTACATTTATTGCAAGGCGATTGCTGAGGTGCTAACATTCGGCGACACGTGCCTGTGAATCCTTGCTGTAAAAACGAGACTAGAAATATCATATTTTGTACTGGTTATCACTTGTAACATTCGATTCACATAATAAGATTATGGTGCTGATGCGTGATTGTGTGAATGATGATTTCAATATTGCGAGAATGAAAATAACATTTTTATGACGTAAAAATAAATCTGCGTATGCTCTTTTCGGACTATTCATATTTCGCAATAGTTTTTAATTGTTATATTTGCGGGGGAAAAATATGCTAGGTACTGCCTTTATATAAGCATGGAAAAAATGCTTAATTTTCCGTTTCGGCTGTACAGGATTTTCGTAATATTATTGCGAAGTTTCGATCAAAAATATTTACAGTTGTCATTGATAAAAAAAAAGTCAAACGTCTTAAAAAACTATTAGTAGTGATAGTCGATAACAGTCAACCGTTTCGAGTAGTTCAGTACCACAGCGTTCACCCAGCTAAGAACAAGGATGCAACATAAACTTAAAAATGACGGAATATTTTTTTCGGTGAACCAATAAAGAAAATCATTTAAATCTGTTCAAATGCGATAAAAGTTGTAAAATCCGACTGTGAGGATAAAAAACATTTGAAGCTAAAAATACGAAAAAAAAACTATTTGGCATTTACGGTCTTCAATATCCGGCCATGGTTGATAACTTAATCTCGGGGCTATCGAGCCTCGTAAAAACTAGCAAGAATCAAGGAAAAAACTGAGAATATCTTCAAAACGTTCTTATTTGTTCCTTTTGCGGTTCCCTAGAGAAAGAAGCGAATTACAACAGTGATAGACAAGAAAAAAAATTAACGTTCCCTCCAAGTAAGATAATCGACTTTTAATGGCCACGCTTAACGCGATAGAGGCATTAGAGTGCCCAGAGACACTAGACCTGAAGGTAACTCAATCGAGTAAGCGCGAATAAAAGTAAAGAGAACGAAGAAAATTCGTCGCAGTAGTCGAAATCGATAATAGTCAGCCACCGCGTGTAATTAGGTCTTCGATCGATCGAGTGTCGTAAAATTGCCTGCGAATTGAGCACCGAAATATGGGAAGCCATTTAAAATGTCAGCTCACGTATATCCAACTGGTCGGTAGAAAAAAAAAATTCCAACAAATTCGTCGAATAATGCAACGTGAATATAAAAATCATGGACCGCAACGAATAAACGATTTGCCGCAATTACCGGACGTGCGACATGCTTGTTCGAGCCAGCGAACGATGCAAAAACCGTGCAAAAATCACGGCAATGCCTGAAGTCGATAATAGACAGACATTGCAGCCACTTTGTCTCAGGTACATTTTAACGTAATTGCCGTAAAAATAGCATTTTACGGAGGAAAAATACGTAATGGCGGAACGTAAAATGGCTCATATATACTATTTAAAAGAGATCATTGTTCACGACTTTAACGTGTTTTTTAACGAGCACGGATTCACAGAATGAACGTCATGTATAGTGGGATTCACAAGCGTGATCGGTCTTCATTTAAGTTTGCTGACCAACAGCAGCACGAAAAATCTGTACAAAAAGGATAGAGATAGTGATAGAAATAGAGATAGAGATAGAGAGAGAGAGAGAGAGAGAGAGAGAGAGAGAGAGAGAGGGAGACAGAAAGTGCAGTGATAAATATTGTAAGAAAAAAACTAGTCGAAGTAGTTGCGGTCGGTAATGGTCACGGTAGTCACGATGTTGCGCGAAAACTTGGTCAATGCTCTGTGGTCCTTGAAGCTCGACACATTTGCGAATAAACTTTTCCGAAAACGAATGAGAGGAGGCTGAGGCGGACAAAAGTAACGGAGAGTCGGGAACGATAGAGTGCAAGAAGAAGAAGAAGAGACAATGCGTTTAGAAGACCAGTTTTTACGTTCGTTGCGCTTGCCACGCAGTGCAATCCCTAAAAAATCCTATTTACGACCGTGATCGGCTTTGTGCTTCCCCGTTGCATTTATGCTACCGTAAAAAACCGGCGCGGACACCAAACGGAGAACGCAGAAGGAGGCAGAGAAAGAAAAAAGGAGACAAGCGGAACGAGGGAGACTGAAAAAGGAGAAGAGACACTATGAGTGGCCGTCTCTATAGAGCTTTGCAAAATCTGCTTTGCAGTACAGAGACACAAAAGAGAATGCATAAAGAGACCGGATGACATATGATGAAAATTGGCGATGTTGTTGAACGGAAAAAGAGAAAAGTTTATGTGAAAATATCATGGAAAAACATGCCTTAATGAATATCCTACAGTCACTTTTTCGTTAATGTAAATTGTTGTTGTTATTATTTTTTTTCTTTATTATTATGATAATTTTTATTTGTTACAATAACTTTGCCTTCTTTCCTAATACATTTGGCCATTGAAACACTAACTGATTTCCGTCTACAATGAAGTGAAAATTAATCCCAGTACCTACACCCCTAACATTTCAAGCAAAGGTACCGAACTTTTAACAACTAATAACGAATTTAAAAATCGTCTAATTTATACGGCACTTTATTGAGATGACATGCTGACCACATTTCTATCTAATAATTTATATACTAAATAACTCTAGATGTCTAATATAAACTGCTGTATGCATGTAAAACATTCTAAAGATTTCGTACCGACAATAGAAAACAGGGGGTCACTGAATGTTTACAGAAAATATTAATGATGTACCTGAGAAAAATGTGACTAGCAGAATAACTTTCGTAACCGCTACTTATCAGAAAAAATGTCTAAATTTTCAAAATATTTTCGAAATTTCTTATCCCGTTTTATAGTTGGCTATAATCATTGATTGTAACTTCTTTTTATCAAGGGCAACTGTAATGTACTATTGATTCAAAAGAGCCCGGTTTATGTACACACAAAATACGGCCCTCTGCGAAAAGAGTACCTTCAAATGTCAAAAATACGATTTTGTGAATAGTGTTATCACAGTTTTATAGCCTATAGTCTTAACTTTGATTTGCAACAAAAGACTGTTATGTTGCCAAAAAATTGACGAGAAGGGAGTTGAATGTAGAAGTAGACGCGTCGTTTGGCTACCACGTCTCGAACATTTTCACGGGTTTTTCTGCGTTTAATAAAATTATCAAATGTAAAACATGTAATGGAGGAGTGAAATTTACAGAAGTGAACACTGCTGGGTTGGGATTTCGAATGAGTAATTTTATGTAACAAGTGTCGGCCTAGAAAAGTGACAACGTGTCCTAAATTTGGCCAAACGTACGATCTAAACTGACCTTTTTGCTTTTAGATTACATGGGAATGGTGTGAGGGACTCAACAAATGTGCGCAATGATGGTTTTGCCGAAGCCTGTTTTTAAATATTTTTATGACGGAATTACTAAAAACATTTAGCAGACGATGAAAGCAGTTTTTAATGAAAAAGTTGAGCAAAAGAAGGGAAAATGTTGACTGAAGAAAATGCAAACCCAGCAGGTTTACTGTCTCTCGGCATAGAACTTGGCAAAAACGTGACTTTTCTCCCCTTTACGGTCTCAAAATTTTCGCATTGCAAAACTTGTGAATACTGGAGTAAATCTGACCATATCGAGAGATACGCAGTGTGGCTCCTAACCCATACATACACTGAGAAAAAAATGATTGATCCAATATCATTGGTGTTATTGAATGAAATTTCGTTCATTCAATTGTAAAATTGTTGGTGTAAGTAATGGGATTTATTAGTCCTCACAAAACGCTATTCACTTTAATAACATGATAAAATTAAAAGTTTTTTTTTTCATTCAAAAGATATATTGTTGGCCGAGAACAATATATTGTTGAATCTATCTAAAAAATTATCCCAAACAAATTATATAGTTTTGAATGCATTTTCTGCAACGAAAAAAAGCATTTCAATTCATAACATGAATACTGTTGATTCGTGTACACAAGAAAAATTGCATTTCGCTCGTTTGATTCAGATGAAATTTCTATTGAGTAAATATATTATTTTATTATCTTCATCATATCCGATATTGATTTTCAAGTACATTATTCGTTAAAATATTAGTATCGTATTTTGATTAAAAAATATTAATGATAATAGCCTTTTTAGCGTCTAAAGTAAGAAGACCCCTTAATCAAGGCGTTAGAAAAAATGCAAAAAGTTTTGCTTGTTGTCAATTTTGAATACATACGTGCAAATAAATTTAATGTATTTAAGAATTTCCTGTGGATGTCGCAAGAACCCTAAGCGTTGCTGCACTGTGAGCGGCAACCAGTTCAAGCTTTTCCCACCAAAATTGAATATAAAATGTAAAATATCAAGTAATATAAACACGATGTCAACAAAATAATACAAAAACCCTGTTTTCTGTGGAGCGGACTTTATATGCTTGTTTTCGCATCAGCATGTTTCAATTATAAATGGAAGTTTCACTAAAACCATACGTGGTTTTTCCTTCGTTCCATGTATACGACCATTTCTCGAATTTGAATTGCAGTCAGTTTGTCAAATTTAGGTAATTAATACGTCCGTATAGTCGCTCAAATATTCACGTATACGTACGGATTTGAATATATTAAAGCAGAGAGAGGAAAAGGACACGGCGTAGCAGTCTCTGTACTCGTTTCATTGACAGATAATTACGAGCCTCGTACATATAGCTTACCGAAAATGAGTTTACCCTCTTCCGCTTTCCGCATTTCGTTAAGTGTAATTTGCGATATATTTTTTTTACTTGCCCGTTAAGCCATCCACTCTCATAGAGTTATAACCAACATGCATATCATTATACACCACTCCCATATAGGCTTACACATTCGGTAATAACAAAGTTCGCCGTTCATATAGTTACGAGCATACGGCGCACCAAAGTGAAGGAATGCAAAAATGGGCAAGGTTCATGAGATCTCACGGTTTTCCAAGTTAGTTAAATTCGTGAACAGAGGAGTTACTAGTGTAAAGCTAATGATCCGTGGTGACAATTATATGACCTCCGATGCATAGCGTAATGAGGCGCGATCTATTTTCCTGCGCTACTTTTTATTAGGTAACAAAATCACTGGCACTGGTTGGAATTATGGAATAACAATCATGTTATAATACTTTCGTCAGCTTGTCAGTCATCTTAGAAATGGACGTATAGTTGGAAAATCTTATTAAAATAAAAATTCCAAATTTCGATGCAATTTACGTGTTTCTCCCGAGTATAGATTATTAAAATAAACACATGAGCAATTGTAACTAGCATTTGGTGTGTTGCAAAACGATATCGAAATGAATTACTACCTTCCTTGATATAGATTAAAGACTACATATTTATATATCCTTAAATATAATCTTCTTTGAACGTCTTCAATGCTTTCCCATCTTTTATTTTGGATTCTTTGTTTTTTTTATTGCATGATCTTAATTTCGTTTTATTGCATGAATGCGAAAGTTGCGATTAAGTTCTCACCCATATGCGGCTCCTGAATGTACCTCGTGAAATATTGAGCAAAAAAAACTATTTCAACCATTTTCGCAACAATAAATTATTAAATGAAAAAAATTATAATATATATTAAGCCCTAAAATATTTTTACTCTATCTGTGGTAGTAAAATAATTTATCATTCATAAAGACCTTCTGAAATGATAAAATATATCTCAGACTGAAAAAAATTTAGTTTGAACCTGATATCTGGAAATGCAAGGACCATCCAATACCAAAGGGTACATATATATATATATACTTATTCTTGAAAATATTCCTAGTGCGTAAATCTATTTACCCTTTGGACTTGATAGGGGAAGCGTCAAAGTACACACGACGCGATGCAAACTCCCATGAAGCGATGATTATTTTTTACCAATAATTATCGAAGGGTTAAAGGACTGAACGTTTGGACGAGCTGCAAGGTTCGACAACGTCGGACGCGAAGAGACGAATTATAAATTCATGTCATGGAACGCATTATGGTTGTGCATTAGTATTCGCGATGGAAAATCCACCGTTAGATGTGCCAAAAGGATGAGTGTGGGGAAGGGACGTCATGTTCGCTGTTGCTAGCCCCGACGTGATGTACGTAATGGAGCGCGACGGTGTCAAAGGCTATGACGTTGTTTTGACGTGACGGCAGAGATGTAATCACAGCGTTTCGAGGATCCAGAACCCTCACGAGGCAATATATTCGTTTGTCATTATGCATTTCGAAGCTACGCCCATGAGTTGAGCAAAAGGGTCGGAGTAGGAGATGAGAGAGGGGGAGAGAGAGAGAGAGAGAGAGAGAGAGAGAGAGAGAGAGAGAGAGAGAGAGAGAGAGAGAGAGAGAGCTGTGCGCTCAGGGGGAAGAGGGTGGTGGGGGAGATGAAAGCTCACCGAACGGAGAGAAATTTCATTTCACACGCTCGGTGTAATTTGCACCAGTGAAATATATAATTTTCCGAATGAAAATGTGTCGATAAAATTGATCGACCGTAATAACTTTCGGTACAAGAGGCGGTCAGGAAAATCAAATTTTCCAATTATTTTTGCTCGATGCATGCGAATGAAAAAGTTTTTTGTCTTGACAATTTTGAGTGCATACTTTGCACGCGTTCATTATTATTTCGATAAAAATGTACAGTATCTATTTAAATTCATGGACCAAAACGGGACAGTATAGAATTATTAAAATTAAACTCAAACTTGTCGTTTGCTGATGAAATCTTGTTCATTCAACGAAATTCATTATTTTCTACTCAAAGCTGACCCCTTACTGCAGAAAAATGCACTTCAGGTTGCGTCTAAAATAACGCGAACCGAAAAGAATGTTTTTTCAATGTTACACATATTTCAAAGATGTATTGGAATCTTTGTATGTTTTTTGTATTTCACAAATTTTCGTAAACTCTGTGAGGCCACATGTATGAAAGTTTGAGAATATAAAATATAAATATAATAGAAAATATAAAATAATATGAGAAACCGATATAGAAGACCTAAATGTATTTTCCCGATGTAGACTTCGGGTATTTGTTTTTGCACCGCTATATTTCGAGTGAGGGAAGACAGCATGTCGAGTGGAATAAAATTTGGGAAGGAATACCTCGATAAAGGCAAAATGTTTCGTAGCAGGATTCTAAGGAAGCCCTCTGTTGCGAGATTTATTGTTTAGAAGTTTTTGACCACTCGAGGATTAAAATAACGCCGAGAGCGACGACTTCGGGTCGATGCTTGATGATGGAGCCTCAAATGATCCTTATATTATCTTAAAACTCAGGATGCGAATGCAATTATACTTAGGAATGAATCGACCATCATGGGGCAACACGGTCGTCTCGAGGGTCTTTGTCTTATTCGGATTTTCCGAGTTTTTCACGGCGAAGAATTCAAGTTGAAGAAAAGCGAAGCTCAACCCGAAAAATGTTATAACGACTTACATTTTGAAATTATTTCTCGAAGAACTTTTTTCAATATCACTTGTTTCTTTTCGTATTTTTTAGAAACCGAAATCTAAAAGTGGTTGAAAAAGTGTTTTACCTGTTACAGTAGATGGCCAGAACGGGTTGCAAAAAAAATTAATTAACGAATGAGTCATCGGAAAAATAATTAAGTAATGCTTTTGTTTTAAATACGATTCAACGTGTCCCTATTTGTAATACTAATTTTGAAAAAATGTATTCACCGCTTAAGGAAAAATGATGCGGAAACTCGTATGCTTTTATTTCCTGAAATAAATGTCGGAGTAGACTGATTCATAAATTTGATCGAAACTTGGCGAAAATATTCTGCAAAAATCCTGATAAAGTTGAGACTAATGAGAAAAAGTAGCATTATGGATATTTTCAGAATATTTTTTTTTTGTGTATTAGAAAAAATGGTTGATGGCAGGAAATTACGAGCACTAGCAGAAAATATTGAACTTCAGACGGGTTATTTTTTTCTCAAGCATTTTGTTTTCGTTGTATACTTCGGTGATCTCTGCAATAATTTATATCCGCTAAACTTTTGCAAGAATTTCAAATGTATTATAGTACCGACCTCGAGAAACTGTTGCACCGTCGTGTCAACGATCATGAGCGGTCGCTGGATGAGATGAACTACGCCGTTTTGGACAGGTATATTGGCTTTTAGTATCTCCGCCATAACAGCTCCGGTTGGATAATTCGGTGGACCAGCGAGGGTATTCGATTTCACGTAAACTTAAAAAAAAAGGCATCAATGGAATCTGTCAATGCTTCAGAAGAAAAATTAATTCATTTTTTCTGATGGAAAACGTAATTTTATGTTTCTAGAAAAAGAACGTTTCTCGAAGATATATATAATTGACCGTGCATCATTGATAATCATAGATCGTACAATTGAGTTGATTTATTGATCTTTGGTAAAATTGTGGTTACTGTAAAACCCCATTAAAAAATTGTATTGCAACTTCATTGTGATAAGTATCATCGAAGATAACATGATAAATCTTCAATTAACATTTCCGCGAAAGCTTTTACCTGGATCTCGTGTTGTTTGCGATAAAATTATTTGCATCTACGAAGAGTAACTAAAACCTCAAACGTGTATTTGTTTCAAATAATGGAATTGTACATTCTTCATGAATGACAAAGTCAACGAATATCGATTGATCATAAAATCGTCAAATATTATTCATTGTGGAAATATGATATGCACAACATAGAGATAGTGAATTATTTACGAACGCACGGTAAACGGAGGTGATGGTAAATCATAATCCTGAGTAAAATTGAATTTAAACAATGATTGATACGTACTTTTGTCCTGCTGAGCTACGAAGCTCACGGTGACTTTAAGGTTGTCCGAAAAGGCGAGCGTATTATAGGCTTTATCTCTCGGCGTCGGAGCCGTAAATAGAACGTGGCCAGGTACGATATGACCGTCGATGACCTGAGCGTCAACTTTGTTCGGCCGAAGTTCATGCTGCAACAAAATTAATCATACGTTTCAAATATGCCGTAATTTCAAATGCAAATGAATAATCAAAACAATGGAATTCCCAATTAACTCGAGCGCATCGGCATAACCATGCACCCAGAGAGTAAACAAAAAGCCATATGTCTAAAAAAACAGAATTGTTGGATACATTTATGAAACTTCGCGTGGAGGTGCTGCTTTGGAAAAACCAGAACGTATTCTCATTTTTATCAAGACAAACGCAAGAATGAAATGTTTTTTCTCGAGGGAATACCCCCCCCCCCCCCCCCTCCTCCGAGTAGACAGGTAGAAAAGTGACCATATTTTCTTAATTTTTCATCTATAAAAGACCATTTATTCTAGTATGTTTGGGGGTGTACGCAAATTACGTAACGCAATTTGAAGGGGGAGGGAGGGGGTCCGGCCAGGCGTTGCGGTAAGAAATAGCTAAATTTCTGTATGTTCAAGTTTTTAATATAAAACTCGCGCGCAATTTTACCTGTACATATAATGTGCAAACATTTGCACAGTAACCCTCCCTTTTTCCCACTTTCCGCCAGCAAAATTTGAAAACAATTTTTTAAATAATTCTTGGAAGTACAAAGATTCAGAAATATGTTGGCCAAATTTTAACTCCAAAGTCCGAAAGTTGATGGAGTTACAGTCATTCTAGTGAGAACAGGTAGTGTGACCGGTCAGCACCCTCAGTCGTTACACTGAGAAAAAAAACCAATTGAATCAAAAAAATATATTGGTTTATTCAAATAAATGTCTGATCGCGGAGTGTCACCGATATATAAGATTGTTACAATACTATAAAATATTGGAAAATGTGATTGATTCAAATAACATATTGTTTTATTTGAAAATCTCTTCTGTTCTCTGAATATCTACATTATCCTTCATATAAAATTATATTCTATTGAAATCATTCTATATACAATCCGTAGATGTATGGATGAAATAATTAAGCGGTTGCTACAATATTTTTAATTTCGTACAAAAATATAATCAATGGAATGAATTATTTCTTTACTACATCGAAACGAATATGCCATGAGTCTCAAATAAAAAGTGAGCATTAGAATGATCATCCACGACAAAAGTGAAGAGAATATCAGATATCCAATGGAATATCGATGGAGAGAATATCAGATATTCAACTGATAAGAACAGATGCTACACTTTGATCTTAGCCACAGGCCAAGAAGCTTAGAATAGTCTTTAGAGTTTCTCCGGCGTTTAACTAGATTTTCGGTTCGGGCTACGCTTACGAGAAACGAGCGCGCGTGCAGCTTCTAGCGGTTACTCCGAGAACTACGGGTTTCCTCACACTATGATTTCGGTGGCGCTCGGCCATGATTTGGTTGCATTTTTCAACCAAGTGCGCAAGAAACAAATTTCATTTTCGCATAATTTTTTAACCAATTCAGACATTTGCTCAATATTTTCCAATAAAAATAAAATATTAATATTTTAACGAATAATGTACTTGAAAATCAATATCGTATATGGTGAAAAAAATAAAATATGATATTTACTCAATAGAAATTTTATCTGAATCAAACAAGGGAAATTCAATTTTTCTTGTGTACTCGAATCAACAATATTCATGTTATGAATTGAAACGTTTTTTTTTGTTCGTTCCAGAAAATGCATTCAAAACTGTATAATTTGTTTGCGATAATTTTTTAGATAGTTTCAATAATATATTGTTCTCGGCTAACTATATATCTTTTGAATGAAAAAAAAACTTTCAATTTTATCGTGTTATTAAAGTCAATAGCGTTTTGTTTGGACTAATAAATCCGATTATTTACACCAACAACTTTACAATTGAATCAACGAAATTTCATTCATTAACACCAATAATATTGGATCGATGATTTCTTTCTTCTCAGTGTATAGTGTGGCATCGTTCACAATAGATGAAGTGCAGGGTCTTATTTTTTTTAAATATAACGAAGATGCAGAACTGCATATCGCCCGAGACTAGATACTTTAATGTAAGCATCAATATTCTAGACCAAAAACATAACATTATATCAAGAAAAACGGAACGAAAACTTTGAACGCGTTTTTCTTGAAACAAATTTTTTCGACCTCGTCCCAGCAAATACTCAAAAACTTATCAACCGATTTTCAATTTTTTTTTTAAATCTTTCTAATCGCAGTGACCACGTTTGTACGTAGCCGAGTTTTTAAATCTTGATAATTACTATTCGAGACTGCTTGAATAAATTGAAAAATGTTGATAATTTTATTCTAGACTGCTTGAATAAAAAAGAGGGCCTTGAAAATATAAAAAAGTTTTCAAACCGTCGCCATTAAAGCACCCGTTACGTAACGGAATAGATGCGGAGGGAGGGGGGGGCGAGCCAGACGTGCTGGCTTGCCCCCCCCCCCCCTCACGTACCAGGACGCGTTACGGTCCTGGTATGGGGGGGGGGGGGGGGAGTCTAACATTTTGAAACTTAGCGTTACGTACTTTGTGTACGCCTCGTTTGTAATTTTGTTATAAAAATTAATTGGCATTAAATATTATGTATTACAGTCAGCGCGAATTCCGATTTTGAAAACATTCCTTGCGATGTTAACCAATTTGGGTTGTCAACAAGAGCTATAAGAAAGTTAGCTACGAAACAGAAAAAAAATCGTAAATTTATGGGTTTTTGTTACTTCTTTTTGGTCTATTTTTGAACGTTAACAGTGCATCTTTTCGAACATTTGTAAATAATTGTTTCCAAGTCTGATTGTAGCTAACTCGACAAAGCATTTATGAATATCGCGTCTAAATTTGGAAAAAATCTTTCGATCCATTATCGAGATATCGTGAACGCCATTTTTCCAAGTTGTTGCAAGGAAGACACGGTTAAAGATTTCGAAGAGATTTACAGTACCATTCATTGTGTAGAATGCTATAACTCGAAAACTGGGCTTCTCTTATGAAAAAAAGCAAGAGACACAAAGTTCCGTCTTGACCGAAATTATTAGTAATGATAAAAAACGATTTACCTTTATATAGCGACTTCGGGGTCATATAAATGTTTTTCGACTTAAATAAGGTTATCAATGTTAGATTCTTAAAGTTTTTTATGACGAGTTCTCCCTTCCTGTATTGCATTAGCGGTTTGAAACGCGGCCTGATGAAGGCGATCTTCGTCGGCACTCTTACAATAATTGGTGGCATTTTTTCTAACTTTATGCCGGAGTATTCCATGACTTTTTTTTCTTTTCGTGCACTTTCTCATAAAACCAAACCGAATAGTCTTTGAAGCAGATAAAATATGATTTATATTCGACCATGTTGTAAGATGAATGACGGATTACCTATTTCGTAGGCATTCAGCACGACGGTACAAATTGAGTCACACAGAAAGGACCCAGAATTCGCCCCTTGAAACCGCGAGCAGGTCTTCACCTAGTTTCGGTTTCAAGTGTTTTCGGTAAATCCAATGTAATTTTCGCTCGTTTTGCACTTCACATGTTAAATAATAAAGGAAAAACCCGTTGTAAAATTTCAAATCGCGAGTGGCTCACAATTTTTGTGTCAATGCACTTAGGGGGGAAGATACCTTCAGGCAAAGAAAACATTTGCTGATGTTCATGATTTATTTTTAACCGGAAAGATTTCTTCGACCATTTTCAGACTAGGGTATGTTTTTATTACTTCTTTTGGCTGTTACATGGTACCTTTTATTAATCTTCTTTTGGCTGTTACATGGTATCTTCTATTAATTTTTCAAAATGACGGTGGTACGGCACGGTATTCTCCAATTCTTTCAAAATTGGAGTGACGTACAACCAAAAACTAATCGACCGATTCTGATACAATTTAGTATAAATCTTTCTAACCGTATTTTCGAAATGATTATGCTAAATATTTTTGAAAATAAAAAAAGTGTATTTCTCATTGCAAAATGATGCCATTTTTTCGGTAAATTCAATCGTTTTGATTCAAAGGGTCATCCATTTTCAACATTATGCATTTCTTCTTGGTTCATATTCTGCGTATGAATGTTGAGGAAAGGAAAATCTCCGTCGGTTTTTTTTTCAAATTAATCTCGACAACGCTACGAGTCACGCCACCTGACAACATCCGCCGCAACTCGTTTAGAGGAGCCTGCCATAGCTTCGCCACTTTTAAAAATCAATAAAAAAAATACCGTTCAACAGCCAAAAGTAGTAATAAAACATACCCCAAGTCTCAAAAATGGTGTAGAAATCTTCCCTTAAAAAAAAGTCATGAAAATCAGCAATTTTTTCCTCGCCTAAAGGTGTCTCCTCCCTTAATTAATATTTTCCCGCATTCTTTTCCTCAAAGGTGTCTCCTCCCGAAATTAATATTTTCCCGCATTCTTTTCCTCAATCGGCATTAATCTGCTCCTATTGACTTTCACCTTTCCCTCAAACCATTCGAACGAAGGGTAAACTTTTTGTATATCGTCGGCATTTATCCCCCTTTGATAATTAAAACCCGTCTCGCTCGTGCGTTGTTTCCTTTCGCATTTGACCACATGACCTGCCCATATAGCCCTCTCCCCTATCACACACCCACTCACTTTCTCTCTCACTTCATGTGTGCACAAGCCTGTTGGCTTTTAGCACGAGCGTTGATAAACGCCGGTCCGGTAATCATGGTAGAGGATCGTGTCGATCTCATTTTGCGTAATACATGTACACGGATATGTTCAACCAAAGATAGTCTTTCTAAAGCGAAGCTAAAGCTGACAAACTGGGCACCGCATGGTCTAGCTCAAATGAGAGTGGTCGGTACCTCGGCAAACGGAATATCCGAAACAAAATACACTGGCTTATACGCTCAAGTCCGATAACGAAATATATCTCCCGTAATGATTATAGGCGAAGGTTTAACCAATACTTGGGAATGCCTTTTTCCCGTAAAGTCAATTTCGAAGTTTTATTATAAATATTATTTTCGGATATATTTTATTCGGATACTTGCTCGTATACCCTTGCGGGCTTTTGTAAACACATTTCTTCCACTTTTACCTTACACTTGGTACTGTACGCCCCCCCCCTTCCTTCACAAGTGTTATCCGAATCCACTTTGTCCTGAAGCACTATCATATCGCATTAGTCCGCGGGTACAGCCGATCTGTGAAAACTGCTGTTAGGCGCAGCTAAATGTTTCTGAGTCGTATTAACAGCGGACCCTTAGTTAAACTCCCTGCTGCTTATATTGGGCAAAAAATTTCGCATGTGAACTCCCCAAAAATATAGGATATCCCTGATTTTGGCAATATGAGTTGGTCGTTGGTGAAGTGGCTGTACTACGTTACGTTTTTTCCGCCTAACCTAAAGACCCATTCTGTATTTGTATGGCTTGAGATAGTATTGTTGTCGAGAAATTTGTAAAAAAAATCGTTTTTTTTTCAGTTTAATTTGATTATTCTACAGACCTTTTCGTATACGTCTGTAAAAACCGTTTAATGATACTCATATAATTAGCCGAGTTTTTTAAATTGTAAGGAGTACGCTCGAGGAGTACACTTTCGTTATTGACGACACCCGCTACGTGGAAAATAAAACTTTAATAAGTATGTTTTAGTAGTCATTGAAGTCCTAGAAGCTTTGAAACGCATTTACGACCGCCATAATTAATTAAAAAACACTTTTGAATCGTCAAAATCTTAATTGAATTAGGTGTAATACCAGTGTTACACTATGCCGCAAAGGGTTAAACGCATTTTTCTCGAAACTGTGCTTTTCAAATCGGAAAAAAAATATCTCGATAACCAATTGGCCGATTGAGCTCAGATTTGGCATACATTTTCAGTAGAATATTTTTCAACGTTGTCAGCAGAATTGAGTGGAAATATTTTTTTTTGAAATATATAACTCGTAGAATTGTCAGAAAAATAGGAAAAAATTGATAATCAGAGTTTGGCTTGCCGCCATTTCGTAAATTTTCTTTTTGTTCAATCTGGTACCATATATCACAACACTCGTACAGAATGAGAATATATTTGGTTTTTTAAAAATATTCATACGTCCACAACACTGGTCACGATGTGGAGCCGTTTTCTGCACACCATTGTAAACAAATGTACAAAAGTACATAATAATACATTTTTAAATTTGTGCATATTCTTGAAGGATCAATAAACATGTTGAAAAAATTCCAGAATGAAAACTCTATCAGTTCAATGTTTATTCCGTCCTAAAAACCGCTGCCAAAATAGCGCTCTAAACAACAATACTGCCTTAAGATGCGAGCTTTTGCCCAAACCTTCGCTTCAGTTATTTGAATGTTACGCTTGCTTTCTCCGACTAGGTCCACTACCTAGGCGATTTCGACAGCTCTGGCATATTAGCTACACCACCGGTGAACGCCCCAAAAACGCTGAGACTAGCGAAGATGGGCGCAAGAAACGGTGGGAAACCGTCGATTTTATGCTCAAGGCGGTCCCCTTTTTCTTCTATCACCGTCTACTCTATTGACTCCGCTCGAGGACCCTCAAGGGCTGACGCAATTACTGCACGCGAATTGTCACGTTTAACCATTGCTTCTTTCGCAGCATCGATAAATTTTCTCAAACCAATAGCATTTGAACTTTCCTTTTTTAATCGTAATGCCGAATTCCCTCTTTGCTCCAGGGCGGGAGGGACGGAGGGAGGGAGGGAGGGAGAGAGAGAGCGAGAGAGAGAGAGAGAGAGAGAGAGAGAGAGAGAGAGACTGAGAAGCGACAGCATCATGTGGGCTCTCAAACCGCGAAACAAACCAACGCGTTTCTCACTTCCATAACACATCCAAATGTTTTGAGATTCGAGAAGTTTATCTCCATTCGAGTAAGTAATCTCCATATCGATAAAGAAAATCGATTTCTTTTTTTGTTTCTTTAAACGATAGAACTATGTATGGAGAATATTTTCTCAAAGTTTCGAAGCGAAATTCGAAAAACTTCAAACGTTACAGCCCGTCAACGCTGTGCTTCACCGCTCGGATTTGGAGCGGGCGTGAACTTCAAAAGCGTTTTTCTTAAAACTACATTATCGAGATTGGCGTGCAGGATTACTCAAAAACTATTAAGCCAATTGAGTTGAAACTTGGTAGAAATGTTGATAATACCGGTACCTTCCACTTGACGAAAATTGTTTTTTGCAAAATCGGAAAAAAACTATTTCTTTAATCCACATTTTACACAAATGTAAATGCGTGAAATGTTGATTTTTTTTTCTAAATGCGTGCCATTTTCTCAAATTTGCATTTTCTCCATTTCAATTACCGTCACATAGCAACTATACATGTTCTAACTGAAAAAATGTTTGACCTTTTTTGCAAATCAAAGTCTACGGGAAGCTAAGACTGCACGCCGAATCGCAACTCCCGCGGCGACCTTCCCAGGTAGGAAATCAAAAGGCTGATGATGGAAACAAGCTTGTGCGAGCCTTGTTTCACCGAGCCTGAGTGAGACCTTCATTGAACCGTTTGGAGCAGCCTGGTACCAAGACTGGCTGCTTAGCCTAAACTCAGAGTTATTTCAAGCTTTATTCAGCCGGTGAATTTCAAGGCTAAAAAATCAAGGCTGGATGCAGGCTTGTTTCAGGTTGTGATAAAATAAAATAAGTTTAAATAAATTTGTCGGGTGCGAAGGCACGAAAAACGAAAGCGAAGGAGGCAACTCAGAACATTTAAACATATGCTCTTATCGATATTTATGAGGTACACAAAAAAGTTGTTTTCTCGTCACACACAGATATCGTATATACGCACTCTCTGGAGTTTGCGTACACTCTGTGTATTACGTGTCCCATAAACAACAAATAAAATAAAGTATTGTTTTTTTAAATATTTTTTATATATATTTTATAACAAATAATACAATAAATAATAAATATATATAATAAATAAAATGAATTGTTTACAAATTTATTAAATTTACCCCAATGTAGAATATATAAAACTAAAAACAGGCCTCATATAGCCTCGATAAGAGTTTGGGATAAGCCTTGTCATAAATGCTCGTGAAGGCTTCATTAAGGCTCGTTTTGAGCCTTGTTATTTCGTTGTTTCAGGCTTAGTACAGGCTTTTCTACCAGCCTTTGGTCAAGTCTGTGTGCAAGAGCCTGAAACCGCGTTATCATTCAGAGGTTCAGCTAGGCCTGAAATCAGGCTGGTGCTCAGCCTGAATTAAAAAATGTGAGCTTTGTTTCAGAGCTTGGCGAGCCCTTTTTTCATCGTCAATTCCTACCTGGGTTGCTGTAATACTGCCACAGCTCCGGCATTTTGATGATGAATTCATTTTTTTTTATGTTTCGTATACTTAAATATATCATTAAAGTATACCTAAAGTTTGATAATTGTAGAATAATTATTTCTCAGTTTAAAAAATCCCTCATTATTGCTTTTTTCTGTCTAAATAAACAGTAGCGTGCAAAAGTTTCGGGCCACCCTATTTTTCGTGGATATTGCATAGAAATACGATGGTACGGGAAATACAAACGAGTGATGACACTTATAATTGGCGTCGAGATGCTTCATATTTAAAAAAATGTGGCATAAACAGTAATATCACTCTTCAACAATAAATTGTCCAACAGTTTTTATTTAATGACTGCAAAAGTACTGGGCCATATACTATTGCGTATGAAAACAAAAAAAAACATAAGAATAATAAAACATGGTTTAGTTTTCTCTCTAGAGACAATACTTCATTGCCATGCCCTTAGCAGAGTTTACAGCAGCACATCGTCGGGGTACAGACGCAATTAGTTGCGAGATGCGATCTTGTGGCATCTTTTCCCACTCATATTGAAAATGATCCCATAATTCCGTCGTGTTGGAGTCATTCTTCGTTCCAACGCGAACCTTGAGCTCTTGTTACAAATATTCAATCGGATTTAAATCCGGTGACTACGAGGGCCAGTCGAGAAAACGCACTTTTCGGCTTTCAAGGAAATTTCTCACAAGACGCGAAGCATGTTTGGGACCATTGTCGTGTTGAAATATCCACCCATTCGGCATATTTTTCTTTGCAAATGAAAGCATATGGTCTTGCAATATATTTCAATACATTATAGCGTCCATATTTCCTTGCATTTCTATTAGCGGGCCAATACCGTTATCAGAAAATGCTCCCCAAACTTTAACATTTCCGCCACCGTGTTTTACAGTTGGAATTTGATATCGTATATCGTATCTGGTACCTGCTGGACGTCTTACGTACTTGCGACCATTACTTCCGAACAATGGAAATTTGGATTCGTCAGAAAAAAGAACTTTCCGCCAATTCGATACTGTCCAATGTTGATATTTTTTTGGCAAAATTCAATCTAGCCTTCTTTTTCTTTGTGCTAATGAGTGGTTTCTTTACACCGACGCGCCCAATCAATCCCACAGCCTTCAGACGTCGGGATACCGTACTCCGACTGACATCAGCAAGATTTTCCCTGCGTAATTCTCGCGAAATTATTGCTGCAGTTTTTCGCGGATCTAAGACATACTTTCTTTTGATGATTTTGTCCACGCGTTTTGAAGTTTTTCGTGGTCTACCGCTTCGACTTCCCCACACAACGAATTTGTTGATTTATATTTCGCAATAATACGGTTTACTGTGCTTTTCCCAATAGATAGAGTATTTGAAATATGACGAGAACTCTTTTTTTTTCAAATAGTTTTAACAAAACTTCGCGGACCTCCATTTTAGTGTGTTTCGCCATTGCGGCAGAAATAGAACTGATTTGTTCATGGTTCTTTATGTTTGGAACTAACGCGAAAGAAAGCGCGAAAGAAAACGTAAACAAACCGTGTGGCTCGAGAAGGTGAGACCACGGCCCAATATATTTGCACACTGACCGAACGCGTTGGACGCTGTACACAAACCATACAATATACAAACAAAATAATATAGCACGCTGTTATGCATATCATAGCTCCCTCAAATATTTGAAATGATGAAGAGGTTCAAGCATTAAATATTTTATCGAATAACTGAGGAAAAAAGGTTGGCCCGAAACTTTTGCACGCCACTGTATATCCCGCCTTAATCTCTATTGAAAATCGTTGTGACAATCGAAATACAGGTGGCTCAAACTGGTGTTCTTTCTCAAGCTGGTGAAAGGGTTCGAATATTATATATTGAACGGGCATGAACGATGCACAACCCAATTCGATATTTATCTATGACGATATGCGTGCGAATGAAGGTATTTTCTCTCGGATGTGTTACTACTTTCTCCCACCTCTCTGGCAGAAGCTGAAGTCTACGTCAAAAGGATGCCCTGTCTTATGACGCTACCCATTTTTGTACTTCATCAAGTGACGCGGCAGCGTCTTGACGCCAAGTAATAATAATGTTTACCCCACTGGCGAACACGCTGCGTAATCTCTATACACTAAGATGGGATTTTTCTGTCATTTTTTAACTTCGAATCTACGCCACGTGAAAACGCGTCGACGAATCGAAAATGTGATGACTTTTGACAAGTACAATGTGATTTTCCCCGTCCTTTGGTTCAGGGTATTTTTCCGTCCATCCATTCAATCTCAAGATCTCATAATTTGCGGCCGAATGTCCAAGCGATTTTTTTCCCCAAAAAATGACGCCACAATCGCGGCTTACAAGGGGAGGACGCCAATCGGGACCCACCGATTTCGGCCCAACTGCGTGGGTAGAAGGCGGTGGGTCCCCACTTAACGTTCCTAAAATATTTCGCTTGAGTAGGCCATAGGAAAGGGTAAAACGCTCTCCATAGATTTCCGAGTAGAACTTGAGCGATGTTTTTCCAACCATTGCCAAGTCAGCGGCGTAGCGCAGTGGTCAATCGCATTTCCTGTCACCCCGCTGGCTTGGGTTCGATTCTCGTTGCTATCGTGTTTTTTTTTTCAAATTTCTCGCAATGCTGAACTATTAATTGAAGAATTTAAATATTTTCAAGCAGCTGAAAACTTGAATGAAGTAGAGGAATGGAAGGATATTTGAAAACCTGCTGGTAATTTGGAATAGCAGGTTTTCAGGGAAACTAGTAGCGCCATCTCGGCTTTATGGCCGCGAACTGTTAAAAGGAGGCGTCACTAGTCGATATGTTCACACGGTTCGTCCGCGACTTTTCTAAGATAGCGACCAGCGCTCGAATTGTGAAGGACTATTTTTGAAAACTTTCGAGATACGTATTTAAAAAGTTCAAATCGCTAAACTTCCATATTATTATTTTATTGAGCTTTCTGTGTACTGTAGAATAGACCATAAACTTTGTACATTGCTTGGATATCAATGATTTGGATGTTTAAAAAGAAAAAAAATTGAGGTTATGTCTGACTACGGCTTGTTGCTAATTTGGAATACCCGATCTGGTGCTAATTTAGAATGTTTCAAATTGCGATCAGTTTTGTAACTAAATGTAGATGTATCCAGATGTAGGTCTATCTAGGAAGACCTATTGAAGCGAGGATGATGACACTGAAAGTTTGGAAGATTCCAACTCTTACAACAGTCGTAAGCCAAATACGTCAGGAGAACTAGAAACTTCATTTGGTGGAAGACCCCCTGCAGCTGATGCAGAGTGTATTTTTTGTAGAGGGAAGTATGGTGAAGACAAGAGGGGGAAGCATGGGTGCAGTGTTTAATGTGTGAGATTTGGATGCACGGCGAATGTGCCGGCTATGAAGGTTGATCCTATGTTTGCGGTTTTTACATGTAACCCATTTTTTAAATTGGTGAAGCTGATTAAAGACTGATTAAAGCTGATTATAGAAATAAGCGTAAGGCTTACATTTTTTCTAAAACAATGGCCTAATAATGATAGTATATATTTTGGAATACTTCTATTCCAGTATACCTGCACCCCATCTCGAAAACGGCAAAGTGCAATTTTGCGTTAAAACTAAAATTGTACCTGGTATAAGGTTTTATTTGTTTACATCATACAGAAAAATTTTATTTTATTTGTTTACATCTTAAAGAAAAAAAAATCACAGACCTAAAAGAACATGGTATTCAAAATTACCTTGGTTTCCTCTAGGCTTTCCAATGGAGCATGTTTCGGAAAATTGTAACTGCTCAAACAATGCCTTTGTTAAATGTGCCTGGTGTGCAAAATATGTAGGTTTCAAATATTTCTACCCTTAGAAATATCCCCCTAAAATCATCCCCAAATATCACCCCAAAAAATGTAAAATTATTTCTGATAATCAATAAAAAGCAGCGTACATAATTAATTGCAAGAATTTTCGGAATTTTTATTTTCATTAAAAACTTCACCCAATTATATAAACGAACTGCTTGAATATATTTCAGATCTACAATGAATAGTTAAACATGGCGAGGAATTGGAAAAAAAACGGTAGCAGCAAGAATCGAACCCAAGCCAGCGGGGTGACAGGCAATGCGCTTGATCACTGCGCAACGCCGCTGGCTTGGAAATGGTAGAAAAAATATCCCTCAAGCTCTACTCGGAAATCTTTGGAAAGCGTTTTAATCTTTTCTATGTAGTACAGTCGTGTTGTCGCTGAGAAACCCCATAATCGGAAAAAATTTAAAAGGACAGGTTTTTACGTGTGATTTTGTAGGTGCCGCGGGTGCTAAATCCAAGTTTGTCTTAAAATCGGGGTGCAGGGTTTTTTTAGGGGATGAAGGGGGATGGGTGTGAATTGATGTCAAACTACAACCCCTAGGAGGCAAAATGTTCAGAAAAATCCGGGCTTTGGTTTTGTCCACAGCGCCGCAGTCGTGGTAGTTCATTTTGGAGGTGAAAAAGTGGGATGAAATTTTGAAAAATCAGTTTTAATTCAACAACTCTTTAGGAAAAATTCGTATACTTTTTGTTCAAATGGGAACGTTGTAGCCCTTGAAAAGACGCGTCGATCGAGTATTTGATCATCACTCTCCGATAAAATCTTCAACCCCAAAAAAATTGATGGAATACCAAAAAAAATTGTTTATTGAATAACTCAAAAACAATCGATTTGCCGGGTATGATTTAAATGTACGAAATGTAGAGATTAATGTTCTCTATATTTTCGTTCCTATGGACCACCCTTGAATTTTTATTTTCCATCCCCTCTCGGAGGTTGAAAATTCAAAATAAAATTCTGGGAATGCTATTGACCGCACGAATTCACCACCGCGGAACAATTTGTAGCTTGAATCCTCAGCTATATTTTTCTCCACAGCGCCAAACTCGTATCTCTTTGTTTTCCGTCAATGGTTGTCCCAGAATTTCAATTTTCAACCCCCGAGAGGGGTTGAAAAAAAGCAACATTCAAGGGTGGTCCATGGAAACGAAAATAAAGAGAAAACGATTCGCTACATTTCATTCATTTAAACCATCCCCGAAAAATCGATTGTTATTAAGTTATTCGATAAACAATTTTTTTTTGATACTTCAACATTTTTTTGGCGTTGAAGATATTATTGTAGAGTGATGATAAAATACTCGATCGACGTGTGTTTTCAAGGGCTACAATGTTCGTATTTAAACAAAAATTGTATGAATTTTTCCTACAAAGTTATCGAATTAAAACGAATTTTTCAAAATTTCGCCCCAATTGTCACCCCCAAAATGAACTACCACGGCTTCGGCGCAAAAATAAAGCCACGGATTTTTCTGAACATTTCGTCTCCCGGCGCCTACCTCGTGAGGATTGCAGTTTAGCATTAATCCACCCCATCCTCCTTCATCCCCTAAAAAAACCCTACATCCCGATTTTTAGGCACACTTGGATTTAGCACCCGCGGCACCTACAAAATCACCTCTCGAAAAACTAACCTTCTTCTACTTTTTTCCGATTCCAATATACATCACGACTGTACTAATGGCCCACTTAAGCGAAATGTTTTAGGAACTTTAAGTGGGGACCCACCTTTTTCTACCCACGCAGTTTGAGCGAAATCGGTGGGTCCCGATTGGCGTCCTCCCCGTCTTAGTTGAATCGAATAAAGTCAATCCGTCATAGTATAAACAAAGTATATACGCCCTTCTGAGGTTTGATTAACAAATCGGTGAACAGCGCGAAGAACGACGCTTTCAAGACGCGTCTCGCGCAGCTCGACAGACGACTGCTAGCTTGCCTGCTATATATACACATAATATAATGTGTTACAGAGTGAGGCATCTTGACAGCTCTCACCTGTAGTCATGGTTAGAGCGTTTCTAAGCGTGAAACAAACGGCCCTTTTTAGGGCTAATAAAAAATTTAACGAAGGTTCCCCATGACGAAAATTCATGTTTTAAAGAATTAACCGAATACGAGGAACAAATGGCCATTTTTAGGGCCAACAAAAGTTTGACAAAGGTTCTGCCTGTTTCATATCAAATCGCAAAAAAATTTCTTCGCAATCGGGAATAGGACGGCAACCCGTGTGGAAAATAGTCCGGGAAACCCGAAGAATATACAGGTCCCGTTACGGCTTCGAAGTGGAATCCCTGACAGGGATTTCCAGAATACTGCCACAAACGGTCCTAGAAAGGTACTCATTAGTTTCCATGATACAAAATAACAGGGGTACGATGGATGCACCAATGAAGGCCCCGACCAGGTGCTGTCAGGGCACTGGCTAATTTTTACAATGAGTTTAATCGGGTCTTGACCAGGCAGACTAATGTGGGCCCAGTGTGGTTCAGTCACAATTTCCATCATAAAATAAATTACGGTTTCATTTGGTTCACCAGTAAAAAGCCTGGTCAGATATAGTCAGGGATCATCACAAAGATCAATTAAAGTTATAATATAAATAAGCGACAAAAATTAATAGTAATTTATCAGTGTTTTATAACTGCCTCATGCAAATATCTCACTCACTTAACAATTCGCTTATCATTTTCAATGAATTTGAAAGAAAAGAAGAAAACGTTACAACTTAAAAATATATACATTTTTATTTAAGTAATCACTTATACATGAAGCAATGTCAGGGCATAAGTATTGAGTTTTCCGTTTGGTTCTAGGGACAATCGCAATGTTACCAATTTTCTCTTGATGCTGGCCAATGTGTAAACTGCATCGTTTAAAGTTTGTTCTGGGATTCTCCATGCTCCAATACTGGATGATTTACGTGGATAATTGTACATGTCAACTTTTTTTTCGAAATTTTCCCCTCGATGTAGAGAGATTCTTGGGATTCATTTTCGCCATAAATTTTTTTTATCTCCATTATACAACCATCGCTCAAAAGTACAACATTGTTCGGCGTACATATTGTGATGAAAAAAGAGGAATTAAATATCATTGATTTTACAAATATTGTCCCGTCTTTGAGAGTACGGCTAATGATTTTAAATTGAATGGGGATCTCTGTTGGATTAGATGGAATGAGATTTCTTTCATGCTGTTGGCGACAATATTGCTCTAATGGATGATTGAGTGTTCTTATTGCATTTTTCATCCTCCCCAAGATTGGTCTTAAAAAGTATTTTTAGCCATTGAAGTATTCTGAATCGTTATCTACATGATTAACATATAACGTTTTATATTGTTCACATTATCCTTAAAATGTCAGCATATTGTTTTCTATTATAAGAATGTTTGTAAACTTGCTGGCATATATATAAATAAATAAATAAATAAATATATATTTATAAATCTTCTCGGAAAATATGCATCTTCTTTATTACAGGGAAATGAAGGGGAATCATAGGGATCTGACGGGGTGAACGTGGGGACTTAACAGGGCTAATTGCAGGGGTATAGTAGGGACGAAATTGGATAATTCAGGCGCAATCAGGGAATCTAGTATGGCCCCGAATAGATGTCCACTAAAGGGCCCGATTTCAAAAGCGGGACAATCCTATAAAGGTACCAGTCGGAATCCAAACCAGGCCCTGGATAAAATTGGGGACAATTAGTTGGGTCCTTTAGACATCCCGGAAAATATTTCCACACGGGAAGCAGTACATTGCGCTCATACTTTACACTGGAAAAAATAAAACTGCAAAAAACATGGAACCGTCTTGCATTGAACACAGGTGAGAAAAAAATCTATATTTTCAGATTTTGTTAACTGTTTCATAAACTGAAATTAATTTTTAGGTAAGAAAAAGTGTGAGCAATTAAAATTAACTTTTCATTGTTGAAACACAACCAAAAACGTATACCTTAATGCGAGCCTTATCGATATTATCGATTAGCCTCGCATACCATAGGTATCGAGACGCTAAAAATATCGATTAGCCTCGCATCAAGCGCAACGACTGAAAAAAGTCTGCCGATATTGAGACGTCAAATACGGATCTGTTCGCTCGATTACGGACAAAACGAAAAACTTTAGATATCGCGAGGCCCAAATATCAATTTGTGGTGCATCGAACAAACGAAATGAAAAATTCTTGGCGCTTCAGTTATCGAAAAGAAAAAAAAATATGAGGGTTTCTTAAGGTGCAAGGAGATAGCTGATTTGAAGATTTCCAGTATTTTTTTAGATGGCTGATATTTTGGAAAAAGAAAAAGAAACGGAAACAGCGATCGGAACATTTAAAAGTTTATATTTCTCGGTCTCCAGAAGCCAATTTATGAATTTTTCTCACATCAACGGAAGGCAATAAATAATGTATATGTCTACGGATAAACATTTTTCATCGCCTTCAGTTAATGCGAGAAAAAATCATAGACTGGCTCTGCCTACATCTAGAAATAGGAGGCTTTCAATGTCTCAGATCGTTGCGAAGAATCCATATTTTGGTTTCGCAGTCTCTAAAAATATAAAATGTTGATTGTTTTTAGTTAATGTACAATGAATCCATATTTTTGCCTTTTAACTAAAAAAAATCAACATTTTATATCTTCAGAGACTGCGCAGCCAAACTAATTGATTTTTTCGCAGCGATCGGAGACGTCGGAAACCTCAAACTACTAGATATAAAGAAGCCAGTCTGTGATTTTTTTTACATTAACCGAAGGCAATAAAAATACTATACTTCCAGCGATATACACCTTTCACTCTTCCGAACGACACACAACGTTTTTATTTTCGTTCGCCTGATATGTGATCCGTCTGGTAAAAAACTTCACATCGCATTTCTACCGACCAGACCTGTGACCCATGTCCTCGAATCAATTCGATAAAAAGACATTCCTAGCTATTCAGTACCTAAAAATGCGAATTTTTCGTTACCTGTCCTCGATGAAAGAGAATTTTTCATTTTTGGCTCTTGTCCCGTTTAACGTAAAGTATTAAACTTTTAAAAAGTTAAAGGAATAACGCCAATTAACAAAAAAAAAATCGCCCCGAAAACATTATCGCTTGTTTTACCTTATAACAAAATCCTGATTTAACTCAAAATTATTTTTTATTTTCATTCAAGCAATGGGTTTATTGTTTTTTTTTTAATTAATCAAATGTACAAAAAAAAGATAAACGACTTTTTTTAACTAGCCAAGCCAGATTACTAGAAATGTTCTACACAAAATTGTTAAACCGTAGGAATAATATTTTTCCAAATATTTTATTTTCATAGAAAAATTATATTACTATTATAACATAAAATTGGTTTCACCATCGTTTAACAGTACCACACAAGTACACTGGGAATTTTGTGCAACGATTTGGCGTGCATGGTTAAGAAAAAAAGCTCGACAAAAGATCTTGTCCCCTTCACTACTCAACTCTCAGGTTAAAAAAATATTAAATTGCCGCACGTCAGAAAACAGCTTGCGACGGTTAATTTGCAACTTGATCTTTCGGGGCACGTGACTCAACGAAATATGACGTATTTTGTCTAGACGTTAGTGACACAGCTCCATCCAGGTTTTAATGCAGCCAGCTATAAATCAATAATTAGTGATTCTCGGAATATTTTCGATTCTCATCATATTCGTGCATGATATAAAAATTATCCAAAAACTGTCAGGTTAACGGAGCTCCTCATTTAAGAAAGTGTCAAGAGTCGAGTTCTCTTAACTGAATATTTTGAAAAACTATGAGAGTATCACGATCACGACGATTGCTTATAATAAGAATGTATCAGCGGTGCAGTGCTACGTGAGGGCACTTATAGACGTAATATTTATATCGCAAAAATTATTCATCACTTCAAACAGTCCGGGTTATTTGACTATATTTACTATGACTATCCAATCATATTCCAATGAAATAATATTGATTATCAAAAAATTACGTGAGGCTGGAATTGTTTATTGATACACTACCAATTCCATATTTGACACATACGTTGAGCGTTGATGTGTTTAGACAACTAAACTTAGGTCATTCTGTTTCTCAGCGGTTGATACACGTGTACTTGTGACAATAATTGGGTGCTCTCATGACGAAACGCGAGATGAGCAGGTGGACGCGACGGAAAATTCTCTTTGGCCCAACAGATCACGCATCGATGAGCATCGCACGCGTAATTTTACCTTATCGTGCGTATCGTCGCATAACTGTTTCCCTTTTCGCTCCGACACTCAAGCTCAACACGGCGTAAACACTGCCCATAACTTATGCAAGGGGCGTCTGAACTCATTGAGCCACAACGGTGTTTGTTGTCGAAAATTGCGTTAACGGAGGCTCAAGGAAGAAAAAAAGGGATACATTTTAAGCGACCAGACAGGGCAGAAAGGATGCGACAACCAAATAGGAAAACTCAATGTCTCCACCGGAGATTTTATGATGAGTTTTTATTTTCATAGAAACTCTAGTCAAAATAATGGGCAAAGAAAGGAGGCATCACCTGTTATCTGTTTTTGTTGCTAACCAGACATTGATCTTTTAGAATGAGACCTGGGAGGGACTTACAAGGCAAGGTTGCGAGGTCGATCTCTCCGATTTTGATTAAATTTAGCATGCTTGTAGAATGGGTAAAAATAGACGACACGGGTTTTTTGTGTCTGTGGAACGAGATTTTCAAGGGGTGAAACGCTCCCTCGAAAATAGGGGTGTTTTTCATTTTTCGCCGATAACGTTATCGTTCTCATCTCCATTCATAACTACGCCATTTTGTTAGATTTTGATATTTTTCGAATATCCTACGTCATTATACAGGGAATACCTTCCAGTTTAACGACATTTTTTCCTTTTTCGGTTTTAGCTACTCAATCGGTCGGAACCATGTCAGCAGTGGGGAAACTTTTTTTTGGCGCCTCCGAAGACAGCACATAAGTCGCTTGGATCTCAATATGTTTCTATGAAAAAATTATTTAATATCGGTCAAATATAGCCAAATATATTTGCAATTTTCCGAAACATTTAATTGAGTACTTTTGTTCAAAAAAATCTCTTTCTGAAAATAACCCAAATTTTCAGCGTTTACACTGGTATAGCCCCTTAAAACGTTATCGACGAAAAACGAAAAACACCCTAATTTTCGAGGATGCGTTTCAAGCCTTGAAAATCGGGTTCTGCAGATATAAAAAATACGTGTCACCTATTTTTACCCATTCTACAAGCATGCTAAATTTAATCAAAATCGGAGAAATCGACCTCGCAACATTTCCTCGTTAGAGGGGGGGGGGGGGGGGGGGGGAGAGGGTAGGACAGAAAACCGCAAAATTGTGTATTTTAGTGTATGCTTAGAGGGGCTTCATAGTCCACGAGAAAACTTGTGGGGTCATTGAACTAGTCGGCCCGAAAGTAATACGGAAACGTAATTTTGTATCGGTTCTATCTACACAATTTTGGCTATTGGTACATCCGGCAATTGTGAGGACGGTCCTCCAAATATTCGTAAGCGAATCATTGATTTTAAAGCTGATTCTGAATTAGAGGAGACCTTAGCGTTTCTATAACGTTGAGTATGGGCAAATTGGCTACTATGAAGCTATTTCTCGAAGTAGAGGATCTTTAAAAGGACCTTCTAGCATATAAATATATATTGCACGACTTTGTTTATAGTTGGTATACAAAGGACCACGATAATCGAGTGGACGTTTATAAAATTGGTGCAACAAAAGAATCGTTATTGAAAGAAAAAAGCAAGTTACGTGAATCGTGGAACTAGGATTAGAAAAACAACATTACTTCACACGCCCGAAATACTAACAAATAATTTTTGAAATAACATTTTTCAACCGGTGTTTTTGGGAAATAGAATTATAGAAATATATAGAATAGATATTATATATTCGATATATAGAAATTATAGACATAGAAAATAGAAATGAATACAATTACCCACATAACAATGCTATTTTCAAAATATCGTTATTCCCAAAATGACGTTGGGCAAAGTGTTCTCTATCATAACTTTTTCAATTATGCATTTGTAAAATGTAGAATATTTTCGGGGGCCGAAAATGTATTTGGTCGAGGTAAAAAGTCTTTCCTAGATGTTCGTACCTTCGGGAAACGACTTTGCAAGGATTTAAAGAATACGACAACCTTCTGTACTTTTCATCGCCAACTGAAGGCAACGACATTTAGCATTTCGTGACTGTAAAGTGACGGGTGAAATCATGGTTTCCTTAAAAAATCCCCAGACTCCGTTTCCGAATCGGCTGCAGGGCAGTGATCGAGGAACTCTTTCACGTACACACAACTCAGATTTCGCCACGCCCTGAGCATTCAGACATTTCACGACAGGAGGTTTCACCACCGTCTGCGTGTATCTGTATATGTTTGTGAGCATATGAATGTACGCGGGAATATAAGAAAAACGATGAACTTGCGCAAATTTCGTGAATTCGAAGCTACAGAACGCGAACTTTTGTGTGTGACGTGCAGCCCAAACGAAATGTAAATGAAAAAATCGTTGCACTCTCTCTTCTCTATTCGTCACACCACCTAGATGATGAATATGGTCTAGGCGAACGAAAAAATTATACTTGAATGTCTCCGTATGTCGCAAGTGTTCTTGATATGCAACAAAAATGCTTCTTGCTCTCGAGACTGCTGTAATTTGTTGAGGCATCGCATGCGCATCTCGGAGACTCAAATTTCAGGTAAAGGTATCCCTATTTATTTTCTCATCCTTTAGTGCATGTCCGTGAAAATATGTGTACTAAAATAATTTTACACGGGGTCTCTTCACAAAGCCATACTCAAAATGTATGATTTTTTTGAGTATTTTTGTATTCTGATGTTTCTCTTGCATGTTTGAACATTTAGCGAAAAAAAAAGAATTCAGAATTGTATTAAATAAAGGTGTACCGATTTTAACAGAGTTCGTATGAATATTAAAATAATAACAAATAATTATATTTATACCATTTTTCAAACGATACTCCAAAGTTTGTTGTCGAACGCCGTATGCAGAAATAATGTTTGAGGATTTCGCATTAATTGTTTGTCACCAGGATCGTGGCGGAAGATCCACATGATGTTTGCGCAAGTATAAGAGATCAAAATAGGATTGTAGGAACACACAACGCGGCGTAATCGGCTTCGCGTTGACGTATGGAAATCTTTTCTTGACGCGTAGAGCCATCTAAATTTCCACCTACCCATGTACAAAGTTCTGTGTATTTCGCAATATTGTTTTATCAAACAACGAGATAACAGAACCAAAATTGGGAGCTTTTTGATACATTTTAACTGAAACCATGTAAGGTATATTTCTTTGAAGTGACAATAACAATAATAGAAATAATAGTAATTTACCTTGAAGCCTTCGTCAATCGGGATAAAGAAGGTGTATCGTCCATTGGCTCTGAAAACATCGTCCTTCATGTTTAGCATCACTTGCTGGCGGAACGTTCTGCAAAAGAAAATGGGTTAAAAAATTGCCAAGACGGCGATGTGAGATACAGGGGGCTGAACAGCTTCGACTACCAACAAAAAAATATGATTCGCCGAGAAAAGTAAACTGTCTTCGTTCGTAGGGTTAATCATTCAGAAACTGATTTATTTTTGGGTGCTGTCAATGCGCCATGATTATATCCGTACGTGATACAAGCCTTTTTTAATACTGAACTTATGCAAATTGGTTTTCAGTTAATAGGGGGAAAGATGAAGCAAATTGGATAAAGAGTACGGTAGTGGACAGTCGTGGTATAAATAACTAAACATTTCTCATTTTAGTTTTTAACGAAGAAGAAAGAAGCTGCCATAAGTGTAGTCCATAATGAGCTTGCATTTAACAATTTAACATCTCACGTAGTTATTCAAAACGTGAACTGTTTTATTTTCTCTTTTAGGTTTTAGTTCATGAACGTTACAATACACTGGAGTTATTTCGTGAAATTACGTCAGACGTCCTGCGGCAGTTTCAACGTGGTTGGCAAAAGGGTAGAGAGTGAGAGCCTGTGCAATAGGTGGGACTGCCCTTTGCAGCCTCGAATTTTTTCGTAAGCCAGGCAATTGCTTCTGCATAGACACACTTGCTTGGAATGTTACACGGAGAAAGAAAAGGGCAAAGAGGGATTCCAGAACTGTCGAGTCAGAATATGAGGGAGGACTGCGAAAGCTTTTCGTAATTTTCGTTAAACTCTCACTACGTGTATGCATTTGAGTATGTGTGGTTAAAGTTCATTTCACTTTGTCCCCGTCATGTCTACGAGATATATTTATGACCCAAGTTTTCTAGTATATCCTACGCACACAAATCTACCTAATAACTACGTAATACCATGTGGTTATACTGTAATACATGGTCTTGTACGCCGCAACCACGTCTAGCACGGTATTACCTTTTTCTGCTCTGCCGCTGATTCTTCAATTATGATCTCACCGTACACCCTACCCTTTTTTAAGCTTTACATTGTTCTTATTTTCTAATAAACACACTGATTGAACAGAAATTGAAAATAACATGAAAATCCGGGTGACAAATGCAAATCGTTGGTTACGACAATTTTGCACTGAGATAAATGGATGGTATTTTCAACTATATTTTATATTTCCCTGAGGGGGCAATAACATTTTGTAGCCATAGTTACTGCCAAAAGTAGAGTACTGCTCATTGATATTTTAGTGATTGCATAAATTATGGACATATGTTAACTCCAACCACCAATCTTACAAATTGATTGTTCAACGCTATATAAAATCGTAGGTTTTCATCAAACGGATATTCCCCGACGCTATAAAAAATGTATAGTGGCCTACATCCCAGATCCTAACAGTGAACAGGACAAAAATATATATACATTGATTGAAAATGTTGCTTGTGATTTGCGACGATGTTTATAGTGTTATAGTGGCGGTGTTTATAGTGTGTTATAAGATGTGACCCGCTATATGCATATTTGATGTGCTATCCGATTGTTTTTGACACGCTGCATGCCTGTTGGTTCAAGGCATCAATGCCCATCTACTAAATGTAAAGAATATTTTATAAATCCCAGATAAAAAAATACTCAACTGAGTTGTACCTCTAGATTTTTTATTATAATTCGTCGTTCTCTGACCTCCTGAATTGATTTATTTTTAAGGAAATATTTCGCATACACATCGAATCGAACCTATAGCCTACCTGCCTGTCTTCTGCCTATACTTCGCATGCTGTCACTACGCTGTTGAGTGCTTGTGGCATCTTAATCGCAGATATGGCATAACCGACGAAAGTAATTCTGACTGTACTTCAGAATAGCTGTTACCGCCGATTTAGGTAAAGTTTTGCACGGATTTTTTTTATAATCTAAGTAAGTCGCTGCTTAGACCTACTAAACGTCGTGCGTTTAGTAGGTAAACGCAAACGTAGGACGTGTGTCCTACAAAAGCAGAAGGTGAACTACAAGAAGTGTTGAACTGGGGTCCAATTTTTGCAATACCCCGTGCGGAAAACTGATAGGGCATCCCTAATAAAAAATAAGGGCCTTTCTGGGCTTCCCTAGTGCTTTCCCTAGTAGGGATTTCCACAGTATAGGGATAAAAAAGTAGGGATTTCCACAATAGGCCCAGATCTGACTATTATAGCGATAAACCAGTATAAATAGCTTAGGCTACATGGTTGATGGTATTTCAATTATTCAAATCGATTATATACATCGATCGAATAACATTATCGAACGCAAATTGGGAAAAAGCGTAAGGGCATTAGCAAATAAAAAATCAACGATAAACACAAATATGCAGACAAACATCAGACAGTATTTATTTATCAAATTAAAGAAACCTTTTACATAGATACAAACAATTACTCATGGTTTCACTCATACATGGAGTAATGCTAGCGCATAAGTGTGAGCAGTCCCAACCGGTTTTCTCGACATTTTTATAGCAACTAATTTCCGCTCAATACTCATCATGGGAAAAATTATTTCTTTTGAAGACTTCGCTGATATTTCCCATTCATAAACTTTATCTGACTGTGTAGGATAAGTAAATAAATTGGTCTTTGTTTTCCAGATTTTTCCCTGAATGGAAATCGAATCTAGTGATTCAGTAGACCCATATATTTTTTTATTTCTACTACACATCCATTCCTTAGAATGGATTATTTTTTGTATTAATTTTGTCATGGCAGTTTGTCATAAAGGCTCACATGCAAATACGCAATCACATTTCTACGCGCGCACACATACATACACATGTACTCACGCCCACACCTATGCACATGAACAATTGCATAAAAACAAATACAGATATACCCTGACGCATTTAACATACACGTATATCCACTGATACGGATATTTTATGGCGCTAAAATGGTTATGATGAGGCGCCGTTGAGGCATTTTCAGGGCGCTAAAATGGTTTTGATGAGGCGTCATTGAGGCAACTTATAAGGCCCCGGTCGTTGCGCCTTTGATGGCCTTTGTTGACAAAGTGTGACCGGCCGCTAACGGCCCTCATGTGGCTTCCAGATTAGGGCCCGAATAAAGTTAGGGGAATATTATTGGGGCCCGATCACAGCCCCAACTCAATTTCCGCACGGGACGGCAAACATACTATGTACCAGCTTGTGAGACATGCGTAGTTCTCAAAACTCCTAAACCGTGGTTGCTCCAACTACAAAAGATTTATGTCTTCGCTATAAGTAAAAATCACCATAATTTTTGTCGAATAGTCACTTTTCATAAGGTCTTCTAACTATTTATACGCGACAAACGTTAATGCTAACCATATGAATTGTCTAAACTTGAATAGAATAGTAGACGTTTGAACAGAACACAACCTAACGTACAATATACAAATTTAGTATTTTTGTTCCGATGTTGTGATAGCAATGGATTAACCAGATCTGTGCTGTCAAGCCTTTTACAATAGTTTATAATTATTCCGAGGATAATACATAGTCAAACACGCCACCTGAATCGCATGTTAGCATATACTATTCTCTTATAGTTGTGTCAACCATATCATAATTACGGTGTCAATAAACTATCGTGAATTTCACTATCCTCTCTTTTATCATGGGCCTGTTTTGTAAGTACCATGAACTATTCTCTCAGTGGAATATTCGTTACCCATATGCAGTCCATTAGCAATAACAAAGGTTAGGGTAGAGTGAGTTTGTTTGGGTATTGTACTGGACCGATAAAAATATGAAATACATTTGGACTGGCCACGGAGCATCTGGGGCCTGACTATTTTATGTAACCAAAAAAGCATCCAAGCTAAAAGAAGGCCTATGAAATTATCATTTTACCACGTTTTTATTAACTCGTTATGTGTGTTGTCTGTTTGTCTGTTCGGTACAAATTTTGCAATCGATTTTAAACTAACTTCCGGATGAGCGAGAGACTTAAAACTTTAAACATAGCTCAGAACTGGATGACAATAATAATTCGCTTTCTCCTCTGTCTGTTTGTTTGTTTGTCTGTTCAGTACGAATTTTGCAATCGATTTGAAACTAACTTCCGGATGAGCTAGAGCAGCGGTTGCCAAAAGGTGTTCCGCGAAACCCTTGGGGTTCCGTTGAAGGGTCACAGGGGTTCCGAGAGTTGGGCGTATTGTCGTAGAAAGCAGCGGGCCGAGACGCCGGCGCTTTAAGGCACGCGTCCGCATTCACGTGGGCGCGTACCTTAAAGGTTTACCAAGCCGCAACACGCACTAACTCGCTAGTTGTGCAAAAATGGGAACCGCTGAGCTAGAGACTTGAAACTTTGAACATAGCTCCGATCTGGATGACAGACAAATTAACGGGCAGGCAAGTCTGTCACAAACAGAAAAGAAGAGAAAGAGTATAGAAATAAAAAATATGGTTTAGTAAAAGAGCATTTTTTTTTACATAATAATAATATTGATAGTGAATACATTTTTTGTACATAATAATAATATTGATAGTGAATAGTGCATTGGTGACGATTTCGACGATGGCCAAGGAAACAGCCCCTCAACGCAAGCGACGCCTAGAGAAGGAGAAGCAAAATTTCACACACACGACTAAAAAGCAGAATATAAAATTATTTAAGTGAACAAAATTTTAACCACGTTTTTAAAACGGACTAAAAGGTATAAAATAATTTCTCCTAGCCCCATACAGATTTATAACCCAATACAGATTCCTAACCGCATGCAGATTGTCCTGAAGAATTGTAATTGTGAAATTTTAATAGCTATGAAAATACGTGTAAGCTTCAAAACGAAAAACGCGCATGCATATATAATAGTAAGGAGTGTAGGGAGTAGCTGTCGCTGAGAAAACTCACACAACAGTTCGTATAATTTGCAGTAGAATAAAATTGTTAGTGATTTAGGTGAACTATTAATGCATCAGTTATCTGATACATGCGCTCCACGTTTTTCGTTTTAAATCTTGCAAGTATTTTCATAGCTATTAAAAATGCACAATCACACATTTTCAGGACAATCTGTATGCGGTTAGGAATCTGTATGGGGCTAGGAACAATTGTTTTATACTTTTTAGTCCGTTTTAAAAACGTGGTTTAATCATTTTTTTACTTAAATTTTCAATGTACATATTCTCAATTGTTACGTTCGAAACGAAAATAATAGTGTTAGATTTGAAAAGTAACTGCATTGTAAGTTTATTGAACAGTTTTATTATTAACCGTGATCGTTACCAATGCTTCGTATTCTTCAAGAAATCGAAGTCAACAGCCAACAAATGAAATACGGAGACCCTGGGTAAACGGCAATCCGCAACTAATGCAGCTTTTTTCCCTACGCGTCCAGTATTATTTCACTAACAATGTAATAAATAATACCCGGCCAGAGGAAGAGATTGAGGTAGTCTCGGTGTGGAAGCACACGACGATCAGCTTGCGGACTGAATGTTGAAAGAGCAAAGGAAAAAAGAACGTCAATTCCTCATTCAAGGGTGTGGACCAGCGCGGCCGGTATTCGTTGAAAGGGCCATTCGCAAGTGCTAATGTACCAAGTTTCTTCGATCGTTGGCGCCAGATCCCAGGAGAATTTCTTCCACCCAGAGGGCGAACGAAAACTTCATTCTTGAGATAGGTATGGGGGAGGGGTAAGAACGAGAAAGACGGAGGGCTTAAAAGACAACGGTATAGGGAGAAAGCGCGTGGGAGAGAGGGCTTATTTTGGATAATTGCGACCAAGTATCTATCACCGAATGAACATAAAATATATTGTAAACAAAAATTCGATTGCAGAGAAACGGAGACTGGGTATCGAGTTTTACTAAGAACATGGCAACGATGACGACGACGTGACGTACGACGCTCGTTGTCGTTCTGGACGCCCTTCCGAAAGCTACAAGGACGTGCGAGTTGTGAGCACCGCGCCAAACCAAGTTAGTCGCCGACATCGACGTCGGAAAAGCCTGGGGGACTCGACGAAATTCATTTAAAGACGATTTTCAGGTCGACGTTGCCGTACTCGTTGATTTTACTTGGGCGAATATATATGCCCAGCGCGCGTGAGAAAGAGAGAGACGGACAAAGATTTCGGACTAACTGAAGACTCCGTGAGCAAGTCACGTGCGGCCAACTTCACATGAGACGGTCTAGGAAAATAGTCGACTCAGGCAAACCGATCGTCACATTTCTCCCTCATTGTTGAATCTCTTTGGAGTCTTGCGTTTTTTTTTACACTCTCCACTCGCATCACCTGAAGGAAGATTCGATTAAGGTATTCCTTTCGCGAACCCGAATATTTAACAATTAACTGATTTTCGTCTACAATCAAGTGAAAATACATCCCAGTATACTGGTAAATTTTCGAGCCAAGTTACCGAATTTGTAATGCAAAAGTATGACTCTAAAAATCATCTCGTTTATACGGTGCTTTATGGAGAGAACACGTTGGCCACCTTTCTATTTAATAATTTATACACTAAATAACTCCAGATGCCTGATATAAACTGCTCACGCGTGTTCAAAAATATGAAGTTTCTGTAACGACAATAAAAAACAGGGGGTCACCGAATGTTTCAAGAAAATATTAATGATAAAACTTAGAAAAATGTGACTAGCAGAATAATTTTCGAAGCCGAGTCTTTTCAGAGAAAATGTAAAAATGTCTAAATGTACTAAATTTGCGTGATTTTTTAAATTACATTTTATCGTTGGGTATGATAATTGAATCTGACTTATTTTTGCTAAGCGCCACTGTAATTCAGCCAATGATTCAGAGGACCCTCCAAAGTACCAAAGATTCAGAGGGCCCCGACAAAGTACGGCCTTCCGCGAAAGGATTACCTTAAATGGTCGTCTCTGTTATTTGTTAAACGTTGTCCGATAATACGATGGTTTCAACTTTGTTTTTCGTAACTATCGGCTTCTTTTGCTTGTCGATATGGGCAAGCGGTTGGAGAACATGTTGGAAAAAAGTTTGGGCGATCATTCCTTTTTTACATGTAGGTGCCTGTCTATGCAAAAATATACTGAAGGCGTACGTTTGCTCGAAGACCTTGGCAGCATAAATGTGACCACGTTCGAGAGAGCAATAAGAAAAGACAGAGTGAGCAAGAGAGGGACGGGGAGCGAGCGTCGCCGAGCAGGAGGGCGAGAGGGAGATGTTTTTTAACCTAGCGTCGCAGTGACCATTTTTAACGGGACTTTGTCTCGCTCTTAATCGAATCCGATAATTTGATTCAAACTTTATCATTTTAACTCGACACGCTGCATATATATACAAAATGCTAAAGTTCCATTGTGTATATGTATTGGAAAATAAGTACCCACTAGCGCAGGAACTTTCCTTGTTTGTGAAAAGAAATAAAACGAACGTTAGCATGCGCTTGGAATTAACGAAGTTTTATTTGCACAAACGCGCAATTTTCGTTTAGCGGAAGGTGAAACCTTTTTCAATGGGAAAGTGCGAAATCAGTGAATAAAAAGAACAGTAAATTTTTACTCGACAATTGTCCGTCTCCTTCATTATCCAGGCATTCAGTGTTAGCCGTAAGAAATAATCATATTAAATGAACTAGCAATTTGCAATTTTCCAGTATTTTAAAGGGAATACTGCACAATTTTACTATACTATTATTACTACTGTTTATAATTATACTACTACACAAAGTAAGGTGGTATAGGAGAACGCAGGCGATAAGAGTACGCAGTTACGCCACTGACGAAACGTTTTGCTAATTTAAGCTAACTTCTGTTGTGTTAAGATCGCCTAACAGGGTCTGACAAACAAACAATCCAAAGTGAAATGAAACGGAGAGGCTAGGTAAGTTTGAAGTTTCGATTGCAATTTCTTATTTATTTTTGATATTTTCAAAGCATTACAAGTACGAAACACAATTTACTTTCTTCAAAAACAACTATTAGTTTCGTACGCCGATTTACTAAGGTTATTGTTCAAATAAAAGTAATGTCGCATCTCATCAATAAATGGCAGTCATGTTTGTTTAAAATGTGCAGGTAGTATAAGAGTACGCAGTGCTTGGGTGTGTAGGAGAACGCGCATACTCTTATACGAGCGTTGTTGAATTTTTTTTACTAGTATACAAATTATACAATAAGTGTATATTTATATGTATTTATATATTTTTTTATACATATAGTATTTTATATACAGGGTGCATCATTAAACGTGACCACCCTAAATATCTCCGTCACCTTTAGAGTGACGAAAAAAAATGTCATGAGGTAATTTAATTGATTTCGAAGGGCTGATACAGTGATGGAAAATTAATTTTTATCAAGGTCATAGTTTTTGCGTTCTGAAGGTCATCAATGGTTTTTCAAATGGAAAGATGTTTTTTTTTATTAAGACGTTGTAGCTGATATTCAGACGAATCCAACGACTTATGATATCATGACCTTGAAACGATCTTTCACCAAAATACACGTGTACAAACATCATGGTAAACATCGTGTTTACCATGATGTTTCTTATGATGTTACCATCGTGCTCTTACTGTCAATATTATGACGATTTCCCGTTTTTACACGTGTTTTTTGGTGGAAAATCATTTCAAGGCCATGATATCATGGGTCGTTGAATTCATCCGAATATCAGCTACAACGTCTTACTAAAAAAAACATGATCCCATTTGAAAAACCATTAATGACCTTAAGAACACAAAAACTATGATCTTGATTAAAATATTTTTTTCACCACTGTATCAGCCCTCCTAAATCAATCAAATTACCTCCTGACAACTTTCTCGTCACTCTAAAGGCAACGGAGATATTTGGGGTGGTCACGTTGAATGGTCCACCGTGTATATAGTATAATTTTTATATATATGGGAAATCCCACGCCATTTCACATAGCCCGTGACCCCGGAAATTTTTATAGCCCATGAAAGGAATATCCACACCAATTTTTAGATTTCCATCTCCTCTCTTTTAAGAGTTATAATTTTCCAAAAAATGTCAATTCCGGAAGTTTTGGAGCGTTTAAACGCTGATAATTCCTGCACTAATTGAGATATCGACAAATGTCACTATATAATTCTTTTCATTTTGAAGCATACTGTCGTTAAAAAGTATGAAAAAATAATCAATTATCAATGTCAACGTTTTTTTGCGGCTGAAGTGGAAACTATTTTTTTTAAAGATCATTGCCTTTATTTATTTTTTTTCACAAAGTTCTCCAAAGCAGAGTGTAGTTTTAGAATTTAGTGTTAAAATTCTATGATTTTTAAGACTAGTTTCATTGTGGGCCCATTTTTCCTTCAAATTTTCCTTCCTTTACGAATTAATCACATTTTTTCAGAAGACTTTTATCATTTTAATCTCCAGCAATAATGAATTTGTGCGGAATTTAACGAAAAAAAAATATTTTAAATCAATTTTTTTCCCTAAATTCAGCTTAAATAAAAAATAAACCGTTTCAGGCCTGACGAAGCCGAATTGGAAATCACAAAATCATTAATCGCATTATTGGAGATTAAAATGATAAAAGTATTCTGAAAAAATATGATTAATTTGAAAAAAAATTGAAGGAAAAATGAGCCCACGTTAAAACTAGTCTTAAAAATCACAGAATGGGTCACTCTATTTTAGAGAATTTTTTGAAAAATAAAGAAAAGAGGCATTCATCTTTAAAAAAAATAGTTTTCACTTTAGAAGAAAAAAAACGTTGACATTGATCATTGATAATTGTTAAATATTTTTAACGAAAATATGCTTTAAAATGACAATAAATGATATAGTGACATTTATAGATATCTCAATTAGTTCAGGAGCTACCAGCGTTTAAACGTTTACAAAACTTGCGAAATCGACATTTTTTGGAAAATTATAACTCCTAAAAGAGAAGCGATAAAAATCTAAAAATTGGTGTGGATATTCCTTGCATGGGGTACAATTTCGCAAAGAAAAATCAGGAAAACCAAAGATGGTAAGGGTCACGAGCTCGGTGAAATGGTGTGGACTGCCCCATATATGTATATATATATATATATATATATATATATATATATATATATATATATATATATATACTCTATACTATGTGTGTGTGTGTGTTTGGATGTGTGTGCGTGCGTGTGTGTGTGCGTGTGTGTGTGTGTGTGTGTGTGTGTGTGTGTGTGTGTGTGTGTGTGTGTGTGCGCGCGTGTGCGTGTGCGTGTGTGTTGTGTGCGTAATACTTCATATATGTAGTATATATTAGGGGTGTGCGGGTAGCAGGATTTGTCGGGTCGGGTCGGGTCGGGTAATTAGACTATGATTCGGATCGAGTAACCGAATTTTCCGAGTACCCGTGATCGGACGGCTATACTCGAACTTTATCGTGTTCCCGAGTTTTTCAAGTACTCTTCCCACATCGGGTACTCGATAAGCCGTATTGCTGGAACAAAATTTCAAATTTCGTTGTATCGTAGAGAGCGCCAGGAAAACGTACTAAAACGGACGCAATAAACTCCAGCATCGTGTTCTCTACCCTTCGCCGATAGATTGGAGATCAAAAGAAATAAAAATAATTGATTTAATAATTTTGATATTTTTGTCATGTGTATGCTTACCATTTTTCCCGGTACACTTAAGAAGTGTACCGGGAAAAATGGTAAGCATACACATGCTTAAGGCACTCGCTTTTCAGGAAATATCAAGATATCTGAATGCCGAAAAACTGAATAAAAGCAAGATTTTTCGTCGAATTTTCATTAATTCTTTCTAGTGCTAACTGGTAATTTCGGCGATTCCTTGTACTTAATTTAATTTTTTTGTCATTTTTAAATTTTTTCCCAGAAAAGACTTGTTTTTCAAACTCTTATATCTCTGATACTAATCATGATATATTCACTTTTAGAACGTCAAATGAAAGCCACATTCTTCTCGCTTCGAATCAACGCAAGGCGTTGAAATTGACCCACTCGGTGAGTTTTTCTGAATTTTTCAGTGCCAACTGGTCTTTTTGCGTTTTTTCTCCATTTAAAACCTACGTTTAAAATTCAAAACTTTAAGGCGTTTGCCGGAACAGAAGATATTTATTGTAATTTTTTTCCTTTCGCACACTTTTTAGTGATGCCAAAACGCGACTTTCCCGGGCTATAACGATATGATCCGCGAAAATTGACCTTTTTCACTCCGCCCTAACACACACACACACGTGCGCACGCACGCACACACAGACACACGCACGCGGACTCACACACAGAATAGAAAAGTGAGACGAAAAAAGATTTTTACAGTATTATCATTTATTTGTTTTGTCGACTTCTTCGAGTTTTCGTTTTCTCCCATTATTCGATCGATACACCTAGATGAATAATAAATATAAATAATAAGTAGATACGGATCTCCGAATCGTTTCCGAGTACCCGATGACCAAATTCGGGTACCCGATAGTAGCGAGTAATGCAAAAACGTAACCCGTCGGCTACCCGACCCGACCCGAACATCGGGTACCCGAGAGAATCGAGTATACCCGATACCCGCATAACCCTACTATATATAGTATTTTGTATGTATATATAGTAATTTTCTGTTTACAAGTATACACAGTATACGATCAACCAATACGTTGACTGGATCGAGTGTTTGAAATGTGGAGCTTGGTGGCTTGAGAAATGCACCGCTCATACGAATCTGGGCAACTTTATTCGTGATTTATCTGTCGATTGATGCTTGCGTACTCTTATCAACCCCCGGGCGTATTTCAAAACGCCCGTACGTCTGAGGGTTCGCAAATCCCGTTTTGTAGTTTTTAGTTTGTTATTTTTTTCCAATTAAGATTCCCAATTGTCGCTCATAATTTAATTAGAATACTAGATATTCTTTCAATTAAAACAAAAATTGATTCGTAAAATGTATGTGTTTGTTTTTTTCACCGCTTTGAAGCTTAGGTGCGTACTCCTATACCACCTTACCCTAATATTATATTATTACGACTATGTGATTATTAGATACGATGTATTATTAAGATGTAGTGTTTAGGATACTATATTAATGTTATTCTTTTAGAAATGATACCCGGTGTGCTTGTCTAGTGGTTAGCGTGCTTGCTTCTGAACCAGTACATCAGGAGGTCCCGGGTTCGAATCCCAGTCTCGCAGTTCGGAGAAAAATAAATACGAGCGTGACGTAGCTCCAGTTGTACACGGATGTCAGGCACGCGGGCCGGTACGTGTAAGTGCGTGTGATATAACTAGCCCGTGATTTATTTCTCAACGAAGCGCGTTTATAGTTTCCCTATACCCGCACTTTCCTTATATCCATGGCAGAAATGTCATAGTGAATTCTATACAAAGGGGGAAGTCGGCTGTGGCCGCAAGGTGGGGATGACTAGTGGAATACGGTGGGGAATATAATAAGGGGGAAGACCCCGTATAGTGGAATCTACGACTATAAAAAAATACTGTTATAAATTTAGTGTCCCCGTTATATTTAGATTTGGTTTCTGAAAAAAGGAAATATTATTGCAGCCAATTCGACTCACCGTAATCGCAAATCGCCGAGATTCAAATCGTCGCTCTTGTTGAGAAATACGAAGGCATTGGGATTGTAGATTGGCTCTGCAGTTGAGATAGAAACAACCGGTTCGAGAACTTCGTTTATGATGTGAAGAACCTGCGACAAAATACAGTGGGAAAAAACAATGATTAATCTGCGAGTTTCTCATTACGATGAAATTAATCAAACAAATCAATAGCGAACTAATTATTTATAGAGAGTTCTTTTTCAAACGCCATAGTAAGTTGCCTCAACGAGGATTGAAAACTCTTCGACTTCTGCTATTGTTTGCCGATTTATCCGTTCCGCATCCTTAAGACGGAAACCATACGACCGGAAGTATAGAACAATAAGCCGATACGGGGTTAATGAAGACTAAGGGCTCGTTTCACTTGTGTGTCTAGAGCCGGCGGCCTTTGGAAAGCATGGCGGTTTACACTAACACTCGGAAGACTTTTTCCACTGTAAGATGTACCGGTTATCTAGACTATTCATCTATCCGCCGAGTAATCTACATATATACATAGCACTTGTTTAAATGTATGAGACATTCGAAGTTGGATAAACGAGAAGTCGAACACTTGCATTAGCATTGATTTAATTGGGGCAAGATTTTTTTTCACATAACGTTTCACCATTCCATTAGATACTGTGACTTTTATCCATTATCAAAAATAAAAGTTTGTAATCTTATAAGGCACCTAGCATGCGTACTATGTGCTATTTCAACACGCCAAGACACTCATTTGTCATAGTGTTGTGCGTAAAACAACGACGCAGAACGAGGAACTATTTTTCAACAAATTATCACAAAAAAAATTGTTAAAAGGTTGAAAAAAAAATATTTGAAGTAAAATTCGGATTTTTTCTCCTTGTTTATTACACAGGATACAATAAACAAAAAATTTAGAAAATTGATCTATATGGATATTTTGTTTATTTTTTCTTGCGAAAACAATTGTATAGAAAATAGCATCCCACATGAAATGTCCTATACGTGAGTGTATATACAGAAATATAAATCGGCTGGCAACGAGCAAAAAAGCGTAAGCCCCGCGATTCAACTTTCGAGGAGGTGAGGTAGATTGCGCCATTTTAGCAGGTCCATGTATATATGGCATTTTGTTTCTGTGACTACAGTGAGAAGACTTTTATTTCCTGGTAGTCACTGGGTAGCAAAAAAGAAAATGGGGAAAATGAGATGAGGGTCAGCGGCAAGAGAGGGTCGCTGCCCTTGCTGGTTCTGCAGGCGTGGGTGTGCCCGATTTATCCACACCAAGGTTGAGAGCTTTTGCCAGAGCGAGCGAGCGGAGGAATGGAGAACGAGTTAAAAGAAAGGCCAAGAAAAATAAAACAGGAAAAAGTTTACAATGAATGGAACACGCAGATAGCCTCACCAACCTACAACTACAAAGTCGCTAGGATGGTTTTTTTTTCAAGAAGCCCACTCGTTCGCCCAGCTTTTAATCGAGTCGAAGTCTCTTTGCCATGAGATTTGGTCGGCGAACGTTGTCATTCTGCAGGCCTGATGACACATCTTTTACTCTTGTGTCTTGAGGGTGTTAACATTTTTCGTTCAGATTTTTAGTACTGCCACATTGATGACTGGAATTTTTTTTAGTTGTTCAAATAAAACATTGGGAAATATTGTAAATTAACAACTTGCATATCCCTTCCTTATCACTTTATTTTGCGGACACAGTCCCCCTATGAGCGATTTTTCTTTTTCAATGGCGGCTTCCTCATATTTTAATGAATGCTTCTTCTTTGAGAGGGCTGTTTTTTTCCTTGTAGAACTTTTGTAAGCGGAATTTAATGATAAAGCAGCAATATGCAAGTTTCTAATGTGTGCGATTTCTTTACAAACGCATACCCCCAGAATGGTCTATTTATGCCAAAAATAACGACCCGATGACGCACATTTTCCGTGAGGCGTCGTGTTTGTTACACTGTCTACAATTTCAATCGTTTTCGAACTACAATCTCCGTGGTGATTGCAGCCAAATTCGATGACAATAAATCTACAATGATACTTCCTTTGCCTACAAATATTCAGACAGCAATCCCAATATTTGATTAACCTTAAACTCTTACTGATTTCTCTAGATTCAAAAATCTTAACTCAATGATTTTTTGATTCTACAACTAATTTTCAAAAAAATCAATACCAACCGTCCCCCAAGGAATTTTTGGTATTGAATGGGCTTCGTGTATAAAAAAATCTATCCTGACATATCAAAATTTGCGAAGATTAGGGCGCTTTCTGGACTTTTAGAAAAGTATACGTTTTATAGAATCGTTGCAGCTTTTCTCAGCAAACTCAATCCGGACAGTTTATCAGTACGTACTGTTCGTGTGTAAGTGCGTAAGCACGCGTAAGTACGTAAGTGCGTAAGTAAGGGCGAACACACAAAAGTCGAAAAAAAACAATGTCACCGTTTTGACACATCCTAAACATATTTTCATTAGAATGTAAACGAAGTCCATTTGAACTAAGCTATGAGGAAGTGAGAAAGTAAAGTTTCTAAAATTCAAAACTTAACGTGCTGTCGGAAAATATTTTTATTCATATTGTTTTTCGTAAAAGTATGTCTAAGCACCGACGCAAAATGGAATTTTGAGACCTAGCATCTTAAATTAACATCGGCTCTGAGGCTCCGTAATCTTCTTTTTCGCGCATTTGCTCACTCGTCGTCACGAAGTTTCCGTTCGCGTACATACAACTGGTATGAGTTTAGGATGTCTTTGAGAATACTGCACATTGTGCTTTTACTGTATGGACTTTCATATCACTATACCATAACATCCCACCTACCGGAGGTTCGAAGCCATGCCCTGGGCTATTTGTCTTTCTCAAAGTTGTTCCGGCGTGTATACGAACCGGCAGGAAAAGGTTCTTGGGGAAGGAAGCGCCTAATACTCAGCATGTTAATGCTGTCTTCGAAGGTGTTTAAGCTACGACAGTCGTATACGTTGGTACTTTTTTTAAACATCGTTTTAACAGAAAACATAGAACGTTAAATTCCACAAGTTCGGTTCACATCACATGACAACCGGATCACAAGATGGTTTTCCACAAGACCGGAAGTATTATGATGAAACACATATGTAGACTGGTGACGGCAAGTAATGCCAACAATTATCATCTAAATAATAATAACAAATAACCCTAGCCTGGAGTACCCGTGCAGAAATGCGGTCGAGCATTTCCAACTTTGGATCAGGTCCTGACCAGGCTTTTCCCGTCCGATTTACCTTATCAGTCCCTTCCATGAAGTAGACTGGAAATCCAACAAAATAGTTTTTATGGCTTACTTTATTTGTGGAAGGTGGGTAGGCGGACTGCCCGCCTTCCCTATACAATGTAAGCTTGCCCAATTTGACGCTATATTAAATAATCTAATAATGTAAGCCACTTTAGCGAAGGCAGGCCAATTCTTTCCTGGTTTCATTCCCAAACCAGTCGAACCGGCCAATATTTACAATTTTGTATGCACCGCCCGTGCGGAAAACTGATAGGGCATCCCTAATAAAAATAAGGGCCTTTCAGGGCTTTCCTAGTGCTTTCCCTAGTAGGGATTTCCACAATGGGCCCAGACTTGGCCATTATCGGGATAAACTTGTAGGGATTTCCACAATAGGCCCCGACTTGGCCATTATGGGGATAAACCTGTAGGGGTTTCCACAAAAGGACCCGACTTGGCCATTATAGGGATAAACCTGTAGGGATTTCCATAATAGGCCCCGACTTGGCCATTATGGGGATAAACCTGTAGGGGTTTCCACAAAAGGACCCGACTTGGCCATTATAGGGATAAACCTGTAGGGATTTTCAAAATAGGCCCAGACTTGGCCAGTATAGGGATAAACAAGTAGGCCACAATAGGCGCAAATCAGGATCAAATAATATTATCGAACGCAAATTGGGAAAAAGCGTAAGGGCATTAGTAAATAAAAAATCAACGATGAACACAAATATGCAGACAAACATCAGACAGTATTTATTTATCAAATTAAAAAAACCTTTTACATAGATACAAACAATTACTCATGGTTTCACTCATACATGGAGCTAGCGCATAAGTGTGAACAGTCCCAACCGGTTTTCTCGACATTTTTATAACAACTCATTTCCGCTCAATACTCATCATAGGGAAAATTATTTCTTCTGAAGACTTCGCTGATATTTCCCATTCATAAACTTTATCTGACTGTGTAGGATAAGTAAATAAATTGGTCTTTGTTTTCCAGATCTTTCCCTCAATGGAAATAGATTCTAGTGATTCTGTAGACCCATACATTTTTTTATTTCTACTACACATCCATTCCTTAGAATGGATTATTTTTTGTATTAATTTTGTCATGGCAGTTTGTCATAAAGGCTCACATGCAAATACGCAATCACATTTCTACGCGCGCACACATACATACACATGTACTCACGCCCACACCTATGCACATGAACAATTACATAAAAACAAATACAGATATACCCTGACGCATTTAACAAACACGTATATCCACTGATACGGATATTTTATGGCGCTGAAATGGTTATGATGAGGCGCCGTTGAGGCATTTTTAGGGCGCTAAAATGGTTTTGATGAGGCGCCATTGAGGCAACTTATAAGGCCCCGGTCGTTGCGCCTCTAATGGCCCTTGTTGACAAAGTGTGACCGGCCGCTAACGGCCCTCGTGTGGCTTGCAAACTAGGGCCCGAATAATGTTAGCGGAATATTATTGGGGCCCGATCACAGCCGCAACTCAATTTCCGCACGGGCGGCCATAAAATCGCAGCAGACTCCCAACAAGTGTATCCACAGTAACTTTATTAATTCGCAGTGCGTTTCTATTCTTTCTTGTTTTCTCCAACATTGGGATTTATTAGAATTCTTACGTAGCCACCCATGTACGTATTGCAAACTGGCTTGGTATTGGCACTGTACTGGTGCCAGAGCTGCCAATACTGGCAGGCATCTGGTACTTGGACGAGAGCCAAGCCTTGCCCAAGTCGGAATGAGTATTGAGACAACGTTGGTTTGTTAACACCGGTCCAAGTTATGGCGGCGTGAGTCGGCCCGACACTGTTTACGGGTATTGGCTCAGAATAAGTGCCCAGTTTTGGGCCAGATATCATTGCCAGTCTTGAGACAAACCCTAAATCAGTACTTTGCCGGTACATGCCCGTGTATAGACTGAGGACTTGGCTTAGTCTTGGCTCAGTACTGATGCCAGGGCTGCTAATACGGGCAGGCTCCCAAGGGCCAAGCCTTGCCCAAGTCGGAATCACTATTGAGACAAAATTGGTTTGTTAACACCGGTCCAAGTTATGGCGGCGTGAATCGGCCCGACACTGTTTACGGGTATTGGCTCAGAATAAGTGCCCAGTTTTGGGCCAGATATTGTAGCCAGTCTTGAGACAAACAGTAAATCAGTACTTTGCTGGTATATGCCCATGTATAGACTGGAAACTTGGCTCAGTACTGACGCCAGTACTGGCCGGATACTGAATGCTAATATTGGGTCAGATCGTGTAAACAATACTGGCCCAATTCCGAAATGATAACACCGGTCCTCCGCTTGGCAAGCGTTGGCATAGTATTGGTGACTAGTACCGGCTGCCAATATTGGGCCAGAGTTGCGGCGTGTTCCCGGTCACCGGCATCAGATAAACATCGGCTGGTTGTCGAAAATATTTCCACCGCAGTAGTTTTTTTTTCCCGATCGTATCTAAAAAATATCTGAAATAAAAAAAATTATTTCATTGCACCCAGTTCTAAAAATTATATTAGTAAAAATTTGAAAAATATTTACCATTCATACGTATGTACGTTATTGTCGCACTGAAGGATTTTTTCGTTATACCGTTCGCGCCTGGTTTCCCCGTGGCCGAGTATTTTTCCTGCACCGCCTTTGATATCAGGCCAGCGATCACATTGCGGATAACACCTTTTCCGTCGGTCGGTGAACCCACCAAGGATCTCATCACCTCCATCTAAACAGAATTGAAAAATATAGCCACTTCCAGAGTATTTAGTATGAATTAAGATGCTCTTCTGTAATTTTACATCAGCATACATAATTTCGGTCAAAGTAAATAACATTGTATTTACCAAAGCGTTTTCTTTCCCCTTGTCCTCCGAGACTCCCTGATCAAATTGAACAAATTCTTTAAAATAAATGATAGAATAAGTAAAGAAAATATAAGAGACAGAGAGAGAGAGAGAGAGAGAGACAGAAAGATAGCGCAGTCCCACAGCAAGTAAGGAACGGAGAGAAAATAAATGAATTGTTTATTATGCCTTAACATGCAGTAGACAAAAAATACAAAATAAAATGAAAAAACAAGTAAAAGAAAAATTCTTTGTATATCTTACCTGGTTCACCTTATAGAACGTTCGAATTTTTATAGCACACTTAGAGCACTCGAATTCGTGTTAAGACAAGAAAAATTAATTTATAATAATAGAAAAAGTGTACTGTATAAAAACGAATGGGAATAGATGAAAAGCACTTGGGGATTGAAACAAGTTCACACGTAGACGGCACGAGAAAGACTGATGCCCAACGCTGCCAAAGAAATCCTAATTCTTTGTTGACGCTGAGCGCGGATCAGCGTGTGGGTATATAGGTGCATATACTCACACGAAGTGTATACTTGCCGCGGAGGGACAGTATGCGGGAAGAAAACAATCTTCAACCGTGTGCGCCCGACGTAGCGAATGACCACTGACACACACGCATTGTGTCGAGGCATAACAATGTCTGCCTCGACGCAAGACGGCGCGAGAGCCGCCAGAGTCGCGGCGTACGTTCAGAACGAACACGCGAAATAGTGAAATAAAATTACATCGTCTACTTAGCCAATTTATGGATATCCGTAAGGAGACAGAAGAGTCCAGAGGAGTCTGTAATGGTTCGGGATTCTCTCCAAATGTTATAGCAACTTTACTTTTACAATACTTTGTGTAAAAAAATCACCACAGTATCTTGATATATGCAAAAATTAGAGCAGTTTGACATATTTCGAAAGTGTCCACAATTCATTCCCTAAATTCCCTAAATTCAATACCAGCCGTCATTTCATGATACTCTATTTGTAAAAAAAAAAATTTACAAAATTCTGAAATTTTTTGCAAATTAACGTGGTCACAGACATTTCTTTTAAATTAAAAAATGCTGTTAAATTTGTAATTTTTTAGTTCTCTCGACAAAATTTGCAGGGAATAAAGAGATTGTACAGATTAACATCTGAGCGACACAGGAGCCCTTCAACCCAAACCGTTCTCGAGTTACAGACGTTTGAATTTTACAGTGCCAGAACGTACATGCGTGCGCATACGCACACAGGCGCACATGCATGCAGACATTGTTTGTGAATTTGATTTTTCGAGGTTTTGGGACATTTTGAGCACGTTGATATTGAAAACTGAAAAAAAATGTTTTCATCGTCACAAAGTTTCTCTATGAGGAAGCAAAACTTACATTTTTCATTCAATCCATATTTTTTGGACTGGCACCGTACTGATAAAATTGTCTGCCAATACCGAGGCAGTACTAAACCGAAGACTCGTTAACCAAGACTGGAATGGTAATGTTGCCACTGCTGGGGCAGTACTTCCAGCCAAGACCCACCCAACCTTCGTTACCATGACTGGCACTGTACTAATAACATTGTTTACTAATACTGGGGCAGTGCTTAACCGAAGACTCGGTAACTAAGACTGGCATGGTACTGTTGCCAATGCCGGGGGACTACTTCCAGCCGAGACGCAACCAACCTTGCTTACTAAGACTGGCACTGTACTAATAAAATTGTTTATCAATACTAGGACAGTATTTAACCCAAGACTCGGTGACCATCACTGGCATGGTACTGTTGCCAATGCTGGGGCAGTACTTCCAGCCGAGACTGAACCAACCTTGGTTACTAAGACTGGCACTGAATTAATAAAATTGTTTACCAATACTGGGGAAGTACTTAACCCAAGACTCGGTAACCAAGACTGGCATGGTACTGTTGCCAATGCTAGCGCAGTACCTCCAGCCGAGACTGATCCAACCTCGGTTACCAAGACTGGCATGGTACTGTTGCCAATGCTAGGGCAGTACCTTCAGCCGAGACTCAACCAACCTTGGTTACCAAGACTGGCACCGAACTAATAAAATTGTTTACCAATACTGGGGCAGTACTTAACCCAAGACTCGGTAACTAAGACTGGCGTGGTACTGTTGCCAATGCTAGCGCAGTACCTCCAGCCGAGACTGAATCAACCTTGGTTACCAAGACTGGCACCGAACTAATAAAATTGTTTACCAATACTGGGGCAGTGCTTAACCCAAGACTCGGTAACCAAGACTGGCATGGTACTGTTGCCAATGCTAGCGCAGTACCTCCAGCCGAGACTGAACCAACCTTGGTTACCAAGACTGGCACTGAACTAATAAAATTGTTTACCAATACTGGGGAAGTACTTAACCCAAGACTCGGTAACTAAGACTGGCGTGGTACTGTTGCCAATGCTAGCGCAGTACCTTCAGCCGAGACTGAACCAACCTTGGTTACCAAGACTGGCGCCGCACTGATAAAATTGTTTACCAATACTGGGGCAGTACTACACCCAAGACTGGGTAGCTAAGACGGGCATGGCACTGATACGTTCAGTTGTCAGTACTGGCGTAGTACCTCCAGCCGAGACTCAACCATACGTGGTAACCAGGACTGGCACCCTACTGATAAAATAGTTTACCATTACTGGGCCAGTACTTCACCCAAGACTCAGTAACCCAGACTGGGACGGTGCTGATACGTTCGGTTTCCAATACTGGGGCAGTACCGCCAACTGAGAGTCGGTCGCCAGAACTTGCACAACTCTGGGCCGTATTGGCAACTCTGGCGGAATACCGACATTCGCACATGGGCATGTCGAAGCAAGATTACTCGAGTGTGTTCACTTGTTTGGAATAAACAACATGAAAATATCTTCGAGCGAAACAAAGTACATTGCGAGTGACAAAATAGCGAAATTTAGTTGTCCTGTTGTGGAATGCGAATTTTGCAAGCTCTCCTATGTGCTACCGGGAGCTATGGGTATAACATTCAGTGCCAGGGGATAGGATCAACCAGCCGCGAGGATCAGTCGTTATCTACTGGACATATGGAGAGATCACATCTCTAGCTTGGGGACTCGTTTGAATAACGACCCCGTTAACTACATATATGCTTCGAAGCGTACATGCAAGCATGGACGCATACACACACACCCACACCCTATCCAAGTCAAATAGGTCACAGCGGACCTCTTGCCCAATTCGACGCCATTTGCGGCGGGACAGAGAAACCCACTCTCAGCCACTGTCTTTCTTCAAGCTTCTGGTATTTATAGCGCGTCAGTCTTGTCCGCTCAGAAACTAATTGTTCCTTACGGCTAGCCTTCGACTGCTCAGCATTGTCTCCTACAGCTCGCGCAGAAAAGTGGCTGGCCATTCCCTATTTTGTGTCTAGGCCTGTCGTGTCACTTGCAGAATTTCTATGCTTACAGAGTGCGCATTCGTGATGTTTTTGTGATACTTGTGAAATGATGAGTATCTGTATCATCTAATACTATCCGTTTTACTCGGGTATATCGCATAATGTCCTTCCAGTACCAGATCCTTGCCCAATCCGTCCGCCACTTTACTTCTCATGCTATGTCACTACACCTACGCCATCCTCATAATTTTGCGCCGATTTTCCGATCCCGTTCCTCGTCGGTTCTCGGTTATTTGCAGATCTTTTCCTTATATCTTTCATGGTAATTATCCACTTCTTTCCCGGTAAGGTCCTGATCCGGTCCCAAAAAAGGGAACCGCAGAGCAGGGACTGCCCTAAGACCTTTTATATGACGAACCTGATGTACAGTGGAAGTCCTTGACCAATGCCTGATATTATCTAGGGAAGACAGATAAGGAGCAATACTTTGGCCCGACTAAAATTTTTACACGGGATTGCCCGCTGAGGCGAGATTCGTTCTATGGTTCACTCGCCGAGTTCTTTCTTGCGAGTCTGGCCCTTTCAGCATCTATTAAGAGGTCTCCTCATTTCCGACGCCAAAAAGGCTATTTTCCTGCATTTTTTGATAGGTTTGTATTATAGATATTGATATAAAAATTGTTACACTCGATAAATATACTTTCGAAATACATTAAAAAAATTTTTTTATGTATTTATGTAACCCAAACAAACTTTAAACTCCTTTTTCTCGAAACATCGTTTTTCGACGGCCTGTTGATAAAATCCGAAACTACTTCGAATCGGTTCAGATCCTTATGAAATTTTAACCACATATCCTTTACAACTATAGCTATAGCGCATTTCAAAGATTTTTTTCAATTGGGAGATTTACTATTTTTTGTCGTGTTTTGTTTTGTGTTTTTTTTTGTATTTTCGAAAAATACCCGCCATTTTGATATTTTTGCATATATAAAAAATCGTATGACATTCGCTATAGCCATTAGCATACTGAATCTAAAACCGTTTGATTTTTTTGTTTCGGATGATCCATCTCCGAGATTTCATCAACAGCGCAGAGCTACAATTTTTTTAGGGCCTTTTTTTAACTACCTTTTTCGTCTATAAATAGTGACTTAAATGAATATATATTTTATAAATGTATTTCGAAAGTGTATTTATTAAGTGTTTATATCTGTGTATTATATTAACTGTATATATCTGTGTATATTATATTAAGTGTTTATATCTGTGTATTATATTAAGTGTATTTATTAACCGTTATATCAATATCTATAATATAAACCTATCAAAAAAAATCATGAAAATAGCCTTTTTAGCGTCTAAAGTGGAGAGACCCCTTAACTCTCTACTGGAATGACTTCCTCTACATCGAAACCTTTTTATTTTGCAAATTATATGTTTATACAATACATACAATATACTTTTTCGAAATAAAAGATATGAAGGTAACCCGTGTAGAAATTTTGGTCAGGAAAAGTCCTGCCCTTTATCTGTCTTTCCTAGGTAATATCAGGCACTGGTCAATGTCAAACAGCTCTCCGTTTTATTTCTTACAGATGTCGCCTTCTATTTTCGTCTTTTTCCAATTCTAGATTTTGGCTCTATATCGCGATTTTGATTAAAGGCCTATTCTTTTATCTCGATTTGGACAGCTATGTGTATTCGGTATCGAATACTATCAATGTTCAATCTCATTTCGTTTCAGTAGTTGCAGATATCGCCTTTTATATTTATTTTGAATCCGATTTTCACATTTTCACATTCACATTGAATCACATTTTCGACATTCACATTGAATCACATTTTCAATATGAATTTCTGATCTGACCGTCGCTTATAATATTGCCATCTTCAGTTATCGTGATCGTCAGTAGCGATTAACCTTCGTTAATTAAGAAAACAGTACATTTGCATATCGACTTATATATTCTCCGTTTGTATATATCATCTATTGTGACTTGTTCATTCAAATATTATAGCACAATTCACCAATGACGCAATATACAAAGAAGCGCGAAATCTGCCGCTTATTCATCAATAATTTTAAAAAAATATTATTTCGATTTAGAAAATTACAAATGTCTGTTGTTACCGTGTGTTTCTTTCATTTTTGTTGGTTTGCCTGTTCGCTTGCTCATTGGAATTTTAATTAACTACACTGCGTAATTCTCAGTAACCTGAGTTATATTTTCGGCTATATAAGCAATGTTTCTGTAAAAGATTTATTGCAATTAAATCAGTGGTTCTGGCGTTATGGGCGGGTGAATGTCCAAACTGGGTGTTCCTTCAATACGATTTTTGTACTCGGGTTTTGTTTAAATTTTATATAAATATCTTGTTTGTTGAAAATGATTATTTGTGGAAACGATTAATAAAAAATCAGCATTTACACACAACTCCCGATTATTTGCATTTTTTTTGTTCTGTTCCTTTATTCATTTGTCTATTCGTTTGTACTTGTTTGTTGCTGCCGTTCGATTATATAATATGAATGTATCATTTGTTTAGCTACGGGTTATTTGGATAGAGAATAGAAAAATGCGATTTGATAGATTGTTCAGCACTATAACGCCGCAGACTTCCCTAGTGTGGTGATGTGTTTGAAAGGAGAAGACAACAGAAAAAAGATAAACACTCTTGGCATTTTTCAATTACATATGTCGTTTGCACGTCTTTATGGTCGCATTAGATGTGTAAAGCTGAAGGTCTGAATGCTCCACGAAGTCGTATTATTTTTACATTGCTATTATTATTTTCATTGTTGTAATGGTATGTCTCTAGTGATAGACGGTGAGACAAGCTTCTCTGTCTGTCTTTTTGTCTCGACGCGGATGGTGCAGACATTTTCCACTCCGTCTCCAGCGTCTCTCTTATCTTTTAAATTTAACCTCGAGTGATAAAATCGTTACCGCAGGGCTCTCCTTGAACACAAGCCGGAGCTTTTCGCGTCAACGTTTGTCGCAAGTTATAATATATATGGTATGCAGATTTACAGAACCCGGACTCTCGGTGAGAAGGGCAAATTTGCATAAGAGAAAAATTCCGGAAATCTTTTAAACGAGCTCATTGATTAATTTCTTCGAGGCAAAATTGTGCTGGATGTCACGTCGCGAAAAGGAAAAAAAAATTATTGTTTAGCGTATTCATCGTTACGCTAAAAAAAGGAAAAAAGTAGAAGTTTCTAATGTTTCGTTGAGTCTAATATATAAATAAATGACATTCAAAAAAATACTTTTAATAACGTACTCAAGCCACGAAATCTAATTTCACAGGATTTATACAAGATTTAAGGACATGAGAATTTGAGAATTTATTTAAAAATATACACTCGCGCTCTACCGACTAATAAATCAAGGATAACGACTGAGAGAAAATGTATCGTGCAGGTTTAAGAATATGTCTAAATTGACGAAAACTGCATGAAAATAAAGATTTATAGTATTTACAACAAACGTTCATACAGTCCAAACGCCAGTGATAAAAATGCCGGCTACTAATGCAAAGAATCGGACAAGCACTTTTTTTAGAGCCTGTCCAGGAACATTCATTGAGGGAAAAAACCAAATTGGCTCGGCTACGGGAACTATGGAAGCCATCATCTTCGAAATGCTGAAAAATGGGTTTTTTAATTTAAAAAATCCGAAACATTCTGTCTTATAATCAAAATAGACATCATTATTTTTGAGGAGGCGAACATTTCTCACAATCGAGACATATTTGTTTATGGTATATGTTTTGCAAGTTACAGCAAGATAGAGTTTTTTTATAATTATTTTTTGGAAATATCTTTTTACTGGCGCAGCGCATCACGTACTAAAAATAGTTATTATCAATATTGTATAGTAGAAAATGGTCTACATATACGATGTGTACTTTTTTGCGCGATTTATATTTTATTGTGAAACATGACTCCAGCAGCCGCGCCATTTCAGTGTCATACTCACGGGGCATCCCTGCACAAGATCGGAAAAAAATTTGCTCGTCGGATATCCCACATGAAAATAAAATATATAAAAAATATATCGAAAAATATATAAAACATGTATTAAATATAATTTGTTCGAAAAGTTGGATATGCCAATTATATTTTTGGGTAAGAGTAAAACCTATGCGATATATAAATATAAATCCATTTAAGATGCATCTTAAATATATTAAACATACAAACTGAATGTATGTTTTATATACTTTGAAGATGGTTGGTTAAGCAACTTCAGTGACAGATGACGTTGCGAATGAAAAACATCTTCACGTTGGTATCTCGCGATGACCTAGCCGCACTAGACGGAATAAATGATCGGACAAAAAGATTGAAGGTTATACAATTCTATTCGATTATCGCTCCCTATGCGAACGCAATTAAGTAATTGATCCGATAATTTTAGTTACTCTTGTTAATCCAAGCATTTCTCAATAAACTAATATTGTGTATTGTACGATATGCAGGCGATACGAAAGTTCAACAATTTAACAAGTAGAACCAGTTCAGTGGACAACGTCCCAGCTCATCACTCAGAGATCCCGGGTTCGAAACCACCTTACGGCGTGTAAAATCGCCTGATATAATTTAAATTTAAACCATTAATATATTTGAAGCGCAAACACCATAATCGTCATTAATGACAACAAAAAATATCGTAAAAGGGTGCAATGATGTAAATAACGTCATAACAAAATTTTTAAGAACATTTCAGGTATTGTTTAAATATATTTCAAGTATATCTTAAATACATGTTGAATATATTTCAATAATATTTGAAATGTAATATGAACATATTTAAAGTATATTTTAAACGGAGTATGAACATATATCATGTACATTTTAGATGTAGTTTAAATACATTTAAAGTATATTTCAATTATAATTCGTGTACACTTAAAATACATTTGTAGTATATTTTTAGGGTAATTTGAGTACATTGTAAGTATATTTTCAATATAGTTTGAATATACGTAACCGCCTATCCAACATATATTTTTTATATACATTCTGAAGATCTATTTTGGTCGAAAAGTTTGATATCGCGAATATATTTTTAATGCATTTCCCGTATATATTGCATATATCTTATCTATATCTAAGATGGATAATATATATCTGAAGCATATTTTACATCCATTTTTAATATATCGAAAAATATATTTTTACATATATTTTATTTCCGTGTGGGATATTTGCAGTTTAACTGTTGCTGATCCTGGAATAATGGTAAACGATGTCATAACAAACCTAACTGTAGTTTATTGGCAGGGTGATCACAGCATGGCTGACGCAACGATATTATTATTACTCTGCCAATGAAGTCTGGTTGGTGACATTATGTTATCTCTCATGATGGGCGTATATTTTTCTCTCAATGGATGTAACTGGGTGGAAAATGTACTATTATAATTTAACCCGATCTCACGAAAATTCAAAATTCATTGTAATTAATCATGTAATTAATGGAACGATAAAATATCCGATTGCCTCGTAATTCTAATATGTATTTAAATACAGAGAAATTCTACGCGATCCTTAAGTGTCAAAATGTATGATTGTCAGAAAAATACGTATGAGAATCACTGCTGAGTCAATTTACCGCTACCTCATCCCCAACGTTCCGTGTAATGGCGTAAACTGCGTAGGGGCTGATGTAGCGAGACGAACGAAAGGGAGCTCTGCATTGAGACGACGACGATAGACTAACAGACGCGTCGCGTCGCCGGCACTGAAACGCGACGTTACTATATATCCAGCGGATGGAAAATTTAACGCTTAAAACGTAATGAGCGTATGCATTCATTCGAAGCCTTCCAAAGTACGGTGTAGCTTTTTTTAGATTTTAAAAATGATTAAAACAAATAAAAACGATGTTCCCATAGGAATAAACGTTATTAACAGACTTTCAAGGGGCAAAATATATTTTCACGCGGTTTTCTTCGAGTACACTTTTCAAAACCGTTAATTGAATTTTGCCATAACAATAAGTGGAAAGAAATAAAAATTAGCATTTTTGAAGAATGAACTGACAATGAGTTGTATTGTAAAAAGGACATGGAATTAAAAGCGCATCACTATATTAAAAAACCAGCATGTCTCTTTGAAAATAGCAGAAAAGAGAATTTGCAATGAAATCAAGATTCACAACGTTTACTCTTATTCGATATATCGATGCTTATTGAACATGAAGAGTTGCGAAGAGTAAGACTCTGTTCGAAAAAAATGAGAAGTAAGTTGTGTTTTTTTCGTCACTTCAATAAAAAATCATAAAGCTAAGGAAATTATTGGACTCAGTATTTTTTTTCTCTAATAAGATCGATAGCAGAAGTTTGCACATTTAGTATATACGACGTGTGGCGGCGCGACGCTGCGGCGCCTTTTCGCCGACATCAGTTGGAATCTGGCTGTTACTTCTTCTCGGTCATCTTATTTTTCTACAGTAATACATCCCCTTTTTCGTTCTTAGCTAGTACCTTACCGTTGGATATATGTATACTTGTCTACACACACACACACGCGCGCACACACACACACACACACGCGCGCGCGCGCGCGCACGCACCGCCGTGAGAAACACCCAAGTCTACATCCGTTTCCATTAAAACGAAAATTTGCAATTCATAAAACATTGGTACCGAAGCAGTGGATCCGATAATGCGTAGATGGATGGAAAATGGAAAAAGAATTTTCGTAGGTACAAAAACGCCTTGAAATTCACTAACAGAGTTGACGTTTCTTGTTGCCAAACTGCACGTCGTCACGTCTCGCACGTACGCATATTTAGGATCAATATGGAATAAAGACTTCAGAATTTTTAACAAATTTGCGAAACAATATGTTTATCAAACAGCTGAAACATGTTCCATTTGTTTTTCCAATTTGTCGACGTAAATACTTTCCAAATCATGCGTTATTCGAAAAAAAATGTTTCCAATAAAACCGTTTTGCGGGGGCCATCTGATAGTAGACATGAATATTGTAGACATGAATATTGTAGACATGAATATTGTCCACATAAAGGGGTCGCAAAGCTAGATAGCCTTGGTTTAAGAAATCGAATCCTTGTTCTTTAGCCACATGTGTGGTACATTCTCATACGTATCCATTCACCTATAATATGTTGGTATTTCAGGTGCATTCAAAATCACTCATCACCGTTGAAATCACTCCACGCTAAATAGCGAGAAAAAGTTTTTCACTTGTATTAGGTGGGATATGTCCCTTTTTTCTTCTACATTCGATGGAGCCACCATCACCCATAACGCTTGTTTCGTTAATAATAACTTCACTTGGACGATCGTTGCTTCGACAGTTCGTTAGTAAGCTATTTGTTAAACCGATCGGTCATTACATTGATCAATCGGTTCAAATAATCTACATATTTAAAAATCAGTTTTGTCTTAAAATAATAATTATGTAAAAACACGAAAGATCCTGTATGCTTCGGTTATTGATCAGCATGACCGCTATCATTATGTGATACTTTGCTCTTTTTCATTATAGAGTGTTTCTTGCTATTTTACGGCCAAAGTTCTTTGATCTCAAGAGGAGAGTTTTTTTGTGATAATATCCCTTATTGGGGCCATTCAGATATGTCACCGATGCATGTTAATAAAATGTATCAGAGGTACTTTTGTGGGATAAGAATTATCATCTATCATATAATAAAGTCACTGTAAAGTTTCACATCCAAGTCCAAGGGTTATCCAATCAAATGTAGAAGGAAAATTATTGTTTTCATGTTTAAGTCCAAAGTTGTCCAGTCTAATACAGAAGAAAACCATTTTCGATGTGATATGAATGATTTTGGTAGACCAACGTTTTGTAGCTTGATGAATTCGTATCGGAGTGTGCTACAAACCAAGCCAAACAAAAATGGTTTGTTCGAATAAAAAACGCATAGTACCGCTAGTATGTGGTTGGAAACATTAAAATGGTACACTTTGTATATAGTTATTCGAATAACAGTATGCGTATAGCGTAGAACGTATTTTTTTTCGAACTCGCGAACGTTGAATAAACAGATATCCGAATACACGCAAGCACATGGAAGAAAATTGCACCCATGTATATGGAAAGATAAAATAAATATGGTCTGTGCAGTATGAATCGCTGAATTTTAAAAAATGCATGTAATGTTGGTATACGTAGCCTGGCCCTTAGGAACGAGAGAGAGAGAGAGAGAGAGAGAGAGAGAGAGAGAGAGAGAGAACGCGACGATAAAAAAATTGTGATGAAATATAGTTGCTAGCACGTGTATGAATAGGTTTGTATCCAAACGCACACATACACACACTCACTCTCGCGCGCCGAGAGCTTTTGACACACGCTCCATGTGATATCCATGTACAGAAAACAAGAAGAACACTGCGACCCCTGTTATCGGAACCTCCACAGATGCAACATCCCCCTACTATGTGCCGAATATCGATCGGTGTAGCGCATGGTGAGAGAAGCGCCAGGCCCTTGCGCGAGGCTCGAAGCATGCTAGACAATAAGAGAGAGCTTTGAGGGGTGCAGAGTCGGCTTGAGTGGATGGTGCGTAACCTCCATTCCTTAAGTGCAATGCGGAGCCTATCCCGTCACTCTACCGATAATAGAGGTCGCAGTGTATAATGACTTTAAAATGATATAATTGTAGATTTATTTTATAGACTTAAGATATAATAATCTGTGTACTAACATAATTTTGACAAATGTGCAGCAATATAGTTTATCGTTTTTCCACTTCATCTAGGGGAGACTGGGGCCACTTGATCCGTATTTTATTTTTTTACCCCTAAACTCCTTACTTAATATAATATTCCAAATGTTTTGGCTCTGAAAGACGTGGAATTTCATTGGGAATATGAGTATAATAACGACTATGGTTAGTTTATAAATGTTGTAAATATTCCACCAAAACTAGAGGAAGAGAAAGGTATCAAGTATCCTAAATACGGGACACTTGAGCATGTCCCGCATATCTATGTCCCATATACGGGACACTTGAGCATGTTGCGTATACGTATGTCCCATATACAGGACACTTGAGCAGGTCCCGTATACCTATCTCCCATATACGGGATATGCTCCCACGTACGGATGACTTAATCCGGGGGGGGGGGGGGCTTATCTCCCATATATTGCACGGAGAAAACGGGAGCCTCGAAGTTTAGAATTAATACTATGCTTCTAAAAAAAATATCATTAAATATCAAAAAGGTATTGAATGGAAGATAAAAATTGTAATTATGGTATAGTAATAATGAAGAAATTTAAATTTCAACCTACGATATGGCACGTAAACTGATACAAATAATACACTCGATTCGGCACATTGTGATTTTTTGTAGTATTCAAAATATATTTTGCCCACGTGAATGAAACAGTTAGTTTCCAGTATTCTACAAAAGTACGGTATAAAGAGTCACATTTTACTAATAACTTCGTAATATTTTTCGCTATACGCCGAACATTTATGCTATGCGTATAGTGAGATCCATATGAAAATATAACTCGCGCCTATGCGAGAATAGTTTCAAATGTAATATGCACGCATTATTTTTACTATACAGCATATAGGACTCGCGCCTATGCGAGAATAGTTTCAAATGTAATATGCATGTATCATTTTTACTATACGGTGTGAGAATCATTTTTACACTTCTATAACAACAAGTCTTAGAATTCCGAACTGGCAGTAAACTACTATACTTTTCTAGCACTGAATATTAGAATTCTGGCAACCAGTGTTAGAATTTGAGGCCGTATTTTTCTCCGTGTGGGGACACATGATACCATTGCCTACATCTTCAGGATCAGCAATGTAGATATGCAATAAAAGATGTTGAAATTGTTATAATCTCAGTTGTGCCAACAATTATTATATAAAAAATCAGATGGTAACATGCCAAAAAAGCCGTAAAGAGAAAAAGTCGCAAAAAAACTTGGTGACGCTGGATCGTTCAGACCCACGTTGACAACGAAGGGTTGAACCGACAATTATCAACAGTTTCATCATAGTCAAATTACAGCCTTTTTCTCCCTCTACATCAACAAATAATACCTCTCACTGCTTATTTTAGCTCCTTTTAATTTTAAATCTACTCAAGTCTTTTCGTTTTGTTTTAATTAAGTTAGTATTTTATTAACGTTGAGTTGTTAGCTTAACTTCTATCAAAACAATGAAAATCTGCTTAGTTGAAAACAAATGAGTATCTAATAAATTCAGCATATTATTATTTATAACTTAACCCTTCGACTGCACACTGGGTCGTTTTGACCCCATTTTTTTTCAACGGACTGTATCGTAAAACGAGGTAATCTATTCGGCTGCAGTGCGGCGCTCGAATGTTCCCACACTCCTACTCTATAGGTGGACACTCAGCCCCCAACCTACATCCTGCCCGTGTACTGGGGACAGCGGTCGGAACAGGACGTGGGGTCGAGTCGACCCCGCTTATGCAGTAGTGCGGGGAAAGTGAAAACAACTTTTTTTTTTGAAAAATGACGTTTTATTACTACATGTAAGTGAGTTACGATAGAAAATGGCTAAAGATATTTTTTTTATTTTACGCTACTCCAATGCTACTATATGTATTTAGAATGTCGATCATAAAACTAAAAGCAAGTGTCCGTTATGCAGAAGGGTTATGTGCAACGAGCACCTTGATTGCGGTAAATGTCAATAATAATAAGTCATTGCAGTAAAAAAAATGCGGGTCATATAAGTTTTCAACAATTAATCTGCCGAAGAAGTCGATTGTTTCCATTTTTCACTATCCCGAAAATGCTCAAATTCAAACCTCCGAGTAAATATTCTTTTTAAAAAAAGACGGTCGACACTGTCTATTTTCTCGTATCTACAAACCTTCCTCTTTAAAAACCTCGAAGGATTTTTTTATATTTTGGAAAAAAAATTATGATTTGTCTCATGCAAGTACGTATTTTTCAACGCATCTCCCACTTTGAACGAATGTTTGGCCACTTAATGTTTGTTTTTCTTAAAAAATAAATGTTGGGCCATAAAATAAGGATCATTGACTACAAGAAACGTCTCTACAAAAAAGCACATTCAGCACATCAAGAATCTCAATGCTAATTATTCTCGTTGGTGATGATTTTAGCTTTGCAGCAGGCAGTTTCTTCACAACATGATAATCAGCGATTGCACTAATATCACCTTGAAAAGGCCACTTGAAACGTTTTCTGAGAGAAAAGAAAAACCATAATCAAGGTACACTTGATCCGTGGGATCAACTCTCCCATAAGAACGTGTACCAAGTGTCCCCTAACCAGGTTGCGGTGAAAAAAATATACTAAGAAAAAAGCTATTTCAATCGAAGAGTTTTTCTGTGCAAAACTGCAAACTACTTCTATAATCACGTTATTGTATTTCGCGCCTCTTCCTCGAGATCATAGATGTAGTACCCCCCACTTCCCACAGGTGTCGCCACAAATTTAAAAGCGAAAGAAAATGTTTTCATACGATGGGGTCCCTCGTACGCGCCAGCGTACGTCATGCCCGACTCGCGTCCATCTTGAACCTTCATTCTTTCGTTTTGTGCACGTGTCGTCACATTAATAATTGCCCAAGCTATCAACAATTTTTGATTATGGGTAAGAAAGGAAAGAAAAGTAGTTCGTATGATGAAGAAGAGGATGACAATCGACGGATAAGAAGAAAGATTCAACGTTTGGAGAAGGAGTTAGATCGGAAGAAGAGAAAGCGTCGTAAGTAGAGGTTTAACCTCTCTTTTTTATTTGACAGAAAAGAGGATGCCATCGGTTCATGTAACTTTTTTTGAAAAATGTACGAGGCCATGTACCGAACCAGCTCACAGTTGATTACACGCAAGCGATTTTATCGTTGTGCGTCGTACTTTTGGCTCTTACCAGAATGTACGCCTTTCGTTTTATGAAGGAAGACGGTATTATCGGACGACGACCGTTGAGTTTGACTCAGATAACGCGGGCCACATTTTTTGCTGGCACTGCTGAATTCCCCCCTTGGGGGTTAACCTTGCAAGATCGAACAAGAACAATCGTTTTCACAGGTAAGCGCTCGTCGTCAGGGAGTTCATCGACGTCAGAGTGTTCGGCTAGAAGATCGCTGTCTCCCGTGTCGATTCGGCATCGATCAAGACGCTCACAGACTCGAAGAAGTTCGAGAGCACGTTCTCGGTCATGTCGCTCCCAGTTTCGGAGACGCTCGCAGGCTCGACGTTCAACAACTCGATCTAGATCGAGACGCTCACCGTCTAGAAGCCGCTCAATCGAGACCTTTTCAGAGGACGCGCTGGGCCGTGGTTCACCGCATCGAATAAACTCGAGAAGCCCCGTGCCGACTTCAGAGGTCGAGGGCGGCATCCGCTCAGAGGGTAACGAGAATACCGAGACGTCCGCACTCACTCCCGCAGATATTCTTGCGCACGAGGACATAACAGTAGCTAAAAAGGCGGACGAGCCGGTGCTGGAGATTCCGGAACACGAGATTGAGCTACAACAAGAGGTTTTAGAAGCCCTTGGATCGCGTCTCGAGTCGGAGACGATAGCCGGTGCAGCGATTCATAAAGGCATAGCTCTCCGTTGGTCGGAGATTGTGAAAAAAGGGCTTCCTGCAGATGAAGTGAAGGCCTTGCTGGAAAAATATCTCGCCCCGGAGAATTGTAAGTTTATCTTGCAGCATTGGGTAAAGCGATTACAAGTGCGCTTAAGATCGATAATCCAGAGGAGATAGGATTTCTCGAAAAATTGAGTGATGGAAGTAGACTCCTCGCCTCAATTCACCGGAAAGAGTCACTGGCGAGAAAAGGGCTTATTCTAGCCAATCTAAACTCGTCATTAAAGACCACGTTGTCGAACACGTCGATCGACGAATGGTTATTCGGAGAAGATTTGGACGAAAAATTGAAGATCGCTAAAAATTTAGAAAAAACATCGAACGATCTCAAGCCACCAACGAAACCTGTACAACAGTCGACCGCCCAGAAGAACACAAAAAACTCGAAGGGCCCGTCTCGACAATTTTCGTACAGAAATCGATCAACGATGTCGGGCGGGCGTCGGCAGTACAACAACAATCGCAACAACAAGGAAAATTACATCAGCGCCCAGAACAACAACTCGGATTCGAAGAAGGCACGAGATCGCCGAGAATGGTCCCGACCTTACAGGAAACGTCGATAAACGAGACAGAAAATGTAGATAAACCAGCAGGCCGACTGACTTTATTCGTTGACGCATGGTCGAAAGTGACCAATGATCCGGTAATATTAAAATGGGTGCGAGGTTATAAAATACTATTTTCATCGTACCCATTTCAAGATCGTCCCCCGGTAGAACCCACGTGGACGGATCAGGAGCACTCGCTAATTATCGGTCAGATTAATAAGCTAATTTCTAAAGGCGCCATTGAAAAATGTTTATGGTCTAAAGGTCAATTTTTGTCAAATATCTTCTTAGTTCCGAAGCCAGATAAGACGTATCGATTGATATTGAATCTTAAAAAACTTAATGAGTTTATTACCGCGGAACATTCAAAAATCGAAGACTGGAAAGTAGCAAAAAAATTGATTGGATCGCAGGATTTTATGGCTACACTAGATCTAAAGGATGCCTATTATCTCGTTTCCGTAGAAAAACAGAGTAGAAAATGGTTGACATTTTTATACAAGGGCGGGTTGTATGAGTTCACGTGTCTGCCGTTCGGTCTCAACGTTGCACCATATGTTTTTACGAAACTATTGAAACCTAGGTTATCAAACAAGAGCTAGATTTTATTATAAATGAGGAAAAAAGTCTCACAGTACCTACACAACGGTGCAAATATTTAGGATTGATTTTTAATTCCTACAAAATGAGTATAGAGTTACCGGAGGATAAAATTCATAAAACCCTTGAATTACTACGATAATTCGGTAAACTTAACCATTGCACTATAAGATAATTTGCAGGCCTCATCGGTACCCTAGTCTCTCGGTGTCCAGCTGTAAAATAGGGGATGATTTATGTGAGAGGGTTTGACAAAGAAAGAACGTTAGCGCTCGAAGCTAACGGCAATAATTTCGATGCAATAATGTACCTGTCAAAAAGCCTGGCTGAAGATTTTGCATGGTGGAAAAAGAATATCGTTTCCGCTAGGGCGCCGATAAGCGAGCCAGTTTTTGAGCTTGAAATTTTCTCTGACGCGTCGCGTGCCGGCTGGGATATTTTTTGTAAGAACCGTAGAGATCATGGTTTTTGGAACAAAAAAGATTTAGAGCTGCATATAAACGAATTGGAGTTAAAAGCGGCCTTCTTCGGATTAAAATGCTTCGCAAGAGATATTCGACATAGTAACGTATTATTACGCATACACTGTAAAAAATAAGCGTGTTGTCGGTGTGTTGAAGCAACACACAACACGCCTACAACGTGTGTAGGACCTGGTTAACGCGTTGAAACAACGTGTTTTACTTATTTTACCGTGTTGAAATAATACGCTCTATACCATTCTTGGTAATAACACGTTTTCAATATGTTGCTGTAGAATACGCTTAATGTAATACATATGAAGCGTGTCGAATCAAGCCATTTTCTTTCAAACAACACACTTAGTGTAGGTACACGCGACTCGAACGATACAAAGCGTCGTGAAACAACTCACTTGCACGCGTGTACCACAAACAACACGCGTTCAATGAGTTGATATGACAATATGGCGGCTTTATAATCTCGCTACGTTATGCACGGACTTGCGAAATAGTTTTTCAATTGCGAATTGTATTATTTTAAAAGCGAAACACATAAGTTTTTGCTCGTCGTGCACACCTACATGAATGAAGAAATAATGTGCTCGGTGAAACCATTGCTCAGGTGCAACACTCAGTTTATTGACGTAGATATAAAATAATTTTTTGGTAGAGTGGCGCTGCAAAGAAAATTTTTTATTTTGTGCGGATCAATATTTTGTTTGCTGTTAAGAAAAGTTTCCGTCCAGAGTGATGAAAGATGCTTCTTAGGGGCAAATTTAATTCTATGCGTACCAAGTTTTCTGTGCAGTGAGAAGAAAATTTTCTGTGCGGTGTGGATGAAATTCGTTGTTCCGGGCAAAGGAAATTTTTTATTCTGTGCGGACCAACTTTTCTGTCCGGAGGAGTAAATTTCTTGTTCGGGGCAAAGTAAATTCTTTATTTTGTGCAGACCAATTTTTCTGTCCAGGGCAAAGAAAATTGTCTGTCCAGAGTAAAAGAAATTCCTTGTTCTCAGCAAATGAACTTTTTAATTCTTTGCGGACCAACTTTTCTGTCCGGCGTGGAGTAAATTTCTTGATCGGGGCAAAGAAAACTCTTTATTTTGTGTGTCCCAATTTTTCTGTCTAGGGCAAGGAAAAATGTCTATCCGGAGAGAAACAAATTCCTTGTTCGGGGCAAACAAAATTTTTTATTCTGTGCGAGCCAATTTTTCTACCTAGTGCAAAGAAAGTTTTTTGTCCGGAGTAGAGGAATTGCTTGTACGAGGCGAACAACATTTTTGTTTTCTGCGCAGACCAATTTTTTCTGTCGAGGGCAAAGAAAATTGTCTGTTCAAAGTGAGAGAAATTTCTTGTTCGGGGCAAAGAAAATTGTCTGTTGGAGTGAGAGAAATTTCTTTTTCAAGGCACAGAAAATTCTTTATTCTGTGCGGACCAATTTTTCTGTGCCGTGCGAAGAAAATGGTCTGTTCGGAGTGAAGAAAATTGCTTGTACGAGGCAAAGTAAATTCTTTATTCTGTGTGGACCAAGTTTTCTGTCCAGTGCGAAGAAAGTTTTCTGTTCGGAGTGAAGAGAAGTGCTTGTACGAGGCAAAGGAATTTTTTTTTCTGTGCGGACAAATTTTTCTGCCGAGGGCAAAAAAAATTGCCTGTATGGAGTGAGAGAAATTTCTTGTCCGGGGCAAAGCAAATTCTTTATTCTGTGCGGACCAAGTTTTCTGTCCAGTGCTAAGAAAGTTTTCTGTTCGGAGTGAAGAAAAGTGCTTGTACAGGGCAAAGGAATTTTTGTTTTCTGTGTGGATAAATTTTTCTGTCGAGGGCAAAGAAAATTGTCTGTTCAAAGTGAGAGAAATTTCTTGTTTGGGGCAAAGAAAATTCTTTATTCTTTGCGGACGAATTTTTCTGTCCAGTGCAAAGAAAATAATCTGTTCGGAGTGAAGGAAATTTCTGATCACATTTCACATTTTATGTGCGTTGGGTGTAGACGCACACACACACACACACATATATATATACATAAAATGTGAAATGTCTTCATTACTCTTCTCGTTCAATGTACCATGTATTCCGTTTCTTGATGAAGAACCGCAAGTATAGCCGATAGCACAATGGTTAGCGTACATATATTAGGTATAGAAGTAACTAGGTCAGGTAGGTTCGAAACCGAGTTTGGACAATAAAATTTATTTGCAGGAATTGATTTCGGGACGACTGGAACTCATCAAGTATGGTAGTAAACCATCGGAATAAAACACCAGTAACGGAGAAACCGTTTTTTTATTTATTTTTAAACGTATGCCTACGTGACGTCTTGTACGTTATTCCCAAGCGTCCACAAGTACACATAAAAAGTGTGTTGATTTAGCCATCAACACATTTTAAACATGTTGAAATTGGCGACAAGCGTTTACACGCCTAAAGTGTATCGAAACAACACGCTTTGAACTTGCTAAAACACGCTTGAAGCGTATTGACAGAACACGCGTAAAATGTGTCGTTACGACATCAACACATGAGTTGCCGTGTTGAAAACGGCGACAGGATTACACACGTGAAACGTCTTGAAAGAACGCGTTTGTTTTTACAGTGTAGATAACACCACCGCGATTGCATACATAAACCGAATGAGAGACAGTCAGTACGAGAGGCTCAGCTCCCTGGCCAAAGAAATTTGGCAGTGGTGTGAGGGCAGCCATATTTGGATCTCAGCGTCGTATATCCGATCCTGCGAGAACGTCGAGGCCGATCGAGAATCGCGAAGATGACAGCCTGAGACAGAATTTGAGCTCTCGGATAGAGCATTTCAAACAATAGTAAAGACCTTTGGTAGACCAGAAACTGATTTATTCACGTCGCGAGCGAATAAGAAATGTAATGATTATGTTTCGTTGCGTAGAGACCCCGAATCCATAGCAATCGATGCTTTCACGATCGAGTGGAAACGTTGGTTCTTCTATACTTTCCCCCCTTCTCGGTTATTTTGAGAACGCTCAAAAAAATCAAGAGTGAGAAATCTTGCGGGATAATAGTCGTGCCTTACTGGGAAGCTCAACCGTGGTTCCTCTTATTTTTATCTTTGCTCGATAGCGAACCAATTATTTTCAAACCAAATGTTAATTTGATTCAATCTTCCTGCAGAGAGGCACACCCTTTGTAGCACCGCCTTATGCTGGTTGCCGCCAGGTTATCCGGGAGGCGTTCATCAGGAGGGAGATTCCGGTGGAATCAGTGGATATCTCAATAGCATCTTTATCGAAATCATCGCTTCGTCAATATGATTGCGGTTTGAAAAAATTGTGGCTCTTTTGTTCTGGCAAAGAACTCGATCCGTTTAGCAGTTCCGAAAAAGAGGTTTTATTGTTTCTCACGGAGGAATTCGAAAGAGCAGTTTAATACAGTTCGCTAAACTGCTATAGATCCGCGATTTCGCTAATTGAAGGACCAGAGTTGGAGAAAAACGATAAAATTCAACGTTTCTTTAAGGGCGTAGCTAAGTTGAGACCGGCGGCTCCCAGATACGATTCGACTTGGGACCCTAAGGTTGTTTTAAAATATTTATCGACTTATTGATACGAGAAATATTTACCGAGCAACCGAAAGTGTGTTGGAAATCAAAATTCCCGATTCAATAAAAACTTCGGGGTCAAAGAACAGACGGCCAGTTCTACGATTACCATTTTTCATTGACGATAAACAGATTTGCGTGGCCTCAGTACTGTTAGCTTATTTAGAAAAAAGCAAAGATTTGCGTGGTTCAGAGGTTAAATTGGTTATTTCTTTTAAGAAACCGTATGAAGTCGTAGGATAAAATTAGTTTTGCCTAAAAGTGGTATTGATACAGACGTATTCTTGGCGTATAGTACTCGTCACGCGGCTACGTCAGCGGCAAAACGTCAGGGAGTCAATATTGACGTAATCCGAAAGACGGCTGGTCCAAAGACTCAGAGACTTTGCTCATTTTTATGATCGCTATGTTCCCATGGAAAACAGGGAATTTGCAAAAGCGGTATTGGAAACTTGAGTTCAAACTAATTGTTAAGAGTTCGAAAAAGATAAATATATCTGCCGTAACTATGTTTAAACGACTACATCTATGATCTCGAGGAAGAGGCGGGAAATACAATTAACGATTAAACGAACTTATCTAAGTGAAGTTCAATCGTGATTGTATCAAGCGCCTCTTCCGAAGAGATCAGTCCCTCCCGCCCTTGCATCTCAAATGAGATGCCCGTTTGTTAAGTTACGGCAGTGTCTTTGAAGAATGAAAGTTCAAGATGGACGCGAGTCGGGCATGACGTCCCTCAGGCGCGTACGAGGGACCGCAACGTATGAACATTTTTTCTTTAGCTTTAAAATTTGTGGCGACACCTGTGGGAAGTGGGTGGGAAGTGGGATCACCTGTCATTTGTGGCGACACCTGTGGGAAGTGGGATCATCTATGATCTCTTCGGAAGAGGCGCTTCGTACAATCACGATTGAACTTCACTTAGGTAAGTTCGTTTAATCGTTAATTACATACACAACACCTAGAACAACTTTTCCAAATAACAGCATAATCAAAACTGAAACTTACGAAACATAGTTGTCTGCCGCACTAAACACCAAGCCGTCCACCATTTACAAGGCTGTCAAGTCTTACAGACGGCACTACTTTAGAAAGTTTGTGGGTACCATAAACACCTAGTGTTGCCAGTTGAAAGTAATGTAATGTTCATTGAATTTTGTAAATGTCGTGTAGTCTCCCATAAGGATCACATATGTATGTATAGTACATTTCCAGCGTTCCGAACTGAACCAAGAGTCACCTGTATCTTTACTTCTGCAGTGCCTACCAGCTACCATATACCATCACCGTCACCATCGATGCAATTAGCTTATAGTAAAACCGCATTTTGAAATTGAAAAACAAAATAAAAGAGTTCAAAAAAAATGAGTTCGTGTTTAGCCTAAAGATCTCAGGGAGTTTCACTGGGGAGTGAAGGAGACGTATGATATTAATGTACGAAGGAAAAACTGTTCCGGCGAATTTTCTTATAATTCCATGGCATTGTCTCACATTTCTGACAAACTCATATTTCTACGTTTTTTTTTCTTAATATGAGTGCAAAGTATAAAATAAGTTTTTAAAAATGACCGAGGCTGGCACTCTATCAAATATTAATGAAAATTATAAAAACTCGTTTACCTCCGAATACCGAACCCAAACAAACCGCTTTAGAGACCATTAAAACGGTAATTTTCTTAGGATCCCATTGACATTCAACTAGCCCGATGTGAGAGGGGGGAAGCGAGATTAAGGGATGAACTCCTGCCATTACCGGAATTCCCGCTGCTTGAATACCAAAGATTCCTTCATTCCGTCTATGCTCGTCGTTCGAATTCTTTGAGCAACACTCAGGGGCTTGTTCTCTTGTTCTTTTATGTTTCTCAAGAAACGTGTAAGCCGAATTCACTCTTTGAAGTTTCATTTACCACTTTATGAAGTGGGTATGCTCTTATTGTATACTTTCTCCGTCGAATACTTCCTCATTTTCTGTATTCGTGCGGAGTTTGTGAGATTGCTATTCGGCAATACAGGGTTTCATTCTATTTCTTAATTAGCTAAAAAACATAAACGTAAAATACCTCTTTCAAAACAAGCTTTTATTGAAAAGGTAGGGCAAAGTGGAGGCACTCGATAATGCTTTCATTCTGAGGAGTATATAGCTTTGAATTAATTAAGGGGGGATTGTCTTTTTTTTCGCAAAATTTACCGCTTTTTGGGAATTTTTTTGTAAAGAAAGTATACAACGGAAAACTTGTGAAACTTGGCATATAGTTTTATTGATCTGTTTACTACATACAAAAAATTGTTTAAACAATTTCATCAAAAAATCCGCCTCCCACCCCCCTCGACGCGCGATGGTCCTTTTTTGATGGTGTGCACGATTTCTCAAAAACTATTCAACCGATTGCCTTCAAATTTGGACAGAATGGTCAGCTGACATCCTTTTATCGTTTGATGAAGCAAAAAAGCAATACGTGTAATAGTTTTTTATTTATAACAAAAAATCGATCAATTTTTTTCGAAAAATCGATACTTCAAGTTCAAAACGTCACCAAATCGTCAATTTTTTTTTCCCTTCATCGAACGATAGCTATATGTGTCTAAAGTAAAATGCTTTTTGGGTTTTTGTTGCAGGATGAACGTGAAGGCTGTAATCGTGCACACCATCAAAAAAGGACCATCGCGCGTCGAGGGGGGTGGGAGGCGGATTTTTTGATGGAATTGTTTAAAAATTTTTTTGTGTGTAATAAACAGATCAATAAAACTATATGCCAAGTTTCACAAGTTTTCCGTTGTATACTTTCTTCACAAAAAAATTCCCAAAAAGCGGTAAAGTTTGCGAAAAAAAAAGACAATCCCCCCTTAAGTGATAAGTAATGATATCTTTTAAAATAGAAAGGTTGTTTATTTGGCTATGTAACACCATCAAAAAACGGTCATAAATACGGTGCTTATTAGACTAAACTTGATTAGACTAAAAGACTAGCTGAATATCACAAGGTCACCCCACGGGGCTAGTTGAGCCAGTGAATTACAAAAGGTATTTTTTTATTTTCACAAGCGAAGCAAAAAAAAGGAAGAAAGCGTAGTTCTATTTAATTGGTTATCGTTTGCCGCTTTTTGGACACTTTTGCCGTTGATGGCAGAATACCAAAAGATACGACGAACGGCTTTTTTAAAACTTTTGGCACGAAAATAGTAGCCACGAACGTGACACTTAAACCGAACGCCGGCCCTTTCCGCTTCTTCTCACAACTCCCACTTGTATCTAGCATGTACCGTCTGTGTGCTAGTATGGGTGGCGCAGGGGACCACTCTTAAGACCGCGCTCCGCTCTATGAGACTCAAAAGTAAAAAATAATGTTCAGTACACGGACAGACTTGAAAAGTAATTTTTGTCGTGAATTTCACGGTAAAAATTACCGTGATATATTTCAATGCGGCGACAAGTGAGAAAAACATAATAATTCGTATGCGACAAGTTTTTTTTAACTTACGTTACAGAAAATTTGAAAGACGTAGCTAAAATTTTACTATACATGAAGGGTAAAATTTGGAGACAGGAAAATTTAGCATGTAGATTCGAAAATTTACCTACTGTCGGTTAAAAATTACCAACCGCACCATGCGGTATTTTGCACAGTAAAATTTACCTGCGTCAACCCCAGAAGAAAAAAATCCTATAAGGCTGGAAAAATTTATATTCTTCCCCTCATTGTGACCGTTTCTTTCCTCTACTGTTTAGTCCTTTTTTCTCCACCTTTTCCCTGTTCCCCCTCTAGCGGCCGCAGCCGACTTCCCCCTCTGTATTATATTCATCATGACATTTCTGTCATCGATATAGGGAAACTGCGGCAAACCTATACCAATACAGCCGGTCACCGAGTTCGACCCCAGTCGCGGAACTAGTTTTATTTCGCCGCGAAATGCCGAAGAAAAACATTTCACGACGAAATGTACGACGCGACTGGGATTCGAACCCGGAACCTCCAGGTCCGCTGGTTTAGTGGCGAGCACGCTAACCACTAGACCATCGCAACGTTTCCTCAGTAAAATGTATTTTTTCTTCAAAAACTGGTACGATAATAATCATAATAATAACCATAATAATAATAAATACCCCGGATAGGATCCACGGCAACGACCACGGCTGCCGTGAGTCCTATCCGTTGCCTATCCGTTGCCCGGATAGGATCCTATCCGTTGCCGTGGATCCTATCCGTTGCCCGGATAGGATCCGCGGCAACGACGGCGGCTCGAAATCGGCGCCTCGAGTGGACGGAGGAACTCAAGGAGGACCTCATCCGCTGCTGGAGGGATAGCGTACCGTCGCGGCGGGGCTACATGGCGAGGTTGCAGGCCCTGTGGAGCCAAGTGCATCCCGAGCTTGCACACCTCTCGCAACAATATCTGCGAGATCAGGCTGCCCGCTTGCGACGACAAGGCTATCTCTTGTTACTACCACCAGAGCTGTCCGGCAGGCGCTCTTCCGTGCGTTCCGTACGGCCTCAAGATCGAACCCCCCGGCAGTCGGAACCCCCCCGTTGGCGCGTCGATTTGACAGAGGACTGGGGAACAATGAGGGAGAGAATCACTGGGAAATTTTCTCTTCAGCCTGGTTGCCTAGAAGCGGCAAATGAGTCCCTTGTAGCAGCAATTCCTAAGACTGATGATCTCCTCAGCTTGAACTGGGCTGTGTATCACACGGCTGTTGAGTCGAAGCTTCAGACACGCAATGATAAGGCGGCGTTCGTGGCTAAGACTCGGCGGCGCGTTGCACAGCTCCAGAATAAGATCAATGAAGCGCAGAGGCAGGCATCCCATGTTCAATGTGAGCAAGACTTCATTACGGCGGGGAGGGCGTTCACCCCTAAAATCCGAAAAATCATCTCGGATATGAAATGCCGTTACCACACATTGAACAAAGCTATCCTTCTTATTGTGAAGGAACGCTACGTGGAGAAGGTGCGGAACCTGGAGGTTGCGACGCAATCCCTAGAGAGGCGGCAGGGTCGGGCGTTAGACAACGCCCTCTTCCGTTCTGACCCAGGCCGCTGGTTCCGACCACCTACGCCTGCCCCCGACACAGCGCCAACAGCTGTTCAGGTGGAGCAGTTTTGGGGAAAACTATAGCGAGGAGGGTCATTTTGATGAAAGCACTCCAGCTCTGGGGCGGTTGGACGCATTTTGCCGGCAACAGCCGAGTCGGCGTGGCGACTGTCTTCCAGTCACGCAGGGTAAGGTGGGGAAGGCGGTGAGTAGCATGAGGAACCACGCCGCTCACGGACCAGAAGGGATTAACATCTTCTGGTAGAAGAAATTCATGTGCACCCATACCCATCTGGCCCGCATCTTCTCGTCGTTCATCGATGGGACGGTGCCCATTCCTGCGTGGCTGACAGAGGGAAGGACGGTGTTACCCCAAAAAAGGGGATTTGTCTCGTCCGGAGAACTACCGCCCGATAACGTGTCTGAATGCGCTCTGTAAGATCTTCACGAAGATACTTTACGAGCGTGTTCTGCGCGAGATCGAGCCTACATGGCGGGAGATATACAAACAAAGGGGATCCAAGAGGGGGCTGGGTGGATGTAAGGAGAACCTGCTGGTGGACCGCTGCATTACGCAAGACGCGGTCCACCACAAGCGTAACCTCTCAGTCGCTTGGATAGACTACCGCAAGGCGTTCGACACTGTCAGTCACAAGCTGATTATACACTTACTCGAGCGCCTTTCGGTGAGTCCCTACATAGTGGGATGCACTAAACACCTCATGCCGCTCTGGAAGACACGCTTCATAGTTAAGACTAGTGAAGGTAACGTGTTGACCGAAGTGGTGGGGTATAGGAGGGGGATTATCCAGGAAGATTCTCTCAGCCCCTTCCTGTTTTGCATCTCACTATTACCCCTATCAATCGCCTTGCGGGCTGCACGCGGGTACGAAGCGGGGGCCCCCGGGGAGCGTGGGCAAGAGATCACCCATTTATTTTATATGGATGACCTCAAGCTATAGGCTCCCGGGAGGGGGGGGGGCTTAAGCTCCTCTTGAACATCGTAGCGACGTACACGCGGGCGGCGGAAATGGACTTCGGATTGGACAAGTGCGCTGTTTTTCATCTCAGGAGAGGGAGAGCAGAGAGTGTCGCGGCTGATGTTCGGCTGGTGGACGGGAGCGTCTTCAAACACCTGGACGCCGGAGGGTCTTATCGGTACCTTGGCATCGATCAGCGCTCTGTACAAGACGCTGAGGGTGTCAAGGAGGCCCTCCGCAGCGAGTATAGGCGGCGTCTCAGACGGATCCGGAAATCAGATCTGTTTAGGAAAAATAAGATCACTGCCACCAATATGCTCACTGTCCCGGTCCTGCTCTACTCCTTTGGCGTCGTCAAATGGCGTAGAGACGAGGTTAAACAGCTGGACATCGGCACACGCAAGATAATGAACATCCTGCGGAGTATGCACCCTCGATCTTCCACCCCGTGCCTTTATATGCTGTGTCAGAGCGGCGGGCACAGGCTCTCGGGATTGGAGTGTCTTCATGACCGCATGGTCCTCGGAATAGCAAGCGATGTAATAACGAGATCGGACCCGCCCCTGGAGATTGTGCACCAGCATGAGCTTCATGGCGCGGGGGCTTTTCTCTAGAAGGCGGCAGATCGTGCGGCAAAGACCCTCGGCTTGGAGCGGCTCCGTCGCTCGGTTGACCAAGTCCCGCCGTCGGCGGGCAATCAGGGCTGCCGAGCAGACTGTCCTGACTCGACAGGTGACCTGTAGATAGGGGGCACCCCTTAAGCTAGGTCAGGAACCCTCGTCCCAAAAGTGCAGAACTCGATTCTGCGGGCGAGACGTTGAATTATCTAATATCTTCGACATTGCGAAGCAATGTTCGTCGATTTTTCGGTTCGTGCTGCTCTCGGGCAGTGCGTCCGATAGTTTGCGTGCATGCCAAGCAATGCGCGTCGATGAGATAGTCAACGGACTAACTACTGGGGTGCCAAGCGAATGCATAGCCTCTGGTACTCAAGTCGGTGTTATACCTCCTCGTGGTGGTCACCGGATGCGCTTCCTCGGAAGAGCAGCAAAGTTAGCACCGGCGGGCTTCTATCGAGCCTGTTTGGGGACTCCGGTTCGCCTGGAATTGGTCGCTGCACCTTGGAATTCTGTGTCGCCTTGTGCGACGATGTGAATCCGAGGCTCGGGTCCACTCTATGTGCGATCACGTGAGGCTTCCAAACCAGAGGGAATCTGGGCCATCCTGGTGGTCATGTGAGCCTTGGGATTTAGCGTCGCCTTGTGCGACGATGTGAATCTCGGGGCTCTGGGCCGTGGTCATGTGAGCCTTTGGGATTCAGCGTCGCCTTGTGCGGCGATGTGAATCTCGGGGCTTTGGGCTAAACCGGATGGTCATGTACGTCTCGGGGGACTCTGGACCGCATAGGCGGTCATGTGAGTTTTCCAAATAGAGAACTGGCGAAGGAGGACTAGAACGCTACGGTGTGTTCGCTTGCGAACGCACGAACGATCGAACATACATTTTCATGATAACGAATGTCAACGGAGACTATCACCCTCTATAGTCGATGGGCAAAGACCAGATGAAGAAATTCGAATCTCAGAGCGGGCCCTCGGGCTCGCATGTTGACTGAGAAAAGCGGGTGATAGCCATATGACGAAAGCTGGGCATGATCGATTCGTGTTGTCTATTGTTTGCACTCGCGTCTTCGCGTGTGGGTCCCACCCAGTTTCGGATGGAGGCATCCTTGCCTCATCCAAATCCATTTTCTTTCCGATAGCGGTCGTGCATACCGAATATCCTACCAAATTCAGCCTCCCAGATGAAGGGGTGATGGCCGATCCGTATGCCAGCCAGTGGTTGGTCTGCGGATCGGTACCATGCCTCGGAATAAGCATTAGATACCGCTCCACACCTCAGGGGAATCTCGTGATGGAGTGGCGAATGTTCCCGCCTCCATTTTTCCTTCAGACTCCTTCCTTTTTCTGGGTCGTGTCTAGGCGGGACACAAGAGCAGGCCTTCCCGAGGTTCCCCGCGGATGTATTGAAATTTTGTCGCTCCCGTTCGGAGAGCTGCCGTAATGGTTCTCCCGGAAGGACGACGGATTGCGATGTAACGAAACTGCTCTGATCGCTTTTCGATCCATGATCAAAGGATTTTTCGCATCGCTCGGTGTCTTGGACGTGGTTCTCGACATGAAAGTTAGATCGAAGCCCGTAGCGTATACCCTAGAGGTGATGGAGCACAGGTTGACCCATTGCGATGGTTCTGCCTTCACAATAAATGTCCTGACTCGACAGCACGTGGACAAACCCATGCACGGTGTGTTTTTTCGCCACATCGAGGAGCAAGGACTGTCCACCCAGCTGACCTTTTCCTTCTTGCGGTTAGCTGGACTGATGTCCGAGACCGAAGGGTTTATCTGCGCCTGCCAAGACGGAGTCATCAACACCCTGGTCTATCGCAGTCGCGTTATGAGTCAGCCTCTGTCGACCACTTTGTGTCGTGCATGCAAACAATCGCCGGAGACACTAATGCATCTGTTTTCGGCCTGCCCGGTATATGCAGTCTCCGGCTATATCCATCGCCATAACGCAGCCCTAAGGGTGTTGTACTACCATCTACGGCACTCTTATGGGATAGACCGGGAACCCGTGCCGCCTTATTTACCAGAAGATATTGAATTCGTTTTCGTGGTCGAGAGGTGCAAGATTTAATGGAAGTTCTCGTTCGCGACCATCGGGCCGCTTCAAGGGACTAAGCCTGATGTTGTTCTCTTCGATTTCGACGACAAGACGATATACGTCATTGAGTTCTCGGCTCCGGCCGAAGTGAACGTATCGCGAAAAGAAGAGGAGAAACGGCTCAAGTATCAGCCTCTCCTGGCCGAGCTACGTCGTTTGCACCGAGAATTCAGAGTGACTCTCGTTGTCCTCATCATCGGCGCACTAGGGGAAATGAAAGAGTCTTTTGTGTCGGGCCTCGCTGGCATACCGGTTTGCTAACCCGGTGTCTGGTTGCTAACGGGTCGGATGCAGAAGGCGGTCATACTTGGGTCGCCCCGTTTACTCAGGCAACACGATTGTGGACTGCGGTAGCCGCTCACCCTCTGGATTGAGGGAGCGGGTATCGCAGAGCGGTATATTGGACTTTTCGCGCGACTTTTTGACTAGGCGGCAGCCGAGGTGATGTCGGAACCCTCGAGTGCCGCCCCGCGTTATTGTTCCGGTCTAGGTTAAGACCGAGCCTAACCCCCGGGGGTAGATGAATGTTTTCCAGTTCAAACTGAGGAAGTGCGCTGCCCGGAGCAAAAAGTCTATTATAAAAAAAAAGAAAAAAAATAAATAAATATCATTTATTATTGAAAAATTGGTACAAATTAACGCTGTTTTTTTTTGTTGGGTAATTTTTTTCTTTTATTTAAATTGGTATACTCAACAAACGGATAAGGAGAAAAATTTAATTATTAGAATTTATTTTTCATTTAATACTACCATTTTTTTACAATATATTTCGTACCATCGTAGGCTCGAGAGATGTGACTAATTTGCGCACATATTGTTTCGTCATAATTTAACATCGTAAAATCGTATTCACTCTTAAAAATTTCATAAGCAGTTTATGTACGCAATTTAGACGAAATTTTTTTGGGTACTCCCATCGCGCCATACAAGGAATAGATAGACCACTGAAACGAGATCGCGCACCCCTACTTAGCCCCACCACTATAGCATTCTGAAGTGAAAAGTATGAAGGGGAATTTTTACCATGCAGTGCCTCAAAATTACCGTACCGTAGGTATCGCACGATAATATTAATCGAGCGCACACGATAATTTTTACCGAGAGCACAATACATTTCCGTATAACACTCATTAAATTTTATAATAAACCTTAAAATAACTGTTATAAAGACGATACTTTTTTAAAAGGCATAAGATAATAAAATGCACAGTAAAATTTTGCTGATATTATATATTTTTAAATTTAAGTTTTGTGTATTTTGTTACACATGAAAACTTACTAGAAAATCTTGTAAAAGTTTCTATCTGAAGAAGACATTTTATTTTATTTTCGTGAAAATCTGTGTTTTACTCAGTAATAATAAGCGAAGTTTCAGGGTTGTCATCTGGTTCCCGTTAATGGACGGTAATTGTTAACATTTAATTCTACCCGTGTAAAATTGAAAATTAAAACAGTATAACTACTAAAAAGTCCCTTCCTTGCTCACTAATCATAGGTGCAAGTACTCAAAAGGTATATAAACGCAAGTAGATATTTTCAAAATATGAAATATACATTTTGAAATCTTGAGCTTTTTTCAGAAATTTTAAAGTAGTAGTACTTATGACGTTTGCCGCCTCAAGCTTTTACAGTTTATATTTCATATTAAATAAATATCTACGTTTATGTACCTTTTAACTCTTCTTTGACACACTGGGTTATTTTTACCCGGACGGGTTTTAAATAAAATGCTCACTTTCCTAAGACTGGAAATTTTAAATAATTTTTTACAACAATTCAATTTTATACTTTCCGAATTTTTATTATGCAGACATATCAAGAAATGTTTAAAGTGCATCCCGGATTTTGTTCAATAATAACTATCCGGGTCAAATTGACCCAGTGTATCAAAGCCGTGACCAAATATAAGTGTGTCAAGGAAAGGTTGAGTACTTGCATCTATGCTGAGTGACCAAGGAAGAGACGTTTTCGTAGTTATACTGATTTGATTTGCAATTTTACTGAACATTATTTTTTTCTTCTTTGTTTTTAGAAAGTTTTTTTGCATTTATTTCATTTTATACTTTTTAGGATTAGAATTTGGTTATTTATTTGCCATGCCAGACCCCCATGCCATTCAGATATCGGCGTAATAAAAAAACCTTGCCTTAGGTTATAAAGGTATCGCGAGAAACTTTATAATGGTGTTATTATAAATAGTGCTCAATTCAACAAAGTTGATGAGCGCAAACTTGATTGCCCTACCATTTGCCATTAGGCAATATTTGCTTAATCGGAAATATGTAGTGAATTTTTAAAACAATCGACGGTTTTTCAAATGCTCATGACTGTCTTAAAAATTGACTGAATAAGATCTTTTGTATTCAATTTTTTATTTGGAAATGTACTTTATGAAAAACATACATTCAACACATATTCAGTCATCTTCGATATTACTTTTTCAGTTTTCGGGAAAAAACTTGAATTTTTCAAGGTTCAACCTTTTTGGTTGTCGATTCTTTTTTCGTAAAAACATATGATAAACTTACCTTTTTGCAGCAAGAATTTTTTTAATCCAAATCGAAAAATGTTCCTTCTCGATTTTTTCAAAGTTTACCTTTTTCCTATAATGAAATAATTTCAATTGGTTGATCCTATGACATTTAATACTTTGTATATAATATAAACATATCTAAAAAGTTAGCACATCATTTTCAATAATTTTGAATAATATTAGCGGCAAGATCAAATACGACTTAAAAATTTCTGAGCAAAACATTGCATCATAGGAAACAACTAAGTTTTGAAAAAATCGAGATTGAACATTTTTCAATTTAGAAAAAAAAATTGAAATAAAATTCTTCCCACGATGAGTTTTGCGGCAAAAAAGCTAAATTTGTAATATTAAAAAAGAACTGAAAATCTAAAAGGTCGACCTTTGGAAAATTCGAGGTATTTCCAAAAAAAATTAAAAAATTATATCGTAGATGACTGAACATTTTTCAAATATTTTTTTTTTTCAAGTACATATAAAAAAATGCAAAAATGTACTTAATTGGTCAATTTTTTCAAAAGTTCACTACATATTTCTGATTATGCAAAAAAATTGGAAAACATCACACAAGCGTTTTTAGGAGGAAACAACAACAGATTTAAATTTAAGCCAAATAAAAAGGGATCGAATCTAAATATGGTCGATATCGCATTGAAAACCCAAAATATTCGTTCGTGAAAGTGATCCTGCAAATGACGTCACTGATTTTAACGTACTACCATGTAATGCAGGATTCTGACATGATTCGCGTCGATCACGAATACTCGAAGTTTATGAAGTAAATTATAAAAACTGTTGAGAATCGATTTGTCCATAACGTTGGACGACAAAAAGAAAAAAAAAATTACAAATATCGTCGGAGCCGGGTTGCTCTACATAGTTTGAGTGTCACCCGAGACATATTGTATTGGTAGAAGGGAATTTTTGCGCAGTAAATGTTATTCTTGGTTTGGTCGTGGCTCAATAGCTCTTCATAGACGGTGGCATTGAGAAATTAAACCATTGACCGCGAGAACACGAGATCGCAGGGGCTTCAATGCTACCGTTACGTGAATAAGAGATAGAGATAGAGCTTTAGTTTACGGAAAAAGGCTTGCCACATCTATTACATAATTGCTCTTTGGTCAGTAACTTAGATATGCATATATTATATATTATATAATATAATATATGGATATGCATATATTATATTTATATATAATGCATATGCATATGTTATATTATATATAAATAAATTTTGTTAAACTGAACATAGACATCTATTGCACGTATAGTTAACGCAGTAAATTATATGGAAGAAAATTATCATCGTTCACAGGGTAATAGTACATAAATTTATATACGTGTACCAGTAGGATAGAATGAGAGGGCGTACGGAAAATAAAGAGCATCGAAACGAAGACCTAACAATAAAAATAATAAAGTATACAAACTTATTTGAATATAACCGTGTATATTTGGGAATTTATGTATGTGTGGCAATCCTTATTATCGTTTTTTTCTTTATATGTACGACTAGTACATATGTACGACCACACACACACATACACACACACACACACACACACTGGCGAATGACGTCCGGAATTAAAGGTGCATGGAACTGCTCCCGATTTTCAGGTTACTTAAAAATAGCTGTATGTTCGCGACATAATGATCGTAGAATGGATTTTTATTAAGTTTTAAAGTCTGACCCTTCGATCGGTATGCAACAACAAAGATTCAGAATTCAAAAATCATCTTCTATACTTCGTTTTAATAAAAATTCAATTCTTTTTCCAATTCTGGAATCTTTCTACTTCATGAAAATCAGAATCAAACATATGGGAAACCTTATTTTAAAGTAATTTCTAGTAAAGTAAATCTGAGTTCTTCGGGAGTTACACATGATTTAGGCGTACTTGCAATTAACAAAAAAATATTATAGATAGTTTGCTGATTTCGTGATTTCCTCCAACATAACGACATGATTAATAATAAATTTGAAAGCTCCATTGGAAATTGTGCATTATTGGGGCACCCCCCTAATTTCAATGGTAATATTTTTTTTTGCCTAAACTGCTTTAATTGGTCACCGTTAATTATATTGCGGCGGGGGAGGCTGACATTTTTTGTTAATTCCATAAGTTATGGGGATTTTGAAGTTACCAAAAACACGTGATGTCCGGAACTCCATTATACGTGTCGGAGAGTATGACCACGAATAGTTTGGGCTCTGTGTGTGTGTGTGCGTGTGTGTGTGTGTTTGTGTGTGTGTGCGTGCGCGCGCGCGCGCGTGTGTGTGTGCGTGCGCGTGTGTGCGTGTGTTTCGGTGTTTTTGTGTAAGTTTTGTGTAGACACACACACACACACACACACACACACACACACACACACACACACACACACACACACACACACACACACACACACACACACACACACACACACACACACACACACACACATACAGACACACAGAACCCAAACTATTCGCGGTCATACCCTCCGACACGTAATGGAATTCCGGACGCCGGAAACTTCAAAATCCCCATAACTTGGAATCAATGGAATTAATGAAAAATGTCAGCCTCCTCCGCCAGAATATCATCAGTGGTGACTAATAAAAGCAGTTCAAGCTAAAAAAAAGATTTGACATTGAAATTGGAGTGGTGTCCCAATTATGCATATTTACCGCTCCATTTGGTTAAATTGATTTTTGAACGGATTTCATAGGATATATGACGGTTTTATTGAGGAAAAAAATGAATGGTGTTAAAGAGGAGATTGTCAGCTTTCCAAATGGGCTCTTGGCATTTCTATACGATTATTTGTTCACAACTTATAGGTATTCGAAGTTGAAAATGTTGTTTTGGCTTTGATCGTGAATAATTCGGTTAAAAATTGCCATACAGCAATTTGGAAAAAAATGTGGGGAAATGTCTGAGCTAAAAAAGTCATACGTTACCTTAGTCAGAAAATGTTTAGCCCGTGAAGATTTTCAAAATCAATGCAAACTGTTGAAAATTATTTTCAAATAGTTTATTCCCTACAAAAATTGTCGTCCTGAGGAATGAAAAATGTCAACAGATATTCGAAAAAATGGCCGGTTCGAAATTTCACACTTCTTTTAGATTGTTTTGAAAATAAAATCATTTAACCTTAGGTCGCAACACGTGTATTTGGGACTTCAGGTCGTCACGAATGGTCTGTTAGACCGATCATTCTATTTCGTATAGAACTTATAAATAAATGCGCAGCTTTATTTACAGTGAAATTGCAATGCGAGACTGCTAAATAATAATACTAATAGTACGCCATAAAAACGTTATTTTTTGAATGTTATAACATTTTCCACAAGAAGCAGATCATTTGCATAACATGCAAAATTTAGCAAAAGAAATGTTGAAGTTTATTTAAAAAAGTACGTTCATTTCTCTCATTGTAAGGGGAGATTCTACTGTGACGGGATGATAAAATCGAATGTTTATTTTTCGCATTTTTCCACTTTATTCCATCATAGAATTGATATCCAATTGCTGGTAAAGTCAATTTTCACGTTGTCGACTCAGTACAGCGCTTCAGAGTAAAAGCGCCCTAGTGCACGCGCTCTAGTAGGACTACCCGCTACGCGTCCCTGGCAGCGGTTGGGAACAGCTGTTTTGAACTTATCCTGAGTATCACATATAAACGTATACTTCTATACATTTGCTGTATAGTAGTAGCCTCTCTTTTCACTGTGCGAGTAAAAGGACGCTCTACCGGTTAGTATTGCATAGTATAGTATAGTAAACTTTAAACGCGTTTCTCTCGAAACGACTTTTTTTCACCTGGCGCTGGTGATTTCGTAAAAACGGCTTAACCAATGGGGCTAAAAAATGTACGGCATGTTCGGCACATGTATGGCTATCGCCCAAGCTAGAATTATAAAAAAAATATTAATTTTAACTAATACTTTTGCCCGAATTATGACAACAAAAACGTGTTTTTCAAACGCTTGGGCAAAAAACGACGCTATTTTGTTATTTTTCAAGATAAAATAATAATTCTAGTTCGGGCTATAGCGACACGCATACAGAATAAGAATCGTATTAAATGTTTTGTTTCCGATTACCTGGAGAGCGCAAATCATCAACGCCAGCAACATACTTTTTTCATGCCTCTACGCGATTATAAATTGTTAAATAAATATACATTTATATGCAACAAAAAAATTGTTTCCATTCTGTATGAGTGTACCTTTAAGCGGAAAAGAGTTTGTACCAATACATGCAACAGTTTAATAAAAATTAACAATATCTTATTTTTCAAGCCGTCACCGTAGAATAGCCCCTTAAGGGTCTCTGAGGACTACTGGAAGAAAAGTAGACCAGTTTAATTCGTTGAAAATAGTGCAGTGATAGATGTGAAGTAAAAATCAAAGCGATTCAATTGTAAAAGTCTGCACGGATATGAGAAGGAAATTTGAAGAAAAATCCAAATAATGGAATACGTGCTATTATGAAGTACGAAATTATCTTATATTTTTCGTTGTTTGTGCATGGGGCAGATTTTTCCAGCAAAGAAAGTAGTGTGAATGCTTCACGAATATCTGCTGTTTTTCCTATTCTTACGTTTTTTATCCCAAAAGACCAAAACTCCGAAAATCTGAACACCGTCAAAATAATTCGGCTATAGAAGGTTAAAAGTTTCAAAATTTTCAATAAATCGACGAATTATTTCAAGAACTTTTTTGATTAAAAAGTGATTCTGCGTCAATTTTGAAATTTGTTTAGATAATGTTATACGTTCTACATAATTTATAGTCAATTGTGTAGACTTTCGCTGGCATGATCATGGGGGCCGGCTTGAAATTCTGAACTTTGAATGCGCCGACGGTTTAAAAGTCCTAATTTTAATGTTCCGAAATGACACGATTCGTCAAGATCATGCCAGCGAAAGTGTACACAGTCGACTGTAAATGATGCAGAACGTATAACATTGTCTAGACACATTTCAGAATTGACGTAAAATCACTGCTCGATAAATAAAAAATTTGAAATGATTGATCGATTTATTGAAAATTTTGAAACTTTTAAGCTTCCATAGCCGAATCATTTTGACGGTATTCAGATTTTCGGAGTTTTGGTCTTTCGTGTTAAATTCTTTCGAAGTTTTGATTCTTCGGGGTAGTATTCTTTCGGAGTTTTGAGCGTTCTGATCATTAAAAATTCGGAATTTCAACCCGGCCCCGTTCAGATTTTCGGAGTTTTGGTCTTTTGGGTACAATTATTTCGGAGTTTTTATATTTCGGGGTAGTATTCTTCGGAGTTTTGAGCGTTCTGATCATTCAAAGTTCGACATTTCAACCCAAACCCGAAAAAAATCGTTACTTAAAAACAAAAAAACGGACTGGAAAAAAGTTGATGAAATTATAACATGTATTTGCAACGCAAACAAAAAAGGTATGTATTTATTGCCTTACCTTGTGGTAACATTTCTATTGAGATTTAAAAAAAGATGCTTCGTAAAGTTGTAAAGTTCTGTTTTGAGAATCGTTAATCGAGTTGACACATATTGATTAGGTATCAAGTTATTCAAGTGTACGCATAGAGTGCAAATCGTTCGTGTAAATGGAATCGGATGAAAATTAATAGCTACCACGTAGAATTGAGTTAGAGATCCCATATTGAACTGGCATTCTTTTTATACATATAATATTATCGTTTCAAAGTGTAAACGATGAAAACAATTTTCTTAGCAAAAAAGTATTTAAGAATATAAAGATGAAAATAGAACGACAAGCGCGATATTCACGTCGCAGATTATGCGATCCTTCGTATTTTTAATCTCGATGAAAAGTTTTGTTAAGCTTTTATGACATACAGTGTAATTTTCCATTATATCCTGCCGAAGCCCGCAAGGATACACAATATTCAACCCTCCGAACAAGAAACGCTAAAGCTTTCACAATAGCTTGTCAGGTTTAAGTAAACCGTATCTACGTTTTGCGATAACGTTCGGGATGAAAAAGCTTTTATTTTTCTTGTTTGCATGCTCGGGGAATAATTGCGAGGACAAATACTGACATCTCACTGTTGTTCAAACGATTATAGAATACAGTTACGGTTATTTTGATTCCAAAAGGAAGCTTTTTCTTTGTAAAAACATTTTTGTGTGAGATTTTCCGATTTTTTTATTTTTTACGTTAGTACTTTTTCGAAAATTTGTATTATCTTGCTTACTTCGATTTAATTACATTGTACGGCCAATACATTCAATTGAAGTTTACTATTTAATGAAGCGTTAACATTTATCAAATTAGTGTGTGATACGACACATGTGAGGATTAAATTTTGATAAAATCGTTCAAGGCATGTGGTTTCAAGGTAATTTGGATTTTCAGACAATCGTGTATTCATGCTACTATGATAAAATCCGAGATGTCTGAGCAAATTTCTATACAGACATGATACAAGCGTTGTGAAGAGCATATTCATATTCAATTTTTTACGCAGCATTGTTGAAATCGGTTTCGAAAAAAGTCGTGCACATTAGAAACTTGCATATTGTTTCCTCATAATTTAATGTAGTAAACCGACTTTTTGCCTTCAGAATATAAAACCATGCTTTTCTCATTATCAGAGATCGATGCAAAAGACATCTTTTTTTTTTTTAATTCTCTATGCCTACAGATACAAATTGTCCATTGTCTGCACCTGTTTCAAGAACAATTCATATTTTTTTTATCAGCGATGCCCAATGATACAGAGTATTGCTTAGTAAGAAGTTTTTTCATACTGTTAATTTTTCGGTCGATAGTACTTGACTATTTTTATGAAACGCGTTTTTGAGAATCTCAAATAATGAAGGTTATCATGGTAGCTACAGGTTTTGTCTTATTGCAGAAATTGCGAAGATGGAAACAAAATATGAGATTATGTGCGAACTTATGTCCACTCACTAAACATTGGTCGTCAAATTCTTGATTCGGAATGTTCACCAAAATAAAAAAAAAACTCAAATATAGGCCAATAAACTGTGAAATGTAGTGGGAGTTTGGTACTTCCGACGTACATACAAAATTTAAACGAAAATTTCCGTATCGGCTCGGTTTGTTGTAATATAATGGCATTATAATGAATGATAAAAATCCTGATTAGAACGTTTTTCATTGTTCTCTATTTTTGAAATATGTGGAAACCACAATCAGTATATAATTACTATTCTAATTCTGAGGGTTTAGGCCTTTCTGCGCCCTTCATTGACCAATACCCATCTGTCGATTTGTTGATGAATTTTTCTGCTACCACCCCTTCACCGCCGTACAGTCGTGTAGCAGCAAGTGATCATTGAAGTATTGTTCAACGAAAACCTACTCCACTGTTACATCATACTATAAAGACCTCTTGGAATCCTGGCGCAGCAAAAAAAAGAGTGCATTTTCAATAAATCGTGACAGAGTTCGTGATTGTAAATTTGATGAACATTAACACGCATTTGGAGTTGTTCGGTGATCTAATAGTTCATCAACTTAAGTCACGATTACGTGTTATCGCACGGCACTGAATGTAAAAAATTGATCAAATAATTTGTTTTTTTTTAAGGAGTGAGATGCAGTCAGAATTTTCAAAAAATCGATGTTTTAAACATTTTCTTGAAGTATGATGTTTGGAAAATATTCCCTGAAAATTTCAAGTCAATCCGATGAATAGTTTCCGGGATATTCCACAATTAGTGAAGGGGTGTCGGGTCCCTATGGCAGGTAGCCGCTGACAAACGCGCAAACAATAATACCCGGGAAGGCAGAATGCTTCGAAGACAACAACAAATTGATATTTTGGAAGCTTCCACATCGGCAGGAGCCCTATTGTATGGGCCAGGAATTGATGATTCGATGTAAGGAATTTTTTAATTAGTATTTCTATACATAAATGAAATGTAAAATTGGAAAACTCTATCAGAAGTTTTCAAAAATGTATTACTCAAACATTATGAACTTTAGCGAAATTTTATAAAGAATACTATCGTTTTAAAATTGCCAAAAATATATTTTTTTTTAATAATTCATTCTAAAAAACTTAAATTTTTTATAAAATAGTTTTAACAATTGGCTACAAACAATTGAATACTCGACTTTTCGGCACAAAAATTGTGATATTCGGATTCAGCGGATCAAAATACATAAAAAAATGTAGCTTCATCCATCGAGCTCAACATTTAACGAACATATAATACCGTATCCACATCGAAAAACTTTAAACCCATTTTTCTCGAAACTATGTTTTTCAAGTCGGTCACTACTATAATTCAAAGACCACTCAATGGATTTTGATGAAATTTGGTGTGCTTATTGATAGCATTAAAAACTAGTCCTTAATCGAAGGATTTTCATTTTTGTTGAAAATTTCTATTTTCAATAAAATTTCTATTGAAAATATCAATAAAATTTCTATTTTCAAAACAATAAACGAGCGATTTTTTGGTCGAAAATCGAAAGTTTTCTGTCAAAAGCCGCTATTTTATTAATTTTTGAAAAAAAAAACTTCGATTAAGGACTAGATTTATAATAAGAGATCGTTGAAATTTCGGCTTCGATCCGGCCAGTGAAGGACATCCAAGGTTGTCGATGGAAATACGAATTGGTATCTTTACGTTTCGGCCCTATGGTTCGGGTCCTCTTCAGAATATGTATATTTTTTTTCTGTATAAATGGTAATACATTGTTTTACAATCACTTAATATATAGATGTTGTGTTATGTAGTGTGATAATCAGGTTGGTACTGTTTAAATTATAATTATATACATAAAATATGAATGAAATATTTTATTGAGATACTTAATGTCATGTGTAAGTATTGGTGTGTAAGATGTACGGAGTGTGGAGAAATTATATAAGTGAGAAATGATAGTGTACTAACCTCAAAGTAATGGTATTTCGGTTTTTTTTTTGGGAAACACATATTTGGAAAGATGTTGAGACGAACTGAGACATTATTTGTGGATGTAAATAATGTGTTGTAGAATAAAAATTATACTCAATCGATAGAGTTAATATCGTTGTTGGGCGATTTTTACTGATCTGTAATGGATAAGTAGTTATGGGTCAAATTTTTATGTTTCATAATTGAGAATTTACGAAAAAGAATTTGATGTAAGAAAAGTTTTAGTGGATAGTAAAAAAAAAAAAAAAAAATATGGTAATTACCTATTGAGTTTGTTTTTAAGAGTGTCTTATCTTTCCAAAATGAGTAGAAAAAAAAAAAAACTCGAAATTTCAATTGGTTCGTTACATTTTGGGTTGTGTAGCGGACGGACGTTCGAGAAAAACTGAGTGAGGTATTGTTCTCTGGTAACATATTCGAGTCTCTGTGCTAAGAATTGGGGGAGAGATCGTGCTCGCAGTGACGTGTCAATAAGAATAAATTAGGGGCGCCAAGTTATGGGTATTTAAAATTAGTTTGTAATGTCCTTAAAATTAGCTAATCATGTCAGTTTGTTAGTTAGTAAACTATGTCAATAATTTTAAAAATTGTTATGTAATGTAAAGTATGGTGAAGTGTGTTGACAGTTATAAAATTGAATTGTAAATTGAGCTAAGATTTTTTATGTCAGTTCTAAAGTTAATGGCGTTGGGGTGTGCTTTAATTTGTATCATTTCCATGATTAGCCTTTTTTTGAGCCAACTCTCATTGCTTAGTATTTTTGTGTTATCAAATTGAAAATCATGTTTGTGTTCTATTGCATGTTGTGCTAAGGCAGTGTGTATTTCGGTAGTGTGTTTTATGCTATTTTTGTGTTCTTTTATTCGGGTTTCTAGATATCTTTTCGTTTGGCCTATGTAAGTGCCGTTGCAATCATTGCAATCTATTTTATAAACGATGTTGGATATTCGGTTGTTATTGATTTTGTCTTTGGTAGAACCAATGATGGATGAAATATTGTGTTTGTTGTTTGTAACTAATGTGATGTTGTATTGTTGGAAAAGACGGATTAGTTGGTGATGTATGTTTTTTGTGTATGGGAGATTTATTATTCTGGAGGAGTCAAATTTATTGTTGTTTATTTTTTGTTTGTTGATTATGGAAATTCGGTGTTTTATCAATTTGTCTGTGAAAGAGATCGGATAGCAGTTTTTAGTCATTGTGTTGCTGATGAGTTGGAGATTTTCATTATGAAATGAAGGGTGAGATAGTTTTATTGCTCTGTCAATCAACATGTAGATTATGGCTTTTTTCTGTGAGAGTGGGTGGTGTGAGAAGAAATTAATAAACCTGCCAGACCAAGTTGGTTTTCTATACCAATTTGTGATGATTGAGTTTTGTTTACGGATTAATAGTAAGTCAAGAAATGGGATTTTGTTGTCTATTTCATTTTCGGATGTAAATTGTAGTTTTGGGTTATAGGAATTAAAAATCTTTTTAGTGGATTCTAGTTTGTTAGTTGGTAGAGCAATGATAATATCATCGACGTATCTTTTGTATAACGGCAGTGAGAACTTTAATTTTTCTAAACAACTTATTTCAAGGTCGATCATGACTATGTTGGATAGTATTGGGGCTAGAGGTGATCCCATGGGTAATCCTGAGATTTGTTGGTAAATTTTGTCTTGGAATGTGAAAAAGGTTGAGAACATGATGTATTCAATGGCTTTAATTAATTCGTGTAAGGGAAATGTATTTGAGAATAAGTCTGATCTTTTTTGCAGGCTGTGGATAACTAGTTGTAATGGAATGTTGGTATAGAGAGACACGACGTCAAATGAGTATAGTTTATAGTTAGGTGGAATTGAGAGGTTGGATAGTGAATGTTTTAAATGGAAGCTATCTTTGACGTGTGAGTTTGTTGTACTAATTAATTTGGAGAGTTTTGATTGAATGAATTCAGCTAGTCTGTGTGTTGGGCTATTAATGGATGATACTATTGGACGAAGTGGATAGTTTATTTTGTGAATTTTTGGTAAACAATAGAGACGGGATAAGTTGCAATTTTCAGCTTTTAAGTATTTAAATTTCGATTCATCAATGATTTTAAGAGATTTCCATCTGGAGAGAATGTTGTTGATACCTTTTTGTAGGGAATTGATGGGATTTTTGTTTGTTAGTTTGTAAATCGTAGAATCTGCAAGTAAATCAAGGGTTTTTGTGATGTAATCAGATTTTTTAAAAATAACTGTTGTATTTCCTTTGTCAGCTCGTGTGACTAAGAGTTGGGGGTTGTTTTTCAAAAATAGAGATGTGTCTTTTATAATTTGGCTAGTATTGGAGAATGATTTGGGGATATTCATTTTGTTTAATATTTTGCTGAATCTAGTTCTGATTTCAATTTGTCTAGGTTTGTCTAGTAAAAATTCTAGTTTGGCTTCGAGTTCAGAGATCGATTTGTGGATGTGAGTTTTTATGTTTGCGAGTTTAAGGTAAGGGAAGCAGAATTTTTCTCCTAGAGACAGGAAAGTGAAAATGTGTAGGGGAATGTCTATATTGGATAAGTTTATGAGCCAGTCTTTAGTTTTATTCAATGTGGTTGTTGAATTTATATTTTCCATGGGATCGGCGGGAAGATTGTTATTATTGTTATGTTGTCTATTGGCGAGTGATGCATATATAATGTTGTGATTCTGTGCTGTTTGATTTGTATTCTGACAATTTAAGTGATGTATCTTGTTGTGGTCTAAATGTGTTTGTGATGATATTGTTTTTAGAAATTCCTCGTGGTTGAAAATGTGATGGTGTATGTTTTTGGTTCGTTGAATTCTGAGATTTTGTAGTTTTTTTTGATGAATTTCATATGAGAGTTTTGATAGTTTATTTAGTTTTGTTTGTTCTAAGGTGAAAAATCTTTCTTTGATATTGTTTGGAGTCAAGTTAATTGTTTTTGTGTTCTTTTCGATTTTCTTGTTCAATATTTTTATTCGAAAGTTGAGATCGTCGATTTCTATATTTAATACTGCTTTGTGGAATTTGTGAGATGTCTTGTTGAGTTTTATTTTACCTTTGTTATTGGAGATCTGAATATTAAAGTGTTTGTAAAAGATGTGTTTCGGGGTCAAACCTTCTTGTCTACATTTAAGTAAGAAACGGAGTTGTTGTTTTAGGCGAGTCTTCGTGGCAGTGTCGTGTTTCCAATTCTTGAACGCTGCTAAGGTGAAATATCCGAAAAGTTGTAGTATCTCGCTGAAGAAGGTCATTGTGTCTTGTTTATAGCCAATCAATTTGAAATGAATCAAAGAAGTGTGCGGCCGTGTGGTAGATAAGAGATCGTTGAAATTTCGGCTTCGATCCGGCCAGTGAAGGACATCCAAGGTTGTCGATGGAAATACGAATTGGTATCTTTACGTTTCGGCCCTATGGTTCGGGTCCTCTTCAGAATATGTATATTTTTTTTCTGTATAAATGGTAAATTTATACAGAAAACCGTTATACAAAAGAACCGTTATACAAAAGATACGTCGATGATATTATCATTGCTCTACCAACTAACAAACTAGAATCCACTAAAAAGATTTTTAATTCCTATAACCCAAAACTACAATTTACATCCGAAAATGAAATAGACAACAAAATCCCATTTCTTGACTTACTATTAATCCGTAAACAAAACTCAATCATCACAAATTGGTATAGAAAACCAACTTGGTCTGGCAGGTTTATTAATTTCTTCTCACACCACCCACTCTCACAGAAAAAAGCCATAATCTACATGTTGATTGACAGAGCAATAAAACTATCTCACCCTTCATTTCATAATGAAAATCTCCAACTCATCAGCAACACAATGACTAAAAACTGCTATCCGATCTCTTTCACAGACAAATTGATAAAACACCGAATTTCCATAATCAACAAACAAAAAATAAACAACAATAAATTTGACTCCTCCAGAATAATAAATCTCCCATACACAAAAAACATACATCACCAACTAATCCGTCTTTTCCAACAATACAACATCACATTAGTTACAAACAACAAACACAATATTTCATCCATCATTGGTTCTACCAAAGACAAAATCAATAACAACCGAATATCCAACATCGTTTATAAAATAGATTGCAATGATTGCAACGGCACTTACATAGGCCAAACGAAAAGATATCTAGAAACCCGAATAAAAGAACACAAAAATAGCATAAAACACACTACCGAAATACACACTGCCTTAGCACAACATGCAATAGAACACAAACATGATTTTCAATTTGATAACACAAAAATACTAAGCAATGAGAGTTGGCTCAAAAAAAGGCTAATCATGGAAATGATACAAATTAAAGCACACCCCAACGCCATTAACTTTAGAACTGACATAAAAAAATCTTAGCTCAATTTACAATTCAATTTTATAACTGTCAACACACTTCACCATACTTTACATTACATAACAATTTTTAAAATTATTGACATAGTTTACTAACTAACAAACTGACACGATTAGCTAATTTTAAGGACATTACAAACTAATTTTAAATACCCATAACTTGGCGCCCCTAATTTATTCTTATTGACACGTCACTGCGAGCACGATCTCTCCCCCAATTCTTAGCACAGAGACTCGAATATGTTACCAGAGAACAATACCTCACTCAGTTTTTCTCGAACGTCCGTCCGCTACACAACCCAAAATGTAACGAACCAATTGAAATTTCGAGTTTTTTTTTTTTTCTACTCATTTTGGAAAGATAAGACACTCTTAAAAACAAACTCAATAGGTAATTACCATATTTTTTTTTTTTTTTTTTACTATCCACTAAAACTTTTCTTACATCAAATTCTTTTTCGTAAATTCTCAATTATGAAACATAAAAATTTGACCCATAACTACTTATCCATTACAGACCAGTAAAAATCGCCCAACAACGATATTAACTCTATCGATTGAGTATAATTTTTATTCTACAACACATTATTTACATCCACAAATAATGTCTCAGTTCGTCTCAACATCTTTCCAAATATGTGTTTCCCAAAAAAAAAACCGAAATACCATTACTTTGAGGTTAGTACACTATCATTTCTCACTTATATAATTTCTCCACACTCCGTACATCTTACACACCAATACTTACACATGACATTAAGTATCTCAATAAAATATTTCATTCATATTTTATGTATATAATTATAATTTAAACAGTACCAACCTGATTATCACACTACATAACACAACATCTATATATTAAGTGATTGTAAAACAATGTATTACCATTTATACAGAAAAAAAATATACATATTCTGAAGAGGACCCGAACCATAGGGCCGAAACGTAAAGATACCAATTCGTATTTCCATCGACAACCTTGGATGTCCTTCACTGGCCGGATCGAAGCCGAAATTTCAACGATCTCTTATCTACCACACGGCCGCACACTTCTTTGATTCATTTCTAGATTTATAATTAAACTAATGATTTTTTTATTTCAGATGATCCAGTAAAATTTTATGATGGTCACCGCAAAACACTACATGCCGAAGCCGGTCTACTACATGACAAAGATGGCAACATTTTTATAAATAATCAATATTTTTCTCTGAAAATTTGTACAAGTCAAGTTGAAATATAACATAAAAAGTCTGTATAACCACGTTTGTAAAACAAACTAAATTACTATGTAAAAAAAATTATTGAAAATACTCGTTTTTTCACGCCTCTGACTCCATCTCACCCTTTAAAACATGTTTTTTTCTTTCTCAGCTTTATAATTCGTTTGCATCCGTTCAATTGCATTCCCTTCACATGAAAATCATAAACCCGTGAAGATAGTGTGTTTATGACTCATTTTACAATATTTGATTCGATTCGTTCCGTGACAATATGCCGTCGGCTGCGATGTTGTGCAGAAGAAAAACTTATACTTCCGACTATTCATTTCGATTATTGTGGCGCTATACCTGCGTAGTCCGAAAAATTTGCAAACATTGCATTGCCGGCAAAAAAAAACATTTCCGATATACTGTATAAAAATTCCCCAGAATGGATGGATGCATAGTATTTTATTCCGGGTACGGAATATAAAACTCCCCGTGAAAAATTTGCCGGCGCTTAATATGCGGCCGACGCTTGGTACGATATTCAGCACCAACCACTAATACCCAGTGTTGCTCCTTAATACGGGCCAATGATTTGGCCATGATTCTGCCTGTGCTCATTTGAAGCATGGCAAACCAACGAACACCCAACCTCGGGCCAAATATCGATTACCAACTGTGAGCCAACTATCGGGTCCCAGTGTTGGCCCCGAACATGGGCCAATCGGTTGATCATGGGTTTGCCAGTCTCGAATTGAAGCTCGGCACACCATCCAAGAGCCAACGCTGGGCCGTGGTTCTGCCAATGCTTATTTTTAGCATGGCAAACTGACGAATTGCCAATCCTGGCCCAACACTGGCTTTGAACGGTATAGTCCATACATATATACAAGAATGCTTTTTTACGTATATTATTATTATATACTTTCATATTATCGCGGCATGCAATTTTCTACGTCCTGTGATAATAAAAACTCATAATTACTGTTATCTGAAATTGATTTGATTAAAAATAAAATTGATTTATTCCAAAGTTTTGTGGTGTATTAAAAAATGCCGAGTTATTATGATAGTATTAAGAAACGTCAAGTGTTAAAACGACGACAAAAATTAGAAGACTCTTTACAGCAGGTTAGGTTCAGAGGCAGCGAAACAAAAAGACAAATAGATAGTGAAACAAATTTGGAAACATTCCACGAACAAGTGATTGTGCATAACGATGTTAGTGAATCTAATTATTCTTTCGATGAGCAATCATCGAGCACAGAAAATTGTGAATCTGATCGATTGTTGGCTACGCATTGGGTTGTTTTGACGGCCCTACACTGGGCCAACACTAGCCCGAATATTGCGCCAACAATATGAAGCCGACCTTAGCCCTACTATGGGCCGGCGATCACGCCAACCGTCAGCCAATGATCATGATCTCTTTAGCCCAATGTTGGGCCAATATCCGGTCAACTCTTAGGATTTCCGGTGAGCCTACTATTGGCCAACCGTACATCCCAGCGTTGGGCCGAAGAGATCACTCCTACCGTGGCGCAACACTAAGCCGGTAGTGCTGCCGTTCATCGGCCAACAGTAGAATGTGATTGGCGAGACGCTGGCTCGAGGTTGGGTCGGTTGCGTCGTTTTTCACGGGTCCTTGTGTAGAAAACTGGTGCCGAAGCAGGTGGCAAAATTTGACTGAGTTGCAGTTGTGTTAGCATCAGTAAGTCAGTACAGGTGCCTGGCGGGCAACGGCAGTGGCGCGCAGGCCGGTGCACACCCAAGCGGTCACCCATCCACGCATAGGACTAGGCGGCATCGCTGCTTGCATAGAAGATCGGCAAGGCCCCGATTGTACCGCGTCTCCAATACTACTGGTTTTTATATATTTGTACATAATATATCTCCTAAAAAATTAAGCAAGAATTCACGGAACTCGATGAAACGAAAGCATACACCTTACCTGCGTTTTAACATCGCCTGATTGTTGTTTCATCGTCGACTTGAAGTTGCTGCCCTCGATTATCTTCGCATTATTAATGTATATTTCGTCGTGATAATTGACTCGTTTCCTCGTGACCCAAAGCGGTGGATTACCCTCAAGTTCCGATGATATGGAGTCTCTGAGGTCATCAGTGGTCTTTGGCAAATTTGCTGAAACAATAAAATTGACACTTCTTATGACCTCGAATTATACTGTACTCCATATTTTTTGCTTTTTCGGATTTAGCCCGAATATGTATACACCGCCGACCAAAAATATGGATACACCTAGAAAAATTTCGCGCCGCACTAAAAGTTTGATATCTCTGTGAAAAAAAAGATATCCGGATTTCCAAGGCGGCATTTCAAAAGGGAGATATGAAGCTTCACTTTGCGTTTTGGAAAAAAAATCGATTTTTTTTCGACCCGGGGCGCCATTTTGAAAATGGCCGTTTTTAGGCTTTTTCGGCTGTTTAAAATTGGCTGCACGTCTTCAGGAATTTTTTTTTGGATTTTTTTTTCAATCAACCTTAAAAGATAGAGCAATAACTATCTTTTCTTTCTTTAGAAAGTTTCGTACGATTTTTTTTCACTGAGTTATCCCATTTTTTTCTCAAAAAGACAATTTTGAAAAGATGATGCTGAAATGAGAAACCTTGAGGTTTATAGAAAATTGCCAAAAAGAAAAAAAGTTGCGTTACATCGTATTGAATCGAGCAGAATTTTTTCAAAATTTTTTTGTTCAAACATTGAATAAAAAAAAATCAATTTTGTTTTCCTTTTTTTATCCGCACAAAACATCCACCTCTTACCTCTTACCTCATCTAAACACAAGGAGCGGAAATAAAGCTTCTTGTCTTTGTTTACATTTTACCTTTGTGAAGCGTAAAAAAGATTCCATTTCTCGCGAGTCGATATTCTATTTCTCTCGTGTTCTTTTTCTCGGTCTCTTTTTCGCTCGTCATTTTTGTTTACATTTTTGATTCTTTGGAATAATGTGACGAGTGTCGCGCTGACAAAGCCAGTTAGTTGTGCAAAAACTTCGAACGCGAACACGTGTGGTCTAGAATCGACAAGTTTTTACGCAATTTTTTTTTTCTTAACGGATCAAAATGGCACGGAAAAAAGAAATTCCACTGTATAAAAGAGGGGCTATTGTCGCGTTGCGCGATAAGGGATTGTTGTACAGAGAAATTGCCAGACAAACTCGCGTGCCTTTGAAAGGAGTGCAGACGACCATCGGGAGATTTAAGAAATCCGAGACGTATTTCAATCGCAATCGTCCGGGTCGACCCAAAGTGACAACGTCCTCAGACGATAAAAATATCGTCGTTACCAGCAAAAAAAATCGTCGATTAACAGCAACGGAAATCTGTGCCAAATTTAACAAAAAAAGGGAAACCTCGATATCACTGACGACAGTGAAACGTCGTCTTAACAGTGCTGGCCTCAGAGGCTGTGTCGCCGTGAGAAAACCTTTGTTGCGTCCGGCGAACAAAAAAAAAGTGGACGATTAATCAGTGGAGAAATGTACTCTGGACGGACGAGTCAAAAGTTGTTTCTTCGGTAGTCGTCGACGCATTTTTGTTCGAAGAAATCCTTTGGAAAAAATGGCACCCCATTTTTTCATACCAACTCTCAAGCATGGCGGTGGCTCCGTTATGGTGTGGGGTTGCTTCTCCGGTCATGGTGTCGGAGACTTTGTGAAAATTGACGGCATAATGAGAAAAGAAGAATATAAAGAAATTCTCATTAATCATGCGATTCCATCGGGGCTAAAAACGATCGGGCGTGGTTTTACCATGCAACAAGACAATGATCCGAAACACAGTTCCCGTCTCTGTCGAGAATATTTGGAGAACGAGGCAAAGAAAAAAAAATCGTGAATATGGTGTGGCCGCCACAATCACCTGACCTAAACCCCATCGAACTTCTCTGGAAAGAGCTCGATCGAAAGATACGAATGACCTGCCCTACATCGGCCGAAGTTCTGTGGCAGAAACTGCAAGCTGCGTGGAGATCCCTCAGCTCAGCTCAGCTGGATTCATTAATCGATCGGATGCCACGAATTGATGATGCAGTGCTGAAAGCCAGAGTTGGGTTTTTCGACGAAAAGGGCGTTTAGATGAGGTAAGAGGTAAGAGGTGGATGTTTTGTGCGGCTAAAAATTGAGAAAAAGAAATTGAAATTTTTTTTTCTTTAATTCAAGGTGGGAGCAAAAAATTTTGAAAAAAAAATTTTGAAAAAAAATTTTGCTAAAAAATTCTGCTCGATTCAATACGATGTAACCCAACTTTTTTCCTTTTTGGCAATTTTCTCTAAACCTCAAAGTTTCTCATTTCAGCAGCATCTTTTCAAAATTATCTTTTTGAGAAAAAAATGCGATAACTCGGTGAAAAAAGATCGTACGAAACTTTCTCAAAAAGGAAACTATAGCTATTGCTCTATCTTTTAAGGTTCTTTGAAAACTTTGATTTTAAACAGCCAAAAAAAAGCCAAACAACGGCCATTTTCAGAATGGCGCCCCGGTTTGAAAAAAAATCGAATTTTTTTTTCCAAAACGCAAATTGACGTTTCATTTGTCCCTTTCAAAATGCCGCCTTGGAAATCCCGATAACTTTTTTTTCACAGAGATATCAAACTTTTAGTGCGGCGCGAAATTTTTCTAGGTGTATCCATACTTTTGGCCGGCAGTGTACGCAGGGTGTCCCTCTTATCTCTGCCACCCGAAGTAAGTCGGTAATTATCGACGTTACAAAAAGATTTTCCAGACAAAAGTTGTACGGTGTGAAGGGGGCCATCAAATGCAACCAATTTTTTTTATTCCGGTGGAGGCGCTGACGCGCAGTGAAGGTCTCCTCCAACTTTTTAAGCGGAATGGTCAATTTTTTTCAACCATTATGTGGAGCACCTCAAGCCGCACGAAAAACATAGTCCAAGTCGTTCGAGATCTCTTCGATCACTTCAAAGTCTCTTAGATAAATTCAAGGTCTCAGATTATTTTAGATTAAGTTTAGTCACTATGTTCCCTTAAAGTATGTAAATCTCGACCTACTTCTGCCTTTTGTCTGTATACACTCAGAATGGTATTCTCTCTCTCTCTCTCTCTCTCTCTCTCTCTCTCTCTCTCTCTCTCTCTTCCTCCGCAAACATATATGTGTCATTTTCCTGGCGCCGGGTATTCATGACGTTTTTTTTTCTCATCGTTCTTTTTCGTGGTCTATGCTCAATAAAGGGAGACGTCGAGTGGAGAAAATTTGATGTTTCCGCTCTTCGGGAGGAAAGCGCCCACCCGTATACGTGATTCCCTCAAAATAGAAGGGCGTACCCTACACAGTCACATAATTAAATCATTGTTGATTACGCCTTTCTGCCTCTTATATGTCGACACACACACGCCCATACAGATGTATATGTATCTGTTCCAACGAAGTTGAGAGGCAAAGTGAAGGCTCAGTAACGGAAGGAAGCACTTCACAATGGTTCTCATTATAGGGTCGATGAATCGTCTACTTTTTTCGGCGGAGCTTCGCTTGCAAACGTTTTTTTCATTTTAGCTTATTACTTCACGGTTCACTCCATTTTTAATTTTCTCTATTCTTCTCCCTTCCCGTGTCTCTCCAACTTTCTCGCATGCTCTTTCTTTTTCTCTGCTTCTCTTCCCTTCATTCACGAACCTCAATACAAACGCACTTTTGATTTGATGCTAGTCCATCTTGAAATAAAACACAGACAGTGACAAATTTTATTTTTCATGAAATGCTTTTGGCAATATTGTAAAATATAATGCATTTTTGAACCCTCATCTTCTGCAGTGTTTTTTTTAATTGCAGAACACATTCAGACGGCTGATATCTCTTCCAAACCTTCGTTATGCCTGCTCGTGTTAATGACCGGGCTGAGATTGATTTTCTGAACAACTGTCAGATACTCAGTCTTCTAATCTATCTCAGAATTATCTTCCGGTTAGCTATTAAAGCGCTAGGCGCGGCCATCTATATAAAGGAGTTAAGGGAATTAAATAAAGGCACGGAGTATACTAATGAAACATTTGAATGGTAAAATACAGATATATATTGTTATACCAAATTTGATCAATTGATAATAACCGTTACAATTATGATACAATTGATAATTATGGCGGTTTCCTTTCGGACATTAATTCGGTTGTGGTTTTAACGAAGTTGAATACGATTACATAAAATTGATTAAATGGGTGAATTGCACTTACGGTTTGGTAACCTTGTAATTTGATATACTGACGCTAGACGTTTGGGTCTCCTCGAAGACAGTGCAATAGTCTTCGATCTATGCGGCACTCATGTACGCAAATTACACGTTGGATTTTGCTGGTTGAGAATTTGATTGGATCAATAATTATTTCTACACACTACTCATGAGTTCTTATCGGCGAAGCGTAACAAGACGCTGCACCTCGGTGCCTCTCTTAACCCTCGGGCAGTGATGCTTGATCACAAAGAATCGAAGACGCCTACCCGGAACTAATTTACAAGAGCACGGAATAAGACTCAGGGTACAGAGAGCCTCTGTACCAGAGGCCTCTGTAGAGCTCCGCATAGTCCTAGGATTCGCAAGGGAATGTCTAATTTGGTCGCGACTCGATGGTGGGTTGCTTCTTGATTTTGGTACAAATCAGCAGTTTCAATCGTCGCTGAGCAACAAATTTCGAAATGGGTATAGAATCGAGCGGGCGGGTTTATTCCATGTCGTTGAAGTTGAAGTTGAAACTGCCAGAGTGGATTTTGGTTTCGCAACGAGGATTTCGTATACTCGAAAGAACTTATGGTTTCGAAATGTAAGGTTTGAACGCGTTCACTCCGAAGTGAAGAGAATAGATGGGTATAACATATATCAAATGGGAACAAAAATAGAAAATAACATACGGATTTAAGGTTGTTATGGGGTTTAGCCGTCGGGAGTGAAGTACGAGGGGAGCGCCCTATGCGCATGCACGGAGTCGATTGACTGTTGCCAACTGTTAGCTTTCAAATAATCGTCATATTAAACCTGCGTTTTTGAACTATTTTTCTAAATCTATTTGTAAAAATATGCGTTTTTGAACATCCGGTGATTACATTAATTGTTTTCATGACTTTGTATAATTATTACCTATAACTTTTTCTCGCTCAATTAACGCGAAACGAATTGGCAACGTCGTAAATCGTGGTATAGCATAATGCTCAGGTTGGCAGAAGGGTCGCGAAGTTAGAGACATGCGCCCCGTAGGTAACCTCAATATCGGCCTGAGGAGCTGTCAGAAGTGAATATCGGTCCGAGTAAAAAACAATCCGCTGGAAAGAAAAAGGGTGTACTAAAGCTGTCTATAATCTCGAAGAAATCAAAAACTTTAATAATCTTCCGATATTCTAAAAAAAATCCACGTTATTTTGTTTTTGCCTACAAATATCTAGAAATGTATCATTTCTGATCATAGTTATCAAATTAATATTAAGTAATTATTACTAATTAAGAGAATAAGTATCAATAATATTCGTTAATACCCGTGCGGAAAATTGATAGGGCATCCCTTATAAAAATAAGGGCCTTTAAGGGCTTATTTGAGGCTTTCCCTACACTCAGAAAAAAGATTTATTATATTCTAATAAATTGGCACATTAGAACATAATTTATTAGAAATTAATAAATGTTTACTCGTATGGAGAGAGTTTTTATGTGATTGTAACTACAGCATTTATTCGGCGTCACTAAATATGTTTTTTTACGTGCCGATTTTTCACATCAATTAAAAGCCATATTTAAAATAGAAAATTTGAATAAATATTTCCTCAAATCAAATAAATACTACTTTTCAATCACGAAAACCTCTTATTCCGCGACTATGATACTAATGCGCGCATGCGCACTTTGCCCTTCAACGCGACGGGCCCGACAGCAGGCCGCTCGTCAGATGTAGCTCACGCATACGCTTACCATGTAGCTTCTTCCTATGCCAATGCTTTTGGCCCAAGTGTCAATGTTGCGTTTTGGAAGTGAGAAACTTGAATGTGAGGAATTATTTAAGTGTAAGTAAGAATATAAAGTGAGAAAAAAACGTTCAAGTGAGAAAATAATGACGGACGAAATGACACAATTCCTCGAGAAAAAAAAACAGCTGGGGGATTATGAAAAATCCCATTAGATGTTAAGAAAAACTCTATTTGTCGAATATAAAACACCTACTTCTTCTAACTTATATGTCCTATTGGATGTTAAGAAAAATTCTTAGTAAATCTGAAACATAATCTTAAATAAAAAACTTGTTTAGCTGTTAATAAAGTCGTAATAGGCCGACATACGAATAAGAAAACTTATTCGCCGGGAGACAAACTTCTTTGTCCTTAATAAATCTTTTTTCTGAGTGTAACAAGGAAGCCCCAAATAAGCCCTTGAAGGGCTTTATAAAGCAATCCTGTCAGGGGTTGGCATAATAAGGGCCTTTGCGGGTCCTATTATGGCAATCCCGACCGAGATTGCCACAAGAGGGCCAGGTTTGGGCAGTATAGGAAACGGACCAGTATACATAGCTTGGACTAAATCGTTTGTGGTATTTTAATTACTACACTCAATTATTCGATAATAGGTAAAAATAGCATAAAAACGTGATATTACATATATATTACATTTACAAATCCTTAAAAAAATTACATATTATTCTTATTGCCTTATTCACTCATGGAGTGATGCCAGCGCGTATGTTTGAACAATCCCATTCGGTTTTTTTTTTACATTTTTATAGTGACTATTTTCGCCGAATAGTTTCCATATGAAAAATTATTTCGCGTTGTGATAGTTAATATCACAATGATATTAACTAATTGATATTGTTTATGTGATACAACAAATAATTATAGGAATTAATTTGGTCTCTTATGCCATATCTGCGACGATGTTACAATCACTCGGTAGCATAGGGGCAGCGTGCGTAGCTATGAGTAGGTAGGTACTAGGTTCAATACCAATATAGGTAAAATATTTTCTTCAAAAAAAATCATTCCGAAAAGCCAGGATATGACGAATTACGATACAAAATCTTTGTCAAAACTCTCAATTTAGTGCTTAATTTCATTTTGGATTTATGAAATATTTTATGCACATAGTACACTTAGACTTACAGTGTACATTGTAAGTAAATAAAGATTTATTTGAATCGAATCTTTATTTATTCGATTCGAATATCTTTGATATTTAAAAAGAATAGCTGAAACGAATAAAAAATATCTTTGAAACAAATAAGATCGTAGTAGGCCGTCAGACGAGGAAAAAACCTATCTCATTTAAATAGATCCTATTTAAATAAATGTAAAAAATTTGGCAGTGTATCTTGACCTTATATAAACGGACACATATACGCAGGAACACATACATTGACACACACGTGAGCATATCCATTGACAGGGATAACTTATGGGCACACCATGGTTTACATGAGGCGTCGATCAGGCATCCTTGAAGGCCCTCATTATTCTGCCTTTAATGGCCCTCAGTAGCAAAGTGTGACCGGCCACTAAGGGCCCATGGGGCCCTATTAAAGTTAGGGAAATTCTATATGGGCCCGACCAAAGCCCTAGTTCAATTTCCGCACGGGTAATTATCCTGACCGAGTAGTTTGAGGTTCCCGGGCATAATTACCGAATACCGATAAGGTAGATAGCATTTGTGTCGTCTACGACGTTGCCATGATTGCACAGTCTAATATTTTGTATGCTTGATTTTCGCACAAATTCGCTATCGAAAACATTCATAATTTTATAACGGTACTGTGAATCCTCATTTTTACGGTACCAAAGGTTAGGCCGATAAGTAGTCGAACCGTACCTATTTCTTCAGCTCCGTGGTAACATTCACTTACCAGATATTAATAATGTCCTGAAAATGATCGGGAGTTTTCCATAAAGGTGGGGACCCACGGCCCGTCATATCACAGGCCGCGCCAGATCTTGGCACACCTGTCGAGGCCTGAGCGAACGACGGGGCCCCGCGCCGAGTACTTCCCACGGCGTGTGTCGGCCCGAATCGGCCTGTTGTTTTCGCCATTCCAACACGCCAAGTGCATGGCTGCGTATGCAGCCGCCGTGGCTTTAGTAGTTCTTGGTTTATATACGTCATCCAAAAATGTTGCCATAATGTTGTAGAATGACCATTCCGGTTTTTAAATATCATCGGTGCCACTACTCGTTTTCATAGAATTCTTGATTTTCCGTTTTTATTTCCTGTATGTCGACACCAAGTTCTCTTTTTTTCTTTTTTAATTCCGTGATGGGTATTGATCCATCTTTTAAATTACTTTTTGTCCGCAACCACGCATCATGGACATGGCTCTTATTTTTATTTTGGCGTGACGAGCGCTTGTTCATTTTCGTAAAGATTTCAAAACTCGAATGTTAGTTCGTTCGTCCACTCTATCGTACGGCCGCAGACGAAATTAACGAGAACCGATGCGCCCGTGCAGGCCACGAAAGGCCCCCCGCGCCGCGCCTTTGAACTTACCGACTCCCGATGGATCGGACGGGTGACGGCAGTCCACCACAGGCCATAACGGGCCTGACCGTTCCCACGGCCTGTCAGCGTGTCGTGGCGCGGCCTGGCGCGGCCTGGCCTGTCAGAACACGAGTCGTGGGACGCTAGCTTAAGCGTGATGCAAATAGCCCACGAAATATGTCGAATTGCCGATTTTTTTCTAAACAACGGTACTGTGAATCGTATGCAAACTGCACAGGATGATCAGCAAAGTTATAAAGGTCCAGAAAAAAATTCAGGTCGGTGGTAACATGTTGACTTAACCGCATGACAACCTTAACATCTGCATGTTGTGGTATCCAAACATTTTAAACAAAGGACTGAAAACAATTCGTGCACGGCAAAATTACACTTACATACAGCGAGACACGTTGTAATATTTGTACTAACTGCGATGACATACTTTTTGTTCAAAAAATAGTAGGAAACAGGAACCGTTGTGCTGGTTTAGTAGGTAACGTGCTTGCCTTTGAACCAGTACATCGATAGGTTGCGAGTTCGAATCGCAGTTCGCGTAGTCACGGAAAAAAATTAATCGGGCGTGACGTAGCTCCAGTTCTACACGGATGTCACGCACACGGACCGGTACGTGTGTGTGTCGGGTGTGTATGACTGTAGCCTGTGATTTATTTCTCGACGAAACGTGACTAGCTCCGAAACTGGGCAGCGAAGCTGGGACCGGCTGTATTGGTATAGGTTTTCGGCAGTTTCCCTATACCCATGGCAGAAATGTCATGGTGAATGCGATACAAAGGGGGAAGTCGGCTACGGCCGCAAGGTGGGGATGTAAAGTTAAATATGGTGGGTAATGTATTAAGGGGGAAGGACCCTGTACAAATGGAAGCTAAAAAAATAGTAAGAAACAGGAGCAAACAAAATCAAAATACAAAATTACCAAACGAAGATATACATTTATAAAACATTATTAGATTAAATTTTTCGCAACGTATGGCTTTTGATTCTCATGAGCGGTGCGTCAGTACGTGAATGAGAACTTACAAGGAACATCCCTCAGGTGCCCGCCTCCGATTTTGTTGAAACTCATATATGTGATAGAGCATCGAAAACTGAGACACGTATTTTCTTTATCTGCGGAAAAACGGATTTAAGGGGTGAAACCGCCCCTCAAAGAAAGGCGTGTCGAGGGGTGATTTTGAAGTTTCACCCAGAAGCAATCCACCGATCTGAATGAAACAAAAATGAAAATTCTTCTAACGAAAAGCGATGAAAAATACACTATGAAAATGTTCAGAAAAAATTAAATTAGGGGATAAACCACCCCTCAATTTGCCTTTTTTCACCCCACACTTAAGAGAGTTGTATGCAAATTAATAAAACAGGTATCATTTTGAAGGGGAATCAAAATTCAAGTTGACGCGTTTTTGCGTTTCAGCGGGACAGCAAATTTAAGGGGGTAAACCACCCCTAACATAAATTTGTTCATCAGTGTCGTGTTTTCTGTGTTGAACATGTATCCGCGGATACAAAATATTCACCCGCGTTTTTAAATTATGACATTTTAAAATTTTTACATTTTAAGGGTAAATTACCCCCCCCCCCCTAATTGATTTTCGTTTGGGGTTTCGCAAAAGGTTTCACGAATTTCGTTGAAACTGCTTTCATTTCATCGGTAATATCAATTTTATATTTGTGTGTGCAGGCATATTCGTTTTGAGCTTTAGGAGCGGTACTTTAGGAGTGGGGCCCTTACTCATAAGACTCATATTTTCGTATTGTCATAATTATATTTTCGTACCGAAATGTTTCTTCCCCTAATTCAAAAGTTTTGATGAAAGCATCTCCCATGCAAACATGCAATGCAGTAACAAAAATATATTAACGATACTATTAATAAAATTCAAATGGTATATATAAATATATTTGGTTTGTTCGTTTTTTTTTATTCCCCGTAAAAAAAATCATATGCAGATAAATGTTTACGCTTCGATTCTTAAATGCGTCATTATCCAGAATGCTCCCGTTCGGAAATCTTTTATCTCTGTGGATGAAGTTATACAATCAACGAACAGACCGATGTTTATTTGCCTACATATCAAACTTTCTCGACTAACTGCAATAATGAATTCTTCCAGCGCGAATATTCGTATCGCGTCATGACGTGATAACGATATTTGCGCAAAATTTTTATTCTACGCAGGATTTTTACACTGCGCAAATATCAAACTGCAAGCTATTGTCATCTTGAACTGCAAGATGTTAATCATACATTACCCGATAATGTGTTTACATTTTCGGGCAATGTGTGCTTAGCCTCTGGCAGTTCAAGTTGTCAATAGCTTGCAGTTTTATCGCTTGCTTTATAAGACGGTTAGCATTCGGATTCTTCCATTTCACATTAACGTGAGCCACAAACAGTATACTGTGTGTTGGAAAATAGAAATTTCATCAGCCATGAAAGTCAACCCAATAGACGTTATCAAACTTCTACTAGCTACATTTGAAGCTATGGATATTTCACAAACGCCGGTTAACAATGCGGAAATTGATCTTGCGGACAGTTTTGAACAAATTGTGATCAGTTCCATGGAAAACTATAATGGAGTTGAAATCATAGAGGAAGAAACGCTCGCTCTTCAAGAAACATTTAAACAGTACGAAGCCAATGCGGAAGAAGATATCGTATGGCAAAAGAATACTGCTGATAGTAATTCTGACGCCTGTTTCAGTGATGATGAGCTAAACTACGATGACAAAAAAACAGTTCAATACTGGAGGTCTGGTAAGACAAAAAACTATAGCCTCAAAACCGTCCAACAGAAATACAGATCTGTCAAGTCTGAAAGACAATTGCGGCGCTGGGCACATCAGCTGAATAAAGCCGGTACTTATCAAGAAAAGCTAGGGCAAATTTCTGAATATACATTGAAGAATATGAAAACTGCTCTAGATGCTGGTGTCATTATACATGATATTGATCTTGAGAAGTGGGCGCTACAAGCCCAAAAGGAGATAGGCTTCAATGATGTGCGATTTAAGGCCATGTGCCACCAGCCTCCGACCGCATCGAAATTTTGAAATGGGAATTCTCCCAAACGGATCAATCAATTGGAATGAAATTTGTTGTGTGCATGCAGGACGCTTGCTCCGAGAGCATGATTCGCGAAATTTTCCAAAATTTCGAAAAAAAATTTGCAGTTTGTGGTTACCATGCGAAAAACTGTGAATTATTGACCATTGCATCGCATTGTCGTTAATTTGACGCGAATCATGCTCTCGACAGTGAAAAAGCACACATTTTGAGCTTTGTTTCACCTGTTTTCATGAACAAATGGCGGAGAAAAAGCATTTTGAAATTTTTACATAAATGTAGCAAATATGTACCTACAAAGCTCAAAATATCAGGTACCCGAGCGAGCGTCCAGTTCATCCGTTTTCTCACTGGCGGCGCGCAGCTCACTTCGACTGTTTTGACCGACCGCGCTCGCCTCCTTCCGGAACAATTTATTTTTTGACAGGTCGACAGCCGGAGCTATAACCTCGCACATTCGTTCGAATTATATTTCATACGATGTGTGTGATAGAGTGTGATATAGACTGTGAATAGTGGAAATAGTCATAGAGTGCAGTTTGTTTTCGTCGCGCTTTGGTAAGTTTTTTTTGCTGTGAACAACGCCTCAGGACGCCGGCACACCACCGACGAGAAATCCTGACAACGAAATAATCAACGAGAAAACCGCCGCGGCCGATTACACGAAGAAGATCGAGGAACATCGATCGAGGAAAACACCGGAAGTCAAGGTACGTACGTGCTATAACCTTTTAACCTCAATTTATGTACTTTGTAATTTGCCACGATCTTCCATCGCATTGCTGTCCCGCTCGCCGATGTGTCAAGTAGCCAACGGCTGCGATGCAAGAAACCCAAGTTCATTTGCTCTTCGCAGAAATACCTCGGTATTTATTCGTGAAAAAATCGCAGATCGCATATTTTTCATTTCCTGAGCAGTGTGCGACCAAAATGAGGCACGAAATTCAACACCCTTTGCCTAAGAACGCTAAACTATCACGTCTCAAACACGGATGATTTGTGGACCTGTGGCGATTCCTTGATAGCTTCACCCTGAGCACCATACTAATACTGGTACCGATACCGTACGCACACACGTGGTAGGTACGGTACCTGGGCTATCATGTAGGAACCAGAACTAATGTAGCGTCGGATTTACCGTCTAGATGGAGCATTGGATTTATCCACGGCAGCAAGTACATACTGCCGAGGATGAGAAACTGCGTCAATTGTCACAGCGACAATATACAGTCCCGGTGTCGCAAGGATATCACCGCTGTCTCCAATCTCTCCGAGAGCACTAGCAAGGCTGACCGCAAGGAACAATATCTCGCCATGGATCGCACCACCAATCTGTGCAAGGCCTTTCACTTACGTATGTACGTTTCAAAACGAAGGGCGAGGACGTTAGAGCCTTCTTGCATCTTCTTTAACAGAATTGAATGGTCAACAGTTGAACGTGTTAAGGTAGAACAAGCATGCGCTCTTGATTCTGATAGATTTTGTTCAAATTTTAACCAGACATTGTTCGTATGATTATGCATGTTTCAGTGAAATTTCAGAACAGTCAACTATTTAGATTCGAAGATAATGGGTTTTAAAATTGCAACTTTTAACACTGCAGGGTCTGCATTGAAATTTAGACAGAATAATTTTCCGTAACAAATATTTGTCCTCTATAAAAAGACACAAGGCAATAACATAAGCAATATGAAATATTAATGTTTATAACGCAAATATTTCTTCTTACGTTAAAAGTTTCTAACTTTAGGAACACGATAATTATCTTTTTTCTCGACATATTGACCAATACTGTTCTACGGTGTTGCATAATGTCTTCTTATTATAGGGGACAAATATTTTTTACCGAGAGTTATTCTGTCGTTACTGAACGTCTTTAGCAAAACTGAATAGTAAAGACAATCCAAACTTTTTTCACTCGTTCCCTAACTAGTTTGCTATCTAATCATAATTTTTCCTCAAAATGAATAACCCAAAAGAATGGTACGCCGAATTATGTGACCTGATTTTCGGCCAATGCAGACCCTGCAGTGTTAAAAGTTGCTATTGAAAAATCCATTATCTCCCAATCTCAATAGTCAACTGTTCTGAAATTTCACTCAAACTTGCATGATGATATGAACAATGTCTGGTTAAAATTTGAACAAAACCGATAAAAATCAAGAGCGCACGCTCGTTTTATCATAAGGGCTTACACCACTGTAAACGTCAAAACTTGAGTGATATTTCGCGATATTTTTTGTAGGACGAATAAGAGACTATTAATATTCAAGGACGTTATTAGTCGTATCTTCGAGTGACCAAAATGAAATGTATATTAAAAAATTATGCCAAAAGATGAGGCTGAAGCTATTCTGGAGAGGCATGTTGAATTTGAGACGCTCTGCGGCACGCAGTATAGCTGACTCAAATTCGATTTTAGAATAAAATAAATAAATTTCTATTAATTTACACGAGTTTAGCTAGAGAAATACGTAGAGTTTGGTTTAAGACATTAAACCAAAAACTTAATTTTGGACAGAAAAAAAGGACAATCATTTGGTAATAACTAATTTTATAACTAACTCATAGAAAATCCCGTACGTATTCCTCTTTGGAATGTTATTTTAAACATGTACTCAAAATTTGGAGTGAAAATAATGAAAATTTTTTAAGTTATGCTGCGTGCCATTTTGAAAAATTGTGTTTTGAGAAAAACCAGCGTAACGCAGAGTTTCTTCTTCGTTCCCTGGTGGACTATGGACAAAATATTTCCGTTGAAACTTTTCGAGGAGAATAAGCCACTGTCCGGGCTGAATCTTCGTCGTCTGATGACATCAGCACCGTACCCATACCTTCGTGAGGCGAGCGGTGGACAAAGTGTATATGAATCATGGTCGAGGTATTTGTTTAAATTTATGAAAACGGACGGTAAGATGTCACCACCATTCCACAGGGCAAGTCTTTAGCAACTCGGAAAGCCTAAAGTTGAATTGTTGTGAAAAATTATTGAAATCTTTCAATTTTGGGTAAGACAGCATTTTATTTCAAATTCATTCAGGTCAAAATGACGCAGTGTGTCAAGGAAGGAGAACACCACCGTCACTGCCCATTTTCGACCGTTTTTTGAAGATTTTTTTTAAAGAAACCGATAAAATACATGGTCAAAAGATCTTTTAGGCTTTAGCAGGTATATATTGAAGTATGTAAAAAGAGTTTATTGGTCAAAAGAATAGAAAATCGCGGTGCACGAGTTGCTATAGCACTACTGGTTTTCAGTCAACCCTCTCCATACTGTTGAAGTTTGCATCGTTGGAACGCAACGACAGCTTTTGTTTACATTTTATTTTTTATACTTTTATTGTTATAGAAAAACTTTTTTTTTTAATATTTATATTGTAGATCGCTAAATAAACATTTTAAAAAATGGTTAGAAGATTTTTGTGAGCAAAGTTTGCCAAAATAAATTAAAGGAATTCACGAATATTAATTTTCGTTGCGTTCCAACGACACAAACTTCAACCTCATACTCTCTCTGCGGAACGCAGTACAACTATCGTTAATTTAATCCTGAAACTAAGAGCGAAATATTTTCGTTAATTATGTTAGTTTTAGAAGTCAAATACGGGGAAAAATTTCAAAATAATTTTAAAAAAATCATAACGAGGAAAAAAAGTTCGTGTTTTCGACCATAATTTTGATATACTACTCCAAAAAATTAAAGGAACAGAAAATTTCTTCTTTTTTTGGAGTGTTTTTTGAAGCGCTGTATCTATGTGAAAAATGGTCGCATCGAGATAAAAAAAAGCCTTCGAAGCTTCAAGTTTCTAGTTTCGCGATTTTTCGGCAACTTTTTTTTGTGAGCTGCGGTTTTCGCACTATCATAAGAAAAGCGGAGGAAAATAATTGTCAAATTTTTTTTTCAACAGTTCACGGGCTAGTTAATTTTTTTCCACGTAACTCAATGTATAGGTCAGTTAGCTTGTTGATGCAGCTTTAATTTGGTTTTTTGTCCCTCTACGTCAATTTTTTGCTGAGATATCCGACTTTAAATGAAACAAGATCCTTTTGTCTTTGATAATCGATATCTCAGCAACCAATGATTGCAATGGGAATTGAAGGGCAGCTTTGAAAACTTGAATAAATTTCCTACCAGCCCCTTTCGTTGATCTTTCAGAAAAATATTTTTTCACTATCAACATTAATTTGAAAAAAGGACAAAAAGTGACTTTCATAGTTTATCAGTAAATCTACTACTACTTTACAAATATTGATGGAAACACTAATGTTGTCGCGTTTTTTTTTCAAGCGTAATGTAGCCCCAATAGCCCTGTTAATTTTCAAATAGATTCATCGAACTGTTTTTCCGGACTGATTAATCAATGTTTTACAGAACAATGAAAGGCAAAAGTGTATTATTTCTAAACATCGTGTAATCATCATCAAAATGGAAAGACCAATTTTCTTCGACTTTTTTCACAAATTTGCACTAGTACTTTGTTAAATTTAAGAAAAAGAAATTCATAAAATTTCAATTTTTTAAAAATATTTCTTGTAACTTTGTAAAACATTTCAGGAAACAATACTGACTCATTTTTTACCCAATTCGGCCTTTGCGCACTATATTTTCACTCATGTTTAACTTCATTAATTAAAAGTTGATAACCCCAAACTGCGATTAACTCTTGATATTTTCTACGAAGCTTATTAGGGTTCCAGAAAACAGTTTTTTTTTCAAACTAGGCATGAACAAAAATTGAAAAACGTTACAGCTTACAAAAACTTTAGATTAATTTATTTACCGAAACGTAGAAAAAAATTACCAAAAAAATATTAGTTAAAAACATGTTAATTGGTTTTTTCTTTAAAAAAAGATCAGTTTTGGAAGAAATTTTTTTTTGTAACCCTAATAACCTTCGCAGAAAATATCGAGAATTAATTTCATCCAAGTTCTCAGATCGACTAGTGAATACAGCTTGGGGGTTTCAACTTTTAATTAATGCAATTAAAGATGAGTGAAATTATGGTGCGCAAAGGTCGAATCGTGTAAAAATGAGTCAGTCTTGTTTCCTGAAATGTTTGACAAATTTGAAGAAAAAAAATTTCAATAAGCAACTAGTCAAAGTTGTGAAAAAAGTCGAAGAAAATTGTTTTTTTTTTTTTTCATTCTGATGATGATTACACGATGTTTAAGAACAATACACTTCTTCCTTTGTTTTATAAAACTTTGATGAATCGAACCGAAAAAATGGTTCGATGGATCAATTTGAAAATGTACGGGGCTATTGGGGGTACATTAAGCAGAAAAACAACCGGGCAACATTAGTCTTTCCATCAATACTTAAAGGATTGTACATTTACTATAATATATAAAGTAGTAGTACAGTTACTGAAAAACCATAAAAAGTCAGTTTTTGGTGCTTTTTCAAATTAATATTAATGGTGAAAAAATGTTTTTTTTTCTAAAAATCAACGGAAGGGTCGTGTTGGAAATTTATTTAAGTTCTCAAAGCTGCCCGTGCAATCATTGGTTGCTGAGATAACGGTGATCGAAGACAAAAGGATCTTTTTAATTCAAAGTCGGATATCTCAGCAAGAAATTGTCGTGGAGAGACAAAAAAACCAAATAGAAGCTGAATAAACAAGCTAACTGACCTATACATGTATTTAACTGAAATAACATTCTCCAGCGCGTGGACCCTTGAAAGAAAACCCAAAAAATTTGGAAATAAATTTTCTCTCGTTATTTTTTATTATTGCGCGAATACAGTAGCTCACAAATTTGTTTTGACGACAGATCTCGAAACTAGAAACTTGAAGCTTCATAATGCTTTTATTCATCTCGATGCGACCATTTCTCACATTGATACAGCGCTTCAAAAAACACTTTGAAAAATTGAAGAAATTGGATTGGTCGATGGGACGAAAATTATTCAAGTTCTGCTGCGTCCCGATTTCGAAAACGTGGTTTGGAGAAAAACGTGTGTCAAGTTAACGGTTAGGCGATGGACCTGAAGAAGTTTTGTTTCCGTAATCTAATGCCACCTTTTGGTCGAAAATAAAACTATTTTTAGTCGGTGAATTTATCCCCATAGATAATAGGCTTACAAGAGTTGAGAATTGCGGCTACCGGCATGGCATCGCCGAAGACGCTTTTCAGCACCGGACACTCTCCTATAAAAATAGCTCGAAAACCACTTTAAAACGGGTTTTTTCGGCTATAAACGAATATTCATCATATTTTGGGGGTTATAAGGATTTTTTAAGTGTTTCCAAAAAAAAGATGTTTCGAAAATTTTCCACCGGTGTCGTCCTTTAAACATATCGCGATCGTAAAATTTCACCGCTCTTCTGTAGGGCGAGACTCCTGCGATCGTCATTGCTAGAAAATTCGATCCTTGGAGGAACCTGCCGAAGATAAATCCCGGCAGAGAGAAAAAATTCTAAACGTATTTATTTTAACAATAATTATAATATTTTACCACTCTTTCGCAAAGTGAGACTCGGTCGATCTCGTTCGCTCGCGAATTTGGTCGGCCGCAGCCAACCTGCCGAAGATAAGCCATGGCAGAGAAAAAAATGGCGGACGCAATTGTTTAAACAAAGAGCATTGTAATTTTTTTTAAGTTTCCAAGGATTTTTGTGAAGTGCTTCCAACAAAACGATTTTTCGAAAATTTTACACCGATGACCTCTAAACAATTGGCGATTGTAAAATTTTACCGCTCTTCTGTAGAGCGAGACTTCTCCGATCGTCATTGCTAGAAAATTCGATCTTTGGAGAAACCTGCCGAAGATGAATTCCGGCAGAAAGAAAAAATGCTAAACGATTTTTTTTTTGCATGATTAGAAATAATTTAGTAATAATAAAATATGACCACTCTTTCGCCGAGTGAGACCCGGTTGATCTCGTTCGCTCGCGAATTTGGTCGGCCGCAGGCAACCTGCCGAAGATAAGCCATGGCAGAGAAAAAAATTCCGATCGCAATTGTTGAAACAAAGAGCATTGTTACATTTTTTAAGCTTCCAAGGATTTTTGAAAAGTGCTTCCAACAAAACGATTTTTCGAAAATTTTACACCGACGACCTCTAAATAATTTGCGATTGTAAAATTTGACCGCTCTTCTGTAGAGCGAGACTTCTCCGATCGTCATTGCTAGAAAATTCGATCTTTGGAGAAACCTGCCAAAGATGAATTCCGGCAGAGAGAAAAAATGCTAAACGATTTTTTTTAGCATAATTAGAAATAATTTAGTAATAATGAAATTTTACCACTCTTTCGCAGAGTGAGACCCGGTCGATCTCGTTCGCTCACGAATTTGGTCGGCCGCAGGCAACCTGCCGAAGATAAGCCATGGCAGAGAAAAAAATGCCGCTCGTAATTGTTTAAACAAAGAGCATTGTAAAATTTTACACCTCTTTTGTAGAGTGAGTCTCGAGCGATCTCGGTCGTGACTCGAGATATTAGCAGAGATCGAATTCGTCGACGATAAGCGACATCGAGATGCCAAATAGTATTTGAGCTTATTTGTTTAAATTAATTAAAAAAGAATGGGAAAATGCTAGCACCCTTCCACCATACGAGTCTCTAGCAAACCCCGTTTGCTAAAAAGTTCCACCATAAAGAAATTTCCACCGATGACCGCCGTCGACAAAAAAATCGATTCGAGGGCATTTGTTTAAACAATGCGCGATCGCAAAATTTCACCGCTCTTCCGTAGAGCGAGGCTAGCGATCTTGATTTTTCGAGAAGCTTGTTAAGCCAACCGCATAAATTGCCTTAATTAGAGCAAATACTTTATTCTCATATCCATAGAATAAGAACAAATATAAATACAAAATAAAAATATATGCTCATATATTTTTTCGTTAATATAACTCGCTATGTCTCATGGCTTGCGTACGTGACCAAGCGACCAACGCACAAAGCAACTTTGTCTAGGATTAAGTATCGATATTTCTCGGCCTGCATATGCGCCCGAGCTCTCAACGTTTATATAAATATTTTATAAGATTAAATTTTATTGCGCTTCGCCTTCGGCGTGAGTCCGTTGTCCAAAACCCTTGAAACACTGCGGACTGAGTCAGACTAACGCGTGGGAATATATACTTATCGATGGGTCCCACGGATGCATTCCTAGAAATGCAGTCACGTAAACCCTTGCCCCACTATCGCTATCCGACAAATATCGGCCCTGCGTAGCACGGGACTGACGACCTATAAGTCAGAATCGTGAAATCACTGTTACGAAGAGGTTCTCTCTTAAAGACCTCGACTGTTAGCTGCTACGCTAGCGATACGCCGTACAGTACACGGGATAACACGCGCAAGTTTTCATTAAGAAACTCCGTAAATTACGCGAACGCGTTTGTTGTAACGTTTAAACCATCGCGCTAATAAACCGGAAGAGTGTTATCCGCATCCGAGTTAAAATAACATCGATGTAACGAACTGATATAAGTGTAATTAAATCATTGACACAATTAACTCGTGATCTTCTCCTTTGTGTTAACCTGAAGACACCTTGTTCCAAATCCTGGCAAGCTCTGATTCTTCACCAGTTTCGCATCGTACTCACCAAGGTTCGTCCTCTTTCTGTAAAGACGTCGACTGTTTGTTATAACAGGAGTCCCAAGGAAAGAGACCTTTGATCAACATTTCGGCAAGTATAAAAATACACGTGAAACTCATCTCACTTCCAATATTGGTCCTGATTCTGACATCGAGGAAAGACTGCGCCGTCGATAAAGACACCGTTGGGCTACAGACCTATTGTTACGCGTATTACCATTCTGACACGTAATACAGCCCTGGAAAGGCTTCATCAAAAACTTAACCTGGCGATTCGAAAACCAGAGGTTCTTTATAAAGACGCGTTATCTTGTGATGTGTATTTTGCACAAGAACAGAGTTTATAACGAACGCTAGTTGGATTCGAGTCATCGAGCCATTTTGCGTAACATAAAATTGGCGATCCTGCCAGGATTACTCAATGAAAAATCGTAATACCAAAAGTCAAGTGAAAACTGGTTACCGAAACTCCACGACGGAGGGTGTAAAACTACGAACATTAAACCTGTGCACGAGTGAACGTTAAACAGACATTTAACTTAGTTAATTTTGTGTTAACGGAAAAGACATTGCCACGCTGAATTTTCCGTAAGTGAGTGACGGACAATTGTGTATTAAGGAACTTGCACGTACCGCGCATCTATAAGACTTCGCTGCAGGAGCACGAGCACGGGAAGGATTGAATAAAAACTGGGGGAGACACGCCTTCAGAAAATAACCTCAACTCCGACGGTATGCTGGATCATCAATCGACGCGAAAAGTCTACAACCGATCGTTGTAACAGCGTTCGCCACTTCAAGAACACCGAGATCAACATCATTCGACCAGTATTGTATACGAACACTGAGTAAGAGTAAGTTTAAAATCCCGCTCATTATGTAAGGGAATTAGAGACTCTTGCGACAAAACTTTTCCGCAGTTAATATTCTGCGCATGACAAATTAAAAATAGGAAGTTGTAACTACCTTATTCCCAAACAACGTAGTTAAGTAATTTTGTGTGTTTAACTTTAAAAGAACCACTAGCATTGGAAGCTATGTCCAGTCCAAAAGTAACGAAAACAGATACGGCAAAATAATAGTGTCTCGTTATTACAATAAATAAAAGACCTGGCGGTACGGAAAATAAGTAAATTCATAAATCTAGTGGTGCTAGTCGAAGTTTACCTTTTATGACCAATACCGCCTATTCTGGAATTATTTTGAGTAACAACATGAAAAAAAAAATCATCATCTAATTACTCAACCACATAGGATCTCTGATCACAAGAATCTTTGAGACACACAACATCGCTTGACACTTATTATAATTAATATAAATATATACGTAGAATAAGAACATAGCATTATATATACTATTAAAAAAAAAAGGAGATTAATAATCAACTACAAAAATATACATACATAAACGCAACTAAAATCAAAGGTAATGTCCATAGCAGGAAATAGTGTATCAGGAAGAAGCATTGTAATCGATGAAATCCCTAGTCATGTGAAGAAACTCAAAAAGGACATTTCACGAATCCTGTTCAGTTATTTTCTGTATTATAAAAATCACCCTGAATGGGAACCTAAAGAAGATTTATACGCCCTGAGAAAAACTGAGCAGATAGAAAAAATAACTTGGAATTTTCACGAAGACCCCAGTAATCACCCGCTGCTATTAGCATATCATGAGATACCTCATTCATTAAACCATGTTTTAGTAACCATAGGAAAAAAGAATATTGAGGAAATTGAAGAACAAGATCTTGCCATAGCACTTCGCCCAGAAAATCAGATCGCTATCCCTAAGACGAGAGAATTAGAATCAGAAGCATCCAGCCTTAATGAACTCAGACCACCACGAAAAAGACAGTCCACAGAAAACCCTATACTTGCAAGAAATCTCGAAGAAGCTACCGTAACCAACTCTCAACTCACTCTATTAGTAAATAAATACTTCGACGAAGGGCTTACTTTAAAGGGCAAAGCGATAGAAGAAGTGAAATTACGCGACACAGAAATCGAACAATTACAACATGCACTTCAAGAATCAAAAAACAAGATAAGACCATTGACGGAAAAAATCAGCCTGCAAGGACAACAAATCTCCCAATTTAATATTGAGAGACTAGAATTCGAAAGAACCCAACTCGAATTACGCTCTGAATTAGTCCACGTACAGAAAAATAACAATAATAATCTTGCCCTAGTAGAGCGAATAGGTCAAGCGAACCTTGAACAGAACGACCTTATTAAAACTCTCGAAATTCGAAACCTCGACCTCGAAAACCAATTCGAAAAAACTTTACAGAAAAACCAAATAGAACTCTCAGCAAAATGCGGCGAAATAAATGAGCTCAGACGTAATTTACAGGAGACCCAGACAGAAAAACAGCAATTAGAAAGGGAAAAATCAAACCAAGTAATTAAACAAAAATATTTACAAGATCAGGTAGAAATCATTAAGCAAGACGCTCAAGGCTATCGCGAACATATCGAGACCCTTGAGAGCACGAATATCGCGCTACAATCACAGATTATAGCACAGAAACAATACCTTGAAAAAGAAACCAGTGAGACCCAAGATCAATTCAAAGCCTTACAAGAACAAAACGCTCATAGACAGGAGCAAGTAATTAAAGAAATAAAAAGGAACTACGACGTTCAGTTCGATCGACAACTAAAAGAAAAAATACGAGAATTCCAAAAAACTGAAAAAAAACTTATTAAAGAGAAACAGCAATTTGGAGAACAAACGAGGCTAGAATTCCAACAGAATAGGGAAAGTATATTACGAGATTATAACGTAGAAAAAGAAAGGTTAGAGAACACCATCTTAGAACTACGAGCTACTGTTGCACAAAAAGAACAGCATATTCAAAAATTAAATTCTGGTATAGACGACTTGAAACGAATACACCGACAAGAAATGAATACTCTGACTATTACCAAAGACCAACAAGACCAGACGAACGAATACGAAATGCAAATACTGAAAACAGAAAATATTCAGCTCCAACAAGACCTAAAGACTGTAAAAGACCAAATGAAAAATGTCGAAACCATGATGAGACAACTTATACAGAAACAGGAGTCGCAACCTACCTCCTCACAACTAGACAAAAGGGCACCTCAGGATAACAGACAACCACCAAATCGATCTAATCGAAATCAACCCAGCGCACCACCACCTGGAAATCCAGACGACGACGACCCCGATGACGATGATGAAGACGCTGATAGCCAACCTAACGCCAGAGGAAATCATTACCGACCACATCGAATGCCTCACGACCTGCTACCGAACCAAACCGCACCAGCCAAGGAGACTATTGATATAGTACCCATTTTTACCGGAGACACGGGAGAAGGAGCAGTCAACATTTCAGAATGGACAACGAAAGTTGACAGAGCACGACATTGGACAATGCCAGAGCAACACGGCTTATTATTGGAAAAGATATTAACAATGAAAATCAAAGGAAGGGCACAAAGTTGCATTTCGAACGTCGATATTTATACATACGACCAGTTGAAAGACGTTTTGATAAAACGCGTCAACCCAGTGAAATCATCACTGTTACTCATGAACGAGTTGACAGCATGCATCCACACTCAGGGAACGATCCAAGAGCATAACACCAAATTCCGAAGAATCTATATATCTTGGTTAAACGCTAAACGACTCGAACTTAAACAAGCTCATCAAACGGATGAATCAATCACCATATATTTACAAATATCTGACAAAGATATCATTCAGACTTATCTGCAAAGTCTCAAGGAAGACACACGAGCCTATCTCAGAACAAAGGACATATATTCGCTCGCACAAGCAGAAGCAACTGCTCGAGAACACGAAGATTTCAAAAGAAGCATCCAAAGACAACGAGGAATGTTTCATGAACCTCAACCCCAACGTAGACCGGAAAAACCCAGATTCAACCACGAAAAATCAAGATTCAGTAATAAACCACAAGAAAACAGGAAATTCTTCTCAATGAACAAACCAAACGTCCACCACACTGAATACAACGAATGCGACTCACATGACGAAGAGGAAGGACAGGAAAGCATGACGGAAGAAGAACGACAGTATCAGAACGATATACAAGAATTCGACCTTGACTCGATAAACACAACCAGTCAAATGAAAAAGGCACTCGAATATATTATGGTAATGAATCATCCGGACAGAAAATGCACGTATTGCAAAAGGCCTGGACATACTGAGCTGTATTGCAACCAAAAGAAGAAAGATCAAGGAATACCGAGTCCTTTCAACAAAGGCACCAATCAGAAGAAGAAACCTACCCAAAAAGGAAACCAAAATTTTCGACAGAATCCTCATCGGAAGAAACCTCCTTAACAGGAAGTGAACACGACAAACGAAGAGCAAGAAAGCACAAGCGACGACGAGAGCGTCCACGACGAGAGTACATCTCCGCAATAGATAAAGGACACCTTTTCACCGCGAAATTCAACTTCGAACGGACGACATTCGAAACTTTAACAGCATTAATCGACACAGGAGCATCCATTAACATAATCAAAGAACACCTTGTGAAAGAAAAGCACATTGTTAAAAAACCCATCCTCTTTAACACGGGAAAAACGACAAATAAAACACTCGGATATACGTTTATCAAATGCAAAGGAAACATTAACGACCGACGTGACAAATTTCATATAGTTCCATCAGACTATCCGATTAGAGAAGACGCTTTAATAGGAACCCCTTTCATTCTAAACAACGACGTCATAGTTGACTTACCCCGGAGAAAAATAAGAGTTAACAAAAAATATCAAGAAATAGAATCATCCGAATTCACTGTGCCTGCCGGACGGTTTATAACTATCCCCGTAGAAGTAGAGAAACGGAAAGGAACAGTCTTAGTAAGAACCCCTCAAGGAGACAGTATCCATCATATAAAGGAAGGTATTGTAAATATTCCATTAGCAAACGAAGGAAAGAAGAACATCACTTTTCAAACAAAAAACATTCAAATCTTTGAAGTAAAACCGAGGTTAACGAGCAACAAAAGTAACCAAAGTAATAAAAGAATTCAGGAACTGAAAACCAAGACTAGACTGGAGCACATAAAGAGTATTAAAGAAAAAGATGAAATTTGGAAAATCATACAGAACTATTCAGATCTATTCCAATTAGACCATGACAAGCCACCAAGTACCAACTTAGCAGAACACGTAATCGTAATTGACGAACCAACGAAACCCATCAATATCAAATCTTACAGACCACCTAAAATCCATCAGGAAGAAGTGGACAAACAAGTGCAAGAGTTATTAGAAAAGAAAATAATTCAACATTCTCAATCACCATTCAATGCACCCATTTGGATAGTACCAAAGAAAAAAGATGCGTCAGGAAAGACAAAATGGAGAATGGTGATTGACTATAGAAAATTGAACGAAAAAACAGCTCAGGATTCATACCCCTTGCCTGTTATAGAAGATATTCTCGACGACCTAGGAAAAGCCGCAGTGTTTTCTGCATTCGATCTGAGTGCAGGATTCCACCAAATACCAATGGAGAAAAAATCTAGAAAGTATACCGCTTTTAGTACTAACCAAGGACACTTTGAATACCTACAAATGCCCTTCGGATTAAAAAATGCACCGGCAACATTTCAAAGAATGATGAACACTGCATTAAGAGGATTAATAGGAAAAATTTGTTTTGCATATCTGGACGATATAATAGTTTTTGGAAAAACCATGGAAGAACATAATCAAAATTTGATAATACTCTTCAATCGACTGAGAGATACAAATTTGAAATTACAGCCAGATAAATGCGAATACGTGAAACCTGAACTCGAATATTTGGGACATGTTATTACACGTGACGGAGTAAAACCCAACGTAGAAAAATGCAAAGCTGTAAAAGAATTCCCCATACCTAAAACACCTAAGCAAATTAAATCATTTTTAGGACTCGCAGGATACTACAGAAAATTTATCCCGAAGTTTTCATCCATAGCTAAACCTTTGACTGACCTAACCAAAAATTATCAGGAAAACAAAAGTGGACCAATAACATGGACGGATAAATGTCAAGTAGCATTCGACACGTTAAAGAATATCCTCACGAATGATCCTGTATTAAAATATCCGGATTATACGAAAAAATTTGTATTAACGACTGATGCCTCAAATCAAGGACTAGGAGCTGTATTATCACAGGAAGGACACCCATGCGTTTATATATCGAGGACGTTAAATAAAGCCGAAACCAACTACACGACAACAGAAAAAGAACTACTCGCTATAGTTTGGGCAGTTAAACGATTCAGACAATATCTTTTAGGAAGAAAGTTTACAATAAAAACTGATCATCAGGCATTAAAATGGTTAGCTAATAAACCAGACCCTGCATCGAGGTTATTACGATGGAGACTTAAACTCGAAGAGTATGAATTCGACATCGAATACGTAAAGGGAAAACATAATGTAGTAGCTGACGCATTGTCTAGAGAAGCACATATGGAATTACCTGAGGACTACAACAAGGACAAGACATTTAACAACGAACTCATTTATCACATTGAAACAGATTCGTACGGGAACAACCAATATATAATTACCAGCAATATTGAGCAAACAGAATTTAAAATCAAACGAATAGCTCGGAGAAACACTTACAAACAGAGTAAAACAGCCCCTAATAAACTTAAATCAATGATAGACAATGTTCAGAAAGAATTCAAAACTATGAGCACCACGAATGATGAAATAAATCATGTGAAGAAAAGTCAGGAAACCCCTGAAAGCCGTAACCAAATTAATTACAACTTAAGACCAAGAGACTCAAACGCTATGAAAGATTTAGAGAGTTTCAGTGACGAAGACGAAACGAATCAAGACGAGACTTCAGATCAACCCCAAATTGATTTAGGCGTAGAACTGCCATATGACTATTATCAATACTCGACATACAAGTTGTTTAACCCCAACAATTTGGGACACCTTTTAAAAGAGAAACCCAATGTAAAAGGAAAACACTGGATAAAAATCACCCAACCGACAAATAATAAACCTCAAAGTCTCTACTATCAGATTCTTAATAAAGTAAGATCCAAGCTTACCATCAATAAAATCAAAGGAACTAAACATGTTAGGATATTTACAGATGATGTAATGACCAAAGCAGAGAAGGAAGAGATTTTATCGATATTAAGATTCTTTAGTATCAAAGACCACGAAACACAGTATGAATATTGCTTTTCGACCTTCAAGGAACCTGACTACATAGACAAAAAGAAAATAATAGCAGAAAGCCACGGTACTAACCTAAGCTCACACTTTGGAGAGTATAAAACTATACAAAGAACAAAAGAACACAGGGAATGGGAACGCCTCGAAGAAGACGTAAAACATTATATTAAGAACTGTAAAATATGTCAAAAATTTAAAGCTGTGAGAAATCGGAACATTGCTCCTGCTATTGTACCCGAACTGCCAGATAAGCCCTTTGAAAAAATTGCGTTAGACATATTCGGCCCACTACAAAGATCGCGTTCAGGGCATGAATATATCCTCAGTATACAAGATTGTCTAACTAAGTACATTGTATTATGCCCACTCGAGACAAAATCTAGCTCGGAGATCATCCAAACATTAAACGATGATTTTATAATGATCCATGGATCCCCTGATATCATTTTAACAGACCAGGGACAAGAATTTAATTCAAAATTAATGAAGGATTTCGAACAATTACACGGTATTTCGCATATCAAAACTACCGCATTCCACCCTCAAAGTAATGGGAGCATTGAAAGAATGCATTCCCTTCTTAAGGAATCAATAAAAACCATGTGTGAGGGACAGATAGACAATTGGAAAGATATATTGAAATTGGTAGCCTTCGCTTATAACAGTTCGGTACACAGTGCAACTGGATATCGACCTGACGAATTGGCATTTAATAGAAAACTTAAAAAGCCATCAAGCCTACCTCATAAAAAATCATTGACTTATGACGATTTATTAAAGAAGTGGACACATACGCGCGACGCAATACTCTCAGAAGCACGCGAACGTTTACAATTGAAACAAGAACAAACAGCCAAACGATTAAACGAAAGTAAAAATAAACTGGATTTTGATAAGATCAAGACGGGACAGAAAGTTTACCTTCACAACGAAAGTAAAAAACATAAGTTAGACCTCGAATGGTTAGGACCATACGAAATAATAGAAATTTACAGAGATAAGTCAAACCTTAAGATAAAAATCGATGATAAAGAAAAAATAGTCCACCTAAATAGAATAAAGTTATTCTTTCCAGATGACGAACATAATGAAGACATTGCTGATGACAACGATCACGCTCATCGCAATTAACAGCGCTTTTACTATCGAACAGGTAACCTTCTCAAACACTTCATTCATAGAAGAATATCAGGCATACGTAGTGACCTACAGTGAAGAAATGAGGTTCTCAATAATTATCGACCTTAGGAGCATTTATACAGCCTATAAAGAAATCGATAAACTAGCTGACCAATATGTAGAACTGTCAGATGATGTCCAAGAAATAATAAACCCCATCAATCTGAAGGTCTATAAATTGAGGAAGTAAGTTCAACTGTTAACAACCTTAAATCCTGGGATTAAAGACGATGATCACGTTTTTAGTAAACAACTGACAACGAAGAAAATAAAAAAGCTAAGAGAAAGATTTGAAGACGCTATGCCATACAGAACATGGGGAACAATAACACCAACCCTCAGTGGATACACCTGTTTACAAAGAGATGATATTATATATGACCTGCAGACGAAATTCTTACAACTCAATAATATTAAAGACACACCGGAAAATCGTAATAAAGTAATACCCACGCTCAAAAACTTAAAGGAAATAACCGAATATATCACAAAAACAGGAAATCAAGACCTGGTTGTTGCGTGCGATATATTGACTCCTAGACGACGCAGAAGAGGAGTTTGTAACTTTTGTGGTAATATCCAAAAATTCCTATACGGAACTGCTACTAGCGATGACATAGACAGGATCGACGATAACATTCAAAATGTAACGGATTCAGTAAACCTCATTAAAACCTCAGTTCAGAAACAATCAGCAGTTATTCGTAAATTAGCTACCGAAACAGGAGAACACATCAAAATGTTAAAACAAGCGCAATTCCGAAGTATGTACCTAATATCTCTCATGTCGTGCATAGATACTTTACTATTCGATATAAATAATGTAATACTAGCTATTGAAACCAAAAAGATTCTACCTCAACTAGTAGAACCGGAAGTCATTTTAGACATGATCGATAAACTACTAAAGGAATCAAACGCCGACCATGTGTTCAATTATTACAACGAAACGCGAGCGCAACACTTCATAGATATCGCCGACAAAATAATACTGTTCAGAGGCAGCAATCTCATCTTCGAATTAACGATCCCTAAACTAGAAAATAATCAGTGGAAATTGTATAACGTCATACGTATCCCAAAGATTTACAATAATACATATGTCGTCGCTGCTCCAAAATATTCCCACTTGTTAAGACAAGGGAGCAACTATATGATAACTAATGAAATTGAGATTATGCGAATGAAGAAGATTGATAATTACTATGTTACACACTATAAGCACCCGATTTACGATAGAATCAATAAACCAACGTGTCAAAGCGACATCAAACAATGCGAGCTAAGTAAAATCAACGTCACCAACATGAGCTATATCTCATTATACGATAATCGCGGAGTGTTGTTAATACCGAACATTGAAAAACCAGTTCTGGTACTTGTAGAATGTAAGAACTATAGAAGCGAAATTTACATTAAAGAAGTGACACTGTTGAAAACAACGGATAAATGTACGCTAATGCAAGGCAATACCAAAACAATCCTGAATGGAATTCCAAAAGAATATCGATTGATAAATCCGAGTCTAACGTACTTGGCAATAAACTTTTCACAATTAGTTATGCGTATAAAAGATGTGCCAAACCAGATAGACACTACTTACCTAAAAAATATTGGTCAAGATCTAGATGACATCAGCAAAGACATAGAAAAAGCCAGTATCATACTTAAACACGACGAATTTTGGAAAACCATGAATGGATTACTCGATAAGCTCATTAAAATAGGTTTGCCATCATTAGGAATAACTGGTATATTGTTTGTACTATTGCGATGCGGAGCTGTAACGCCCGTCCTTAAATTTCTCAGAAACGGACTATTCAAATGTTGTTGCCCCAGAGCCAATAAGAAAATTAAGAAATATGAGAATAAAGCGAAAATAGAACTGCAAAAACGTCAAAAACAACTAGAATACTTGACAGAACGGCAAGAACAATCAAACCTATCGGGAGCCCCGAAAAATATTGTAGCGGAACCAAAAGAGATAAGACCTTCGACATCTAAATTCATTATCGCCGAAGTTCAATCTAACTTGGGGGGTGTTAAGCCAACCGCATAAATTGCCTTAATTAGAGCAAATACTTTATTCTCATATCCATAGAATAAGAACAAATATAAATACAAAATAAAAATATATGCTCATATATTTTTTCGTTAATATAACTCGCTATGTCTCATGGCTTGCGTACGTGACCAAGCGACCAACGCACAAAGCAACTTTGTCTAGGATTAAGTATCGATATTTCTCGGCCTGCATATGCGCCCGAGCTCTCAACGTTTATATAAATATTTTATAAGATTAAATTTTATTGCGCTTCGCCTTCGGCGTGAGTCCGTTGTCCAAAACCCTTGAAACACTGCGGACTGAGTCAGACTAACGCGTGGGAATATATACTTATCGATGGGTCCCACGGATGCATTCCTAGAAATGCAGTCACGTAAACCCTTGCCCCACTATCGCTATCCGACAAATATCGGCCCTGCGTAGCACGGGACTGACGACCTATAAGTCAGAATCGTGAAATCACTGTTACGAAGAGGTTCTCTCTTAAAGACCTCGACTGTTAGCTGCTACGCTAGCGATACGCCGTACAGTACACGGGATAACACGCGCAAGTTTTCATTAAGAAACTCCGTAAATTACGCGAACGCGTTTGTTGTAACGTTTAAACCATCGCGCTAATAAACCGGAAGAGTGTTATCCGCATCCGAGTTAAAATAACATCGATGTAACGAACTGATATAAGTGTAATTAAATCATTGACACAATTAACTCGTGATCTTCTCCTTTGTGTTAACCTGAAGACACCTTGTTCCAAATCCTGGCAAGCTCTGATTCTTCACCAGTTTCGCATCGTACTCACCAAGGTTCGTCCTCTTTCTGTAAAGACGTCGACTGTTTGTTATAACAGGAGTCCCAAGGAAAGAGACCTTTGATCAACATTTCGGCAAGTATAAAAATACACGTGAAACTCATCTCACTTCCAATATTGGTCCTGATTCTGACATCGAGGAAAGACTGCGCCGTCGATAAAGACACCGTTGGGCTACAGACCTATTGTTACGCGTATTACCATTCTGACACGTAATACAGCCCTGGAAAGGCTTCATCAAAAACTTAACCTGGCGATTCGAAAACCAGAGGTTCTTTATAAAGACGCGTTATCTTGTGATGTGTATTTTGCACAAGAACAGAGTTTATAACGAACGCTAGTTGGATTCGAGTCATCGAGCCATTTTGCGTAACAAGCTGACCAGCAAAAATGCTGCCAAATATGAACCCTGGCAGAGATAAAAATGCTGAACGCATTTGTTTAAATAATGAGCATTGTAAAATGTTACCATTCTTTTGTAGAGTGAGTCTCGAGCAATTTCGGTCGCTCAAAATTTTGGCTGGGATCGATATCGTCAACGATAAGCGGCATCGATGTTACAAATTGTGCTCGAGCTTATTTGTTTAAATGATATAAATAAGTATGGGAAAATGCCTGAGTTTTTTGGTTGTGGCCGTCGTCGAAAAAAAATCGATTCGATGGCTGCATATACAAAGTAAAATGCAACAAAGTTTCACCGCTCTCCTGCCGAGCGAGCGCATGCTTCCAATACAAGCGTACCATGGTCGCTACGCATAGTTGTATGAATTGTGTGATACACACATAGACGTAAGGTGCTTGCGTACGACCGAACGGCATGCGAGAATGTATTCGTTCTTTCTCCACGCGGTTGCCGCGGCGTAGCAAACACACACACACACACGCGCGCTCAGCGATCGCCGTCTATTTGGCTTCGACTCTTCGTCTCAGTGCGAAGCATCGAGACCGAATTCGCGATCGTTGCGCTGTCCGTCGGTAGCGACTCGTAGCTAAAAACTATGAGATCTGCGCTACCGACGTAACGAGAGGCCGCGTCGAAATTTTCTGGCGTGTGGCACATGGCCTTAAGGCCTCTCATAATTGGCTATGGAATTTTCGAAAAACAGCATCGCATTGTACCCAGAAAAATCAATAAATTTGTAACGCGCAAAACTACGGGAGAAGAAGAACTTCTACGGAAAAATGCAGAAAAATTCGTCGCCGATGTTGTATCACTGATAAAAAAGTACGGAACGGAAAATGTGTATAATTCGGATCAAAGCGGTTTTCATGTGGAAATTCATTCGGCGCGAACTCTTGCAACGGAAGGAGAAAAGAAAGTTAAATGCGTTGTATAGTCAGTTTCTTCAATAAATCACGGCTATACGATTCAGCCTACTATAAGCGCTGAGGGGAAATTACTTTCCCCACTTTTCATCGTTTTAAAGGAGACGAAGGGTGAATTCGGACCACGAGTAGAGAAAACGCTATTTCAAGCAGAAAACGTCTTTGTATTAGCATCCAAATCTGGAAAACTTACTTCCGGTACGTATGCTCACATATTATAATGAATGATTTTTTTTTAATATGAAATGTAATTGATGTCAACATTAGTATTTTTTTAAAATATTTAATGTGTTTTGTGTTAACAGAACATTTCAAAACCTGGTTAGAAAAGGTTTTCTTTCCTAACGTCGGGAGACATAGCGTATTATTGATATCCTCCTGGAGTGGACACTGCTCTAACTAAGGTTGTTCATGAAGCGACACCTCGTGATAAGAAGATAATCCCAATGATTATTCCAAAAGGTACAACTGGAAAGATTCAGCCGCTCGATGTATTTGGATTCAGAGTGTGGAAAAATTTCGTCCGACATTTTTCAGACAGTGTAATATTATTAAAATGTCATATGAATTTGCACTTGAGCAATAATATAATTAAACTGCAATCACTTACACACAATCAACTCTCATCGCCGCGGTATTCCAATCTTTTTAAATATTCATGGTATAAAAGTAATTATATATCTAAAAACCGGAAGATTTTGAAAATTCTGTTACCTTTGGTTTTGGTGAATCGAACACACATTGTGAAATACCCGGTTGCAATAATTTGGCCATTATCAGATGTGCATGGGGCAAAAAGTCGTTGTGTTTAAAGCATTTTTATGACGACTATCATTATTGCAGGAATTATGAGCCACGATTGTCGATAGTTATCATATGAAAAAAAGTATATGTCACAAGAAAATGATTTGACGGCGTTTGACTGCGATACTTTTCACAAGTACTATTAATTAAATCAGCTGATATAATTCCCGAATGAAATATGTCAAAATATATTAAAAACATGTTCGTTAACCTACTGTAAAACCCTCAGTTTCATTAATATGTTTAATTAAATAAACGGTAAAATAATAAAAATATGCATTCCTCCACAAAACTACGTCGCTGGCTAAATTCTCGCTTGATCCAGGCGCATCATCGTTCCGAAATATACGAAGTGAGCCTTACAACTTATTCTGGAAATTATTATAATTAATGATATAGTAGAAGTGTATGTTTATTCCTATGGAGATGCTTAATGGACGTGCATATTAAAATCGGAAGTGTTTCGACACGAAAATATGAGTCTTATGAGTACCGTCTTATGAGTTCGGTTTCAACGAAATCGAAAACGGATACTTCAATGATGTTCCTCGTCAGAGGGGTAGTTACCCTTGAAGACGAATGTAATAATTTTGAAATATGATAAAACATTAAATTGTAGCTTGTAGAAATATTTAAAATCAGCGGATACACTTTAAACAAAGAAAAAACGACCATGATAAATCAATTTATGTTAGGGGGGGTTTACCCCCTTAAATTTGCTATGCCGCCAAAACGCAAAAACCCGTCAACTTTAATTTTAATTCCCCTTCAAAATGATACCTGTTTTATGAATTTGCATACAATCCTCTTAACTGTGGGGTGAAAAAAGGCAAATTGAGGGGTGGTTTACCCACTGATTTAAATTTTTCTTAACATTTTCATAGTGGATTTTTCATCGCTTTTCATTAAAAGAATTTTCGTTTTTGTGTCATTCAGATCGGTGGATTGCTTCTGGGTGAAACTGCAAAATCACCCCTCGACACGCCTTTCTTTGAGGGGCGGTTTCCCCCCTTAAATCCGTTTTTCCGCAGATAAAAAAAATACGTGTCTCAAAGTTTTCGATGCTCTATCACATATATGAGTTTCAACAGAATCGAAGGCGGACACCTGAGGGATGTTCCTCGTTAGTATTAGTCGAAGTTGATGCAAAAGTAAGAAGCTGTGAAAGCGTGGAGCTAAAAAGATTGGGCCATACATAAGGCGGGTCGAACGTGTCCACGATGAATGTTGAACAAACCTGATCTTTTTAAACGCATAGACATGTCCAGTGACAGTTTCAGTTTGAAGCGCCCGGAAATTCTGCTAAATCGTTAAAAATGAAATAAATATATATAACCACACAGCTCCCTGATCACGGCCTGATCATAAATCTGGCTAGCCTGAACAAATTTCCAGCCGGGCTGCTATGCCTGGACCATACAATAGGCCTTTCTCTTCTTCTTGGGAGTCATGCAGAGCTGCTCCGTCTTCCCTTTTCGCGATTCGGGCTTGTTTTACAACATCACTCGTGCGCCTTTCTGAACGGTCGATCCGAGAGCTATCACGCTGTTGAACATATCCTTTAGCTTGTGGGCCGAATTTCACTCCCGTGGTTTCCAAGGTCTTCGGGATAGATTTGAATCCTTCGTTTAAGATTATGACAGCGAGAAACGTGGCGATTTCAACCACTTTTGGCCCAGAATGGAGGTGCTTCGGAGCAAAAGTCCAGATTAACGAATTGAGCGACTCGTTACTATTTTGAGTTTCCGCTCCCAGGAATCTGCTTAACAATTCTTCTTTGGATAAATCCTCATAAATTGGCTTTATAACTTTTTGAACTGCTTCAGAAAGAGGCGGTTTATTGTGTTTGAATTGCTCAGCCTCTCCGAGAAGCTCATACCTGCTTCGTTCCAAGGCCGTAACTTGTTAACCACTTCGAATATCGAAAAATCCTTTGGCACACATTTTCTACACATGTTGTAGATGTGATTTATGAAGAAAAAAATCGATTTTTTCGACCCGAGAAACTAGCGGACTGCCTTAAATAAAGAGTCAAAAATGACTTCTCTTTTACCAAAACTTTAGTTTCCTCGGAATACCGTAATACACAGACTTTCAGTTCTCTCTCCTACTCGTATGTCACGTGGTACATCTCTCACTCTGCCTCAATATTCTCATTCTTCCACACTTTTTTCCCCACGATCCCTTAGAAATCGCAGCTAAAAAGAAAGCATAACATTGCGTATACACGTGACGAACCGGCCGAACCTGAAACATTTTGTCTGGAAATTGTGACGATCGCATTTGGACACTAGTTTCTGCGTGCAGATAAAAGCATAATAAAAGAAGCAATACGAGTAAAACGAGGAATACAAGAAAATGCACGTATTCGACATTGGCCAAAACCGAAGATACATTACTATATCGGGAGACATTTCCGGCTAACGTTTATGGATTAACGTCATGTATATACCTGATGAAAGGTAGTCGCGAATATGTATATATCCTAAAACAAAAGTGGAGCACGAAAATATGGCATGAAGCCATGCGCACACGAAGTTTTATCTTTTTCCCTCTCTTGTTTTCTGCATATTCCGTTGCCGATTGCGATAATACATCCACGTGTGCATGTCTATGAGCGTGGAACCGTTATATACGCGTACATGTTATTGTTCCTTTTCCTTTGAGAGACAAAATTGAAATCACCGGCCTTCCGTCCGTTTCTCGTATCAAAGCTTTCTCGACAAATATAAACCGGGAGAGAAAGCCAGAGATAGAAAGATTCCTTTTCGGGTTTCATTTCCCCCAACCTCAACGTGGCGCATTCATTATGAGAACGAAAATGCACACACGCTGATATACCGTGAATATATTGTCCCAGTCGCGGGAGGAAACCGATGCGGACTTCACACGAAACTCCGGCACGTTTATGGGAAAGCACACCAGCCCCGTGAGACTCGAAGAAGGCTACCGTGGTGAATTTCGATTGCACATAACAGCAAATAAGTGTTTCTTCTAGCTTCAACAGTCCAAGAGATTTGTTGGTGCAGGCTCAGATGAAAAATCGCTAATTGCGCGAAATTGGAACGTAAGTCGGCGCAACTAACCGATTATGCATGGCATATATTTTTTTTTCTCGAAATCACCCACACATAATGAAAAACGGAAAAGTCTCCCATTTACGTATGTGGCTGTGAAGTCGTCACGGATATAATAGAGAACACATACGTCTTTTGCACTACAAGACGGTGTACACGATAACTCCGAGCAGGGGGAACCAATCTACGAAATGATAGCTCTCGCAGCTGACAGCTGGAAATTGAGCAATTGTTACGTACCGAGGTTCTTATAAATGTATAACACCGCTTATACCAATTCAAAATAAGATAAAGAGGCTGTTCCGAGATTTGTCCTGTGAAAAGTCGTGGGTCGTTTGCCGGTCAATCCAAAATTCAAAAAACTGACCGAACGGTATTGCATCTAGGTCTGAATTGAACATTCTGAAAACACTCTTACGACTCACCCAAGTACCAATGCAATATAAAGGGCAACCTACTGTTCACTTACCTGATGCCAAATTCTGAGACAGAGGAAAAACTCGCATAAAAAACTGGTATTTATGGATATAAAAGGGCAACGAATCAGCACATTGACATTCGTAATGTCAATGGTCACGCCGCAGGTCTCGGACGAACCACGCAACCCCGGTGGCGCTCTCTAAGAGGAATTAAGCGACATCAACAACAACATAGATGTATTTCAGCAAACCATGTCCTCGACTACATCCTTTTCTGAGAATTAACAGTAGGATTAAATAACGAAACTGGAGGTAATGTTGCCAGCAAATTTCGGTCGCTACGGAACAGAGAACGGTGACCCAAATTAAGAAGCAAATCACCACTATGGTGTACCGGAATTTGGTATTGTCACGCGAGAAATGGAAAAGGCTCACATCGACGATTCCATCCCTGCAACTTTGTAGCGACATCCGTTCAGGAAAACTGAAAATATTGTTCTTGGTGCAGGCAGTTAGGAGATAACACATCTATTGCAGTGGTGCAATCCATCTGGTAGACATGACAACAAACCAACGTGAAATTCTTAGTCGACACAGCATCAGTAGAAGCAATACTACCTCGAGGTATCTTCAACGAAAGGATACGAGAAGATGCTCTCAAGCTGTACGCAGCGAACCAAACGGAAATCTACACTCGCGGCATCAAGATACTCAAACTCGATCTGGGCCTTCAACGCCCATTCAGATGATCGTTCATAATAGTGTGCGTACAATTGGCAATAATCGGAACAGATTTCCTCCCGCCCTATGGTCTTCTTCCGGATCTCAGGTACAAACGACCAGTCGACTTAACCACGAACTACGCCAGCCCAGCTAAGATAGCGCTGCCCACTATTCATAGCGATACCAAAATAAATCCTCAAATCGAGTACACGGACATGCTCGAGAAATCCATCGGCATTACGAGAATGTTGATACTTCCACTTACGGAAACGTCAAGGTCTAGGTAGTTTAGGTCAAATCTTAGGAATTGGCTGAACGTGTAGATATGACCTTCATGGACTGATGCCCAAAAATTCAACTCGATTCACTGTTTAGTTCATGAGATAATTGCAATTGAATACGGGTGTTTTTGTACGCGATCCCTGTACCTAACATGTAAATTGAGAGGAGTTTGCTCGCATTTCTCGATATAGATTCCACACGGATCTAAGGATTTCAAAATAAAAACACACGTGTACGCGGTACTATTGTGGGATCGATTTTTAAACAATGACAAAAGTGATAATTTTATTCCACACCGAACTCGGGCCCAACCATCCGTAACGGAATGGCAACGGTGTACGCTGCAGCCAGCTGATTGGCGCGTAGTCTGGGAACTCGAAGCGTGTTTTTTTTCCCCCGAATTGTAGTAATTCTGAGACGGATGTGAAATAATCGTATTCTGCAAACAAATTTAATTTGTTCAATTTTTGCATGTATGTATGCATGTATTTGTCTTTGTTACAACGAATACAATTTAAACTGTCGGCAAGATGTTGTAAATGCACGATCCGACGTCCTTCGACAGCGAATTTTTGTTGCTGATCGTTGAGGTTATGGTTCCTCTCATCGCGTTTAGCCGCATTTGCTTGACACATGGTTGCCACAGCTATCAGTCGTTTAGCAAGCGCCTTTTTTCTTGTAAACTTTCCTTTGTATCGCATTTGGGTTGACATCTTCACGCTTTTCTTATTTATATAAAATATTTCGCGAAAGACGGATCGTAGAAAGCTCAACGCTATGACTGCAGGAAAATCGCGCTGTTGGAACGATTACAGCGGCGTTCTCTATACGACTATGTGACCTATCTATGCAGGAGGTGCGAATGTGTGGGATATACAGAGGGTACAAGCTCTGTCAAAAATTTACAACCAACGGCATCGCATAGGCATTGGATGTTATCATACGCTTCGACCGAAACTTTTGGCTCATACGTGTACCTACTGAACTACCTTAAGCACTAGCATCATCCTCGTAAAATTGTGCACCTTATTGTCGATAACAGTTTCTCGTAACAGGCGATTTCCGTAATCCATACGATTTTTAAATAATATCTCCTTCCGGATACATTTTCTTTTCTTACCCTTCGTTAAATTTAATGTGTTACCAAAAAAGCTACTGTGGCGACTCACTGAGACTCGTATGTGTGGTACCATATGGGCTTTGAAGATGACGACATGCCTCAGATAACGTATAGATCGCACTTGCCGCGCTAGGAAACCTCATGACGACTTATCGGGAGCCCGAGGCTGCCGCGCCCGAAGCATACGTACCGAGGCTGCCTCGCGAGTCGGCTCGGCCAATCTGGACGAGGCTAATGGGACAGGCCGTGGCCGCACGAGTATGCAAGCGTGGACGCCGGTTCGAGGTGAGGCCAACTGCCTCGAGTAGTTTAGCGCACGGCCTCGGATCGAGCCAAACGCTCTCGATCGAGCAAAAGAAATTCGTGCTTAGTTTAGACGTGGTTTTCTACGCATCAACGGTGGCAGGTCACGGCCTACCTCATTCGCGTTCGTGCTCAAGTCTGTGCCCGGCTTAAAACGGAATGACACCTCATCGCGGTCGGTATGGTAGAACAATTATAGATACCCAAAAATCTCTGAAACGGCTCTTCAGATCCCGTCGAAACTCTGCCAAACGACGTCAAATAGATAGACGAACAGCTGTCTGCCCCTCAAATTTTCTGAATTTGAGAAACAAACGTAGATTGGCTTATCATAAGCCAATCTACGATTTTTTACTGTATTCGGGTTTTGGGTATCTATAATTGTTCTACCATAACGACCGCGATGAGGTGTCATTCCGTCTTAAGACCGTCTTAAGACGGAATGACACCTCATCGCGGTCGTTATTTTCCGAATTATTATCTGAATTTGAGAAAAAAATGTAGATTGGCTTATCATAAACCAATCTATTTTTTTTTGTCAAATTCAGAAAATTTGAGGGGCAGACAGCTGTTCGTCTATCTATTTGACGTCGTTTGGCAAAGTTTCGACGGGATCTGAAGAGCCGTTTCAGAGGATTTTGGGAATCTATAATTGTTCTACCATACCGATCGCGATGAGGTGTCATTCCCTCTTAACGCGATAAAAATAGCATTCCGCTGAAACAAAAAAACTCGCTTCGAATATGAAACTCACAAACTCACTTCACAAACCTGCAAACAGTGCAGCCAGATCGCGCGTGAAAGTTACCCCCTCTCTAGTTTCTTACGCGCCCATCACACAATCATAGTAGCGCGTGTCCGTGAGCGAGCGACGCCGGACATCTTTGGAAAGAGCCGAGCGCGGTCGAAGTTTCCCGACCGCGCCTTCGGCAGCTACACCAATGCATGGACGCTGATCACGTTCATGTGCGGCCAAGCCGAAACGAAGGCTTCGACGCAAAAAGCAATCTGAGCGCATGCCGTCGGGTGACGTCACGCGCGGGTCTTTTAGATGATTTCAGTGCTTATTTAGCTCTTGATTCTCTGCGTTATTAATGTATACAAAAAAATGTATCGCGCACTCTGATCGCTTATTTTTTTAGTTCATACGTTAATTTAAATACAATAATAAATCTTAATTACAACTTATTTATCTTCCAAAAAATTATTTACGCTTTACTCACACCCGTCCTTATGCCAAATAAATTATAATTCATAAAAGTAAGCGGAAATATATTTATATTCGTATTATTATATGAATTCTCGTACTTTCATCAAGCGATAAAGCATTATCCCTAAAAATAAGCCAATCAGCCATCCGGCCGCGAATCGTCAGTACCAGAAACTGCACATATTCTACAAGCGATGAGATGGTCCCGTTAGTTAGCGTTCCTGGCTTCGGTCCGCAGGGGCCCCTAGTGCAATTTTTTCTCCAAATTTTTCATAATTTCTCATATTTTAGTCATATTTGAGATTTTTGGAGAAAAAATGATTCAAAACAGATTCAAGTACTGATCTATTTCCTAAAAACACATTTTTTTTACTGAAAATTCATGATTGTTCATTTTTTCCCGGAAATTTTTCTTTTTCCTATGACCTGAGTGAACGGCTGCGGAGATATTCGGAGAAAATTCAAAGATGAAAAAAATGAGATTTTCGTAAAAAAAAACTTGTTATTATTTTTTTCCGGACCTTCTTCTTTTTCCTATTGAGTGAACGGTTGCGGAGATATTCGGAGAAAAGTTATAGATGAAAAAAATGAGATTTTCGTAAAAAAAACTTATTACATTTTTTTATGCCTCATAATTGTGAGAAATAATGAAATTTTTGCAAACATTAGTTTCCTTCAGGGGTAACACCACTGTAAGGGCCTGCCACGAAGCGTTTTAGACAAATAATACTTGGGGTAATTATTAAGCATATATTGAAGTATATTGCAAACAAATTTTATGGTAAAATATTACAAAATGGCGACACTGCAGCAAATTGTTCCGAGGCATGTTGAACTTAAGGTGCTCTGCGGCACGCAGTATAACTTGTGCCAATTTTTATCTGGACAAAATAATTTTTTTTTAAATTAGATCTAGATGAGTGTAGCTAGTGAACCACGTAGGGGATTTTAGAAATATTGATTTTTGAGTAATTGCCGAGTATTTGACTAAAAATGTTCAATTTTTTTAAGACAGTAATTTGTTAATAAATATTGTTTAAATTAACTTCCCGAAAATCCCCTACGTGGTTCAGTAGCTACACTCATGTAGATTTAATAAATCAAAATTCTTTTTTTAGAATAAAATTGGCACAGTTATACTGCGTGCCGCAGAGGTTCGACATGCTTCGGAAGAATTGCTGCAGTGTCGCCATTTTGTAATATTTTCGGATAAAAATGTATAGCAATATACTTAAATATATGCTCAATAAATACCGCAAGCATTATTTGTTTATCACATTTTCTTCCGCCAAAAAAAATATCAAAAAATACGCTTCCTGTAAGGCCGTTACAGTGGTGTTACCCCTTAAAGTCTTCATATAATTACCGAGATTTTCCCGTGATCGTAATTAAAATGCTGAACTATTCGAAAAAATTCGGAAAAATTCGGAGAAACTCGGATGTTTGCGTAACAATAATTGTCCGCAAAACTCCGAATTCTTCATATTTGTTCCAATTCATAGAAAAATTCGGAAAAATTTTCCGGACAAAATCGGAATTTTTCGGAAAAAAATTTGCACTAGGGGCGCGGGATCATTCCCCGCGCTCAGTGCTTTTTTCAAAATTATTATTACTATTAATTGATATTTGATTAGTTATTTTTATTAGTTATCATTATTATTTCAATTAGTTATCTTTTAGTGTTGAAAAATTTATCGCGGACTCTGACCGCGTATTTTATTAGATTGTACGTTAATTTAAACATAATAATAAATCTAAATTACAACGTATTTATCTTCTAAAAAATTGTTTGCCCTTTACTCACACCCTTCCCTATGCCAAATAAATTGTAATTCATGAAAGTAAGCAGAAATATATTTATATTCGTATTATTATATTCATAACGTAATATATAATAATTAATAATAATTAATTAATAATTAATTAATATATAATAATTAATCATTAATAACATAATATAATATTATATAAAGCATTATCATAATGCTTTGTCGCTTGATGAAAGTATATGAGAATTATTGAGAAAATTGATGATTGTGTGATGGGCGTAAGAGACTAGAGAGGGGGTAACTTTTAGGCGTGATCTGGCTGCACTGCCTGCAAATCGGGGTAGAGCACTGTGAGCGGTTTCCTTGTCGGAAGGGGGTAGTGTTGGAGGGAGTGCATTTTACACAAATATTTCATCTAGGGTTCGTATGGGTTTTTATTTATGTGAATTTAACCGGGTATCGTGAAGTATCGCTTGATTTTACGTCAATAGCCGCGTCGCAGACTAACCGAGCCGCTTCGCGAGGCAGCCTCGGGCACGCGGTAAATCGTCATAAGGCTTCCTCACGCGGCAAGTCCGATCCATAATTTATCCGAGGCACACCAGTATCCTCAAAAGCCCAAATGGCACCATACGTACGAGTCTCAGTTGTCGCAGTAGCTTCAGGTAATACAGCGAAACGTAACGAAGAGTAAGAAAAGAAAATGTTTCTGAAATATATTATTTAAAGAATTGGGCCACCCTAGTGCAATAAAAGATAGTCAGATGTCGGGATTTTTTAAACGAAATAACGAAATTCGGTAAAAAGGATTTTATTATACCACTAATGAATAACAAAAATGATTTTTTCATAGTAATTAATTAAAACTGGCGGCTGCACAGTATTTTTCCGTCGACGCTTTTTTTAAAGGTACCCACGGCCGGAAATGTAACTTATGCAATTTTTTACCTGGAACGAAAAACCAAACATTTTTCTGTCATATAAAATAAGAGCTAGAGACGTACGCAGGTTTTTTCTCGACATATTGATTATTGGCAAAATAGTACACTTAAGGAAAAAGGGTTAAAATTTCATAAAAGGCGTTCGGAGCAGACTGAGCGGGGCTGCGGTAGAATGGAAAATTTAGGCATTTAGAAACTTTTGCTACCCATAATATTTTAGTGTATGACTTTTGAGACCCTGAAGAATCTGTTAAGTAAAAAACATGTTCTCGATTTTCTGAAAATCCTAGGGCGCCTAACGCCTCAAAAATCGTATGGAATACGGAAATTCCCTGTTACGAGAAACTGTCATCGACAACACGGTGCACCATTTTATTAGAATAATGCTAGTGCTTGTAACCGGTCCGGAGTAAGCGAGCGAATAATGATCGAGATACTTTTGCGCGTCGCGCAAACGTGACTCGAGTCACCGCCGACGGTTAAGACCGAGGCTGCCGCGAGCGTGGCAACGAGCGAGTGAGGCACGTCCACATAGTTCGCAGTGGCGTCGCACGAAGGTGCCTTGGTCCTTGCCTCGGCCAGTCTGGACGCGGCTGATATCAGCCAAAAAATCAAAGAGCGATTTCAATCCCTTAACTGCGAGATATCAAAATGAACATTTATCCGCTACTTATCCATTCTTTACACACGTGCAAACTTACATCCCAATAAGAACATTTTCGGAGAAACGCCTTTTTTATTCCATTTTTCCAACTAACAATATAAAATTTGTTGTTATATACCTCGTTCTCACCACAAACGTATGGTTTCGAAGAATTAAACGTGAATAGCCACGTCCAAACTAGCCCAAGCGAGAACCGAAGCAGCTTCGCGGGGTACCACCTCACTCAAAGCTGCCTCGGTCATGCTTCGCGCGCTCACTCTGGACGGGTTAGGAACACTAGTATTCTCGTAAAATTGTGCACCGCGATGTCGATGACAGGTTCTCGTAAAAAGTTATTACCCACTTCCATACGATTTTTATATAATATCTTCTTCCAGATACATTTTCTTTTCTTACTCTCCGTTAAATTTCAATGTATTACCAAAAAAAGCTACTGCGACAGCTGAGACTCGTACGTATGGTGCCATTTGAGCTTTTGATGATACTGGTGTGCCTCGTATAACTTACGGATCGCACTTGCCGTGCGAGGAAGCCTCATGACGATTTACCGCAAGCTCGGCCAGTCTGAACGCATTTGAAATTTATTTGTATCTCGTTCGGTTGAAAAGTTATCGCCGGAAAACAAAACAAACTCCATTTCCAAGGGTACGTTTCACTATTCAAAAATGGGTTTCTCCGATATAAAAAGAAAAAAATACATGTCGACTACTTTAAAGCTGTTATGGGCCAGGTCAAATGACTACCAATGAGGTGAAATTTTTCTGGACATACATAACGCCTTTGCTGATCATCCTGTGCAGTTTGGGTACGACCTACAGTGCCGTTTTTTTAGGAAACAAGATGGGAAGTTCGACGTATTTCGTGGGCTCAACGTATTGCGCTTATGGGAGCTGCCCGGCCATTCCGCAGTACATAATTTATGTCTGTTAAGAAAATGCTACCACGGGGCAGAAAAAAAAGATACGGTTCGTATAATTATCGGACTCACCGTTGGCACCATGAAAATAAGGATTCACAGCACGATAATCAAGCAAATTGTGCGAAAATCAAGTACACAGAACATTACGTTGTGCAAATGTAGCAACATCGTAGACGGCACAAATACTACCTACCTTATCCACATCCGGTAATTACACCCGGGGATCTCAAACTACCTAGTCAGGATAACTAACGAGGGATATTATTTGTTATTTTTCTCTCAATTAGTAATAATCACTTAATATTAATCTATATTAATCTATGTTCAAAAATGCTAAGTTTTTAGAAATGTCTAGTAAAATACTAGAAAAGTGGAATTTTTTCCATCTTAAAAGAATTTTTTCGAATATCGGAAAATTATCAAAGTTTTTTTGAATTCCTTTCGGATTAGTAAGCTGCAGTACAAACTTTGGTCATTATTTACTTTAGTGACTTTTTCAAAAATTGGGCTAAACTTTTTTTTTTGCTATTTTCTCATTAATTGGGTCATAAATGATGATATTCACTCGGGGGAAGCTAACATTTTTCATTAACAAATTTTTCATGAACAAACAACGTTAAAAGTAATTTTGTATTATTGAAAAACACAAGATCGAAGAATACAAGATCGAAGAAGCGGCTGCCCACACGACGAACAATTCACATCTTCCAACACTACACCATGACGTCGTAAAAAGTCGGCACTCCGATCTGGATCTTCGAAAAACCGGCACACCTCGACAGTTCCCATGTGGCATCCTGAGCAAGACATCTTTCGAACTGAAGAACTTATTTCGCTCGTATTGACGACGCTCTTGTGTTTAGAAGTTCATAAATACACGAGCAACGTATGTTTTTATTCTGCTGTATTGTATACATTTCGAATGTACGAAATGTACGAATACGTGCGAAATGTACGAATACGTGCGAAATGTACGAAATGTACAAAACTCGCTATTCCTATTTTATAACGCGTTTCCGTCAACTTCGAAATTCCATAACTTTTCATGGGGCGGAAGGGGTGGATTTCAGATTCCTCCGACTAAATATCATTTACAAACCAATTCATGAGAAAATAGCAAAAGAAAAATTTAGGCTCATTTTTCGGAAAAGTCACTAAAGAAAATAATTACCCAAACTTTTGCCGTCGAATTCCAGGCTTCAGCGCGCCTTCTCCCTTATACCTGCTACTGTGAGACAGTTGAAAGGGAACTCTCAATTGAGCTAGACGCGTCCTACAGTACGCAAATATTTCAACGCTATATTCAAGAGGACGTCAAATCTCTAAAAATCAATCGATTTCAATTTTTTTAGAGTGGAATCGGCAGCTGCAAGTAAGGAGAAAATCATTATGTAACACAAAATTAATAATAATAGTTTATGCGATAACAATAAACGAATCATTTGTACGAAAATGCCATTGTATCATTGGTGCGAGTTCTTGCAATGTAAAACATAGTTTTCTGAATTTCGTACATTAACGACGCGGAATGTTTTGCTCTTTTTCTTAAATTTGTCTGCGGTTTTCATTGTATTGAGTTCTATGATACGTAATTCACTTTTGTAAATATCCTCTTTTTCTTTTCAAATAATATTATGGAATAAATAATAGTAACGATGTTGAACATCCATCTATATAGATATTATATTTTCCAATTTTAGAATCTGTCGCTGATGAACGTAAAGCCTGACAAGAGAGAAAAAAATTTCGATATTGAAAGATCATTTGAATGACAAAGCGGCTGAAACATATGCAATGATCGAAAACGTTATGCCTGCTAAATTGCAACACCCCTTTGCTCTATCAGACAATGGAAAACCTGTCCTCCGCAAGTTGTTGCATGACTTGCATAAAAAGTGGCAGCAAGCATCAAGAACTGAAGGCAAAGTTCTGCAAAAATATTCTGAATGGATGAGCGTGTTTGTTTCTTTCGAAGAAACTAAACAATCTTTAGAAAAATCCCATAATTTGGGTCGGCCTTCTTCAGAATTTGCAAAGTCTAGTGACCGGACAAAACGAAGGAGGACTGAAGAATTACGCGCGAGACATAGTATGGAAGAATTTACTTATGTAACTCAAATGACCCTTCGTTCATCTGGGAAATCAGATGCTGCGAAAATTGTCCGTGATGTGGGATTGGGGAGTCCATCTAAAGCTAAGGAGTATAAGGAGTCCATAGGTTCGATTTAAGAAACGACTTTATCTGCCGATGCTGCTCTGTCGCTCATAGTGGACCTAAAATTATCGAGATCACAATATCAAGGGCATCGTAATAGAAGCAAAGAAAACAGATGTAATTTATTTCCACTGTATAAATTACTATATCAAGTCAAGCTCAAATCTTATCCGCCTAAGTCAGATACTTCTGTCAATGAATGTAGTGCTGAGGTAAAATTGCAGGCTTTGCTGAATCACGCAGCTGATAGAATATTATTAACACAAATGGATGTTGTCAAAAGTCTGTTTTCTGAAAATGTTAGCCACTTGAATTTAATTTGTAAGTGGGGCTGCGATGGCATTTCTGGCCAAAGTACGTGCAAGCAAAAGTTCACCAATGATGATGGAAGCAATTTCGATGCTAATATTTTTTTACCTCAATCGTTCCACTGCAGCTTGTATCAGACTACCAAGAAGCAAACACTAGACTTGTTGTATGGAAAAATCCGAGGCCATCATCTCCTCGATTTTGTAGACCAATTAGGATCCAATTTTTTCACGACAGTCCTGAAGCCACTCGTGAGGAGATGGATTTTGTTAAACAGCAAGAGAACAATCTTATCCCTTTCGAAAACATCATAGATGGAGAAGAAATAAGAGTGCCTTGCCGACTTGCTTTCACCATGGTAGACGGTAAAGTTTGTAATGCTATCACGCATAGAACGTCTGCTCAACGATGCTTTTTATGCAAAGCAACTTCAATAGACTTTAACAATATCAATGCCATTCTAGAAAAGGAAGTATCTGGAGATCCTTTACAGTTTGGATGATTAACTTTGCATGCATGGATACGGTTTTTCGTATGTTGTTTCCAGGTAGCACATAAGCTTGAAATTACAAAGTGGCAAGCGCGTAGTGATAAAGAAAAAGGAACAAATAAAAATCCAAAAATCTAATATACAGAAGGGTTTCGTATAGCATTGGGTCTAATAGTCGATCAACCAAAGCCTGGTTTCGGTAGCTCGAATGATGGGCATACCGCTCGACGATTTTTCGAAAACTCAAGCATTTCTGCTGCTATTACAGAGGTTGATGAGGACTTGATTTAGCGTTTCCATGTCATATTGCAGACCATTTTAAGTGGCCATGAAATCGATTTCAGAAAATTCCAAGATTATGCCTTACAGACAGCTCGCTACTTTGTGCAGTTATATCCGTGGTTCTACATGCCAACTTCGGTACATAAGGTATTGATTCATGGCGCAGAAGTGATAAACTCATCGGAATTGCCGATAGGACAAATGTCTGAAGACGCTCAAGAGTCTACTAATAAATACATTAAAAAGTTTCGTGATGATTTTGCAAGAAAGTGTTCCCGAGCCAAAACAATGGAAGCATTATTTCACGCTTATTATTAATACCCAATCCATTTATTTCAAGTTTGCGCGCATTGCCTCGAAAAAACTTAAAGTCGTTGCTCCCAGAAGCAGTTCTATTATTAGTTGCGCCACGTATACCAGCAAGTACGGGAAGCTCCAGCAATTTAAAAGTTGAATCAACTAATTGTGAATCAAATTATTCTCCCAATGACGATGCGTGAACTTTAAATCAACTGATTGTATGTTTTATCGTATTATACAACATATGTATCTATTTTGTACTTTCTCTATAAAAGTGGTTCATGTCAAATCCGCCATTTTGTTTTTATTTCAAATTTTGACTTTGGATTCATAATCAGCGACCCCGAAAACTCCGAGCACTGACTTTCAGCCAAATAACGTTTTCGAGTTTTGGCCAGCTTTTTAGGATTTGGCCCCACTGTACGTCGCTGCTGGCTGCAAGACCCCTAGACTGCGGATTTCTACTTTCATTTTGTCGTGTATCTGTGCGTTTCGAGCTGCGCGATGCGCGCATCGTGCATACACATAACCTAGACGCAGTAAACCGTACGAGTTCCGATCAAGAGACGCGGCAATAATAAACCATGTTAATGAGATTGTGTACAGTATGTAAAAATCTAACGAAAAATCGAATTTTTTACACAGCATAGAGGAATATTAAAAAATTATAGTAAATAAAATTCAGGAGTATTGCCGAACATTTAAACAAGAAAAAAGAATTAATAATTAGACTATTTCATAGCAACGAATGGATTGAGACTTTTAAATTAAATTCAAAGGGTCGTAAATGCGGGAGAAAAAAAGTCAAATTATCTGCGTATTAGTGGAACATTAAACTTGCTATTAATATCATAAAGTTGTTAGGCAGCCGAAATGTTAAGAACTAAATACTAAACTAATTACGTTCACAGCACATGATATGAATTTCGAAGTGAGGTGATTTGTTAGACAAATCTTTACTAATAAAATGTTTTTTCCATATAACTATTAGTTACAACGGACTAATAATCATTGATGTTAATTTTAAATCTATGAAGTCTGAATATATAACTACACCAATAGTTCATAATAAAAAAATATTAAAGTTGTTCAACGGACGGGTGTGCATGATCTCATTAACTTAACGATATTTAACTATTTTTTAAATACAACTTTTGTTTCACTTTAATCGGTAGATGTACTTATCTTTCGGATCACGAACAAATTCCGCTTATTACACTCACTATTGTGACAATTAGCAATTCAACAGGTTTTAACCGTTATGAAAAGTGTAGCGAATACATGTTGTGCGTCGTGACAATTTTCTGAGGTCATGTTAATATTGGTTTATCTAGCGGGTGGGGCAGATCACGTGGGGACTCGAATGATAGGACTGCGCAGTACTGCATTGTGCACGGATCGGTCGGTTGGCAGCGACACCTAGGCGGCGGTGACATACTAGAAATTTGGCATACTTATGTAACTTCGGCAATAATACAAACAATGCAATAATATGGTACCATGAAGCTGGTCTGATGATGGAGGTGGGAGGTGTTGCATTGCATTATTATATCATATTCCTTAATAGCATATTCTAGGACAGTCGTGTTTGTGCTAATTTGTTTTATTATCATGAGCACTGTTCATTACACATGATAACGAGGGTTTGATAATGGTGTTGGGAGGTTGAAACTGAGATTTCCTAATGGCAAATGGTAGGACAATCGAGTTTGGGCTCATTAACTTTGTTGACTTGAGCACTATTTATAATTACACTATTATAACGTTTCTCGCGAAACCTTTATAACCTAAGGCACGGTTTTTAATACGCCGATGTCTGACTGGCATGGGGGTTTCTCATGGTAAATAAGAAAACAAGTTCCAATACTAAAAAGTATATTATAAAATAAACGTAGAAAACTTTTAAAAAATAAGCTTTTATTTAAAAGGTCCTGTACTAAAAAGTGAAAATAATGTTCAGTAAAAGTTAAAATCAAAACAGTATAACTATTTTTTTAAATATCCATGTTTATATACCTTTTAAGTACTTGCACCTATAATGAGGGACCAAGAAAGGGACTTTTTTGTAGTTATACTGTCTGGGTTTTCAATTTTACTGAACATTATTTTTTACTTTTTAGTACAGTCCCTTTTAAATAAAAGCTTGTTTTTAAAACGTTTCTTTACGTATACTTTATAGGTTACGCACGGGGCGAGTATGTCTCTGACATCGAAACTAGATATAGGAGACCAAAATGCAAATAATCGGGATGGCGCGTCGTTCGAACAGACCCAATACAAAGTAATATATCGGTAGACGAGGTGAAAGTGATCGGATGAGGTCCTAATTCACAACAAACCGGTCATGAGAGTATACTACTTTGAACGACTTTATCCGTTGTTTTTAAAATGTCCACATCAGAATTTGAAGAGAAAACTATTTCAAAAGCAAAAAAGTGAGCCTTATTAGAAAGTTAATAATATCTGTAGACTCAAGTTTTGTAATACATACTCGATTTTGTACTCCGATAAATTATGTACGAGAACCAAAAAATTTCAATTTTTTAATATAAAAAACTACGCATCTGCGTGCAGTCACTGAAAAAATGATACTGCTTTATCAATATTGTATTCGTCCTCGTCAGCTTATCACTAAATCTTAACATTTAACATAACACTGACACTTAGTTAAGTCTAGATAGGTTAGTTATCTGGTGAGCTATTACGGTTCTCCGTTTGGGTGGAAATGGCAAAAGTGAGCAGCTCACCCTATTACGGTTCTTTTCGGCTAGTAAAAATGCGAGATTATTCATGTGAGTTCACTCGGCACGAAATTTCGTGTCGAAAATCGCAGTGCGCATGCGTGAGCGTCTTCCTGAAGCAGCGTCGGGATATCTAAAGCTGCATAATAAAACAAGTTACTATACGAAATAGTTTATTAAGAGACGGCAACATCTCGTCGCAAATACTTAATAATAATTAGCCACTTAAAGTTTATACCGCAGGCAGTATAGTATTATTATTCGATAATAATGGATAATTTGATCTTTAGGCTGAGTTTTAAAAGGTGGAAATTGCGACCCATATGTTGTCCTGGATATAACACATAATTCGATTTATTAATAATAAGCAATAACTCGACCACTGTGTAATAAGAATACCCTTCTATTTTAATATGATACAAAACTTACTAGTATTTTCTTTATTTAAGAAGTGAGATGCAGTCAGAATTTTCAAAAAATCGATTTTTTTACATTTTATTGAAGTATGATATTTGGAAAATATTCCCTGAAAATTTCAAGTCAATTCGATGAATAGTTTCCGGGATATCCCACAATTAGTAAAGGGGTGTCGGGTCCCCCCGCCCCTATTATATTCTATAAATAGTCTTGTTCGTAACTTAATATTTTCGGTTCGAAGACAACAACAAATTGATATTTTGGAAGCTTCTACATCGGCAGAAGCCCTATTGTATGGGCGAGAAATTGATGATTCGATGTAAGTAATGTTTTAATTGGTCTTTCTATACATAAATCAGGTGTAAAATTGGAAAACTCTTTAAGGAATTTTCAAAAATTTATTAATAAAAAACTATGAACTTTAGCAACATTTTATAAAGAATACTTCCGTTTTAAAATTGCCCAAAATGTTTTAAAAAAGAATTAATCCCGAAAAACTTCAATTTTTTGAAAAATTGTTTTAACAATTGGCTATAAACAATGGTATGCTCGACTTGTCGGCAAAAAAGTAATATTCGGATTCAGCGGATCAAAATACATTTAAAAAAGATTAGCTTCATCCATCGAGCTCAAAATTTTACGACCATATAATACCGTATCCACATTGAAAAACTTTAAACGCGTTTTTCTCGAAACTATATTTTTCAAGTCGGTGGCCACTATAATTAGAAAACCACTCGATGAAATTTAGTGTGCTTATTAATAAGTATTAAAATATAGTTCTTAATCGAAGGATTTTCATTTTTGTTGAAGATTTCTATTTTTTTTAAACAATAAACGATCGATTTTTTTAATCGTTTTTTTTTTCTTTTTTGATTTCATATGATCCAGCAAAAGCCCAGACATTATGAATTTTACACCAACATTTTTTACATCTGACACTGTATTTTTTGGATTTTTTTCAGATTTCTCGATTACGGCCATCGAGGTGTTTAAAAAAAATTCAAAAATTCATGACGCGCGCAAATTTATTTTGAAAAATCTGAAAAAAATTATAATTGCTTGATAGAGTGAGAGTAATGATGGGAAAAATCGGGAACCAGATTTGAGGGGTCGAGGGTCAGACCCAGGTCGAATTGGTATGGAATGCCCCATATATATATATATATATATATATATATATATATATATATATATATTAATAGGTTAATATATCGCCAATAAATAGATATCTTTTCGATAGTACCCTTCGATGCCGTTTTATGTCGATTCGTCAACCTCATTCGGATGCCTATTGGACGACTTTTAGATGGCAGTGGTGTCTTGGCATTTTTGTGCCTTTGAGAAGATATCTTTAAGATATATCGATTTCATGACGTTGTGCTAACGTACCGACAACCGAAAAGAGTTAACCTTTTGTCGATACGTTGTTGACCATTAAAAGTATAGTTAACTATCGGACACAAATAAATTATCTGCCAAGCGGACATAAGTGATACGTTTTGTAATACAAAACGGCGTCTTTTTGGACAACCAAAAAGTTATCCGTATCAGTTTCGCGATATCTTCGGATGTCATATAGATAACATTTTGCTACCTGGGTAAGTGTAGAAAAACCTTCGAAAACGAAATTAAATATGACGATTATTTTATAAGTAACAGTCAGGAAAAATCTATTGGCCCTGGTGCATAGGAATAGGGTGCTCCCCTTGTACTTCACCCTCGACGGCTGGACCCTATAACAAATTTGACCCACTCTACAAGCATGCCGAATTTGATCAAAATCGAAGAGGGATACCTCGCGACGTTTCCTTGCAAGTACGAATATAGATGTTTATAGCGTGCGCTCGACTGGACGCTCTTAGCGCTCGCGAGCGTTAGTTCATCTGTGTTGGACTCGTGTGCCACCATCCTATGTCTTTCTCGCACGGACACTCGCAAGCGCTGAGACGTCAAGTTGAACGCACCCGTGGCGCTCGCGTTGGTGTGGCGTAATGCGAATGACGCTTCACTGCTGCTACATTTACCATCTCGAAAATTTCGTATTCTCGGGTTGGTAAACAGTAGCTCGCAAGTGCGACGCTGACAAGGAGTTGGCCAACATGAACCGACAGCCCTCTGTTCAGATCGCGTTAGACAGTTCAAAATTTGTCGGCTAACGTTTCGTCGCGTACTTTTATCGGGCGTCAAATGCACCGAAACCTTTCGATTTTTCTCGCCTAGTTCGCAGCACTTTTGGATTGCTCCGAGTATCTTCGCGATTTTCAAAATATTCCAATAACCGTTCGACGAACAATGGAGAGTGTTTCTGTATCTAAGGTACGTTATCGATGTTTACGTTAAAACTTGTTGATCCTATCGCTGTCTTGCTCACGCTTGTGCGTCGTGCGCGACATAACCTTAATCAAACTCGCGCCCGTTCTATGAAAGAATGATTTCTTCAAAACTTCATGCGCCCATGCATATTGCCAGTAACAATTGACGCGATGGAACGTCGTTAATCGATAACAAAATCGCAGATTTCCACTTCACGACCTCCATTCGGAAAACGAGTATTCAAACGATTATCTCGCATTGATTTGGACAAGACGATCTTGAAGTTTGCATCGTTCAAATGCAGCGAAAATTCTTTTTATATTTTTATCCTCATTTTTATTATTTTTTTTAATCCTCTTTCACAGATTTGAATCCCAGGGCTCTAAATAAGCGGCTTAAAAATGTTCTAGGGATTTTCGTAACGAATATCTGCACAAAAGAAATCCGGGAAATTGAAAAATAATTATTTCCATTGCATTCCAACCATGCAAACTTCGATCTCATACAACAAGAGAACTTCTTATGAATACACACTGAAGACTTTACAAGACTAACACTACAAAATGAATCTTCGAACGAGTTCTAATTTTTATTTTACGAGTATATTTAAATTGACGCATTGAACATTTTCTTATTCGGCGGTGTGATTTTGCATATCCGGATGTGATTAAAAACTGTGCCATGGAAATTGATTAATGCTCTGAACGTATAGTCCTCAGGTTGAGGGCAAACTTTGCGAAGCGATACCCGGTATATTGTCATTGTATTCGATAATGAAATTTTACAGGGTGTTTTTGCCTACAAAGGGCATTACAGAATTGGCCAAAAGAAGAAGGTAGACAGTAATCTATTTTTCGAAGAGCCCTGGTACAAAGCTTACAAAGAAGCCTGGCTTACTGTACAGAGGGCTGCTGAGGTATTTATCACATTCTATATTTAAATATGCTTTTACATGCACAGAAAGAAATATATTTAATCTTTGTATTTCAGGAAATTAATACCACCATGTTCGAACAAATTCTCCTAGATTTGAAGAATTACGTAATGAAAATAAAGGAAAGTTCATTGAAAAATTACTCAAATGAAATATCTACAGCTATATTATTGACAGGTATAACGGCTTTTTCTTTTTGTTGATTGGTAATGAATTAACTGCACTGAGCATTTTTCGACGAAACTTTTTTTTTAAATCAAATTAACTGGCGTCGACTGAAATAGATTGACGAAAATTATTCTTTCATTCTCATTGTGAAATATTCAACGATGATTAACAATTGTTCCCAGATAGAAATCATATAAAAAAAATTCTGTGCATGAACCAAATGAAAAATTCACTTTACACATGATACTGTCCAATAAGAATGATATTCCAGGAAACATGCAACCCGATGTACAAACTCTCGACACGCTTCTTGCAATTTAGTCACATTATATTAATGAATTTACTTTCAACAGGCGTCAATTTGCCAGATCACAGTGTTTTGTTTGAAAACTTGGCCGACCAATTTGCAAATATTACCGAGTCCATAGCTATAGTACAGTCTCGAGATTCCGGAAATTTGAAGAACCTGATAGAGGAGACAGTATTTCAGTTGATAAATGGACAGAATTACGTGAGTATCAACAATATAAGAAACGCTGCTCCATCAATGGCCCTGACAAAGACGATGCTTGAAGAATATAACAATATAACGTCGATAGATCAACTTTTTTACAGGAAGACAGGTCAGATGTACGTAAAAATCAGTGCACTCTGAGACTTCTTGAAGCGTGGCACAGTGAAAACCATAAATACGGTGATCCTCTTGTCATTATTGTACCCGATTTTGAGAGTTTTACACCCAGCGTTTTGCGGGATTTTATTCTCGTACTGAGGTAAAGTAATTTTTGTGTAAGGCTAACTGTAAAACTGTACTCAAATAATATCAAGAACTGACAAACGATAATACAGTTCCTGAGAACGAATAAATATATAACAAGATATTTATATACAAATTATATAAATTAAGAACTTGCACATTGCTTTGTCATATTTCTACTTCGCTTACAGAATCCATAAACTCCATAAACAAGTTGGTTTTCAAAACTGGCTTTCTTGTAAAGGACTTTTGGGATGGAAATAAGTTAATGGGGAAGCAGTGTGCAAGTTTCCTTTTAAGGGGTATGCATAACCTTGAAGTTAAAAAAACAGACCGATTTTCAATAATTTTTTTCGTCAGGTATTGGGATGATGAGGTCGATCTCTCGCACACAGATAGTGGATAGTCTTGACATGTAACCGTTTTTTTATTGCATAATGTATATAAACAACGTAATCATTGTTATTTAATCTCAGGACTGTAGCCTCCGCACGGCTCGGTCGCGTACATTATTCCGGTAACTAGATTCATTCAAAGTAAAAAATGGAAAAATGTACTTTGAGTACAATGGTGAAGCTACCAACCCCCGACATGTTTTGTCGTTTTTCGACAAAAAATCACGACTTTTAAACGTTTGTTATTAACAAACGGAGGAACATATGAAAAAATCATCCAGTCTGTCGATTGAATATGTTATAAAATATGTTCAATCCAAATTTAATGCAAATCCGACCATTAGATTTAGAGATATGACGTACGCCAAATTGCAAAGTATACTTTTGAGATAAACACAAGACAAGAAAACGTACTAAATCTACTTCTTCCGTATACAACTTTCGTATAAATGTTTGGCTCTGCTCAATATCTTCTCTTTATGGTTTCGGGTACGGGCAATGCGAATAGGACATTTATTTTGTTCTAGAACCGTTTTTTTCCGTTATAAACAACTTAATTGTTATAATGACGATTGTGACGAAAAAGTGCATATTGTAGAAAAACGTTTGAAATAAAAGACGTTTCCTTTTTAATTGACAATAAAAAATGTCTCTGTCATTTTTTTTGCTAGCTCCATTAGCAATGGAGATATGAATAACGAACATTTTTATGAGAAAGACAGAACGATGAGTGAAAGGGACGAAACGATGAGTGAGAGCTGATGCGATTAATTTTCGTCGCTTATATCTCCATTACTCATGGAGCAAGTAAAAAAACTAAACATTTTTCATTTGAAATTTCTATCTATGAAATGCACTCATTTGTCACAATGGTTATTTGAAATATTTAATTGTAGGAAAGTGCCTTGATGTATAGACTACTTGCTTGAGATAAAATCACAATTATTTTTCGTACCTTCAATCTGCGATTCCTGCATCGCATAACAAGCAAACAACCTGATTGGACAAAGTCATATCAATGCCCTTAGACACCATAGAATTCACCGCGTAGCGCTACAGCCGTAATGCAACGCGACGATATCTAACCTGCTCCACTAAAATCGTCATAACTCGGTCATCTTTTGGAATTTGTACAAAATCTTTTAACCAAAGCAAAGTTAAGACTACGCAATAAGAAAATAAAAAAAGCAAAAAATTGATTTTTTGAAATTCGAAGGTCATGCATACCCCTCAAGTGAAGTATTAGGGAATTCCCGATTCGAATCATAAGCTGTCGTTTTGCTGGCGAAAATGAATATTGCGATTCGGCATAAATCCAGACATGCCTTTGCCCTATAAACTAAACATTTGTTTGTAGTCAGCCAGATATTTATCAACAGCGATTGACACGAAGTAGCTCTGGCACCCTGGTGCGAATGGAATAACAGTTGCGCCCAACGTGAATACCCAAAGTGGTTCGGAACCCAGTGGAAGCACAAACGTGGGCCTCGTCGCTAATAGTTGTTACAGTAGATGCATGGATTTTCTAGTGGTGTCATCCCTAAAATCAAATCTTTGCATTTCGTCTCCAATACTTTACTTATGTGCAAACATAATTAGAGTACTCCAAGTTTTAGGAAGATTACGATGTAAAAATGTTTCATTGAAAATTCGAATCCCGTTGAAATCTGAACCCCTTCACCGTTGATCACACATTTCACCAGAATATGCCGAGTATGATACTATATTTTCGTACAAAAATACAAAACAAGATAACACCCTTATAATGTTGAAGTCTTCAGCGATAGAATGCAATATAGTTTATTTTTATTGTTCGAGTTTTGTCTCTTGGTAGATTTAGGCTACAAAAATGCGTCTACTCCTACACTATAAGTGTTGCATATAGGCGGAAAAAGATCGTGCCACTTTTGCTTCGTGACGACGATATGCGCATCTCGAGAAAAAGCATAGGTATACCATTAGGATTTGAATCTGAAATTATATTTTATCAATTCAATATAGTGGATTCAATATGCCGGGTAGAAACGCAGTTATTTCGTTCACCTCGGCACTAACCTTATAGGTTGAGATTTTATTTAACCGCCGAATGTAACCCTGCAGTTAGGAAATTCTAAAACTACTTCAGATTTAACGGAACTGTGATTCAGTATCTCTCGGATTCGTGGATTCCGAATCAAATATTGGATTTAAAAAATAAAGAATTCCAAACTTAGTCTATTTGGGTGAAAATTAGTACTCAAGGGTGTTTTGAGGTCACTTATTACAAATAAAAATTAAATCTTCAGTAATAAACAAAAGTCAACTCATATAGTGAGCTATAAAAAACAACAAGCCTCATTGATTTTTCAATTGTCATTTCGTAATCAGTGATCTCAACAAGCACGAATTTTCAATTATATTAAAATAAAGTAACTTTTTGTATTCGAGTCTGCCATTTTGGATCCTCCATATTGAACTTCAAAAATCTGATTTCTCATTTCGATTCAGCGACCCCGCGAAATGTTGTACTGAAAAATATTGGTATAGTTAAAAACAATTGAACACATTTTCGGCTGCAATCGTTTTCTTGCTCGACGGTGAATGGAATCTGCAAAAGAAAAATATTGTGGAATAACATGAAAAAAAATGTTAAAAAATTTCCGTTTTATTCCAATAAAATACAAACATCAACACCATCGCATACCGACATTCGAAAGAATGTTTTCATAGGTATATGCATTTACATATGGTACGATTCATTCATATGGGACCGCTATTTTTAATTTTTTTTTCAGTATACACTGTGACCTCTTGTATCGCATATGGGGTAGCTGATTGCAGTACCTCTCAACGCACTGGGGTCGTGTCAACTGCGGAGGTGTCGATATGAGAGGTCGCAGTGTTCTATCGCTAATTACTTTCATCATTGAATCGATTAACGAAAAAAACCGGAAGCAAAAAATTGGCTCAACTGAAGATTGGCTCTATTTGGAAATTAACCGTTATTACTGCTTCCTATATATCATGTATTAAACTTCTTGTAAAATTCCACCTTCATCTAAGGAAAAAAAAAATGAAATACGAATCAAACAAATTTGTCATTACTTAATGCCATCCACAAAGTTCCCTTCATGGGCAAGTGCCGCATATCGTGTGTTATCTATGTATAACACTGTCAAAATAATTGCATAATAGTTGTTTTCACGTATTCGACTATTATGCCTTTAAATTGAATTTTTTTGCCAAACTACTTTTAAATTCTCAAGAGAACAAAACCGTTGAAATCGCGTGTATAAATACGTATATATAAATTGATACGATTTTCAGCATATATACAGAGTCGATGAAGTTCGTTCTCATCTTTGGAGTTGCGACAACACTTCACGCCGTTCACCGATGTCTGTCTTATGACGTTACATCGAAACTGCGAGTCCAGGCAAGCAACATTTTTTATTCTCCCTGAATTAAACTTGCTAATAAACCGCGGAAAGGCGTATCCGTTTGCCCCATCCGATTACCTTCTTAATGAGAATATTCAAATGAAAGGAAAATACGCGAAAAAAAACTTCAACATACGAGCGAGTGGGAGGGAGAAGTCGTTCAGTTCGCCTCGGTCTCCGGCTCGCCGTTTTCGTTCTCTATTTTTTTTTCTTTTCTACCCCCGTTTGTAGGTATTCCATGCACCAACTCAAGTTAAAAGTTTGTCGGATGTGCTCGAGGGTACGGTGCTTTCTGGAAAAACTCCATTTAAGTTGACCGGAAGGGCGTTTCAACTGCTCACCGATATCTTTCTCTTTTACGACTTTTCTGTACACGGTTTTCTTCAGGGATACAAGGTAAACACTGAATTATATATAACGCCCTGTTTTATTTACGCATACTTCACTCCACACTCATTTTAGCCAAAGAGGATTCAATCTTGCCGACACTCTGTTTTTTTTTCGACCCCCGACCGCCAGGGAAAGGAAAAAAAAAAATTCCATGTGGATCTCGTTGAGGAGCAAGCATGCTCTTGTGAGAAAAAAAATTCGCCTGCGTGCTTTGAAGTAGGGTACCGTACATTGTTACGCAGTTGCAGTATTCAATTGAAACGTTATTCTTTAGGGACGTAATATTTTTTCGACATAATAGAAAAATATGATGTATAGAACCTTGCCGGTTACAAAAAGTTCCTTTTTTATTTTCTTAGAGTACAAGGGAAAGAGGGCGGGGGGCACCCCTCCAATGATTTTGAAGGATTATTGCGCGCGATTAGGACGGCGATGAAAAATAATGGGTTCAGTATGGTTTTCAGTGCTCTATCCAACTATATCTATCTCAAAGGGGTAGGTAATATTTTTACCCGTTGACATTTTCCATGCACGTAAAAAAATAATTAAAAAGTTTATTTATAAACTAGCACCAGGCGTGATGTCGCGCCTATTTAAAACGTGCGCTGGCCAAAATTCAGCAAGGTATCCTGTAAAGTGTAGGTGCTACAAAGCTGTAACAGCCAGACAGACGTGATGAAATTATAAAAGTATCCGGATACTACGGGATTCTAAAAAAATTATGTACCCACAAATCATGCCCAAGCAGGACACATAATTCTGCAAGAGATAACAATGTTTGAATAAAATGAAGAATATAATGAGATATGATTGCTTTACTTATATGCTAAGCGCAACACTTGAAGGATCACTTTTTTGACGCCACGATTCCGACTTTTTTTCTATCGCTATATCTCTGTAAAAAATTATTGCTGGACGTTTTTTTAGCCTTTTGGTTTATAAGGTTATTGTTCGTTGAACGGCAAACAGAAAAAAGTGAAAAATTACAGTTGTGTACGGAATTGCACGGAGGACGCAGATTTATTTTTGAAAAAACCGCTTCACTTGTTTTAAGGTAGTTCTGTAGGTACACGTATGAGCCAAAAGTTTCGGTTGAAGCGTATAGTAACATCCAATTCCTATACGATGCCGTTGGTTATACATTTTTTACAGAGTACTTCTACCCTCTATATGTCCCACACATTCGCACCTCATGCATAGATAGGTCTCATACTCGTATAGATAGCGGCGCTGTAATCGTGGCAACAGCGCGATTTTCCTGCAGGCATAGCTTTGAGGTTCCTAGGATCCGTGTTTCGCGAAATATTTTATATAAATAAAAAAAGCGTGAAAATGTCAACCCAAATGCGATACAAAGGAAAGTTTACAAGAAAAAAGGCACTTGCTAAAAGACTGAAAGCTGTGGCAGCCATGTGTTAAGCAAATGCGACTAAACGCGATGAGAATAACCATAACCTCAACGATCAGCAAAAAAATTCGCTGTCGAAGGACCACGGATCGTGTATTTACAACATCTTGCCGACAGTTTACATTGTATTTGCTGTTACAAAGACAAATACATGCATAAATTGAACAAATTAAATTTGTTTGCAGAATAAATTTATTTCACATCCGTCTCAGAATTACTAGAACTCGGGGAAAAGAAACACGCTTCGAGTTCCGTTCCAGATGGTTGGGCCCGAGTTCGGCGTGGAATAAAATTACTACTCTTCATAAGTCGAAATCTCCGAAACTAAACGGTCAAAGTGTATCATATTTTTACAATCAATCTCACAATAGTAGTGCGTAAACGTGTGTTTTTATTTTGAAATCCTAACAACCGTTTAGAACCTATATCGAGAAATGCGAGCAAACTCCTATCGGTTTACGTGTTAGGTATAGGGATCGCGAATAAAAATACCCATATTCAATTGCAATTATCTCATGAACTCAACGGTGAATCGAATTGAATTTTTGGGCATCAGTCCATGAAGGTCATATCTACACCATACTTAGATTTCCGCCAATTTCCAAGATTTTACCAAAACTACAGAACTACCTTAAAGAGTACATATTTCACTTTAAATTTATGATTTATTAAGCTCTGTCAGATCTTTTTCACCTGCAGGTACGAGGTAAGGCAACACCCAGGAATCTTATGTTTTGCATACTGCTTCGCATATCTTCGATTAAAAAACGTTAGAGAGAACTTGGATTTGTTGGTTATTTATGGAACTATGCCACTTTTAACTAAAAAGGGCAAAATTCCGAGATTTACACATTTTTTTAAATCGCGTTACCCAAAAACAAAAAAAATTCTAATTTCTTTTTCCACGGTTTTTTGCATGAAAAAAATTCAGCTCTCCAACGCTCGCCTTCTGGGTGCTGTGTGCCCTTTTTACCCGAGCTATAACCTTTTAAAGTCGTAATATGCAACATTTATTGGCGGAGTCGATAAGTCGGTGAAAAAGAGGAGTGAGCTTGCTAAAAGATGATTCGGGAACAAAATGAAAGCTCTTTAAAAATGGCAATTCGGTTAAAAAAATGCGTTCCCCTGTACACAATGCCATGTTGCGCGATTTTTTTTAATTTCTGTTTTTGCCATTCAACAAACGATAACTTTATATGAAAAAATAGATTTTTTTAACCACGACTGTTTAGGACTTTGGACTTTGAAGTGTTTTTAAAATTTGTTTCCCTTCGATCATCTTCCACGAAAATTTAACTGTTCGAAAAACGAAGAAATTTTGAGAAAAAAATCACCCTTCAATTGTTGCGCTTACGTTAGTGTATTTCCTTGCTTGACTAGATACATTTTTGACGAATATATATAATTATAAAACTTAATGCTTCACTTAAGCTTCGCAGTTTGATAGTTTTCATACTTTCAGCTGTGTATGTTACAACACTTTTACAACAATAATTACGCTTCGTTGTGTTGCGACGTTGAGGATACAACGGAAAGGATAAGATTGTTGACCGACGAAGATCTGCAGGAAGTAAAACAGCTGCCCTCCATTGCAAACTATCTCGCAAAGATTCATAAGACGGAAAATGATAGAAAGACAGAAAATAATGACGAAGATTTCAAGGAGCTCCTCGTCAGGCTCCTCGCGAATTTTCACAATGCGATGAATCGTTTCTTTACAATACTCAAGTGTCTGCACAGTTTGACCTGCGAATTGCCAGGTGCGCCACTCGGAAATCAGGTATGTTATCGAGAAAATTACAGAAATGTTATCAAGGTGTTTTCTATTCGTTGCAAAAATCTTCTGCATACACTTAGGTATTTCATTTTCGCGCGAAACTTCAAGAAAATGTTCTAACATCGGTCCAACTTAAATTCATTTATTATTGTAAAAATTCTAAAACTATTTTTGAGTTGATTCATTATTATCATCATATTATGTTTTGAGTGTTTCGTAACATAATGATCATTTATTAAGAAATATTATTAGGTGATTACATCCAAATCAGCTGTTCTTGTTTCGTTTCTTAAGGGGAGATTTCTTAAGGGGGTACCTGAGTAAACGGCGAGAAAAACAGGTAAACTTCGGGAATTTTTATCTCAAAAACTAATGTTTCGATTGGATCCGGGTTTTTTTTAATTGGAAAAGATGTACATGGAGATATGCTTAGGAATTTTCAAAAATAAATCCGTTGACTGCAAGCGATTCGAACGCGATTGTCGCGAAACGTAGTTTTCAAAGTCTGTGCCAGATGTATCTCGAAAACGGCTTGTCCGATTTTGTCCAAATTTGGATACAATATTCTTCGATAGTTTTTCTCGTTCGCCACGTAGGAGTTTTTTGAAATTTGCTTTTTTGACGAAATTGCGACCGTTTTAATGTAACATTCGTTTTTCGTTCGCAATTTCCGACGTTTTTAGATTGCATACACATTGCATTAAAAAGCAATGGTTCAATAAAATGTAAAACGCCTACGTGGCGAACGAGAAAAACTATCGAAGAATATTGTATTCAAATTCGGACAAAATCGGACAAGCCGTTTTCGAGATACATCTGACACCGACTTTGAAAACTATGTTTCGAGATAATCGCGTTTGAATCGCTTCCAATCAACGGATTTATTTTAAAAAATCCAATCGAGCAAAAAATTCCTGACGTTTACCTGTTTTTCTTGCCTGTTTACTCAGGTGCCTCCCCTTAGGCATTTAGATTATAAAAACTGGTTAGATAACAGTGATTAAAGTCTTTTCCCCTTGGATGTTACTACTGTCTCCTACATCTCTGGCAACAGCTAATTCCCAACTCGAAAGAATGCCCTGCCTTTTGACGGTACTATTTATTTACCCGTTTTTTGGGCTTCCTCATGAATGCGGAAGGGTGTATGTTCTAAGGCGTATTGCATCGACCGCGACAAATGATAATCACTTGGGGGAAGGTCCGGAGAATATGCAAGGAGTGGAAGGACCTCCTATTCCAGTTGCAACAGTATTTTTTTCACCACCAACAGAACATACGGCTCCGCGTTGTAGTGCAGTAGAATCATTTTTCGGTGATTTAATGATACTGAGGCATTTTTTGCAATTGAATTATCGTCCAAATGCTACAGCTGCTGTTGATTACGTTCGGTAGTGACAGTTTCCTTGGATTTCAAGAACTCATAACGCACTCCCCCTTCATACGCTGCTGGATACATAGCATGGCTTTGTAATCATGGGTATTTCGTTGTAGCGTTGATGTTGATGATTTACCAGGATCGATCTAGGGTTTTCTACGTTGAGCGTTGTCAATAAAAATCCACCCCCCCCCCCTCCCGTAGTTGCAACACGCCACAAGAAACTTTTTTCTCCGAGCCTCGCAAGCAAGGGCATGGTCATGTTTAGTCAATTCGCAATGGCATTCTCGTTCAGCTCGTGTGGCAGCCATTTCGGAATACTGTTGACTTGTCAATTTTTAGCTAATCAGCTAATTCTTTGAGTGTTTGGAAGGACGTTTCATCCTGTTTACAATTCAGCACTGTCAATTTATTTGACTGAACTGCTCGTTGCTTGTCATAAGGTGCATTTTTTCAAATCATAATAGCGCAGAAATACACATCGGAACAACAACTTGTCACGGTCCATTTTTAAGTTTCTCATTTGAGGCATGTGTCTCAACTAAATATGGCATCTTTTGGCTAGAAGTTAGTGGCAGAGAGCTACCCTTCAGGATGACAGAAGCGACATCTGTACGTACGAAAGTATACAAAATGCGAGATACATATAGCAGAACAGCGGGTTTCAGAGTAACTACCTCATTTTTCTTTATTTTATTTCATATCTGATTAAAAAAGGGCGACTCCCAATTTGATCCTGTGTAAAAGATTGAAGTGAAAAATCGCACTACGAAATCCGAGACAAACGTTCTTTATACTTTATCTATTACATCCTTGCTCCTGCTTAATTTCCATTAATTTCTTTCTAACTGCAAAATATTTCATTTTCGATCCAACTCTATTTTCAGCTACGGGAAGTTTACGCCACAGCCGTAACGTCCGATATCGTCGAGACTCAAGAGTATAAAGATTCATTTCAGTTATTGGGATTTTTGTCCAAGGAAGAATTTGTCACCAAACTGGAGATAGTTCTAGACATCATACGAAAATCCGCAAGTCCCGGACTGAAAGACGTGGAGGAAAATTTGTTAAAGGATCTAATTACTCTGAGAAATTCGAGCCTCGAGGACGCTACGATCTCGAATGAAATCGTGAACGTCGGTGAAAAATTGAGCCGCACGCAACTGAAAGAAGTACGCGTTGAAACAATAATGAGGAAGATGTAGATTCTTAACAAAATTCCTGTCCTGCCTATCCAATCTGATCCATTTCTCTTTTAACCCAAGCTTGAACACCCTTAACTGTTGCGATTTGTTGACAGATCTCCCAGATTGTTGATTATAGCCGCTGTATCCGAATGTACAGCAGTGCATTATATTTTACTTGCACGAAAGTACGATGAAACTGAAAAATCTGGACTCATGCAAGCGGCCATATTTAAGGGGTCTTCTTGAGCTTAAATGTTCAAAAATACAATTTTTTATTGCCTGTTTTACTATAGTTTTACAGCCTGAGGCTTAACATAAATTAGCAACAAACATTTTGTTAAAATTACAAAAATTGACCGAGTTATGATGATTTTTGTGAGGGGTTAGGTAGTCCACTACGGGTGCGCGGTAACCATCTCTGAATTGTACCTGACGCTATACATTATAGTGAATCCAATAATAGACACCGCCGTGGGTATAAAATTTAGCAGCTGCTCATTCTACTAATTAAAAGCACATATTTTTCGGCCTCTTTATTCAGTTAGGTCTGTTGCAGTTCTGAACGTGAAAATTATATTAAATAGAAGGCAGTGAAAATAAAGAAAACGTATTCTGAACGCAAAAGTTCGAGAAATCGTGCTGACCGTCATAGCATAAAAAAAAGGAAGTGGCCTCGACCGAAACGTTGGGGATCGGAGAGTGATGATGATGATACGAGTACTGACGCGAAAAAGTTGAAAACAAATGAGTTGTGTGTAGTAGTACTGCAGCTTGAACTTGCCCACGATTTTTCTGCTCTTAGTGAAATGGTGAAACGTAAAACATTCAATGGAGAAGTAAAATTCACAGGACTAATCATTGCTGGACTGGGATTTCGATGAACAATTTCGCGTACCAAATGCGGATCTAAAAAAGTAACGGCACAGTCTAAACCGACGAATAGTTTTCGTTTTTCGATTTCTTGGAATTGCTTCGAGTAGAATTGAAATATGTTGCTCAACAATGGATTCGCCGAAGCCTTATTTTCAAACATTCTTACGACGGGTTATTAAAAACATAAAACAGTCCACGAAGGCGGTTTGCGACTTTTTTTTATGGAAAATACAAAACAAGGGAAAATGAGTAAAGAAAACGAAAATGCAACAAGGCTTACTGTCCCTGAAGATGGAACTTGCCGGAACTTGGCTTTTCTCTACATTATGGCGTAGCGTCCCTCGTTGGACATTATTCGTTGAAAGTATTGGATTTTGCGACCAAATCTTCGTATTGCAAAGGTCGTAAATGCTGAAGTGAATTACATCATACCGAGGAATATGCATAATGGCTCCGAACCCACACAGGCAATTACCATGCCACCTCTAAAGAATCTGTTGGAAGAATCGAAATAGATAGAATGACAGCAATGTTTACGCGGCTGGAAGAATTGCATGGATTGAAATACACAAACCAAATTGGGGATGGAGACAATGAAACATTCAGAGGTATACTTGAGTCACAACCGTATGAAGATTCGGTGATAACGGCAAAGAATGTTTTGAGCATGTGCAAAAGCGGATGGCCTCGTTATTGCATAACGTGAAAAAAGAAAATACAGGCGGCACGAGAAAGTTTACTAGAAAGCTTATCGACGTACTTACTATTTATTTTGGTCTTACGATTGGATTGTGTTCAGATGCGGTTGAAGAAATGAAAACAGCTGGAGCTTGGGCGACAACGAACCACGGTATCATTACTGTCCGGAACGGAGTCCCAGTGATCGTGGCCAAAGGCAAAGATGAATGGGTCATGAAGATAGTACAAGAACAAAGTCTTCTTTGCCTCAATGTCGATTGCATCAAACCTATTTATGAAGACCTGTTCTATTCTTTCTATATTTATGAAAGAATATTCTAGATTTACACAAACAAATTATATATTTATGAAGATCTGATCTATTTATGAAGAGGGCTTAACATAAAATAACAACGAAAGTATCAACGAAAACATTTGGAGCTTTGCATCAACAGAAAAACAACGATGACATTGTCCTAATTGAAATTGCAATGAACTTGGCAGTGAGTATACTCAATGACGGCTGCCAAAGCGTTGTGCTAATGATGCAAGTGACGGGATTGACAATTGGGCCCAATACCTATGCCACAAAATCGATCACAGCGTGTAGATACGGGCGACACGCGTCCATTAGAAGCATCGGAAAAGGGCGTCGCCCTCGACGAGCAACCCAGAATGGAGCTGAAACTATTGCTGCTGCTGCAGAAGGATTATTACATGGAGCAGAAATCGCAGGATAAAGGTTGAATTCTTTTTCTGGAACTAGTAGTATATTGAGCCACTTTCTTACAATGTAATTGTTTATAGGCGACTTAAATAAAACAATGCGTTTTAAAATAAATGGTTCAAATAGAAAAGGTTTTTCATCGATTTACGATATGAAAGGTCTTATTCATTTCTTTCCTAACTCTATTAGTAATAAAGATATAAACAACGAAAGTTTATCCCGTTATGTGACGTGTTGGCCCATCTCTCTCATTAAAACGGTCGTCGTTTATACCTCCATTACTAACAGTTTGGAAACAAAACCAATGGCACTTTTTGTTGTAAATTGGCGAACCATTGTCATTGAGTTTTTTTTTCTCTAAAATGTATTGTTTTTCACAATCTTCACTCCTACAACTGATGTGTTTGTGGAAAGTATTTAAAGTTTAAAAAATGTTTATACGACGTTTTTAAACTGGACTAAAGAGTATCAAATAATTTCTCCCAGCCCCATACAGATTTATAACCCAATACAGAATCCTAACCCCATACAGATTGTCCTGAAAATTTTTGATTGTGAATTTTTAAGAGCTATGAAAATACTTGTAAGTTTTAAAACGAAAAACGTGGGGTGCATGCAATAGATCATTGATGCATGAATAGTTCACCTGAGTCACTAACAATTTTGTTGCACTGCAAATTATGTGAACTGTTGTGTGAGTTTCCCCAACGACAGCTACTCCCTACACTCCATCTGTTGCATGCGCCCCGCGTTTTTCGTTTTAAATCTTACAAGTATTTTCATAGCTATTAAAAATTCACAATCACAAATTTGTAGGACAATTTGCATGAGGTGAGGAATCTGTATTGGGTCATAAATCTGAATGGGGCTAGGAGACATTTTTTTATGCTTTTTAGTCCGGTTTAAAAAAGTGGTTAAATTTTTTTTATTTACATTTTATTTTCTGCTTTTCAGTCTCGTGTGTATGAAATTTTGTTTCTCCTTCTCCACGCGTCGCTTGCGTTGGGTGGCTATCTCCTTGATTATCGTAGACATTGTCACTAATCCACTATTCAATATTGATATTATTTTTGTCCATGAAAAAAAGTGCTCTTTCACTAAGCTATATTTTTTATTTCTTTATTAACTTTTTTTTCAGTTTTTTTTCTCTTGTTCTCTCTCTCTCTCTCTCTCTCTCTCTCTCTCTCTCTCTCTCTCTCTGTGACAGACTTGCCAGTCTGTTTATTTGTCTGTCATCCAGATCTGAGCTATGTTCAAAATTTCGAGTCTCTAGCTCATCCGGAAGTTAGTTTAAAATCGGTTGCAAAATTTGTACCGAACAGACAAACAGACAACAGAGAAAGCGAGTTAATAAAAACGTGGTAAAACATGAGTAACGCTTGTAGAAAAAACAACTTTCATATTCATATCCAACATACCCAAAAATAATAGAGGTAATGAACTGGCCTCGAAATTTAATCGGAAAATGTACACGGAGAATGTATATTCTATTACCCTCGTTTCTTTTCAGTTTCCTCGAAACTACGTTCTATGAAACGATGTAAGTCATATCAGAAAATCCATTCGTCCGGATCACTTTAAATTCGGACAGAGCATGGTTTCTAACACTTTCTATCGTATGACCAGATGATTGTTTTTTATGTTTATCCATTTGTTTATGGCAAATAATTAAAGTTGTTTGTCAAAAACGAAGTTTTTATCACTGCCTGTCAGTTTCGTCATTTTTTTTAATTTCAAAAACGTATCCGATCATATAAAAGTTTTATCATTTCACTAAAAGTACATTTTTTATTTCTTATTTCAGATCCCCCTAGTTTCCGGTATCATGTACACTGATTGGCGTTGCAGCGACGGCGGCACTTTGTTAGAATAATAATAACTTTATTGTTGATCAATGTCTTCAATTTAAAAAAAAATCAAAAAGCAGGAGGTCGTATTGATTGTGACTTAAATCCCGACCTTGTCATCCCAATCCTCGAAGTAGACAAAAAATTAGAAATCGACCGCTTTTTTGAGCCCTAAGCTTATGGAGACCTCTTAATTATGCCTCGATTGTGTAACCATTAGGAACTCAGTAACACTGCTTCTCGCGCGGAAATCCGGGGGGTGGGGAGCTAGCGTGCAGCTAAGCGGTCACCCATTAAAGTATTGGTCTTGGTTAAAGTGGGTTGACATGGATGATCGCTGAGGTTGTACACAGCTTGTGTCTCCAATATTGTTGGTCATGAAAAATGTATGTGTCAAGACACGCAGCAGAGTCTCGACGCAGAGTAATGGGGAAGGATTTCCTCGAAAGTTCTATTCTTCAATAATATTTTTTTCGTTTTCAGAAACTATTCAAGATGTCACAGCAACAATCGCGGTCACAATACAAACAGGCGCAAATCAATTTTCTCGAGTACCTCGATCGCGATGTTTTCGCCATTCACCTGACAAATCCGAGCCGGTTGGTGGCAAATGAGATATTTTGTTTCAGCGACGCCAACGCCGCCAGACACCCGATAAGAGGCTCACTTAGAGCGGCTATTCATACCGCGCTCACGAACCCTGAAATTTATTTCGAGGTAAGCGGAAGAAAACGTCCATTAAATGAATCACTCGACTCGCGACTCTTGATGGTAGCAATTTGATATTAAAAAAAAAGACACGTCTGTTTTCAATAATAAATACTTTGGACTCTTGGCTCAAACTTGACTCTTGACACCTACTATATTCCAGAAATTCCTTTATTGGCGATCTAAAGTTTGACTCACAATCTGTGCCAATTCTCGAAATTATTTTTATTTTCGAACAAAATGTTTATTTCGAAATGACGTCTCCACGGGTATTTAATTAAAAAAGGATATTATTCAATATGAACACACGAAATATACTTCCGCAATGAATGAAACTGAGAATTTTGATTACAATTACCATATTATTTAGTTCATATTTGTTTCAGTGCGGCTGTTGCAGTTTGGAAAACGAACAAACTATTCAGGCGACGTTGCCCGACCTCAGTATTATTTATAAGCTACACTTGGAATCAAGAAAATTGATCAATATGTATGACTGGTTGCAGGTAACGACGTACTATTATAAGCTCTCTATCTGTCTTCCTTCCTCCCTCCCTCTTCTTCCTTGCTCTGATGCTCCGTGGTCATAGCTCGCTTTACACGTTAATTTTTCGACTCCAAGGGGTTATCATGTCACGCACGTCGCTCATTCACGTGACATGAACATTCACAAGCTTACCGTAATTGTAATCGTTCCCTGCCACCTTGAGAATTATTACTAACTCATGGGAGTCCCGGGGTTCGCGTCGTTAAGACTTTTCAGTGTGCGGAAGGTGCAAAATGACCAGGAAGCCCTTAATGCAAGCGTTCTATATATACCGGAAATGTGGATATATATAGAATGACTTTCGGAAGATCGAGCGTGGGCTTATCGTGACGCAGATCTTTACCTCGTTAATGCTAAATGGATTGGCTGGTCATCAGTCGACATTTTCTACGATATTTCTTTTTTTTTATCAGCAGGTTCCATTTGTTTCTGAGCGTTTCTTTTTCCAGGCTTTCCTGACGATCGTTAATCCGAGCTCGGAGGACGACGAGCAGAGAGACATCGATCCTAAAACGCAGTAGGTCCTTTCTTTTTATTTTGTTCGCTTAAGGGGTGAGGTGCAGTCAGAGGCGTGAAAAAACGAGCATTTTCAATAAAAAATGTTTATAGTAATTAAAGTTGTTTTACAAAAGTGGTTACACAGACGTTTTATGTTATATTTCAACTTGACTTGTACAAATTTTTAAAGAAAAATATAAATTATTTATTTACGAGCTTTTTTAAAAAATTAACAAAGTGGCGGCTTCCGACAGATAACTTTCGATTTGCGACCAAAAAATCGCTTTTTTATTATTTAAAAAAAAATAGAAATTTTCAACAAAAATCAAAATCCTTCGATTAAGGACTAGTTTTTAATGCTATAAATAAGCACATCAAATTTTATCAAAATCCATCGATAGGTTTTTTAATTACAGTGGTCACCGACTTGAAAAACACAGTTTCGAGAAAAACGCGTTTAAACTTTTCCGATGTGGATACGGTATTATATATTCGTAAAATTTTGAGCTCGATGGGTAAAGCTAAACTTTTTAAAATGTATTTTGACCCGCTGAATCCAAATATCACATCTTCTTGCCGAAAAGTCGAGCATTCAATTGTTTAAAGCCAATTGTTAAAACAAGTTTCAAAAAATTAAAGTCTTTCGGGATGATTTTTTTTTTCTACATTTTGGGCAATTTTAAAACGAAAGTATTCTTTATACAATTTTGCTAAAGTTGATAGTTTTTGAGTAATACATTTTTGAAAGAGTTTTCCAATTTTACCCTTGATTTATGTATATAAATACTAATTACAAAATTACATCGAATGATCAATTCCTGGCCCATGCAATAGGGCTTCTGCCGATGTATGAATTTTGGAAGCTTCCAAAATATCAATTTGTTGTTGTCTTCGAAGCATTCTGCCTTCCCGGGTATTATCGTTCGCGCGTTTGTCAGCCGCTACCTGTCATGGAGACCTGACGCGCCTACACTAATTGTGGGATATCCCGGAAACTATTCATCGGATGGACTTGAAATTTTCAGGGAATATTTTCGAAACTTCATACTTCAAGAAAATGTTTGAAAAATAGATTTTTTTGAAAACTTTGACTGCATCTCACCCCTTAAAACTTATTGTACTACTGTTTTGAATTTGAATTTTGTTCTTCAAATGTATTTTACGGTTACAGCTCTTGGAGCTTTTATTGTATATTTCTGTAATTGCTGATTTTGGGGTAGCCTTTTTTATTGTCAAAGAGGATTTAAAAAATGTCTTATTCATCTTATTTGCAGAGGTCGTTTTACTCATGCGATCGCCGAGTTACAATTCCTTGGGTTCATCAAGACATCGCGGAGAAAGATGGATCATGTGAAACGACTTACGTGATTGTCCTAATTTCATCTGCGTCATTCTCATCGTACTGTCTTGGTCGTGTAGCATTTTGTACTTCTCATTATAAAGATGATAATATTGTAGTAATTAAAAAATGTTGCTTAAGTAATCCATTGCGGGAATGATTTGTTAAGGCCATACCTAAACCCTTCGCACGCATAAGTTGGAAGATATCTGCAAATTTTAATATTCCAAATGGAAGATTCGCCCAATTCTCAATTTCGAAAAAATGTTGCCATCGGTCTACAAACCGGTTCCGAGCATTAGTTTTCCACAAGCCATCGGCGTCGAAATCAAACATTGAGAAAGGAAATTCGGAGCTGAGCGGATGAATGATATATATATATATATATATATATATATATATATATATACACACGCACACACACGCACATATATAAAAAATGGAGATGAAAATATAAGGAAGGAGAGAAGAACCACATGACGATAATTTAACAAACGAAACAATGCATATTGATGTCGTGCGATGAAGAAAAAGAAAATTTGCACGGGACTCCGAGACTTCTTCGAGAACGGAATACTAACTCGTCAAATTTCCGGTGACGTGTCAATGCCATGATTTTTTTTACCTCATTGTTGCAATTGCCGTAACTCACTTTTTTTCGCCATTTTTCGAACGGTGTTGTTCGTGTGTATGAGAAATTAATAACAGTTGGCGCAACGTACCGACGGGACTAAAAAAAGTTTTAGCTGGATCTCGTACCCGAAGTATCCACGAGATGATGCAAAATGATAAAATACGGCAATGGTCAACGGTTGTTTCGGGATTCTATTTTTGCACCTGTGTACTTTCGTTATAAAACATGAAGAATGTCATTAAAGGTCGTATGCCGACAACTTTAGCGCAAAGTGGCTTTGTTTTCGGAAAGGGGATTGTTCATCCCATCAGCACCGCGAGTTACGTCGGACATATTGAAATTTTTTAATCCGAACGAAATTGGACGAGGGTGGAAAGAATGGCAAAAATTACCTTGTACCTGACCGGGGTGACCTTTTTTCTCTTTGGCGTTGCGACCTTCGTCTGGCGTGATCTCATTAATGAGTGTTTAATTAGAAGGTTTATTGGATTTTAAGCAATCCGGAAATTCCGCTAGAGTTGGCACACCGGTGAAACTATTTGTCCCGTCGTGCGCGCTAAATTTTTCATCCGCCCACGACTTCCGTTTCGCAACCAATTTTTGCGATCAGATTTTTAAGCTCGTAGCTCTCGTCGACGAAAGAAAATTTAATTATTAAAGGTCTGCAACCGATGTGCTGGTCTAGCGATTAGCGTGCTGGCCTCTAAAATCAGCACATCGGGAGGTCGCGGGTTCGAATCGCCGTCTCGTAGTTTCGAGGAAAAATAAAAACACGGGCCTGACGTAGCTCCAGTTCTACGCGGACGCGCGCACACTGACCGGTACGTGTGTGGGGCTGTAGCCTGTGAGCTATTTCTCGACGAAACGCGACTAGCTCCGAGACTGGGAAGCGAACTCTTGACCGGCTGTATTGGTTTTCCGCAGTTTCCCTATACCCACGGCAGAAAATGTCATGGTAAATGCGATACAGAGGGAGAAGTCGGCTGCGGCCTCAAGGTGGGGATCGTTTAGGGATGTGCAGTGGAGAAAATGGTGGGAAATGTAATAAGGGGAAATACCCTGTACGTGGAAGCTACAATAAGCGAAAAGTTCGCCGTAGCAGAGACAATATTAAAGGTCTGCTGCTTTTTTATTCGGAATGACTGAAAAAAAATAGTAATAGCAATTTTTCGGAGAATATTCAACATTTATTGTCACCTGTGATTTTACGTAATCGAAGTACATAATTTAATTTGCATTGATTACTTTTTTCCAATATTTATTATAGTCTAATTATTTGCCGATTAATTGTGTCTAGGGACTTTCTGTTCGCAAGAATAAGAATTTTTTAATGATTACTGGATAGCAGAGATCGTCAACGAATTATGATTTTCCCGTTCTTATTTGATAGCAAATAGATAATTCGGAAATTTGAAGTACTCGTTATTGCCTAACTTGTTGCTAAACGAAATTGTATCTTCAATTTGGTACAAAATGCGCAGTTGGTGTGAATATATTTTCAATTGACCAAATGATGAGTGATTGGCTTAAATATATTTGCCTCACCTAAATACTCCTTCCTGTAAAGATATTTTAAACTGTAAAAATGATTGTCGGTTGACGATAATTTTGCGCATTGAAGAAATGAAATAAGGTGAATTAAGGTCGAACATTTCATCGCGTCACTGGGACAGCGAAGAATGACTATGCGAAGTCGGCAGATAAAACGCGGCAGCTGTGGACAGAAAAGATCAATTTATATGTTGGGAGTGGAGTAGGCGTGGATGACCCATATCATACTAGCGGTGAAACTTGTTAATCCTTATGATAATGGATAATTGAATGAAAAAGTATTTTCACTTAGTCACATAAGGTCACATTCAGTTAGTCATATAAAAGTCACATAGTTATTTAAATGTTCAATACTTTTCCAAATGACTATACCCCTCGTCGCTTAGCAATTATTTGGGTGATTAAAAATATAGTTAAGATGGATTGACCGAGGGGTTGAACATTACTAAACGTTAATTATTAAGTATTTAGAGAACTGAAAATAATCACAAATTAACTGTCTGTTATTTCGCTAATTAAATATATACTTCTTACCATCGATTGTTTGTTAAATTGATAATACATCTTTGTTCAAATTCATTCAGGCCAAATAACCATTATTCGGTTAATTGAAGATTCCTTTGGACGAGTTATGTTATTGGATAATTGGTTTGATGATAATTTTTCAACAATCGGACATTCTTATTTCTTCCATTAATGATAGTAGGTAGCTGACCATGAATTTGATGAATCGTCATTTTGCCTTGTAATTGGCAATACCAGGAATAAAAATATGAATTTTTGCAATATAAATATATCCTAAAAATGTTATACTTTGTTATTTCCGAAATAATTCCGTTATGTTATTTCCGAAAATGGCAATACTCATTGAAAACTATCAAAACTAATTAATGCTATAGATTTGAATGCTTGCTAGTAGAAAAATACTGCATTAGAATATTTATTTTCGCTCCCTTGTTTGCATTCTGAGCTATTGTGAAATACATTTTTAAAGAATTTTTCACCAGAATAATCATTTTCAATGCCAATCTTAACGAGTTATTTTTATTGCTGTTCTTTTGACAATCTGCGAAACGATTACACGAGGACTTGAAAAAAGAGGAATATCATCCCAGAAAAGGATCTGTAAATCGTTGTTATTGTCGCCCCTATTGAAAGCTGTAACCCCGTCATAAATTGTGATTGTGGGGTTCGCGTTGATACGCAACGTTAATTTTGACGCTATATCAAAATCTATCGGCTCTAGACTCGTATTTATGGAAAATGCGTAAGAGTGACATAGAGTGAGGGCGAGTAAACACAATTGCGAATGGTTGATTTCCGAAATACTCGTGGAGCGATTCCGATTCCGGAACGTTACGCGAAACTTCCATTGTGCATACTGCTTGATAATTATCCAACCGGCCTAAATTAGACGTAAATACAAAGAATAATTGAAAATACCCCTGAAATTAGCCGAATTTAGTTAAGACGATTTTAGTTTCGATAAACTCGCTTCTGTCTGGTGTTCATTTATTTGGGGTAGTATTTCAATTAACCAAACAAGCAAATTGCACCCAACTGTCATTTTCCTACTAACACAAGTGAATAACGAACATTTTCTTAATTATTTGTTTTGCCGAACAGTGTTATAGATTTCTAGTTTTTCGCTGAATTTTTCGATAATTCTGCGAGGATGCACTTAGTTAGTTTTTCTCTCCAATGTACTGCATATTCGTATCACGTCGACTGGTTTATAGACAGAGGCATTCGAATGTTCATCATTTAATAAGTCATGCCGTTATGTTTTAATTCGTAAGTAATGAGGAATATAATTATTATTCGTACTTTCGTACCATTTGTCTTTTGTAACCGCAATATATTATTTCGCGCGTCCGCTCGACCTGTCGGGATTTATTGACAGAAGGTTGTTCGAACGGGAGATAAACGGTCTCCATTTTTCACTTGCACTTCATATTTCTACTCCACTTTTCCACTGACGTGAGAAAAAGCGACCATTCCGTAAACGCTAAACGAGAACCTTTCCTGCGATCCGGAAATATTTCAGTCGACGATATTTCGTATGGGTGGAAGTGCATTTGTCCCTTCTATCCTTTGGAGACAGTCGGAAAACTGATTGCACGCATTTTCCAATATCACACATGAGATCATAATACATACATATACATTAGGGTCGTCCTAATATGGGGCATAACATTTCTTTTAAAAATATTTCATGGGGCACCGTCTGATTTGATTATGTACCCTAAGAAAGTATTGTAGTATTTTTTTCATAATTTTAAAACACTTTAAGGTCCGCTACCAAGGTTTTAAATTTAATAAATCAATTGAAATTGCTTTAATTAAGGGTTCATTCGCATTTATCGATAAAAACTCTTTACAAGCATAGTTAACAACAAAACGAATCAAATTTCGAGTGTTTGCATATAACTCAATAAAAAAATTATGATGTAAGCGGTGATTTTTTAGTATCAGGGTATCTTTTCTAACCTCTTTGACTAGTAAAAGTGAGTATTGCTTTTGCTCTTCATTGGCTGTTATAAGTTTATTATATTATAGTCTTTTGAGAGTTGTACGTCATTTCTAAGCGCCGACCATCCGGCAGGTGCTTGAAACCAACATTTTATGTAAACTTTGACAGTGAAAATACAAATCTCTTTTGTATATTTCTCTTCCCTTTTCGCCATCTTGGATTGGTGCCTAAACAGAAAAATCTTTAGGCATTACATGGCCTTTGCCATCCATCGAGCACGGTGAAGTCCAGCAGGTCTTCTGAATGAAATTCCTGTCCTAGAAATTCCTCCTAAGTAAATGATTGTGATGTCAAGAAACTCTTTGTAATCATCTCGAGGTTGGTATAGATTGAGATGATTATGTGCGATCGAAATCCTGTCTGCAGCAACATTTTCAACTACTTTTAAAGAGGAGGCGTCAGAACTCACTGTCGTATAATCATTTTGGTCAATATGAACCCAATAGTTTTTAAACTTTTTGAACAATTGAATATCAGGACCACTAGACGGACCGAGCGATTGACTCACAACTGCTTATAGTATAATTTCCATTATGTGATGGCGATATGCAAGCCAAAATATATCTTTCTCCATTTTCTGCTCCAGAGGAACACAAGCCCCATTTCTCAATCCGGTTTTAACAACGGTAATGTCGGAACATAATGATTTTATTTTATCGCTTAAGCCCCATGATAAAACTGTTTCATAGACAACTGACGCACATGCTTCGCCTGTTCCGGGTTCCGGAACCACCAGCAGTTGATCGATCCCGTGTCCCGATACTAAAATTGGTAGACGATCTACAGTTTCATGTCCAGTAATATCTTCGATTAGTGTATTATCTCAATGAATAGTTAAAGGCAATTCAGGCCTAAACTCGCTTTTCAGAGAAATTGCTATCTGTTTTCGATTCTTCAAACGCTGTCAATGAATCGAAGACCTATTCACGTTGAACTCCGATGGATCAGATCCTGCACTTTTCAAGGAGGATGTTATAACGATAGCAGCTTTTCTGCCACTTAATTTAGCGACGTCAAGGGTAGCTTTTAAGTGACTATCAATTAAGTCTTTTCTAGCTCGCTTTTGTGGCGAGGGTACTGCGACAGGTCCGGCGGCGATTTCGATCTCTGATGTAGGAGTCGTATCTTCGCTGGAAGTGGAAGAAGATAGCAAGCATTTATCTGCCATAGCCAAGATATTTTCGTTTTCTTGCCCTCGACGTTTTTGCAGTCGTTCTACTTTTCTTTTGTTTCCTTCGTTTTTTTTAAGCTCGCCTTGCAGACTGCACCAGTTCGACCTACACGACCTTTCTGGCGTTGTGCAATCAAAAATTGTTTGTCTTTTTCTATAGTCATAATATTTAAAGCTTCAGCGTGAGCGATATCAAACAAATTTTCTAATTTCTGTTGCCACCCTTATTCTTTATATTTTAATGCCTCCGAACGTTTAGTCTTGTTTTCCTTATTTTTATTAAGCTTCAGCCACTCATTGAAGTGCTGTTCTATTTTATTTACAACGTGTTTTTTCATCCTTGTCGGTATTCCAGCTTTGTGCCACAAATTTAAGACATCACTCGCAGTTGAAGTCGCAGAATCTCTAAAAGTGGTCTTTTGTTCGTTTTTGTAGTAAAAAAATTAGTACTTCAGCACTTCACCAATCAAAGGCAACTTAGTTTGAATCAAATTTGGTGTTCACGAGCCTATAAGCTAAATGTTTGTTTTGTTTCTCGTTGATAAGCTTGCGCCACTACTTGCAGATGCCATGGCGAGTTGATAGATGGCTGGAAAACAAAAACACGCGCTCATTCGCTAATGACTGGAAGTGAACTGAAATGCGGGGTGTGGGATTGATGCGTACATACTTGAGCAGCACTGGCGGATGAAGGGGGGGGGGGGGAGGCGGAGGGGGCGGTCCGCCCCGGGCCTCTGGTTCTGGGGGGCCTCCAAATCTCGAGAAGTCATTTTTAGTCAAATTCCAACCAAGGCCGAAATATGTTCAGTAAGGGGCAGTTTGGGGTTGGAAGCCCCGTACGTATGCAAAATATAAACATAGGTAGGTAGATACTAATTCACCTGTTATCAGGTCATGATAGCAATTGTCAATATAGCATGAAGCTGTACCTACTTATAGCCAGCGCCATAAAAATGCTGGGTCCCGCTCACTCTATGGTGGCTTTGGCGCGAAACATTAATACTAGATCCGAACAATAGAGAAATATCGTAAAAAAAATTACATACATACGTACTAAAGAAATTACATCCATACGCACGAAAGAATAACAACAGGGGGAATCAAGCAATCTTAACCTTACTGTCATAAAATTGCATTATAACATGTAACTTGTTAGAAGCCATAATAAAGATAGCAGTCGCCGCTGTTGTCAACTTGTTTTGTTATACCCACCATAAGCGGTTCTTCAAACCACCAGAAAACCTCTAATACCGCCTGGTGTGACCGCTTACTGTCTAGTAAGTAAGCAGCTACATCTGATGCACTTACATAAAAAAAATATTAAGTATTTCAAAACATACTTTTTCAAGCAAATTGAACTCGATTCAATTACTATACCCTGTGGTCTATATTCATTCAAATCTATATACAGCCAAAACGTTATTCAGGGAATCCCCATGGCGCTGGTAGGTATTTACAAGATCGTAGTGTTGCCTACACCATAAAAGTTGACACACTTTGTGTCAAAGGGCCTTGTCATAGCAAAATATAATGTATTATAAATTTCTTTACACGTTAGTGGTTGAATATCTTGCTCACCACTAACAAAAACAAATTTTATCCACTAAAAGGGATGTCTAAACCACCAGTTTACGTGGAAAATCCACTAAGTTGGCAACACTGTTAGCCGCTGCGGGACTTTCCTGACCCACGGTCTTACATACAGGTTTGGAAACGAAGCCACATTTCAATGATGCCGTGAGGCACCGTTACAAGATCCACTTTTTATTCTGCTTGCCGCCACATGCGTCGCTCCTATCGGAGGATATCCCCCGACCCACGGTCTTCTGTGATCTCACCCTACGCCCCCACTTATAATTTCCGTGTTGTCATGTGAATGATAATCTCGGTCCGTGTGTCATCTCATGCTCTTAAGGCATCTCTTTCACGAACTCGAATATTTAACAATTCATTGATTTTCGTCTATAATCAAGTAAAAATACATCCCCGTATACTGGTAAAATTGCAACCCAATTTACCGAACTTTTAAAGACAAATGCAACTAAAAAAGGTCTCATTTATACGGCGTTTTATGGATATAACGCGCTGGCCACATTTCCATGTAACAATTTAAACAGTAAATAACTCTAGATGCCAGATATAAACTGCTCACACGCGTAAGATATTGTAAAGACTTCGTAACGACAATAAAAACAGCCGGTCACCGAATGTTTAGAGAAAAGATTCACGATTAAACTTAGAAAGATGTGACTAGCAGACAAATTTTTGTAGTTGCGACTTTTCCGAGAATGGGTCTATCAATCAGTTTACTTAGTAAGTAACTAGTAAGACTTACAGTCTTCAGTAAGCGTATTATTTGTTCATTTGGTTTTTTATTCGTATCCTCATCAAATATTCGGGGGCAAGGTCGACGGCGCATGCGCCTCGATCTGGAGAGTGGGAGAGACAGACAGAAGATATTCTGTCCATGTCACACATGTACCCATCAACAGCAATGCCACGTAGTGGAGAAAAATGTAAAGAAAAGTAGACCGGCTTAGCGCGCCTAACATATCGTGGTCGTTTCCAAACCTGTATTAAACCTGTATTATTATTAAATGGGACTTCAGTGAATCTTTCCCCTGTTTATCACTTATAATCCAATACTTCTTGACCATTTTTGTCTTGGCCGCATCATGCGAGAGAAGTTTTTCTAAACTGAAATTTATGAAAAATTATCGCCGATCTACGGTGAACCAAGAACGCCTAGTCAATTTGTCCATTCTATCAATTGAAAGGAAATATTCAAGGGAAATAGACTTCAACGACGTTATTGAGAAGTTCAGTTGAATGAGAGCACGGAAACATGTAAAATAGTTACAAAGCAAAAGCTTTGTTTTTAAACATATAAGTACAATGAAAGTTACTTTCTTATTATAGTCTTCATTATTTCTTTGCACTCTACCTGCTAGGTGCTGTGCTGAATGCTGATCCGTATTCTAACTTTTTTACTCATATCATAAGTAGGGCGTATAGTAAAATTACATATCATCAATAATACATCCATTTTTTAGCAGACCGGGGGCCTCATTAATATGCCGCCCCGGGCCTCCGACGGGCTTAGTCCGCCACTGTCGAGCAGTGGAAGGGGGCTAAGACGAGTGGGAAAGCTGACGTTTGAGTGTAGTAAACATAAAAGTAAACATTAAAGATACCAACACAATCGTCTGTGAAATCTTGGTTAATGTACTACATGAAATATGTTTTTCAGAAAATTCAAGTGGCGGTAGCGACTTCTAAAATTTTACGAAAAATTATAATAAAAAATAACTAGTTCATATTTTAGGGTAGAGAACAATATGGTCGGGTGCCGCGGTAGTTTTTTTAAAAGTCGAAAAATAAGGACCACCATAATATACATATACACAACTTTATACATATCCTTTTCGTGTGAAGGTGCGTGCAAAGCTGTTGAGTATAAGAATGGACTGTTGACGCGACATTTCAGACGATACTGCATATCCCAAATTCTGATTTAAAAACAACTATTTTCAACGTATTCACTTTCAAACACAAAAAAGGTTGCCCTGATCAGGTAAAAACAATGTATAAGGTAGATACCGATGAAAAATTGAAATTGTCAATTGGCAGCATAAAGTATGATCATTCTCAATTTTTTTTTTAATTATCGAATTTCATCGTTTAATCTTGAGAAAATGATTTAAAACGAATATAATTCAGAATTCGAAAATTCGTCATTACTGCGAAGAATAACTAGGAGTAACGCCACTCTATCGCTTTTAAAATCAGCTGATTTTGACAATTTTTCATGGGAATATAATGAATGAAATACAAAATCTGTCAAGAACGCCTTTATTGCAAATACTTTGGTGTGTAGAGACAATTATTTTTAAAATTTGTTTATAAAATGCCCGCGCCAGTGCCCTGCGGAAGATCCGGCTGTCTCCTGATCGGGAATGATGGCATCCCGCAATAGGAAATAATTTCTCCATCAATTTTTTGCCTAGAACAAAAAACTTACAAAAATGATTTCTATACATAGAAATAATTGTTTAAATGTTGTTTGTTCTATGCAAAAAATTGATGGAGAAATTAAATTTTACAACCCTAGCTCGATATGAAGGTGCTGAAATGAAAAGTACTGATGTTTTAGTGAAAAAGTTGCACATTTAAACAAAAAGTTTCATTTTTAGGTAAAAAATAACATGAAAAGCTCATGATAGCTAAAACAAAAGTTCACAATGAAATGTGGAATCCGTACGTACTCCCTAGAAGATGTGCTTTTGAGACTACAGTTAAAATCTCAAGTGAATTGATGGAGATTGGTTGATTTTCCTGGTGAGTTTGAAAAAATGCGATTTGCAAGAGAAAAAACGTGTGTTTAAGTTTTACGTGGGATTTTTGTTACTACAATATCTAGAATTTCGTTTCCTACTTGGAACAAATTTTGGTCCCATCTACCAGACCGTTGCGTCAAAACTGTCGTTGCTGTTTTGAGTGAAGCCGCCTATGTAGAGTTTGAGGAAATAATTTCTACTCAGTTCCTCGTAGGTTGCCCTCATTGCATCAAAAATGTGTTGAGGAAGGGCCGGTTTATGCGAACGTTCTTTCAAGGTATTAAGCGTTTTGGCTTACTGCTACGAACACTAGAAACTCCAACCAGGTGGGCGGGAGCTCACAGAGAAAGGGCGTAAAACCTGTTCCCCCTCATCTAACTTATTTTTACTAGCGCGGTAAGGCAGCAATTATGATGATGATAAAAGTGATATTATTTAATGTATTTCGACGTTTGAAGATGCATTGTTGAGAGAAATTGTTTATACTAAATCATTTAAGAGTTGGAGTCTTTTAAATTCCTGTTGCAACGCAAAATATATGCGTTGCCCCTTTTTTGGGTCACCGGAAGATGTTGGGTCCGCCCTAGCTACCTACGTTGCAGGAGGCTAGAATGGGAAATTCCTTTAAGGAGATTTTGAGACCTCGGGCAAAATTGGATATTTTCTTTAAGGGAAGGGGGTATGTGTCCCTCTTCTTAGATGTAAGAAAAATTTGTATTAGATTTATAAAGAACTCCGAAGAGTGAACATCTCCACTCTTCAATGCAAACACAAATAAGGATAGTCTTAGTTGTTTTTGTTTTAAAAACCAACTGTCTTAAAATTTATTCCCAAACTACCTAACTCTCAGTGAGACGAAGGTTAGGACCTCATCACGGGACGATACAATTCCAAATTAGAGAAGATGTGAACTTTTATTCGGACATACTTTTGGGTTTATTACAATTTATGCGCCTTGAAACTAGTCCTGATAATGTACTCGATAAAAAAAAATTCTTGGTGTACAACATCCTGTGTTTACGGGTACTGTATATATGATATCCTGTCTTCTTTCGTACTCTTCTTTTCACGTGCAGTCTGCCTGCGGACTTTGATCGATATTTACACATACTCGCGATATACTATGACTGCAAGTGAGCTGAAGCTTTCGTACGTAATGTATCTGGCGGGTGGTTCGCTCTGCTGTGCGTAAACGGAAAGTAACAATTTATTCTAGCTGATGACAAATCTGTATAAACGTCGCCCAACGTCATTTTATAGCTTTTGCAACTAAAACAAATGGGGAAGAGAGGAAGAGGGAGGAAATAGACGGATACAACCCAAACAGAAAAACTTTACAGTAAGACATTGAAAGAATATTTAAATATATAAAAAACTAACGCTTGTACTGATGCTATAAAAGAGTGATTCCCACCATTCGAAAATCTCGTAATTTAATAGTGAAATAATAAATGGCTACAAATTTAAATCGTATACTAAAAGGTAACGCGCTATAGATCGCATGCGTATGAAGAGAGAAGGTCAGGGGTAAGAGCCCTACAGAGTGCAGTAGTGCGGACCTTCCTTGACGTCTTAACTCCATTTTTAACAATCGCCAAAAAAACACTACTTCTCAAATCGGGCATGGCATTGGTCATCAACCGGACTCTCATGCAAAGGAAGCTGAGGATACAGCTAGTTTCTATATACAGGTATACAGTGGGTACAACACCTCGTTTTTTAAATAACGCTTCGCAAAAGTGCACAATACTTTGGCAAATAATTTTATTTGATAGCCCATTTCGAACAGAAAGAATACCCGATAATGAAAATGCAGGAAAAACATCAACCCAAACGTAATTCAATATTAACACAAATTCCGCAGTCAAATAAGAATTTGCACGTTAAGAATTCAACTACTCGTTTATTCATAATCCGATATTCAGAGGCTCATAGGCAAATGTAACCGTAGGAATTTCAATAAAGTTTTCAATGATTTATTATGGCAAGACGACCCGGTTTAGTTGAAAATTATAATTACTAGCGCAATCATGTTATTGAATAAATGTGAATTATTCTACTAAGTAGAGAAGGTCTAAGTTACCGCCAAATTGGAAGAAAACCTAATGTCTATATATTCAACGGTACGATACGTGGCAAAATAAGGTACGATAAGTAAGCAAAAAGAGACCGGTAGTATAGAAAATAAACGACGATCTGGCCGCTCAAAAAAAAATTCAGTACACCGGATCACCCATAAAATTATAAAACTTGTGAGGAAGCAACCCTTCGCAAGTGCTTTAAGTGTAGCCGCTCATATTGCTACAACATCGGGCAAGGTCGTTTGGGCTCAAACCGTGAGAAATGTTCTCCGTAATGCTGGACTACGTGGCAGAGCGGCGAGAAAAAAGCCCTTCACAAGCCGGACGAATAGATTAAAACGGTTTCAGGTCGCTAAAACATATCTGGACAAACCTGTAGAATTTTGGACAGATGTAGTATTCTCCGATGAAAGTAAATTAAACATTTTCGAATCAGATGAAAAAATATTTGTATAGCGACAACAGAACACTGCCTTGCAGCAAAAAATCTACAGGTCAAAGTCAGATTCGGCGGTGGGCCTGTAATGACGTGAGACTGCATGGCTTCCAGCGGCGTTGGAAATTTGGCTTTAATCGAAGGTCCAATGAAACCTGTGGACTATATGAAAGTGTTTTCGTTTCTAGCCAGCTAACGACCCGAAGCACACAGCCAAAATATCTAATGAACGGTTGTTATACAACTTTCATAGAATGCTGGTAACTCCTCCGCAATCACCAGGCCTTAATCCAATTACAAATGTATGGCATTTGTTGAATTTGGAAGCGAGACAAATTAAGGTTTCCATCAAAAAGACCTTAAACGTCGATAGTTGAAAAATGGCAACATATTACAAACGAAACAACAAACCCGTGTAGAATTTTGAGTCGGGAAAAAGTACTGCCCCTGATCTGCCTTCCCTAGATAATATCAGGGTCTGGTCGGGCCTTCCACCTTGGAGTAAGTTTGCAATGTAACGGGTCTAAGGCTAGGTCCCGATCCGCCGTTCCCTTCCTGGGAAACTGATCAGGAACGGGCCGGAAAATAAGCGGTAAATGGCCAGGAAAGTTGTAAGGAATAGATCGGGAAATAACCAGGAACAAACGAGGAAATTAAAAATGACGTTTCTCCGTTTTTTGGTTACTTGAGGAGGTAAAATCGGGAGTGTATTGAATTTTGTATTTCGACAACACATTGTTTGTTCGTTTTTTATTTGCTAAGGTAGTATAGGCTTTGCCTGATAGGCAAAGAGACATAAAACGTACATAGATCACTATCCGAGTGAAACCGGCCCAAAGTACAAAGGGATATTTCGCAAGTATCGCAAAATCATAAGCGTAAGTGCGCGCTGTAAGCATATCACCGCTGTACGTGGTACAACTCTCGGGACGAACTTTTATCCTCGTACGATAGTACCTTGCTTACGCGAAGCGCTTTGCTTGTAGCCACCTGGCGGATTGTTGGCGAAATACATTCAGGTAATGTCTTCCCGGCCAGGACATTGATATTTCCCAACATGGCGATAAGGCGTTCAAAAGCCACAATTGACCTGCTTTACTTGTTTACCTCATAAAATAATTTGGCTATTTTTTATGCTCGAATCATTAGTTATCGTAATCCCGGTATTTGTTATGAGCATTGTTATCCTCGCCGATTATCATTGATTAAATGAATGCTTTTAACCCTTTGCGGCATAGTGAAACACTGGTGTTACACCTAATTCAATTCAGATTTTGACGATTCAAAAGTTTTTTAAATTAAATATGGCGGTTGTAAATGCGTTTCAATGTTCCTAGAACTTGAATAATTACTAAAACATACCTATTAAATTTTTATCATTCACTTAGCGGGTGTCATCAATAACGAAAGTGCAAAAAACGTGCACGTAAAGAAACATGTAGGCTTCAAAGGGTTAATGATGAATAGAATTACAAGAGATGTATTAGCTTCATCCTTTTGGCGTAGGGATCTTGGCGAGCCTATCGCCCGGGAGTGTATTCAGCGCTCTCGCAATAGCCACCGGTGTGCAGGGATAACCACCCGGCATGTCGAGAACACGCACTAATACACAAAGCACAAACATCTACACAAACACGTCCGAGGGACGTACCGGTGATGCGAATGATCAGGTGACCCTATAAACGGGTTATCCCGGGAAAGCGAATGCTCGGGGTCCCTACAAACGGGCTCCCCCGAAAAGCGAATGGGAGTGAGTGTGCGTATGAATGTCGGAGGGCTCAAGTTTTAAGCACCTCTTGTATGGCTACTGGATAAATGCGAGTAAATGAACCGGTACACGTTACAAAGGCGGACACTCACTAGCACGCACACTGAACACCGGGGGACGGCACTAGGACTCCCCGCCGTCCTCCACGGCAGGCGGCCTCGGCGCGGACAGTCAGAGGGTACCCCGAGTAAACCACTCTCGATGCTTCTGGGCCGCCGGTACAGGGGCCCAGGTCCTCTTAGCCGGATGGACCTGATTGCCCCATCAGCCAGTGTATAATCCCCATACTATTCTAGTGCCGGGTGGCGCCCGGATCGGGCCCTGCAGCAGTAGCGGGAGGGCGTCGATGAGGCCACTGGTGTCTGCTCTGGAGTGGCCAGTGGCGGGGATATGTCGGCAAGGACGGTCTACGGCGCCTCTACCCCAAAGCACACTCACACACACCAACAAAAGAAGAAAGGAAGGAATGAAAACATAAACATACAACAAAAAGGAAAACGTTCAAACGCATCAAAACAAATGGGGCCCCCAACCCGGACGGGGACAAGCAACACTACGGACGGACGAACGGGACAGAAGACTTCACCGGCTTTGTCCGTAGCGGAGACGGCCGAGGCCAGGATCCGGACTCAGCTACAACTGATCCGAGAATGCCTGGTCAGAATGGAGGAAAAAACACGCATGCAGAGAAATATCAGCACCGTGATCACAACCAACATGGCCCGGATTAGGGAGGCTGCGGACGAGGCATGGCACGAGTGTGACAGGATCGAACGCGAGACCACGGGCCCAAGCCCGGATCTCACGTCGGCCAAAAGACCGACGGAGCCGGCTCACCCCGTGGAAAACTGCTCGCAAAGAAGAAGAGGAAGACGACAGATGGACAGGACGGACAGAAGACGAAAACGTCTACAGAAACGACAGCGACGCCGGCCACGAACAAGGGAGCTGACGTCCGCCCAACCCGGAGACCCTGTGTTGGTGTGGTCCTCATTAAACCCACCAGTGGCAAGACATACGCGGACACACTGCGACGTATAAAAGCCGTTGAACCTGCGACCGAAAAAATGCAAGTCAACGCCGCCTAACGACGGGTTAGGTTTTCGAACTTCTAGTGACACTGCGACTGCCAGACGCGATAAGAGCGGCCGGGGGCTTGTCCGAGAACCAGCACGGCTTTCGCAAGGGACGATCGACTATAGGGACAATCCGTAAGGTCATCGAGACCGTCAGGAGGACGGACGAGGCCTGTCACGCGGCAAGGCTCCTAGTGATACTGGTGATTCTAGACGTGAGAAATGCCTTCAACTCGGCTAGGTGGGGGCATATCTTGGGGGCGCTGGAAAGCACTCTCCGGATTCCTCCTTATCTTCTACGTGTACCGAAGGACTATCTCAACGACAGACGCATCACGTACGAGACAACAGATGAACAGGTGATTAGAAGTATCACCGCGGGTGTCGTGCAAGGATAAATCCTAGGACCGGACCTATGGAAGTGACGTGTGACAGACCTTCTCATGCTTACGCAAAGACAAATACCGACAATCATTCCGATGACAGTCGGAACGGAATGTATGCGGACCAGGGAAGAGGCCCAGTACCTAGGGGTGACTCTAGACACGAAGCTGACCTTCTGGCCCCACATAAAATGGACGGCGGTGAAGGTGAATTCGCTCAGCCGCCTGATGGCAAATACGCACAGACCGAGACCGTCTATACGGAGATTACTGATGACGACGGCCCTCTCGATGCTCCTGTATGGCGCAGAGGTCCGGATGGACGCGCTGGCCATTAAAAAATACAGGAAGACGATGACGTACGTACAAAGACAGGGGGCACTAAGGATAGCGTGCGCCTATAGGACCGCCTCGACAGAAGCGATCCTAGTGGTGGCGGGCGTGATTCCTATAGACCTACCAGCCACAGAACGAAAACTAATATACGAACGCGACGGAGGGTCCGAAACGGCTGACGCGACAAAGCGTGAAAGAGAGAACCCTGACGGATTGGTACGCTGGACAACCGAGACAACTGGACGATGGACAAGCCGGCTGATAACGGATCTAAGACCATGGATCGAACGAGGATGAGGGGAGGTAAATTTTTACCTAACCCAGTTCCTCACGTGACGGGGATATTTCCGAAGTTATCTACACAACATGAAACGAGTACGGACGCCGGACTGTAAGTACTGCGGACACACACGAGACGATGCGGAACACGTTCTTTGCGTGCAACAGATGGACGACACGGAGACAATAATTGGAATGAAGGACGGGACACATCACGCCCGATAACATAATCGGGCTGATGCTACGGGACAAAGACCACTGGACAGACACTGCCAATTTCGTCGACGCAGTGCTGAGGCGTAAGAAAGATGATGGATGCCCGGAGTATGAATGAGGGAGACATGACATGTAAACGGGAGAGACGCAGTGACGGGTAAACGAAACGAGACGGACGATGGACAGGACCCGCGGGGGTGAGGTTATACTAACGTGTTGCCACCCCGCGGGGCGGAAAGATAAACTGAATTTGCTTTCACGTGCTGTGCGAAGCTGGAGGCTTTAAACAACACGGGCCCCGCGACCTCGGGGTCGGATGCGCCGAACCCACGACAAGCATACGCAAGCCTACCAGTTCGCATTCGGGAGCAGGTCCTTGTGCAACTATTGGTCAAGCCGAGCGACTTTTCAACACTCTAACAACTCTGCAGGTTGTTGCTGCCCGAGCTAATAAGAACATAGCTCACCCGTCGGGCGCCCGTAGGAACCCTGGCCAGCATGCGGCTAACCATTGTCACCGCGAAACCAACCACTATTGGCTAGAACCGCCCCGTAGGGCGGTGGGCAAACTATCCCCCGCGGTGCCAATCAGGATCATTGGTCGGATCCTCGTGCCTACGAAAAACTTGTACCACTTCCAATTGACGAGCCGTGCTCTTGTCGACATTGGTCTATCAGCATTTCGGGCCGGTGGTATCAGTACTCAGCGGGGTACCCGGGCTCACCCCCTTAAGGGGGTTTGCCAAAACGGGCGTCTCGCTCTGCCGCGGGGCGGACAGTGGCGGGGAATGTTTTAGTCGGTACATCACCATTCCGACGGCACGGCGTGTGTGAGAGTCCGACACACGAGACAGCCCACAGGGCCGACTTACGGTGGGGTAATTTACATTTTTACCCCATCCTAAAAAAATCAGTTCCATCCTAATCTATAATAAATATGTTTGATGACGTAAAAAGCAAAATAGCTTGACAAAGTTCTTAAAGACAGGCTCCACTTTTCAGGACATGTCAATGTTCTGGTCGGGTAGAGATTACATGAAGATGTTCTTGCTCACAATGTATCCCGGCCAGAAGATTGTAATTTCAAAACATAGAGGGTAAATCGTAAAAAACGATTCTGCGATTTTCCGGGTTTGTTCCATGGGAGGGCCCGGTCAGGTAAATCAGATAAGGCAAGTCTGGTCAAGTCCGGACACAAATTAGGAAAGGCCCGGTCACATTTCTGCACGGGAAAATTAATTGAGTCGACGCCAAGAAGATTGCAGGAAATTCTATATGCTCATGAAATGTATACCAAATTTTATATTTGGTGAATTTAACCATAAACATGAAAATGTATCTTCAAATAGTTAATGAACAGTTTATAATGTTCAATTTATTTGACTATATAATTTCTGTTATCATTGAATTATTTTTTTGTGAATGTTTTTCTGGATTTTCAGTAACGAGCATTCTTTCGGTTTAAAGTGGGCTATCAAATGAAAATGCATGTAGCGTCTTTTTCTCAAGATAAATAGTACCACATCCCCACACAGATGTCACCACAAGTTTTTAAAGCCCGTCTAGAAACTCTTTCTCTTCGACGCTGGTGGCTGCACGCGCGCGTTATCTTATTCTTTGTGCAGGTAAAACCACGCGCGTGTTTTTCCTTTTTCGTTATATTTTTGTTAAGTAAGGTACCTGTGGGTAATAAGGTCAGTCGGCTAATAAGGCCCAAGTAACGAAAATCGTAATTAAAATAACCGTGTTCGCTCAAGGCCACACGCACAAATGCCTATTGCATGAAGATGTCGCTACAAGTTTTCGGAGGCGCGATACTCTGCGCACCGCCCCAGTGTTGCATCAATAAATCGTAAGTATTTTTTTGTAATATTGCGCTTATCTATCTAAAATGACAGTCTTTATCTTTATATTTCAAGCTTCGATGATTTTAAATAATTGAAAAACGTATCGTGGTCGAAATATTTTTTATGTTGTCTTTCTTACACACGAGGTCAGACGGTTATTAATACCTATTAAATTTAACGATAAGCCTTATTATCCTTCTACCTCTTGTATCAAAGTTTGTTTGTTTTATAATGTGTTTTACATTACTTTTAAGATGTTACGAATGTAAATAAGTAGTACGCATATTTATTACTAATTATTTGATCGTTATTTTGAGTGCCTCGATCCTGATGCCTCCTAAACGAGCGTTGTGATCAGAAAACGACCTGGTGTCAGCTGTTCGAGCAGTGCAAAGAGGAACTTTGAGTTCATATAAAGCTGCAGAGAGGTACGGCGTTTCCAGAAGAACTGTTAGAAGCCATCTTCAGAGTGGCAGTTTAAAAAAAAGCGCTGGATCGAAAAATCTTACAGAGGAACGCCAGTCACGAAAGATCTGCTTAACAAAAATAGTGAAGAAAATAAAAAATCTCAACCCCAAAGAAAAAAAGACCGCATCCGTAAATAAATCTACTTCCAAGGATAACAGTGGTACTTCACAAAAGCAAGAGATGGCTGTGAAAAGGACGAGATAGCTGATATGAGGCAATGCACTAAATGCGGCAAATGGTATTATGAGGAGTGCGTCGATTTGTCAGTGGATGATACTGATGACTTCGAGCAATGTTAGGCGAGGCAATTAATACTTTTTCAAAAAGAAGTTCAAGTGTAATCGTTGCATTCATGTAATTATTTATCTCAAATACCAAATATATTACGTATAGTTTGATTATTCAAGGCGGGATCCTGAATTAGAAGGCCTGAAAAATTTATTTCTTAAATCGATAGATAAACTACCCAAGAATATATGTACAAAGTTACAGAAGCCAAATGTAAATATTTTCGAAGATACAAGGCCAAAAGCAGAGAAGCGATTGATATTTTCTCCTGTTGAACACTTTGAAGCGTGTTTTCACCAGTTTTAATTCTCATGATTTTTCCAAATTGGCAAAGTTGATTTTCTTCAGTATGAAAATCTCTTCTAAGTGAATTAGAAAGTCGTTTAAATAATTTTTATAGCACAGTAAAGTGTTTTTTTTTTTCAAATCTGAGAAAAGTTTTAATTTAGGATTTTTTCAGCGTTTTCTTAATTCGCCCAGAAGAAAAATATATGACAATTGAAAATTTCATTGGTTTATTTGGTTCAGTCAAGAATTACGAGCTGCATCTTTCCCGCCGATTAGGGACTGCAGTGGCAAGACGCACATGGCATGGGCTGATAAATCTGCAGTCGTTTATTGTTTCATGTTGAATTTTTTTTAACATTTCAAGTATACAATAAAAGATACCTCAATGTTTACTGGAATCCCTTGTTATGTTCCCTTCTAAAAAAATTCCCCAAAAAACGCTTTTTTGGGCCTTCTAATTCAGGCTCCCGCCTTATGCATGTTAAGGGCTATACCAGTGTGACACTTCCAAAGAATCGATTTTTTTTGCTTTTTTCGACAGTTTATACTTTCAAGAATATCCTGTAATTAGCAGTGTTTATGGTAAATATCATTTTATCTTGCGAAAATCGATAGTTGAATCTTTAAACGCGTTTTTCTCGAAATGAGATTTTTCAAATTTGCTGACATTGTAACTCAAAGAGCCATTATTCGATGGTAACAACAACTTAGCCTGGCAACGCCCACTGTCTTCAAACACGGGTACGTATTGAATCGCCCTCGATTCTTTTTTATTCCAAAATCGGATGCCACCAATTGCTTTATTCCTAACCTCAAAGAATTCGACGAGTTTGTTCGTGCAAAACATTTCAAGCTTGAGGACCGCAAGGCAGTTATAAATCTGGTGAGCTAAAATTGCTTTATGGCAACAGTAGATCTCAAAGACGCTATTGTGTAATTTCGATGGCACAATCGGATCAGAAATTTCTGAGATTGTGATAAAACGACCAACTTTTCTAATTTACTTGTTCACCTTTTGATCTTACTATGACCCTATATGCATTTAAAAAATCTGAAAACTAGCTATGGCAAACTTAAGTCGTAAGGGATTTACATCGGTAATTTTTCTTGACGACTTTTCGGTAGATCCTATGATGAATGCCAAGAAAATATTCGTCCCTCTTGTCGCTTTTAAAACAATTCAGTTTCGTCATTAATGAAAGGAAATGTCAATTGATATCGTCCAAAAAGTGCGGATTCCTTGGTGTTTGGTTCGATTTGGGAAAAGTGGTAATTGAACTTACACAAGCGAAAAGAGATCGAGTAAAAAGCAAAATAGAAAAATATCGGTCATTAAAAGTATGCAAAATTCGTGAATTTGTTGAGTTCGATGGTGTAGGGAAAAGTGGGGCGGTTTCGTGCAAGGGGCACATACGTATAGTAGCCGTATATCTAGACTATACAACACATTACCACAGTCATCTTTGTATGCGGGCCTCGCACTCACGGGCACACAGTCCGCGAAGTGCGGTGGCGGTGCGGTCGCCGGTCACGTTGCGACAAGGCGCAACGTGTTTTGGCACTGCGTAAGTAAATTTGTTATGTTACTTCAAATTCATCTATTTATTGTAATTTCCGCTTCACTATGTAAACAATTAATTGTAGTTGCTGAACATTGATTAGTTTATTATTTGTTTCGTCAGTTATGGGGAATCGTTTATAGATATTTTTTCAACGCCAAACGTTTCAAAACGTGGTTCCCTTGCCTTGCGGCACATTCCTACTGTACGAAAAAAATACATACATGAGGGATACTTGTCCCTCGTGTATATATGCCATACCCCATGTACGTATTTTAAAAAATAATTGTTAATTTCACCAAAAACACTATTTGAGAACTATGATGCAAAATTACAACAGAAAGTAGACCAGAATCAGAAAGATATATGAGGAGGTGATGACATCTGCAATAAAAGAAAACCTTGATAAAACGTTGTCGATTAGAAAATTTGCCAAAACATACGGCATCAAACCATCAACTCTTGAAACTCGTATTACGAACCTTCATAAAAAAGCTTCCCCAAGCAAGCTTCCCCAAAAGCAAACCCAATAACAAAAGTAAAGGAAGAGGTTATATAGGTATCCGATGTCGTTTTAAATGTACGAAAACCCAAATCTGCTGCTACAGTAGCATTCTTAACTTCGGAAAAAACCTTTCCGCCTACAATGTGTAGTAGTTTAACATTAAATTATATGTTGTCTCATTTCAAGGTTGTTTTGATCGTAGGAGAACAAAACAAAGAAGCTCCCATCAATAAAAGAATAAAAAAAGAAGCGTTAATTAAACGAAGTTGAAGCTTGCATCGTTGAAATGCAACGATAGATGTTTCAAAAATGTTCATTTCCACATTTTCTTCATCACCCAAAATCTTATTCAGAAAATTTGAGCTTCAGATTTCTCATAAGGACCCCAAAAAACATTCAAGTGTTTTTCGTAACCCCATTAGGCCAAAACAATATCAGGTTAGCGGACTTTCGTTGCATTCCAACGATGCAAACTTCAATATCATTTAATTAATATATGTTTAGTTTTTCTTTGCGAAACAAAGAAGCGATAGTTTTCAATGAGTTGCCATGTGAATTTAAATTATAATATGTATTAATTAAGTGTCTTTTTTCATTTCAAGGCTGATTTTTATGCTAATTTGATCTCAGAAAGACTAAATAAAGAAGTAATGATTAGTTAATGAAGATTTGAGTGTCATTTATCAATGGTTACAAGAAATATAATGTTTCGTTAATAAATGAATATGTTCCGTAACTATAGCCTTTTTTTGTTATCATGTTCCCCACTATGTACGTATGTGCTCTATATTCTATACGAATGTACCCCACGTATGAGGCACATCCGTACGATTCTTATATTTTGTAAAATCACCCATCACTTGAATATGTTACATCCTATCAATATTTACGTGCACTACTTTTCAAAGTGCTGCTAAATATACTGGCTATATAGCAGCACAGTAATCTGTTTCCAGGAGCAGTTAGTTCTCTTCTTTTGAGGGGGTATCCCACTTCGGAAACTTCAAAAAATCGTTTTTTTTTTGTATATTGTTATGGTGTGAACATTAAAGAATATTTTGAAGATCAACCGGACCCTGAAATTCTAAAAATTGACGAAGTTACGCCTATTCTAGTGGAACAGTGTGTAAAGTTAAGGATAATTCGCGGGTAACGAAAGCGGACATGAAAGCCCAAGAACCCTCAAAAGAGGCCCGAACTGCCCGCCGCTAAAACTTTGAACGCGATTACTTCGAAACTACATATCTTTACACGGCGGGATTGGTATCTTGTGTAACTTTCACACTATTGATTTGAATTTGCACCGTTAGCGTTCAAACAGTAGTCATTTTCGATTCACAATCGCATTTTTTAATTGGATGTACCATTTGTTGCTGTCATTTTTCTCGTCTGCCGAAAGTTCGAGAAGTAGATCGTGTACCCATAATCAGTTAGATATATTTGAAGATGTTTTGTTTGTTTTCGTTTCAGATAACATTTGAGCCTGGTAGAGATCCCGCCGTTTTGGGCCTCGCCGCTGGAGGACTGCAATGCCAATTGCAGCACCACGAACACTTTGAAAGATTTTCTTCCGAAAAAATTATATTGTTACTCCAAACATATGTACAACATACTGGGAAAAAGTACATTTATTCCAACCAATGTGTTAAGGGGGGATTGTCTTTTTTTTCGCAAAATTTGCCGCTTTTTGGGAATTTTTTTGTGAAGAAAGTATACAACGGAAAACTTGTGAAACTTGGCATATAGTTTTATTGATCTGTTTACTACATACAAAATTTTTTTTAAACAATTTCATCAAAAAATCCGCCTCCCATCCCCCTCGACGCGCGATGGTCCTTTTTTGATGATGTGCACGATTTCTTAAAAACTATTCAACCGATTGCCTTCAAATTTGGACAGAATGCTTAGCTGACATCCTTTTATCGTTTGATGAAGCAAAAAAGCAATACGTTTAATAGTTTTTTTATTTATAACGAAAAATCGATACTTCAAGTTCAAAACGTCACCAAATCGTCAATTTTTTTTCCCCTTCATCGAACGATAGCTATATGTGTCTAAAGTAAAATGCTTTTTGGGTTTTTGTTGCAGGATGAACGTGAAGGCTGTAATCGTGCACACTATCAAAAAAGGACCATCGCGCGTAGAGGGGGGTGGGAGGCGGATTTTTTGATGAAATTGTTTAAAAATTTTGTTGTATGTAGTAAACAGATCAATAAAACTATATGCCAAGTTTCACAAGTTTTGCGTTGTATACTTTCTTCACAAAAAAATTCCCAAAAAGCGGTAAATTTTGCGAAAAAAAAGACAATCCCCCCTTAATAGAAAAGAATGCATCATTTCGACCCTTCAAATTGGGCTTCCAGAGAGAGATACTCCGTTAATCATAAAGGAAAAACTGTACGAATTCACCCCACTTTCCCCTAATTGGCCCGTGTTGTACTGCTGTTAAGTATGGTTTGGGACACACAAACTTGGGCATTCGAGAGAGATCGGTATTTAGATCTATAAGCGAGCAACGACTCGTATTAGGTTACGGTTCGATTACTTTAGACAAGAATTTGGGTAAGAACTTTGAGTGGTGGAGAGAAGTTATTCTCCATACAAATAACTTCACTAAACCATTTGAGTTTTTTCCTGAAATTTTTACAGACGCCTCATTGTCAGGATGGAGAGTCGCCTGTGGACGGGCGAGATCGCATGGTTTTTGCGATACAGGGAAACAAAAAACTCATATAAACATATTCGAACTAGCTTCCGCATTTTTCAGACTTAAGTGTTTCGCAAACGATCTGAGAAACTGTATTGCGTTTAGGTAATACTCTATTGCGCTTAGATAATACTACAGTCATATCATATACAAATAAAATGGGAGGAGTTCAACTCGTACACTTCAGTAATCCAGCCAGGCAAATTGAGGACTGGTGTGAAGGCGCGAAATTTGGATCTTCGCGTGGTTTATCAGCTCAAAAACACTTTCAGAGCAGATTTTGAGTCACGTCGATTGAAGCCAGAAACGGAATACGAGTTATCACAAACGGTATTTGACAGAATAGTCTGTTCCGTTGAAAAACCTGGTGTCGATTTATTTTCTGCTCGCATAAACACAAAGTGCGAGAAATATATCTCGTGGCTTTGAGATTCGACCAGCATAGCAGGGCGTAGCTTCCGAGGCGCCTTCACGGTGCCTTGGAAGAATTCTTATTTTTAGTCCTTTCCACTGTTTTTGGCCATGTGCGGGTCTCACGAAAAATACGAGATGACGGGTCGCGAGGTATTCCTGTAGTCCTTGAATGTCCCGCGCAACCGTGATACCCACTATTCTGCGCTCTTTTTCTTGCGAAGCTGATATACTTTGAGCCTAACATACATTTGTTATCTTCTTCGAACAAAGAACCACATCCCCTTAGGAGAAAAACTATCCTGGTTGCCAGTCTCTTATTAGGAGATCTTTCGAGATAAAGGGTATTCCAGAAGAGTCACTGGAGATGATTATCGCCGCCTTAATGATAATGATGGGTCCTAAAATAGGTGAGAACTTTAGAATAAGGCGCCTATTCGAAGGTGTGTTCGAGTTACGCCCATCCAAGCCAAAGTATGATCAGACATGGGATCAGAAGATCGTCTCAAATTACATAAGTACTATTGGTTCAAACGGGGATATGTCTCTCGAAATGATTTCTTGAAAACTTGTCACTCTACTCTCGCTCGTAATCGGACATCAAATACAAACCTTTTCGCTAATCAAAGTACACAATATCAAGACACAGTATGCAAAGTACAAAATATCGCGATACAGATAAAAATCCCGGAGAAAATCGAGACTTCCGCCGTCAACAGAAAACAACCGCTGCTAGTTTTGCCTTTTTATAAAGAGGAAAAATCAACTTGTGCCGCATTTATATTGGAGTCATGTCTATTAAAAACCAAATTCCTGCTTGGTTCGGTAGAGTCATTATTCATTGCTTTTACGAAGTCTCTTGAAGCAGTTCCTTGTCAAACTTTATGTCGATGGGGAAAGAGTATGCTGTGTAAAAGCGGTCTGGACACCCAGATTTTTTAGAGCACGGCACTCAGAATGCGTCAACGTCAACCAGGAAAATCCAGGCCATCAATATTGAAAGTATAAGGTCGACAGCAGGATGGACAAGCGACTCACAGACCTTCGCTCAGTTTTATAACTTACCTATTATCAGTTATAAGGATACATTTGCTCGGGCAATATTGCAGTAATCATATATTGCCTCCATCCATTATTATCGATGGACACATTATTTTACGCCGAAGTTTTGAGCATGTAATCATGTATTTATATATATTCCTACACTATTAAAAAGTCTATTTAATTTAACTAGGATCTATTAAAGACAAATAATTGTGTTCCTTGTCTCACGGCCTAGTTCGATTCTTTTTTATCTTCAATAAGTTTGTTTATTTGTGTCTCGTATTGTTAGATGACGTCAATTAAATATTGTTTCAAGCGTATAAAATATATTTTTGAAGGACAGATATCTTTATGTAGATGCAATACATGTGTCGTTAATTCAAATATATTGTTATTTCGAACGGATGGAAAATGTATTTGAATTATTGCTGTCAAACCCCGATTAATCGGGTCAGGTCAACCGTGCTGCGGATTACCTGACCAGCGCCTCGCAAGTATGACCAGGCACGGTCGCGCCGTGTCCATGAAGGGTAGAGTACAGGAAGATCAACTCCGAATTGGAAAATTGTAAACAATAAGTGTTATACGACTTAACATTTGTTTGAGTAAATAGTACCAAAAACCTGATTTATTAGAACTAAACGAAAATATTCTCACTCAACGGTGTTCAATCGATCTTCATATAAATGGATAAATATATTAAAAATAAATGTCTGCGATAGTCATACAAATAAAAAAACTAATGAAAATTTTAGTAATTTTAAATATGAAACAATGTCTCGCCCTCCAAGCACATAGCGTGGTATATGCTTTATATTTGGTTTATACGTATGGTGCAGGTTTCTCGTTTTGTTCGTTCTTTTCAAGCAATGCATTTCAACTGTCTGCATGGTGAAAAATGAATTACATCTCAAAGGGCTGTGACGCAAGGCCGCAGTTTGGAAAGGAAGATCATGTTGAGTGTATTTCTGAACAATGATAAAGTGATAACCAATCGATTGAGCAAAAATCGAGAACGGCAACTATACTTTATAAAAAGCTGGAGTTTTCCCAAAATCGTGTCCCTTTTGGTAAAACAAAAAAAACGACGCAGTTTGTCGTCAATGTGCACGGATGATTTATAGATCGATCGGACATCGTATATGATCGAGGAGAAATCGCCATTGGAGTCCAGAAATGAGATTGATTTTCAACTCGAATCGCTTAACAGCCTCACGAGGGATTGAGCTGGTGTCACACCGAGGGACGAAGAGAGACGACGTAGAGTTATATCTCTGTTCCGAGACATTCCAGAAATTGGAACAAGGTAAAGACGAGAACCGCTAGGCTGCGTTCTTGTCCCACGGGAAATGTCCTTCGCTTCGAGTCGACGTTCTATTCGTCGTGGAAATTCGGTTCATCGTAGTACACGACTGTGCGAAACTTCCTTCTCCTTGGCACTGAATACATGGATATGTATGTGCACGTGCACGTGTGTGTGCTAGTGAGAAGATATAAACCTACGTAAGCCGACTCGCACCGCGGGGATATCACAAGCGCAGAAAGGCTCGCCACGGGGTCGGATGGATTCAATTATGAAAACACTCTCCTCTCGATCTCTGACAGAAATTCTCAGTGACCTTGGGACACAAGTGACACCATCCAACAAAGTAAAAGAAAGCAGACGCAAAGAAGAGCACGGAAAAGTGGGAAATCGTCCCGTTATATGGCAAATTCAAACAAAATAATTTTTTTTTATATAACTCAAATCGGATGCACTCAATGTTGTCGCTTTTCATATTGATAAGAAACGTATAGGTTTATAAGAAATATTAAGTAAAAATATTCGAGATGTATGTTTTTTTATCAGTGGAACTAAGTTTAGAAGGGGTTAAACGAACCATTGAACGTCGGGGATTTTTAAAATTATTTTGCAATAACTTTCGAACGGAACAAACTATGAAAAAGTGTCAAATCGCAATAATGTTTTATTTTTCTAGTACATGTGTATTAGGAGGATTAAAAATGTAGCGGATAAGTGTTTTTCTTTTGTTCGATATCTTGCAATTAAATCGATGAACCCACCCTTTAATTTTTTGGGTACAGGGGGCGTACACAAATTACGTAACGCCAAATTTCACAATTCCCCCCCCCCCCCCTCCGCCCATGTAACGGGACCGTAATGCCTGCCCGGACCCCCCCCTGCACCTCTATTGCGTTACGTATCAGGTACTTTGTCGTCAAGAATTGCTATTTTTTTCATAGACATAACTAATTATGAAAGAATCGAGTTTATACTCATTTTATGAATTATATATTGATCTAGTTTTATTCCAATTTTGATGAAAAAATCTTTAAAATAAACCGAGATATATGCCTTAATTTGATGACGAAAACAAATTCTCTTCATTGTCCCATCGATACCTTCATGAAAGGTGATCTGTGAAAAAAAAACTCGACAATTTATCAATATCTATACAAATGTATAGTCGGCAAGGTCGAAAAAACACGTTCAAAGTTTTCGTTCCATTTTTCTTGATATGAAGTTATGTTTTTTTCAAAAATATTAATACCTACTTAGATTAAAGCATCTGGTCGCGGGCGATATGACGGTTCTTCATCTTCATTATATTTTACAAAACGATAAGAGCCTCATCTATTGTGAACAATGCCACACCTGTAGGGATTGAGGGCACTAACCGGTCTCGCTACCCGTTCTCACAAAAGTGACTGTAACTCCGTCAATTCTCGGACTTGTGACTAAAAATGTTGCCAACATATTTTTTAATACATGTAATTTCAAAAATTATAAAAAACAAAATAAAAAAAAAATATTTTGCTTGGTGAAAGTGGGCAAGGGGGAAGGCAAGTGCAAGTGCTTGCACAGTGACTTCTCCCCTTAACTGACATTTCGTATGGAAAGCCAAACTTACCGCGGTAAAATTGGGTGCGAGTTTTGAATTCAAAACTTGAACATGCAGAAATTTTTCTATTGCTGACAGTTCTAAAATCGTGACGTAACGCAATCCTTGACACCCCCCCCCCCCCCCCCGCGTACGTAGACCGTAACGCCAGGCCGGACCCACCCCCCAAATTGCGTTACGTAAAATGCATACGCCCCCACATCGACCCATAAATAGCTAATATTTTGCGATACCCCATTAAGGGAGGACACAACTGTAACTGCCCATTTGCGATCGATTCCTTTGGATTCTTGTTTGAAGCAAGGAATAAAATACATGGTCCAAAGAACTTTGAGGCTTTGTTAGGTGTATATTGAAGTATCTAAAAAAATATGTTTGTCGAGAGAATACAAAATGACGGCGCACTAGTCGCTGTAGCACTACCGGTTTTCAGCCAACCCTCTTCGCAGTACGCAGTAGAACTGTCCTAAATTTAATCCTGGAACTAAGAGTGAAATATTTTCGTCAATTACATTAGTTTTAGCAGTCAAGTACGGGGGGAAATATAAAAATAGAGACAAGTTTGAAAAAACGTTCATTTCTTCTACCATAATTTTCATATAAAAAGTGATATTTTTTACAATTTTCAATTAATCGAAAAAGGCGCTCGTATTTGACTATTAAAGCATTCTAAAAAGCTACAGTTAAAAGATGAAGTCGATTGGACGAAAATTGTTCGAGTTCTGCTGCGTGCTGATTCAAGCAGCATGGTTTTGAGTAAAACGTGTTTGAAATGATCGGTTTTTTAGACGCTATAGCTGATGATTTTTGCCCCCCGTAATATAACGCCACCTATTGGTAGAAAATGAAACTATTTTTAGTCGGTAACTTTTTCCCCAAAGTTAATAGACTTACAAGAGTCGAGAATTACGTCTACCGGCGTGGCATCGCGGAAGGCGCTTTTCAGCGCTCGAACGCTCCCTTAAAAAATAGCTCGAATTCTACTTTAAAATGGTTTTTTTTTCAGCTATAAGCGAATATGCATCATATTTTTGAGGTTCAAAGTTTTTGAAAAGTGTTGCCCAAAAAAAAGATTTTCCGAAAATGTTAAAGTGGTGTTCTCCCTTCAATTCATATCCCTATAAACCCATTCGATTACTCGATTAAATGATTTTTTTTTCACCGGGTTTTGTAAATTACAATATGTACCGTAAGGGGGACTTTAATAATTATGTCGCGAGCGTCGATTGATTTGTGCTCATTGCAGATAGGATGTGAAGTGACCTTCCTTCTAGGGATTTTTAAAGATTTTCGTAGGTAATTTATTGATTCGAGAGGTTTCACACATATTTCAGTCGTAAGCCCTAACCTTGGAATTTCAAGTAGCATGTTCGTTCATTCGTGTTCTTTTTTTACATTTTTTAGGGTAACGGATTTTCAGCTATCGATCTTGCGTTCGTACGCATATGCATTACATTCTTGGATGTAGAGCCAACAAGTTTCATATCATAAGAACCTGCAACGTAAAATTGACAACATTAAACTAAAATTTCCAAAACATGAACACCGAAAGAGACGACTAATCAACCAAGCGCGTCTGATCAATCTGGATAGAAACGTGGTAAAATTAGCTTGGTAAAATGTACCTGTTCTCATAAAACTTTTCATGTGCATACATTTTGACGCCCAAAGTTGAACGTTGGCATGAAGTTGTTATGGCGATATAACGGTACGTATACGATGACGCGAAGTGTGTTGTGCACAAAGGATATTATGAACGGCGGTGTGAGAAAAGGGATAGGGCTTGGGCATTGCGTTGCTCCATGGCTGCTTCGAGATCATCCGTTCGTTGTCATAAACTCGAATAACACGAGCTACCGCACACTTCATAAACGTATATATACAGATGTGTGTATGTGTGTGAATATTTGTTGCTAGATGTGTACATATCTATATCGCGTATGTAGCGAACTGCCAGAATCATATAAGCTGCCGCCATAGGATTGCATTAATTTCGTAGCCCTTAGGAAATCAGTATTTCCGGCCATACGTATAAAGCATTGCAAAATCGAATGTTCAATCTAATATAATCAAACAGGTAGGAAAACTTATGAATGTAGGTTGGCGGTAACGAGAGACTGGCCGCCGATGTGATTTAACGCGACTATTTTTGTTTTTAATGCGTGTAAAAGAGGAAGAGCAATTTTAAAAATATAAATGACTTAAAGCATAGTGTGCAAAAGTGGTTTCAAGCGACAAACAGTCGAGAAAACGAAATGGAAGCTACCGGATCGAAGAGTTATATTTCTCATCGTAATTTTGAAGCTTTCCTTTAAGGGTAAGATTCAGAATCGTATAAATAGCAATTTGGATCCAAGTTTCAGTCTATTCAAGAAATCGCTTGGAGAATAGCCTTCACGTAGAGTTGTAGACCGAGAAGTGACCGTTTGATCGTGCCAAGAAAACGATGGAAGTTGAAGTTCGTAAGCACTAGAGACTGTAGCCCTACAATGTCCGCCACAATTTTTATCCCGATATTTCGGAAATCGTTGGGGTACCTGCGTTGCGGCTTCCTTTATATAGATATCGAGGACACCCGCTGCGCGAGAACGAATTGGTCTGCATGAGTGACCAATAGTCGCAGAATGGGGTATCCGAGGAGATTCTTCGAATTTTTTCATCGGTGAAGTACCCATCCTCGAGCAAAGCCATTTGATTGCTGAGTGTGAAAACGAGAGAAGGGGCAGTTGGAAGGCGTAAAATGGAATGAGGGAAGGTGGAGAGAAAGAGGGAAGGAGAGGAAGGGCGATTTAGAGGAAGGGTTGAGAGAGAACGAAGAGTATACGAGTATATTCTATGTCTGGCAGACGTCTGATAAATCGAACCTCCACTCGATAAAATGGGTTTGAGGTCCGATAAAATAAGGTCGACACCCGCTACGATGAGAGACACACACTCCAGCACTTTCAATTGAGCCCTCGGAAGACGAGAATCACCAGAAGGAGAAAGAGGACCTTTTTGGTCGAATGTTCTCGGGACCCGATTCTCGAGGCACGAATTGAAGGATCTCTCCGATCCCGGCCATTCGTCAGATTCTAACTTGATTTTGGTCAAGTGCATTGTTGATTTAGGTCTTCTAAATGTTTCTTGTATCGAAACTTGACAATTTATAAAAATATACGATAACGTAGAATGCTGGCAATCGTATTCCTATATGTAGCTGATAATCAGGGTAAATAAGGGTTATATTTCCGTTCTGATTATTGAAAAACGGTATCATTCTATATACTTATATACGAGTGGATTACTGCACACGAATGAAGGGATAGAATCACAAGGCACCAAAGAAGTATTCGGTTTCCATCTGATAAATTCTGCCTATAGAATTTCTTGTCACCAATTTCGAACTCAACGTCATAATTTGGTAATATTGAATGGCAAAAAACTAGCTTGTGCGGTTCAATTCAATAATCATGTAAATTCTAGGATTTCTTAATGTAGCGGTCAAAGGTGAGTTAGATGGTTGACTAAATCTTGGCTTTTTCGTACCTTTTGATGGTAAGCGCAATAAGCTCGTTCACGAGGAATGGTTGCGAGGTTGATCTCTTCGATTTCGATTGAATTTGGCATGCTTGCAGAGTGGGTAAAAATAGGCGACACGTATTTTTTTATCTCTGCGGAACCAGGTTTTTAAGGGTTCAAACGCACTATCCAAAATTGGGGTGTTTTTCTTTTTTCGTCGATAACGTTTTAACGGTGCGAGATATGAAGGAAATTTCAAATTGCTACAATGGTTATTTTTTTGCGTACTATACATTGGAGATGAGAACAATAACGTTATCGACGAAAAACGAAAAACACTCCTATTTTCAAGGGTGTGTGTCACCCCTTAAAAATATGTGGATATTTTTTATATCCACAGATATAAAAAATACGTGTCGTCTATTTTTTTACCCATTCTACAAGCATGCCAAATTTCATCGTAATTGGAGAGATCGATCTTGCAACCTTTCCTTGTCAGTGAAACTATTTTATAATAGTTGTATCTTTGTATCTTTTCTTGATTTTTTATACATGTTTTTATATTCTGAAATAGTTTAATCAGATCCGATGAAAATCAGTCATCGTCGGGATAATCGCGATGTAAAGCCGCAGAGTAAGCAGAGACGAGATGATAAATCGGAACGCCCGGCCACGAAACAGGCCGCGAGATTATGGAAGTTTCCAGACTAATTGTGAAACTTTTGGCAATATACAAATGGCGGGATACGGAAGAGATGCCCCGTGTTGATCGCTATGATGGCAAGAGTGGAAGGGCCAGTGGAAACGGAAAGATCTCTACGTTTAGATAGTAATAGCGTCAGAAATGCTATTCGTTGAAACAATAGTATCCCAGATAATTACATAAGCTGCAATTTCACTGAAGACGTTATCTCTACGAGATTACATTTTCTCTTTTAACACGCGACGTTAAAACATCTTAAACATAAAACAAAATGACTTTACATGTTACCCCAATGTTATCATTGTTATCGTTATTATTTATTGCATTTTCTGTTCATATGGCATGATCATAAAACATTTTTAGCTGCAATAAGTTGACAGATGTATAGGAGAAATGCTACATTGCGACATGTCGCATTTGTCAAAGTGTACTTTCAAATAAAACCAAGTAAGAAAAAATAATAGCTGTTTTACAAATAATTTTACTTCTTAGTGATAGTTGGAGAATAATATGTTGGACGATTAACGAGTAGAAAGTATAAGTTTAAAAAGGTTATTAACTTATCACCATGTTCTACCTCATTTACCATTTGTGAATTTATCCTGAAAAGATTCGAGAGAAAAAAGCTTAGTTGCTGAAGCCGCAATACCCATAACAGAAGAACAATTGAGAAAGATTTCAGCGTTTCTTCACCCTGCGGGTTTCGTAACGTTCCGCTGCGCCTTGCCTACGGACGAACTTCCTACATTACTTCCATTTTTTCTCTCAATCTTTGAAGTACTTTCTATCTACTATTTTTCCGACATATCGTCGGGTAAATCTCTAAAAGTTTGTTCAAATTCTTTTGAATTTAACCACCTCTAAAAATTGAAAAATAAATTCGCGTTCGAATCTTCGACGATTTTTCATTTAAATGGACATGGACATCCTTGGACTGTAATAGGAAGTGTGAGGCAATTTCTCGTTGCAGTTGTCAGTTTTTTTCAGAAATTGTTTTCACCGATCTCACTGATTTTTATCGCCGCTAACGAAGATCATCCTGACTACTAACTACCTTTAATCGAATGTATGGGCTGAATGTGAAAGCTTGGAAATGTTGTGTGGTCTAATAATACTATTGTTATATTACAAACATGAATCATGGCAAATTATTGGATTTTATACATTCAGTATGCATATAGGTAGGTTTGTGTAAATTTCAGCAGCCAAAACAGTTAAATCATCGTAAGCAATTTTATTTATTCTGATAACCGTATGGAATTGATTTATTTAAATATTATCAAAATTGCGCGAAGAATGATTATCTTTGAGCGATAATTTCTCATTTATCACTCGTCTATTTTTATTCACCCACAAATCCGAAAACTCTTTGAAGAAATATGTATTTTTTTATGGTCGAATTGTCAAAGTCAAAATCGACTGTAGGTTCATTCGGGTGGACCAAAGTTCACGAAGTTCGCAATATCTGCGGTCAAGTGCTCCATATGGAGCGATAGGCTAGTTCGAAAAGTTGGGTTTGTCTTTACAGACACTCTATACCAATCTGCTTTTGGCAGATTGTATTTCCACCGCTATTACGAGTATTTCATTTAAGCGTTGTCCCCGAAATGTGGCGACTGCGGTCAGCTGCGCCAACATTTCTCCCTCGAAGCTACCGGAAAACGTATCCTCCGGGCTTCTATATCAAATACGAGTCCACCCAAATTCGTACGACCGATATATGTAACTTTGCACCGGTGCCTATCGACCATACAAGTTCAAAGCGGACAAATATATAAAAATGAAAAACGAAAAGTCAGCAGGAAAAATGCAGGCAACCTAATCAACTTTTCGTCATCCCTCCTTCTTTCGTTTACTAAAATAAAATAAGTAAAAAAAAAATTTTTGTTGGCTACATCTATGTTGTGCTATAATTTCCCTTCTTTTGATGAGCGAAGTAATACTGCTTGATTCCTGTGGCATAAATGTAATGATACTCGGCGATACTCTTTGGATTATCTTTGTAACATATATCTTACTTGTTTTTCAGGTACTGTGAATGCTTCATTTACAAACCGATTTCCAAAAAAAGTGCACTTTATAAAAATTGTATTTGGGTCAGCACTTACATCTGACATTATTATGTCATTTAATATATTGCGATTTAGGTGCTTTCTCCGTGACGTTTACTTATGATCAGATAAGTTCATTTATACTGGGACAAAAAATGTATTCTCCTACTATTTATTTTAACGAACTATTCATTGAAACTTACCTATAGAAAATATTTATATCTTTACCTGTAGGAAATATTTTTTTTCCAACTCTTTTTTCCTGAAATAAATTTCGCTAATATCAGGATTAGGGCGTAATGCTACCACCGAGCTGAATTTTTTTCTGGAAGCTTATAACCCCTTTGCCGATCATCCTGTGCAGTTTGAATACGATCCGCAGTACCATATTTTAGAAAAAAAATCGGAAACTCGACGTATTTCGTGGACTAATTACCCTTATGGAAACTTCCAATCAGTTTTCAGTACATTATCGACTAATTATCGGGCTAACACTGGGTACCGTGAAAATGAGAATTCACAACACCGTTATAAAATTGTTCTGTACAATCTTCCAGTATAAGAATTGTGCCAACGAGCATAACCTCGAAGGGCGCAGGATTGTCGAACTGAGCACACTGGGGAAGCAGTTGTGGTGCCAAAATTGTGACTTTCCATTATTACTGCGGGACGTTAAAAATGAACGACAGTGCGGATTTGCCAGTATTTTGAAAGTTGCTTGCGCCAGTTGCGACAAAATAATTGTCGTTGAGACAAATAGACAGAATACGCAGAAACGCTGCCACGACGTAAACTGGAAAGCAGCCATCGGTATGGATACCAAGAGACGCGGCAGTGTCTTGACGCCAAGTGATAAGATAAATAAATTGGACGCCACTGATCGATGCCATCGATCTCGACGCCACTGGCCGACTGACGAACACGCCGCGACTCTTTATACAGTAGATGGGCTTTAGCAGACGACGTTTTAACTTTGATTCGATATTACGCGGCGACGAATCGAAAATTTAATGACATTTGACCAATGAAATATGATTTTTTTCTAGCGATTCTGTTTGGGTCATTTTTCAATCGGTCTACTCAATCTTGAAATCTCATAATATTCGACCGAATACACTACATCGAATCGAATGCGCCGTGTGTAAAAAAGGCCCTGACACGCAGCGCCCCCCCTCCCATTCTCGTACCTCCGGGCAGTTGCGTGGATCGGAACCCCGGTGTTTTGTCACGTTAGATTGATTTACATCGTTCTTCTACACTTGAAATTTCTCGGCGTCTCCGAAGAGCAACATTGACGAAAATTAAAGAGTAAGTTTGCTTACTGTGAAAGTGAGACTCGAAAAGTGTTTTTCTTTTGTTTTTACCGACGATGATGCTAAAAGTGTCACTTCGATGCGACAACAGCGGCACGCGAAGTTCACGAATTCTTCAACATCGACGCAATTTTCCCGTACCCGCGAACCTATGGATATTATCGTGTATCCTCTAATTTTGATAGCACGATCTTATCGCTGGAATTTATGTTGCCGTAAGAATAAAAAATATGGCCTGTCTCATAACCTCAATTTACGTACTTTGTCATTTGCCACGATCCGAACAGCCAACGGCTCCGATGCAAGAAACTCAAGTTTATTTGCTCTCCGCAGGAATACCTCGGTATTTATTCGTAAAAAAATCGCAGATAGTATATTTTCCGATGATCCGTAGCCATTGTCATTACCCCTCAAAATCCTCGATTTCCTGAGCAGTGTCCCATGTAGGTTTCGCCAATCGAGCCGTAACGGCCAATACTTGGACCAATGTTGGCGGGGCGATGATCGATTACCCCATTGTACGCCAATGCTTGGCTAAGTATTGACTAGCCAACCTTGGTTTGCCGATACGAGGCCAATATTCGGCCAAATATAGACTCGCTAATCATTGGCTTGTCGATACGAGGCCGATGTTTGGCGAAGTATAGACTCGCCAATTATTGGTTTGCCGATACGCGGCCAATGTTCGGCCAAACATAGACTCGCTAATCATTGGTTTATCGATACGAGGACGATGTTTGGCGAAGTATAGAATGGCCAATCATTGGCTTGCCAATACGAGGCCAATTTTATGCCGAGTAACGCATGATCGAACCGCAATTCGTATATTGATTCATTGTTTCGCGTCGAAGTAATTGAGAAACGAGATAAATACTTTTTACGAGTCCATTGGACATTATTCTTAACAAATATACTACCAAATCAATGCACTCATTGTTGGCCGATTCTCGAACGAGCTCATACGCGATACTCTGCTGATTTTTATGAACCATCCTACACTGACAGAAAAATTCTATTAATATTAACTAACCGCGTCTATTTATTTATTTGAATTAACTAGATTTTTCGTGAAATCAAATTGTCCCTATTGCATCCCATTATTGGAATTATTCGTTTTCAATATATTTATTTATTCAAATTAAACTTGAACTAATGATCTGTCTTAATTGCAACACACATATTAAAGGGTTGTGGGGGTAGAGAGGGTGGAGAGAGAAATTATATATATATATATATAGGTTGGGTTTGACAATTCTATAACATGTCATTCGATAACACTCTCTAATTATCACAATGATATTAACTAATTGATATAGTTTATGTGATACAAATAATGAGGAGAATCCATTTGGTCTCTTATGTCATATGTGCGATTCAAATGTTACAAGCACTCGGTAGCATAGGGGCAGCGTGCTTGGCTATGAGTAGGTAGGTTCAAGGTTCGAGTCCCATATAGGTGAAATATCTTCTTCGAACTAATCATTTCGAAAGACCAGGTAATGACGAATTACAATACAAAAATAATTCATTTTTTTTGGCAGTGCAGGACCAATTTTGGTGATCTATATCGGGTCACAATTATCCGCCAAGACTCGGTCGATAATCGGGCCAAGCTCGAGTGCCAATGATGGCAATCTTGACGGGGACTTATTGTTGGCCGATTCTCGAATGAACTCCTACGCGATGCTCGGCCGATTCTCATAAGCCATTCTAGGGCCAATATTGATTGCGAATATTGGGCCGCTCTTATCATCCGAGGCTCGGTCGATGATCGGGCCAAGCTCGAGTGCCAATGTTGGCAAGCTCGGCGTCGAGCATCGGCCAATCGTTGGCCATTACCGATCACCCTACATGGGGCGCGACCAAAATGAGGCACGAAAGTTCAACACCGTTTGCCTATGAACGCTAAACTCTCACGTCTCAAACACGGACGCTTTGTGGACCTGTGTCGATTCCTCGATAGCTTTACCCTGATGACCGAGGGTACTATTGGTATGGCATACAGAGATTGTACCCTACGGTGTACGTGTACGGTAGTACACCGCTACACGCAAATGTACCGGTACACTGTACAATAGTAAAGTATACCGTTTCTGTATCCTCACCATACTAATACCGGTACCGATACCGTACGCACATACGTGGTAGGTACGGTACCTGGGCTATCGTGTAGGAACCAAAACCAATGGAGCGTCGGATTTACCATCTAGACAGACCATCGGATTTATCCAGGGCAGCAAGTACGTACTGCCGAGGATGAAAAACAGCGTCAATCATCGCGGCCACAGTATACAGTCCCAGTGTCACGAAGATATCACCGCTGTCTCCAATCTCTCTGAGAGCATCGGCGAGACTGACCTCAAGGAACTCGTCGAACCTTTCGGCTTCGTTCAGAAACAATATCTCGCAAAGGATCGCACCACCAATCTGTGCAAGGCCTTTCGTTTACGTGTGTATGTTTCAAAACGAAGGCCGAGGACGCTAGGGCCTTCTTGCATCTCAATGGTTACGGCTACCATCATCTCATAGTCAGCGTCGACTGGTCCAAACCTCCAGCCCAACAGAATTGAATGGTCAACGGTTAAAACGCGTTAAGGTAGAACGAGCACGCGCTGTTGATTTCTATAGATTTTGTTCAAATGTTTTACCAGACATTGTATCATTATGCATGTATCAGTAAAATTTCAGAACAGTTGACTATTTAGATTCGGAGTAATGGGTTTGAAAATAGCAACTTTTATCACTGTAGAATCTGCATTGAAGCTTCGTAGCATGCGCTTCCTCTGCAGAAGAGCAGTGAAACTTTGTTGCATTGCATATTGTATAGACAAATGGGCTCGAATCAATTTTTTGTTTGGACGAGTCATCGATAGAAATCGGCGTACGGGCGCTGTTTCTAAGAAACGTGGTTGCTCCAGACTCGTCCTGTCGAAGGGTGTAGACATTTTATCATCCTTTTTTAAATTCATCTAACCAAAAAAGCTCGAGCACGATTTATATTCTCGATGGAATTGCTCGTCAATGAATTTGATTTCGGCCAAATGCTCGAGCTAGCGAGATCACCTGAAACTTACGATGCAAAGGACCGGTAAAATTTAACAAGCAATTCCTATTATTAAAGGAATACGTTCGGCATTTTTTTTCTCTCGGCCAGGGTTCATCGTCGGCAGGTTCTCTGAGAATTGAATGAATTTATCGAGCAATGAATATAGCTAGTCTTGCTCTACGCAATAGCGGTGAAATTGTGCGATCACAAATTGTTTAAACAAATGGGTTCGACACGATTTCTTTTTTCGACGACGGTAATCGGTGGAAATTTGACAACGGTCGAATTTTTCAGCAAACGGCATTGCTAAAGACTAGTCCTGTGGAAGGGTCGTGACATTTTACCATCCGTCTTTAATTGATTTAAACAAATAAACTCGAACACGATTTATATTCTCGATGTCGCTTATCGTCGATGAATTCGATTTCGGCCAAATTCTCAAGCGAACGGGATCGCCCAAGACACACTCTGCGGAAGAGTGGTAAAATTGTACAAGCAATGCCTATCGCTTAAACAAATACGTTCCACATTCTTTCTCGCTGTCAGAGTTTATCTTTGGCAGGTTTTCCGAGGCTAGCATTTTCCAGCAATGGAGATCGCCACACTTGCTCCGCAAGAGGGCGGTAAAATTTGACCACTAATGTTTATGGTTTAAACAAATACGTTTATTACTTTCCCTCTCTGCCGGGTTCATCTTCGGCAGGTGCTCCGCGGATCGAATTCTACAATGGAGATCGCTAGAGTCTCGCTCCACAGAATAATGGCGAAATAATCCAATCGACGAGTAGGGAATTCAAAAAAAGTCGACAGGTAACTCGATACATGAAAAGTAGGGTAGATAATGCGATCGATGGCTAAGGAACAAAATATAACGAGGGTAGATAACCCGATGGATGGCTAGAGGAAAAAAATAACGTGGAAAGATAAGCCCATATTTGAAAGACAGACGGTAGGTAAGGTAACCCGATCGATGTATACAAAACAAAAAATAATGTGGACAGATGACCGGATATTTTGAAGGCAGGTCGTAAGTCAGATAACCCGATTGATGGCTGAGCAACAAAAAATAATGTGCATAGATAACCCCATATTTGAACAACACGCGGTAGGTCAGATAACCCGATCGATGTATAGGGAACAAAAAATAACGTGGACAGACAGCCCGATATTTTAAAGGCAGACGGTAGGTCAGATAACCCGATCGATGGGTAGGGGAAAAAACAACGTGGATAGATAACCCGATATTTGAGCACAAAGACTAGAGCACACGATCACGAATCTAAATGTTTTGTATCATTACTGCTCCAGTAAGAAAAATATTTCAAAACTTATTCGCAGGTTACTGATCTATTTTTTTTTCAATAAGCAGAGTCAGTGATGCAGATACTTCCTCAAATTCATCCATCGACAAGAAATATTCGCACCGTCGCAGTGATAAACATTTTAAAAACCCATTCGCAGGTTATTGGTTTGATTTAGTAAGCGATGAAAATTAACGCTGGATTTTATTCCCTGAATTCCTTCACTGACAATTAACATTCACATCGCTACTATGTCAATAGCTGTTTTACATTAAATACTCATACGCGACACTATGCATGAAATCTTCGAGCAGAAAGAATAGAGCACACGATTATGAATCTAAACTTTTTGATTATTACTACTCCGGCATGCAAAACATTTAAGGTGATTCCCTTCACGAACCCGAATATTCAACAATTAACTGATTCTATAAATCAATTACATCCCGGTATCCTGGTAACATTTTAAGCCAAGTTACCGATCTTTTAACGAAAAATGACGCGTCTAAAAATCGTTTAATTTCTACGGCGCTTTATGAAGATGACACGCTGGCCACATTTCTATCTAATAATTTATACACGAAATAATGCTAGATGCTTGATGTAAACTGCTTACGCGTGTACAAAAAATCTGAAAATTCCGTAACGACAGTAAAAACAGAGGGTCGCCAAATGTTTGAAGAAAACATTCATGATAAAACTTAGAAAAACGTGACTAGTAGATGAATTTTCGTAACCGCGACTTTTCAGAGAAAATATAAGAATGTCTAAAGCTACTAAATTTCCGCGAACTATTTTATTCCAGTATGGCGTTAGGTATAATAATTGATTTTGACTTATTTTCATTAGGCGCCACTGTAATTTACCAATGATTCAGAAGGACCCTTCTTATGCTTCCACAAAATACGGCCCTCCGCGAAAGGAATACCTTAGGGTATTCCTTTTTTCTCTCATGAAACCCGAATATTAACTGATTTTCGTCTATAATCAAGTAAAAATACATCTCAGTATACTGGTGAAATTTCATGCCAGGTTACCGAACTTTCAACGAAAACTTACGGCTCTGAAAATCGTCTCATTTATACGGCACTTTATAGAGATGACACGCTGGCCATATTTTTATCTAATAATTTATACACTAAATAACTCTAGATGCCTGCCATAAGCTGCCTACGCGTGTAAAAACATCTAAACATTCCGAAACGACAATTTACACGCGTGTAAAAACGGAAGGTCGCTGAATGTTTGAAGAAAATATCAATTATAAAACTTAGAAAAATGTGTCAAGCAGAAGAATTTTCGTAGCCGCAATTTTTCAGAGAAAATGTAAAATTGTCTAAACCTACTAAATTTATGCGATATTTTTCAATCCAGTTTATCATTGGGTATAATAGTTCATGTTGTAATGTGACTTATTTTTATTAAGCGCCACTTTATATTACCAATGATTCAGAAGGGCCTGATGCCCCCACAAAATAATTCATGAAAGGAATACTTTTAAAACCCATTCGCAGGTTACTGATCATTTTTATTATCAACAATCAGTCAGCGCTGCAGATCCTTCCGCGGATTCTTTCACCGAAAAAAAATATTTGCACTATCCCTGTGTTGAACATTTAAAAAACTTATTTGCAGGTTACTGATCAGTTTCCCTCAATGTTCAGATTTAGGTGCAGATATTTCCTCAAATTCTTCTGACGATAAGAAAATTTCACACTATCACTGTGTTGAACATCGCAAAACCCATTGCAAAACCTATTCGCAGGTTATTCTTCTCATTTCCTCAGCAATGACAGTCAACGCTGGATTCAATTTCACGAATCCTTTCCCCGACAAGTAACATTTACACCGCTACTGTGTTGAAAAAACTGTTGTACAGAAAAGACTCGTACGCGACACTATCTATGAAATCTTGGCAAAGAAATAGTAAAGCACAAGATCACGAATCAAATATTTTTGTAATATTACTACTCCCGCATGTAAAACATTTGAAAACTTATTTGCAGGTTACTGATCTGTTTCTCTTAGCGATCAAATTCAGGGCTGCGCATCCTTCCTCGAATCCCTTCTTCGACGTGTTCACACTGTTTCTGTGTCGGATAACTTTTCAACGGGAAATACTTGTACAAGATACGATTCATAAAACCTTGGCAGAGAAATAGCGGAAGACACAATCACGTATTTTTATTGAAACCGAACGCTGCTGCTTCCGACCTGCCAAAAAACAAATTGTTGTCGCGGAAGAATACGAGGGCCGGCGGTACACAAGAATGCGAGCTGGGGACCACCAGTGAAATACAGATGAACTAGATTGGCGCGATCGTCGCTAATATTTTTATCTTTGTTGGTACATTTTTTATGCATTTATGTCAAAAAATTCAAATTCCCTTTTCTGCGTCATTTTTCTGTAAAATCAGTTGAATCGAAGATTAAAATGTGGGTTTTTTCACGGTCTAGAGCATGGGTGGCCAATTTTTTTTTCCAACCTAATTTCCTTTTCTTTTGCTAATTAAAGCAGACATTGGTTTGCTTTTGGTGTTCTTTTCGTAATATGCGGCCCCGGAGGGCCGCATGTTGGCCACCATTGGTCTAGAGCTTCATGCTCTTCGAATTTGAATAAATTCGATGCATCAGTTAGTAATTCACAATTTATTCCATGGTTACACAAACTGTACATTTTTTTCTCAAAAGTTGGAAAATTTTTCCAAGTTTTGCATCAAGCGCTTGGTGCAACAATATTACATCTACACAACAAATTTCATTTTTTGTCGTGACTCATGTGTCCCTGAAAGATCATCAATGTACATCCTTTTTTTTAAATGCATAATGTTTTTGTGACAAGCTCGAAGAATGTATATCCAATATTGTCCACGCATATCCATGTATATCCACGAGAATGTATATTCTCGTGAATAAAATCCCCGAATCGGGATGCACTATGTTTTCAGGATGTATTAAATATGAAAAAGGTCCCTAATGAACTTGCGACAGCTCTTTCAATGTCGTCCTTAGGAGCCACGCGTAGTCTGCAACCTATAATGATTGCAGCGGGCAACTTAAAAATGACGGATGTTGCAATCTTTTTCCGCCCTTCCCGTGCCGTTCCCCTAGGCCCATACCGTCTCACTGGACCGTAACACATTACGAACGAGCTCTGGGCACACGAAGGGATGATCAAATGGAGAGTCGCAATGAGCGAGCCTTTTTACGTGTGCACCAAATCACAATAATCGCTTGATTATTGCACGATCCCAGACGAAAAGTCTGGCAAAATTATACCTTTTGCGCAAATGACGGGGTGAATGCAACGAATGACGTCGAACTTTGCATCGTTGGAATGCAACACTGTGTTTTTGATTATTTATTCTTCTTTTGTAATCTTTTTCCAAAACCCTTATTTTACCCATTGACGTCATGAATCTCTAATAACAATACGTAAAAATGTTTGAGTGATCTTCATAGTCCATATCCGTGAAAAATATCAATTTAAAAGAATTCATCGTCATTGCATTCCAACGACTGCAACATCATACGCAGCGATGTGTTTTTAATCTTATCATCCGAGTGTAGAATAACGAAAAAATAACAGAAACTTTCTGAACACATTTGCATCTACTTTCAAAAGTCTTTATCATTGGCTTAGATTATTTTTAGTTAAAATGAGAAAAAGTCGGCATTAAGATAGAAATGAAGGCTTATAACGGAAGGCTGCGTTTTTTTACTTCACAAGTAGTTTGAAAATGTCACGAATATCCGTTATTCTATCCATTATATTTTATCTACTTACTATACTGATTCTGTGACCTCCATTAAGCTAGCAGAGCAATCTCCCGAAAATGGATTGAATTGATATGAGAATTTTGTGCTTTTTATGTGCTAATTTTGTGCTCCATTAAAAAATTTTGTGCTCTTACCGTTTAGCGCGAAATTAGAAATCAAAAGTGCTCTGCTGGCTTGCCATCAAGCTAGCAGAGCACTTAATGATATTTGGCTTATCTAAGAACGAAACTACGTGATATTTATGTGCTTTTTATGTGCTTTGCGAATATCGAACAGCCAAACCCCTATTTTTTTTCGCCCGATTTAGACCCTCAAAAAACCCCCAAATAAGAGAATTTACCATTTTTTGGATATACTGACATGAAAATACATAACATTTATGTGCTTTTTATGTGCTCTACGAATATTCAAGAGCCAAACCGCTAAAACGCAAATTTCTCCCGAAACCACCCCGACAAGACCCAAATTAACCGCCAAAACGAGTACTGGTTATTTTTTCGATATCGAAAAATCAAAGTAGTCCACATTTATGTGCTTTTTATGTGCTCTATGAATATCCAAGAGCCAAACCGCTAAAACGCAAATTTCTCCCAAAACCACCCCCACAAGACCCAAATTACCCGCCAATAGGAGTAATGGTTACTTTTTCGATATCGCAAAATCAAAGAAGTCCACATTTATGTGCTTTTTATGTGCTCTATGAATATCCAAGAGCCAAACCGCTAAAACGCAAATTTCTCCCAAAACCACCCCTACAAGACCCAAGCTACCCGCCAATACGAGTACTGGTTATTTTTTCGATATCGCTAGATCAAAGTAGTCCACATTTTTGTGCTTTTTATGTGCTCTACGAGTATCTAAGAGCCAAACCTCTAAAACGAAAATTTCTCCGAAAACCACCCCTACGAGACCCAAGCTACCCGCCAATGGGAGTAATGGTTATTTTTTCGATATCGCAAAATCAAAGTAGTACACATTTATGTGCTTTTTATGTGCTCTACGAATATCCAAGAGCCAAACCGCTTAAACGCAAATTTCTCTCAAAACCACCCCTACAAGACCCAAGCTACCGGCAAATACGAGTATTGGCTATTTTTTTGATATCGCGAAATCAAAGTAGTCCACATTTATGTGCTTTTTGTGTGCTAATTTTGTGCTCCATTAAAAAATTTTGTGCTCTTACCGTTTAGCAAGAAATTAGAAATCAAAAGTGCTCTGCTGGCTTGCCATCAAGCTAGCAGAGCACTTAATGATATTTGGCTTATTTAAGAACGAAACTACGTGACATTTATGTGCTTTTTATGTGCTTTGCGAATATCGAACAGCCAAACCCCTATTTTTTTTTTCGCCCGATTTAGACCCTCAAAAAACCCCCAAATAAGGGAATTTACCATTTTTTGGATATACTGACATGAAAATACATAATGTTTATGTGCTTTTTATGTGCTCTACGAATATTCAAGAGCCAAACCGCTAAAACGCAAATTTCTCCCAAAACCACCCCCACAAGACCCAAATTAACCGCCAATACGAGTACTGGTTATTTTTTCAATATCGCTAGATCAAAGTAGTTCACATTTATGTGCTTTTTATGTGCTCTACGAGTATCTACGAGCCAAACCTCTAAAACGAAAATTTCTCCGAAAACCACCCCTACAAGACCCAAGCTACCGGCAAATACGAGTATTGGCTATTTTTTCGATATCGCGAAATCAAAGTAGTCCACATTTATGTGCTTTTTGTGTGCTAATTTTGTGCTCCATTAAAAAATTTTGTGCTCTTACCGTTTAGCGGGAAATTAGAAATCAGAAGTGCTCTGCTGGCTTGCCATCAAGCTAGCAGAGCACTTAATGATATTTGGCTTATCTAAGAACGAAACTACGTGATATTTATGTGCTTTTTATGTGCTTTGCGAATATCGAACAGCCAAACCCCTATTTTTTTTTTCGCCCGATTTAGACCCTCAAAAAACCCCCAAATAAGGGAATTTACCATTTTTTGGATATACTGACATGAAAATACATAACATTTATGTGCTTTTTATGTGCTCTACGAATATTCAAGAGCCAAACCGCTAAAACGCAAATTTCTCCCAAAACCACCCCGACAAGACCCAAATTAACCGCCAAAACGAGTACTGGTTATTTTTTCGATATCGCAAAATCGGAGTAGTCCACGTTTATGTGCTTTTAATGTGCTAATTTTGTGTTCCATTAAACATTTTTGTGCTCTTACCGTTTAGCGGGTAATTAGAAATCGAAAGTGCTCTGCTGGCTTGCCATCAAGCTAGCGGAGCACTTAATGATATTTGGCTTATTTAAGAATGAAACTACGTGATATTTATGTGCTTTTTATGTGCTTTAGGGATATCGAACAGCCTAACCCCTATTTTTTTTTTCGCCCGATTTAGACCCTCTAAAAACCCCCAAATAAGGGAATTTACCATTTTGTGGATATACTGACATGAAAATACATAATATTTATGTGCTTTTTATGTGCTCTACGAATATTCAAGAGCCAAAGCGCTAAAGGAAAATTTCTCCCAAAACCACCCCCACAAGACCCAAATTACCCGCCAATAGGAGTAATGGTTACTTTTTCGATATCGCAAAATCAAAGAAGTCCACATTTATGTGCTTTTTATGTGCTCTATGAATATCCAAGAGCCAAACCGCCAAAACGCAAATTTCTCCCAAAACCACCCCTACAAGACCCAAGCTAGCCGCCAATACGAGTACTGGTTATTTTTTCGATATCGCTAGATCAAAGTAGTCCACATTTTTGTGCTTTTTATGTGCTCTACGAGTATCTAAGAGCCAAACCTCTAAAACGAACATTTCTCCGAAAACGACCGCTACGAGACCCAAGCTACCCGCCAATGGGAGTAATGGTTATTTTTTCGATACCGCAAAATCAAAGTAGTCTTAAATAAGCCAAATATCATTAAGTGCTCTGCTAGCTTGATGGCAAGCCAGCAGAGCACTTTTGATGTCTAATTTCCCGCTAAACGGTAAGAGCACAAACATTTTTAATGGAGCACAAAATTAGCATACAAAAAGCACATAAATGTAGACTACTTTGATTTCGCGATATCGAAAAAATAGCCAATACTCGTATTTGCCGGTAGCTTGGGTCTTGCAGGGGTGGTTTTGGGAGAAATTTTCGTTTTAGAGGTTTGGCTCTTAGATACTCGTAGAGCACATGAAAAGCACATAAATGTGAACTACTTTGATCTAGCGATATCGAAAAAATAACCAGTACTCGTATTGGCGGTTAATTTGGGTCTTGTGGGGGTGGTTTTGGGAGAAATTTGCGTTTTAGCTGTTTGGCTCTTGAATATTCGTAGAGCACATAAAAAGCACATAAATATTATGTATTTTCATGTCAGTATATCCAAAAAATGGTAAATTCCTTTATTCGGGGGATTTCGGATTTAAGGGTCTAAATCGGGCGAAAAAAAAAATAGGGGTTAGGCTGTTCGATATTCGCAAAGCACATAAAAAGCACATAAATATCACGTAGTTTCATTCTTAAATAAGCCAAATATCATTAAGTGCTCTGCTAGCTTGATAGCAAGCCAGCAGAGCACTTTTGATTTCTAATTTCCCGCTAAACGGTAAAAGCACAAAATTTTTCAATGGAGCACAAAATTAGCACACAAAAAGCACATAAATGTGGACTGCTTTGATTTCGCGATATCGAAGAAAATAACCAGTACTCGTTTTGGCGGTTAATTTGGGTCTTGTGGGGGTGGTTTTGGGAGAAATTTGCGTTTTAGCGGTTTGGCTCTTGAATATTCGGAGAGCACATAAAAAGCACATAAACATTATGTATTTTTATGTCAGTATATCCAAAAAAATGGTAAATTCCCTTATTTGGGGGTTTTTTGAGGGTCGAAATCGGGCGAAAAAAAAAATAGGGGTTTGGCTGTTCGATATTCGCAAAGCACATAAAAAGCACATAAATGTCACGTAGTTTCGTTCTTAAATAAGCCAAATATCATTAAGTGCTCTGCTAGCTTGATGGCAAGCCAGCAGAGCACTTTTGATTTCTAATTTCCCGCTAAACGGTAAGAGCACAAAATTTTTTAATGGAGCACAAAATTAGCACACAAAAAGCACATAAACGTGGACTACTTTGATTTCGCGATATCGAAAAAATAGCCAATACTCGTATTTGCCGGTAGCTTGGGTCTTGTAGGGGTGGTTTTGAGAGAAATTTGCGTTTAAGCGGTTTGGCTCTTGGATATTCGTAGAGCACATAAAAAGCACATAAATGTGGACTACTCCGATTTTGCGATATCGAAAAAATAACCATTACTCGTATTGGCGGGTAATTTGCGTCTTGTGGGGGTGGTTTTGGGAGAAATTTGCGTTTTAGCGGTTTGGCTCTTGAATATTCGTAGAGCACATAAAAAGCATATAAATATTATGTATGTTCATGTCAGTATATCCAAAAAATGGTAAATTCTCTTATTTGGGGGTTTTTAAGGGTCTAAATCGGGCGAAAAAAAATAGGGGTTTGGCTGTTCGACATTCGCAAAGCACATAAAAAGCACATGAATATCACGTAGTTTCGTTCTTAGATAAGCCAAATATCATTAAGTGCTCTGCTAGCTTGATGGCAAGCCAGCAGAGCACTTTTGATTTCTAATTTCCCGCTAAACGGTAAGAGCACAACATTTTTTAATGAAGCACAAAATTAGCACACAAACAGCACATAAATGTGGACTTCTTTCATTTCGCGATATCGAAAAAATAGCCAATACTCGTATTTGCTGGTAGCTTGGGTCTTGTAGGGGTGATTTTGAGAGAAATTTGCGTTTAAGCGGTTTCGCTCTTGGATATTCATAGAGCACATAAAAAGCACATAAATGTGGACTACTTTGATTTTGCGGTATCGAAAAAATAACCATTACTCCCATTGGCGGGTAGCTTGGGTCTCGTAGGGGTCGTTTTCGGAGAAATTTTCGTTTTAGAGGTTTGGCTCTTAGATACTCGTAGAGCACATAAAAAGCACATAAATGTGGACTTCTTTGATTTTGCGATATCGAAAAAATAACCAGTACTCGTATTGGCGGGTAGCTTGGGTCTTGTAGGGGTGGTTTTGGGAGAAATTTGCGTTTTAGCGGTTTGGCTCTTGGATATTCATAGAGCACATAAAAAGCACATAAATGTGGACTTCTTTGATTTTGCGATAACGAAAAAGTAACCATTACTCCTATTGGCGGGTAATTTGGGTCTCGTGGGGGTGGTTTTGGGAGAAATTTGCCTTTAGCGCTTTGGCTCTTGAATATTCGTAGAGCACATAAAAAGCACATAAATATTATGTATTTTCATGTCAGTATATCCAAAAAATGGTAAATTCCCTAATTTGGGGGTTTTTTAAGGGTCTAAATCGGGCGAAAAAAAAAATAGCGGTTTGGCTGTTCGATATTCGCAAAGCACATAAAAAGCACATAAATATCACGTAGTTTCATTCTTAAATAAGCCAAATATCATTAAGTGCTCTGCTAGCTTGATGGCAAGCCAGCAGAGCACTTTTGATTTCTAATTTCCCGCTAAACGGTAAGAGCACAAAAATTTTTAATGGAGCACAAAATTAGCACACAAAAAGCACATAAACGTGGACTACTTTGATTTCGCGATATCGAAAAAATAGCCAATACTCGTATTTGCCAGTAGCTTGGGTCTTGTAGGGGTGGTTTTCGGAGAAATTGTCGTTTTAGAGGTTTGGCTCTTAGATACTCGTAGAGCACATAAAAAGCACATAAATGTGAACTACTTTGATCCAGCGATATCGAAAAAATAACCAGTACTCGTATTGGCGGTTAATTTGGGTCTTGTGGGGGTGGTTTTGGGAGAAATTTGCGTTTTAGCGGTTTGGCTCTTGAATATTCGTAAAGCACATAAATATTATGTATTTTCATGTCAGTATATCCAAAAAATGGTAAATTCCCTTATTTGGGGGTTTTTTAAGGGTCTAAATCGGGCGAAAAAAAAATAGGGGTTTGGCTGTTCGATATTCGCAAAGCACATAAAAAGCACATAAATATCACGTAGTTTCGTTCTTAGATAAGCCAAATATCATCAAGTGCTCTGCTAGCTTGATGGCAAGCCAGCAGAGCACTTTTGATTTCTAATTTCCCGCTAAACGGTAAGAGCACAACATTTTTTAATGGAGCACAAAATTAGCACACAAACAGCACATAAATGTGGACTACTTTCATTTCGCGATATCGAAAAAATAGCCAATACTCGTATTTGCCGGTAGCTTGGGTCTTGTAGGGGTGATTTTGAGAGAAATTTGCGTTTAAGCGGTTTCGCTCTTGGATATTCATAGAGCACATGAAAAGCACATAAATGTGGACTACTTTGATTTTGCGGTATCGAGAAAATAACCATTACTCCCATTGGCGGGTAGCTTGGGTCTCGTAGGGGTCGTTTTCGGAGAAATTTTCGTTTTAGAGGTTTGGCTCTTAGATACTCGTAGAGCACATAAAAAGCACAAAAATGTGGACTACTTTGATCTAGCGATATCGAAAAAATAACCAGTACTCGTATTGGCGGGTAGCTTGGGTCTTGTAGGGGTGGTTTTGGGAGAAATTTGCGTTTTAGCGGTTTGGCTCTTGGATATTCATAGAGCACATAAAAAGCACATAAATGTGGACTTCTTTGATTTTGCGATATCGAAAAAGTAACCATTACTCCTATTGGCGGGTAATTTGGGTCTTGTGGGGGTGGTTTTGGGAGAAATTTGCCTTTAGCGCTTTGGCTCTTGAATATTCGTAGAGCACATAAAAAGCACATAAATATTATGTATTTTCATGTCAGTATATCCAAAAAATGGTAAATTCCCTAATTTGGGGGTTTTTTAAGGGTCTAAATCGGGCGAAAAAAAAAATAGCGGTTCGGCTGTTCGATATTCGCAAAGCACATAAAAAGCACATAAATATCACGTAGTTTCATTCTTAAATAAGCCAAATATCATTAAGTGCTCTGCTAGCTTGATGGCAAGCCAGCAGAGCACTTTTGATTTCTAATTTCCCGCTAAACGGTAAGAGCACAAAAATTTTTAATGGGGCACAAAATTAGCACACAAAAAGCACATAAACGTGGACTACTTTGATTTCGCGATATCGAAAAAATAGCCAATACTCGTATTTGCCAGTAGCTTGGGTCTTGTAGGGGTGGTTTTCGGAGAAATTTTCGTTTTAGAGGTTTGGCTCTTAGATACTCGTAGAGCACATAAAAAGCACATAAATGTGAACTACTTTGATCCAGCGATATCGAAAAAATAACCAGTACTCGTATTGGCGGTTAATTTGGGTCTTGTGAGGGTGGTTTTGGGAGAAATTTGCGTTTTAGCGGTTTGGCTCTTGAATATTCGTAGAGCACATAAATATTATGTATTTTCATGTCAGTATATCCAAAAAATGGTAAATATCCTTATTTGGGGGTTTTTTAAGGGTCTAAATCGGGCGAAAAAAAAATAGGGGTTTGGCTGTTCGATATTCGCAAAGCACATAAAAAGCACATAAATATCACGTAGTTTCGTTCTTAGATAAGCCAAATATCATCAAGTGCTCTGCTAGCTTGATGGCAAGCCAGCAGAGCACTTTTGATTTCTAATTTCCCGCTAAACGGTAAGAGCACAACATTTTTTAATGGAGCACAAAATTAGCACACAAACAGCACATAAATGTGGACTTCTTTCATTTCGCGATATCGAAAAAATAGCCAATACTCGTATTTGCTGGTAGCTTGGGTCTTGTAGGGGTGATTTTGAGAGAAATTTGCGTTTAAGCGGTTTCGCTCTTGGATATTCATAGAGCACATAAAAAGCACATAAATGTGGACTACTTTGATTTTGCGGTATCGAAAAAATAACCATTACTCCCATTGGCGGGTAGCTTGGGTCTCGTAGGGGTCGTTTTCGGAGAAATTTTCGTTTTAGAGGTTTGGCTCTTAGATACTCGTAGAGCACATAAAAAGCACATAAATGTGGACTTCTTTGATTTTGCGATATCGAAAAAATAACCAGTACTCGTATTGGCGGGTAGCTTGGGTCTTGTAGGGGTGGATTTGGGAGAAATTTGCGTTTTAGCGGTTTGGCTCTTGGATATTCATAGAGCACATAAAAAGCACATAAATGTGGACGTCTTTGATTTTGCGATAACGAAAAAGTAACCATTACTCCTATTGGCGGGTAATTTGGGTCTCGTGGGGGTGGTTTTGGGAGAAATTTGCCTTTAGCGCTTTGGCTCTTGAATATTCGTAGAGCACATAAAAAGCACATAAATATTATGTATTTTCATGTCAGTATATCCAAAAAATGGTAAATTCCCTAATTTGGGGGTTTTTTAAGGGTCTAAATCGGGCGAAAAAAAAAATAGCGGTTTGGCTGTTCGATATTCGCAAAGCACATAAAAAGCACATAAATATCACGTAGTTTCATTCTTAAATAAGCCAAATATCATTAAGTGCTCTGCTAGCTTGATGGCAAGCCAGCAGAGCACGTTTGATTTCTAATTTCCCGCTAAACGGTAAGAGCACAAAAATTTTTAATGGAGCACAAAATTAGCACACAAAAAGCACATAAACGTGGACTACTTTGATTTCGCGATATCGAAAAAATAGCCAATACTCGTATTTGCCAGTAGCTTGGGTCTTGTAGGGGTGGTTTTCGGAGAAATTGTCGTTTTAGAGGTTTGGCTCTTAGATACTCGTAGAGCACATAAAAAGCACATAAATGTGAACTACTTTGATCCAGCGATATCGAAAAAATAACCAGTACTCGTATTGGCGGTTAATTTGGGTCTTGTGGGGGTGGTTTTGGGAGAAATTTGCGTTTTAGCGGTTTGGCTCTTGAATATTCGTAGAGCACATAAATATTATGTATTTTCATGTCAGTATATCCAAAAAATGGTAAATTCCCTTATTTGGGGGTTTTTTAAGGGTCTAAATCGGGCGAAAAAAAAATAGGGGTTTGGCTGTTCGATATTCGCAAAGCACATAAAAAGCACATAAATATCACGTAGTTTCGTTCTTAGATAAGCCAAATATCATCAAGTGCTCTGCTAGCTTGATGGCAAGCCAGCAGAGCACTTTTGATATCTAATTTCCCGCTAAACGGTAAGAGCACAACATTTTTTAATGGAGCACAAAATTAGCACACAAACAGCACATAAATGTGGACTACTTTCATTTCGCGATATCGAAAAAATAGCCAATACTCGTATTTGCCGGTAGCTTGGGTCTTGTAGGGGTGATTTTGAGAGAAATTTGCGTTTAAGCGGTTTCGCTCTTGGATATTCATAGAGCACATAAAAAGCACATAAATGTGGACTACTTTGATTTTGCGGTATCGAGAAAATAACCATTACTCCCATTGGCGGGTAGCTTGGGTCTCGTAGGGGTCGTTTTCGGAGAAATTTTCGTTTTAGAGGTTTGGCTCTTAGATACTCGTAGAGCACATAAAAAGCACAAAAATGTGGACTACTTTGATTTAGCGATATCGAAAAAATAACCAGTACTCGTATTGGCGGGTAGCTTGGGTCTTGTAGGGGTGGTTTTGGGAGAAATTTGCGTTTTAGCGGTTTGGCTCTTGGATATTCATAGAGCACATAAAAAGCACATAAATGTGGACTTCTTTGATTTTGCGATATCGAAAAAGTAACCATTACTCCTATTGGCGGGTAATTTGGGTCTTGTGGGGGTGGTTTTGGGAGAAATTTGCCTTTAGCGCTTTGGCTCTTGAATATTCGTAGAGCACATAAAAAGCACATAAATATTATGTATTTTCATGTCAGTATATCCAAAAAATGGTAAATTCCCTAATTTGGGGGTTTTTTAAGGGTCTAAATCGGGCGAAAAAAAAAATAGCGGTTCGGCTGTTCGATATTCGCAAAGCACATAAAAAGCACATAAATATCACGTAGTTTCATTCTTAAATAAGCCAAATATCATTAAGTGCTCTGCTAGCTTGATGGCAAGCCAGCAGAGCACTTTTGATTTCTAATTTCCCGCTAAACGGTAACAGCACAAAAATTTTTAATGGGGCACAAAATTAGCACACAAAAAGCACATAAACGTGGACTACTTTGATTTCGCGATATCGAAAAATAGCCAATACTCGTATTTGCCAGTAGCTTGGGTCTTGTAGGGGTGGTTTTCGGAGAAATTTTCGTTTTAGAGGTTTGGCTCTTAGATACTCGTAGAGCACATAAAAAGCACATAAATGTGAACTACTTTGATCCAGCGATATCGAAAAAATAACCAGTACTCGTATTGGCGGTTAATTTGGGTCTTGTGGGGGTGGTTTTGGGAGAAATTTGCGTTTTAGCGGTTTGGCTCTTGAATATTCGTAGAGCACATAAATATTATGTATTTTCATGTCAGTATATCCAAAAAATGGTAAATTCCCTTATTTGGGGGTTTTTTAAGGGTCTAAATCGGGCGAAAAAAAAAATAGGGGTTTGGCTGTTCGATATTCGCAAAGCACATAAAAAGCACATAAATATCACGTAGTTTCGTTCTTAGATAAGCCAAATATCATCAAGTGCTCTGCTAGCTTGATGGCAAGCCAGCAGAGCACTTTTGATTTCTAATTTCCCGCTAAACGGTAAGAGCACAAAAATTTTTAATGGAGCACAAAATTAGCACACAAAAAGCACATAAACGTGGACTACTTTGATTTCGCGATATCGAAAAAATAGCCAATACTCGTATTTGCCAGTAGCTTGGGTCTTGTAGGGGTGGTTTTCGGAGAAATTTTCGTTTTAGAGGTTTGGCTCTTAGATACTCGTAGAGCACATAAAAAGCACATAAATGTGAACTACTTTGATCCAGCGATATCGAAAAAATAACCAGTACTCGTATTGGCGGTTAATTTGGGTCTTGTGGGGGTGGTTTTGGGAGAAATTTGCGTTTTAGCGGTTTGGCTCTTGAATATTCGTAGAGCACATAAATATTATGTATTTTCATGTCAGTTTATCCAAAAAATGGTAAATTCCCTTATTTGGGGGTTTTTTAAGGGTCTAAATCGGGCGAAAAAAAAAATAGGGGTTTGGCTGTTCGATATTCGCAAAGCACATAAAAAGCACATAAATATCACGTAGTTTCGTTCTTAGATAAGCCAAATATCATCAAGTGCTCTGCTAGCTTGATGGCAAGCCAGCAGAGCACTTTTGATTTCTAATTTCCCGCTAAACGGTAAGAGCACAACATTTTTTAATGGAGCACAAAATTAGCACACAAACAGCACATAAATGTGGACTACTTTCATTTCGCGATATCGAAAAAATAGCCAATACTCGTATTTGCCGGTAACTTGGGTCTTGTAGGGGTGATTTTGAGAGAAATTTGCGTTTAAGCGGTTTCGCTCTTGGATATTCATAGAGCACATAAAAAGCACATAAATGTGGACTACTTTGATTTTGCGGTATCGAAAAAATAACCATTACTCCCATTGGCGGGTAGCTTGGGTCTCGTAGGGGTCGTTTTCGGAGAAATTTTCGTTTTAGAGGTTTGGCTCTTAGATACTCGTAGAGCACATAAAAAGCACAAAAATGTGGACTACTTTGATCTAGCGATATCGAAAAAATAACCAGTACTCGTATTGGCGGGTAGCTTGGGTCTTGTAGGGGTGGTTTTGGGAGAAATTTGCGTTTTAGCGGTTTGGCTCTTGGATATTCATAGAGCACATAAAAAGCACAAAAATGTGGACTACTTTGATCTAGCGATATCGAAAAAATAACCAGTACTCGTATTGGCGGGTAGCTTGGGTCTTGTGGGGGTGGTTTTGGGAGAAATTTGCGTTTTAGCGGTTTGGCTCTTGAATATTCGTAGAGCACATAAATATTATGTATTTTCATGTCAGTATATCCAAAAAATGGTAAATTCCCTTATTTGGGGGTTTTTTAAGGGTCTAAATCGGGCGAAAAAAAATAGGGGTTTGGCTGTTCGATATTCGCAAAGCACATAAAAAGCACATAAATATCACGTAGTTTCGTTCTTAGATAAGCCAAATATCATCAAGTGCTCTGCTAGCTTGATGGCAAGCCAGCAGAGCACTTTTGATTTCTAATTTCCCGCTAAACGGTAAGAGCACAAAATTTTTTAATGGAGCACAAAATTAGCACACAAAAAGCACATTAATGTGGACTACTTTGATTTCGCGATATCGAAAAAATAGCCAATACTCGTATTTGCCGGTAGCTTGGGTCGTGTAGGGGTGATTTTGAGAAAAATTTGCGTTTAAGCGGTTTGGCTCTTGGATATTAGTAGAGCACATAAAAAGCACATAAATGTGAACTACTTTGATTTTGTGATATCGAAAAAATAACCATTACTCCCATTGGCGGGTAGCTTGGGTCTCGTAGGGGTGGTTTTCGGAGAAATTTTCGTTTTAGAGGTTTGGCTCTTAGATACTCGTAGAGCACATAAAAACACATAAATGTGAACTACTTTGATCTAGCCATATTGAAAAAATAACCAGTACTCGTATTGGCGGTTAATTTGGGTCTTGTGGGGGTGGTTTTGGGAGAAATTTGCGTTTTAGCTGTTTGGCTCTTGAATATTCGTAGAGCACATAAAAAGCACATAAATATTATGTATTTTCATGTCAGTATATCCAAAAAATGGTAAATTCCCTTATTTGGGGGTTTTTAGAGGGTCTAAATCGGGCGAAAAAAAAAATAGCGGTTAGGCTGTTCGATATCCCTAAAGCACATAAAAAGCACATAAATATCACGTAGTTTCATTCTTAAATAAGCCAAATATCATTAAGTGCTCTGCTAGCTTGATGGCAAGCCAGCAGAGCACTTTCGATTTCTAATTACCCGCTAAACGGTAAGAGCACAAAAATGTTTAATGGAATACAAAATTAGCACATAAAAAGCACATAAACGTGGACTACTCCGATTTTGCGATATCGAAAAAATAACCAGTACTCGTTTTGGCGGTTAATTTGGGTCTTGTCGGGGTGGTTTTGGGAGAAATTTGCGTTTTAGCGGTTTGGCTCTTGAATATTCGTAGAGCACATAAAAAGCACATAAATGTTATGTATTTTCATGTCAGTATATCCAAAAAATGGTAAATTCCCTTATTTGGGGGTTTTTTGAGGGTCTAAATCGGGCGAAAAAAAAAATAGGGGTTTGGCTGTTCGATATTCGCAAAGCACATAAAAAGCACATAAATATCACGTAGTTTCGTTCTTAGATATGCCAAATATCATTAAGTGCTCTGCTAGCTTGATGGCAAGCCAGCAGAGCACTTCTGATTTCTAATTTCCCGCTAAACGGTAAGAGCACAAAATTTTTTAATGGAGCACAAAATTAGCACACAAAAAGCACATAAATGTGGACTACTTTGATTTCGCGATATCGAAAAAATAGCCAATACTCGTATTTGCCGGTAGCTTGGGTCTTGTAGGGGTGGTTTTCGGAGAAATTTTCGTTTTAGAGGTTTGGCTCGTAGATACTCGTAGAGCACATAAAAAGCACATAAATGTGAACTACTTTGATCTAGCGATATTGAAAAAATAACCAGTACTCGTATTGGCGGTTAATTTGGGTCTTGTGGGGGTGGTTTTGGGAGAAATTTGCGTTTTAGCGGTTTGGCTCTTGAATATTCGTAGAGCACATAAAAAGCACATAAACATTATGTATTTTCATGTCAGTATATCCAAAAAATGGTAAATTCCCTTATTTGGGGGTTTTTTGAGGGTCTAAATCGGGCGAAAAAAAAATAGGGGTTTGGCTGTTCGATATTCGCAAAGCACATAAAAAGCACATAAATGTCACGTAGTTTCGTTCTTAAATAAGCCAAATATCATTAAGTGCTCTGCTAGCTTGATGGCAAGCCAGCAGAGCACTTTTGATTTCTAATTTCTTGCTAAACGGTAAGAGCACAAAATTTTTTAATGGAGCACAAAATTAGCACACAAAAAGCACATAAATGTGGACTACTTTGATTTCGCGATATCAAAAAAATAGCCAATACTCGTATTTGCCGGTAGCTTGGGTCTTGTAGGGGTGGTTTTGAGAGAAATTTGCGTTTAAGCGGTTTGGCTCTTGGATATTCGTAGAGCACATAAAAAGCACATAAATGTGGACTACTTTGATTTTGCGATATCGAAAAAATAACCATTACTCCCATTGGCGGGTAGCTTGGGTCTCGTAGGGGTGGTTTTCGGAGAAATTTTCGTTTTAGAGGTTTGGCTCTTAGATACTCGTAGAGCACATAAAAAGCACAAAAATGTGGACTACTTTGATCTAGCGATATCGAAAAAATAACCAGTACTCGTATTGGCGGGTAGCTTGGGTCTTGTAGGGGTGGTTTTGGGAGAAATTTGCGTTTTAGCGGTTTGGCTCTTGGATATTCATAGAGCACATAAAAAGCACATAAATGTGGACTTCTTTGATTTTGCGATATCGAAAAAGTAACCATTACTCCTATTGGCGGGTAATTTGGGTCTTGCGGGGGTGGTTTTGGGAGAAATTTGCGTTTTAGCGGTTTGGCTCTTGGATATTCATAGAGCACATAAAAAGCACATAAATGTGGACTACTTTGATTTTTCGATATCGAAAAAATAACCATTACTCGTATTGGCGGTTAATTTGGTTCTTGTGGGGGTGGTTTTGGGAGAAATTTGCGTTTTAGCGGTTTGGCTCTTGGATATTCGTAGAGCACATAAAAAGCACATAAATGTTATGTATTTTCATGTCAGTATATCCAAAAAATGGTAAATTCCCTAATTTGGGGGTTTTTTAAGGGTCTAAATCGGGCGAAAAAAAAAATAGGGGTTTGGCTGTTCGATATTCGCAAAGCACATAAAAAGCACATAAATATCACGTAGTTTCATTCTTAAATAAGCCAAATATCATTAAGTGCTCTGCTAGCTTGATGGCAAGCCAGCAGAGCACTTTTGATTTCTAATTTCCCGCTAAACGGTAAGAGTACAAAAATTTTAAATGGAGCACAAAATTAGCACATAAAAAGCACAAAATTCTCATATCAATTAAATCCATTTTCGGGAGATTGCTCTGCTAGCTTAATGGAGGTTATTCTGTGGCTACATGAGGAGTGTAAATGAACGAAGAAATTGCAACATAATCGGAGGCCGTGGGATGGGTTTTGTGAGGTACTGTTATAGACAGAAATAGGCGATTTACGTAAGCTTTTCCTCTTTGTGAGAGGGTTGGCACTAGATTTCAACGAGGTCCGAACGTTTCGATGATAAATGTTAAAGTATTTTTTTAAATATTAAGCGCTGCTGTATTATTTATTGTAGCTTCCATGCACAGGGTACTTCCCCTTATTACATTCCCCACCATATTCCACTTCACGTCCCTAATCGATCCCCACCTTGCGAATGATGAATGATCCATCATTCGTAAAAAATATCGATTGGCGATGTATTGCGGCTGTTTATTGTTGTTTATTAATCAGAAACTGTGCTCAATTACTTGGATTGATGTTTTTTTTTTCTTGAGAATGCCGCAGCTATACTTAAGCAAACTTCGAAGTTGAACTTTTAACGGACACACCAACATTAGCGTAGCCACAGTGGGACGAGATGGAGTACTCCCGTCCCCCCTTCGGCTCAAGTAGTCAAGAGAAAAATATACGAAACAAATTGCATATTTTCAACATTGACATTTTAAAATTAGTATAAAATTAATACAGAATAATATTGAAACTATGAGTATGTAATTTTACTTCCGAGCGTTTCAAATAAAACCATTTTAAACCGGCTTCAAACTATTCGTCGGTTATGTATTTTCATTTTTTTTATATGTATGTATGTACACCGATTACGCCTGGATCTATTCGAATGGCTGTTTCTTTGCTGAGTAGGAAAACACCGCAAAGTGATTCCATGAAAATGTATGTTATGTGATCCTATGAAATGTATGTATGTTTTCCAAAAATCCGAAAAAAACTCATAAATCTAGTATGTTTCTCAACATCTGGACCATCATTCATAGTGACAACGAGATGTATCCTTGCTTTGAAACTACGCTGAATTGCATATAGAGGACACCGATCAACGTGATATGCGTGTGGCATGACCAGTCTGTCCTACAGAATTCAGGCTCAGGGTCCAGTCAATCGACATATCATAGATGTTTCGAACGACAAACTAGTCAGCGAATAGAGTATGTTCATTTCATGGGCTAGATTTAGATAATTCTAAAGGGTGTCTCAAAAAGACCTGACATTTTAAATTGCGCGCCATTTTTTTATGGCGCACATAGAGTGCTAATCTTTGACAACTGGCATCACGAAGTATTGAGGTCTATAGTCTAGTAAAAGAGACGACAACCCAGCACTTTTCAGCGTTGAATATAAATTTTTGACCGAAGGTAGATGGTTGCATACTGAAAAAAACCCCCATAAAATTTTGCCCCTCAACTCGCCCCGACACTGAGAAATAAGGGTTGAAAACTTAAAAATCGCCGTATCTCGATAATTAATAGCCCGATCAAAAAATGCTTTACACAAAAATTGTTTGGAATAATAAAATACGTCTAAAGTTATCTGACATCCAATCCCCTATCTTTGAAAATAGCGGCACAAAAATACGAGAGCACCACTGACCCAGACAAGGACGCAGCGAGATGTCTACTCCGCTCGCACACGCATCAACCCCGAATTTTCGAATCGTATTTGTGCCGCTATTTCAGAGATAGGGGGTTGGGCGTCAAATGACTTTATACGAATTTTATTATTTCAAATTACTTTTGTTTGAAACCTTTTTTGATCGGGCCATTAATTATCGAGATACGGCGATTTTTTAGTGGTCAACCCCTATTTCTTAGGGTTAGAGCGAGTTGAAAAGCAATATTTTATTGGGGTTACTTTTAGTATGCAACCATCTACCTTCAGTCAAAGTTCATATTCTACGCTAAGAAGTGCTGAGTTTTCATGGAGAACTACACGATAGAGCAACGCATGGAAATTGTTATTTGCTGCATTGTTACTGCATAGTTATTGCAAACGAAGTTTCAGGGTCGTGTTATCTCGCGCCGCGGCGATGTGAATTGGCCACCAAGATCGTGCTATTTGACGCCATTGGACTTCTTTCTTTGGCGTTTTCCGAAAGGAAAAGTGTATGCCAATGATCCACAGACCATTGCAGAGCTGTAAGAAGCAATTTGACGCACCATTAATTACATTTGTGCGCAATTATGCCAAAATGGTATTTAAAATTTCGTCAAAAGTCCCGCCTCGTCCCGAGATGAGGCGGCCATATATCGGATATTGTGTTCCACACATAACCTCCATGTTTGTGCCTTATATTAAAATTTAAAAAAAATCGTACTTTTCAAATAAACAATACGTTTTATTAATAAATTAAAATGTCAGGTCATTTTGAGACACCCTACAGTTGAGTAGTTTGGTAATTTGACTGTGAACGTTTTATTAGAAACACGAAAGAAGGTACTGGCTGAGTAATTTAAATATATAGTATAAATGAATAAATAAGTAAATAGTGTAAATTTTAACAGCTAACGCCCACAGATGCTATGGTAGGATATTAGGAAAAAGCTGCAGACGAGCGAGTCGGCCACGAAAATTTTGTAGGTGCGGCATACGGTTTCGACATGATTGAAGTCGATTAAAATTTTTAGAAAAGTTATTTAATAAGTGCTTCATGTCGTTTTTCCTTGCCCCCCCCCCCCCCCCCAGCAAGTTCTTTCTAAGCCTCTGCACACCAACGTCCACGGAAAAAATCAGTAACCTTTATTCTTCATTCGTGGCCTATCCGCACCTTTTCAATAATCGCCATCTCCACTCTCCGTGGTGAAACTTCATAACTCTATTATCTCTATATACACCTACGTCTAATGAAAGATGTATGACTATCCACAGTAAATAACTTAAGACGGGATATACATTTAAAACGATAAAAAACGATTTATTTTTTCTCTTTAAACGATAGAACTATATAAGTGGCAGCGAGAAGAAGTAGGAACGCGCGCTGCAGGTAGAAGCGAGAGCGCAGAGGGGCAGGCAGAGATGGGCAAAAAGTAATTCAATTAACAACTAATAATTACAATTACTGCTGTAATTGATCATTCAATTACTTTGTAACAGATTACTTAAGTAATTAGTTACCACAAATACCTAGTGCAATTTAATTCAAATCGAATGTAAACGTCAAACGCGTTGTTCTCAAAGCTGCATTTTTAAAATTGGCGTACAGGATGACTCAAACACTATTAAATCAATTGAGTTGAAACTGGGTAGAAATAATGATAACATTGCTACCTTCTACTTGACGAGGATTGTTTCTGAAAAATTAGAAAAAAAAGTACTTTGTTAATCCAAGTTTTACAGAAATGTTGCATGAAGTGTTGTTTTTTTTTCTGTAAATGCATGCCATTCTCTTAGATTTGCATTTTGTTCATTTCAATTACTGTTAAATCGAAAATATACATGTATTAACTGAACATTTTTTGAATTGTTTTGCAAATCTAAGTCTACGGAAAGTTAGAACTGCACGCCGATTCGCAACTCACCCGGCAACCTTGCTGTAATACTCTGCCACAACTCCGCCATTTTGATGACAAATGCTTGAAAGAAATTGTTTCGTATACTTAAATATACTATTAAAGTATACCTACAGTTCGATAAATTTAGGAAAATTATTTCTTAGTTAAAAAATCCGTCAAAATTGCTTAATTTTTTCCCGTCCAAATGTATATCTCGCTTCAAAAAATGGACTCTAATTCTTTTCGGCAATTTTGCCATGCCCAAGACTACGGTGTTTCTTCAAGATGCGTAGAGCCCGTTCAGACCAGTTATTAATCACCGTCGCATTAACAAACTTAAAACTACACGAGGGAGAATTGTGGAAACAGGTTGAATAAGGATATTTCCGATGAATGAATAACGAGTGTAATGACAAAGGAATGTCTCTTAGATCGAAGAACTGGACTTGACATATCGAGACAGCCAAGAGTGCGTTCTCGATCACTACGAGGCTGATCGATCGTGGTCAATTAGACGTACTTGAGCGAGGAGTGGTTGACCGAAGGCTCCATTCTATATGTACCGAGCACCGATAAGGGGTGAGGGTGCCACGGTATGGGCAGCTGATCACCGCAGAACGATTAAATTCTCCGCACGCCCGTCCCTCTATCTCGACTAGTAATTCACGTCGAATTGCGGCTTCTCTCCAAAGCGTCTTTCCCGCCCCAGGGGTTGCTGACGGCATGCGCAGGCCTCGTTTACGTATACATGTATATATATGCAGAAATGACGGGTACGACGATGCTGCGCTTAATACGTATGCAATCACCGATTCGTCCTGTCCTCTTTTTGATAAACGGTGATGTGAAAATTCATTGTATCGTTTGATTTTTTTCCTTTAACCACTTAAATCTATCGAAGACATCTGCCTCCCCGAAAAGTTTAAAAGAAAGGACTTTGGTTTTTGTGTTTTTTTCTTGTGAGATGGCACGAAGTTAGAACAGCAGGTGAAGAGAAATATGGAATAAAGAGCAAAAGTAAGACCATGATAGACTTGGTCTTCATTTCACACGTTCAGTTTTGATCTTGGTCTTGGTGCAGTAGACGTACTTTTTTTGGTCTTGTTCGGAAAATTTAAAAAATAAGAAATTCACTTGTTCGTAAAAAAATGTAGACTAACGAACATTTTCGGGAGACAGTTTTGCTCTTCGACGGTAACATCACTGAAACTCAGTAAAATACAGTCGGCTGTATTGGCATACGTCTTCTACAGTTTCCCTGTGCCCTCGTGTAGAAACTACATGCTCTCACGATATAGTAGTGCATGAGGAAAAAGTAGCTGTGGGAAAAAGTATAGAGCGTCTCTAAAGGTCCGGAAGTAGTTCAGTGTGGAGTAAATGTGAAAGGGGTGGGGCCATGGAATTATGTGCATTTCAATATTGCCGTGAATATTCAGTATTGCATTCCGAATTTGTTTATATGGTTTTTCAATGAAATTTTTGAATAATATACGATTCTACAATGCTTTGGAATTCTTCTTGAATATCGACCCTATATTACCGAAGCAGTCCTTGCCGTGTGTGTGAAACTAGGAGGCACACCCCCACATGTCTCGTTACTTCCAGCATGTGTCACGTGAATCCGTCCTTTGGGGGTGGCCGCCCCTCGTAATCGATTCTCTAATCGAAATCAGCCCTTATGCATCGTTGTACCTCTTTCGCCGGCAAAATTATATCGTATCAGATGTTATATATAGTAACAGATAGACCGCATTTTGGGAATACACATTACAGTCGCGTGGGAATGAACCAATTGATAGGTACGGTAGATTGATTATACCGAAAATAATACATACTATACGGAAGAAAATGATCGATTGGCTGAACCGTTAAAATGCATATACTCGTTTTAACAATGTATATTTAAGGAAAAAATACTGGAATAATATAAAATAGTACACGGATATCCCGTTAACCAATCGAATGATATTTTTTCGAAAACCAAATATAATACGTTAAAAAGACCTCTCTTCACCGTTCTATTTATACGATTTGTGCTTGAAATAACTATATATCGCTACTTGATAAATCGGTATTAGAAAAAAAGGTTGCTATACACTAATTAGAGGTTTACCGACCGGATGAATTGACATGTCAAGTAATTTTTCCGATGGATGAGCACGCATCTAGAGTAGTAATGGGATACGGTGCCAAATGTGCAAGCGAATTTCTTTATCACTTTCTATTAGAATATTGCAAGCGTCGTCGCACATACATTTGTAGATTAAGGGGTCTTCTCACTTCAGAAGCTAAAAAAGGCTTACATAAAAAAAATTGATGTATTTATGTAACCCAAACAAACTTTAAATGCGTTTTTCTCGAAACAACGTTTTTCGACGGCTTGTTGATAAAATCTTCGAAACTACTGAACCGATCCTCATTAAATTTCAACCACATATTCTTTACAACTATAGATATAGCGCATCTCAAGGATGTTTTTAAATTTGTATATTTACTATTTTTTGCCAAAAACGCTGAAAAAACACGTTTGTGTTTGTTTTTTTTGACAAACGTCCGCCATTTTGTTATTTTTGCATATATAGAAAATCGTATGATATGCGCTATAGCCATTAACATACTCAATCTAAAACCGTTTGATTTTTTTATTTCGGATGATCCAATTCCGAAATTTCATCAACAGCGCAGCCCTACAATTTTTTAGGACATTTTTTTAACTACCATTTTCGTCTATAAATAGTGACGCAAATATAAAAAAAATGTAATGTATTTCGAAAGTGTATTTATTAAGTGTAACAACTTTTATATCAATATCCATAATGTAAACTTATGAAAAAAATCATGAAAATAGCATTCTTTTTAGCGTTTAAAGTGAGAAGACCCCTTAACCCTTTGCACTCGGAGATCTCGTGGGTTATCTTACGATGTCCCCTCAGAGAGTACATTCGAGTGCAAAATGCTAATAAGATTGACAAATAAAATGTGGCACAAATCTTGGATATATTAAAGATCGACACAGTTATTTATTGATCTATCAAGAATATAAAAAAAATGATATTTTAGATTTTTAATTAATAAAAGTTCGAGATGGTCTATTTACCGAAAAAACGAGTATTCGGTGAATTATTACGTTTTTTTAAATACCTATTTTAATTACGCTATGAAATTGTAGAAAAACAGCGCATATATTCTTACATATTTACAAAAACAAATCAAATCAGAACATTTCTACTTATTGATCAAAGGAATAGTCAATGGGTCCAGTTTGCAAGCTATTACGGATGATCGTCATATCGGATTTGAATCAGAATTGGTTCGGTGTACTTACACATGTGATAGAGAACCAAATCCTTGATATTCTCGCTAGGCGCTTGAGGCTTTTGGAAAGCTCGATTAGTCGGTGCAAACACGGTCACGTGTCTGTACATCATTGTAGTATTGGCTACATGGCTGGCTTCCAGCAGTTGATAGAACTGTAACATCCAACAATGATGGTGGTAATGACTACGAAGCAACCCATATGACTGTGGTTATATATGATATCTAAGAGGTCATTGAAGAACATGATTCAAGAAATTATTTAACGACAGGAAATATCAAAACATTAAAATTATTTTGCCGTACATCATTTTCACAAATGTATTCAGCAATTAGCATATTTTTCGGTGGTTTCTTGAAAAATAGCCTATGCTTACCATCCACATGTCAACCAATAGATGAAGAATTAGTCGAAGAAAGGAGAAATAAAATTTTCGAAAGAATTCGAGCAAGATGTGTGGCAGAAAAAAAATCACATGTGAAATGTTGCCAAAACTTTATACGTGATCGTTTCATCTTTGTCAAGCTTCTTAACTGTTGCTACATTAAAAATGTTGGCGGCCGTGGCGTTTTTTCATTACATAATTACGCATTAGTTCAACAGGATGCTAAATTTCGAATCTGTTGGTTCTGATATAAGGCAATAGACACACACAAATAAAACGAGGCAACGGTTCGAAAATATTGATTATTTGCATTCCCGAGATGGCAATTTAGTCGATATGGCGCCAAGTAAAACGGAGTTGCGGCACTTATATATCTCTATCGAAAGTAGAAGAATAAGAAAAGAGAACGAGCGAGATATCGTGAGAGACGAGTAATAAATTACTCTGGTCTGGCTAAAACTTTCAGCCAAGTTCTTACCCATTTCGTTTTCTCTCTCGATCTCCCTTACTTACTCATCTTCCTTTTATACCTTCCAGCGCTCTGTCTGTTTGCCCACCTCGCCCTTTATGTCTCGCTCCTGCGATAATATAACTCTTCGGACCCTGAATCCAAGGAGGGAATTAATCAATCGTTGAGAGTTCGTTAAGTTTCACATCCGGGCTTGCGATCGGGGCTCTCGGTTACCCGATTGCCCGGCACAAACTTTGTTGCAAACACCGAAAGAAGGGTGAAATAGTTGAAAGTAAAAGAAAGCGACGAAAAATAATGTTAAAGACACACCGGTAACAATTCATCCCCGTGGTTGAACTCACTTGTTTTCTGCAGGGACCACGTAGATAAGTCATCTCGATGAGACTTAACGCATCCTGTGCCCCCCATGCCAGTCTTTTGCATTATTTAAACAAATATATTCTACTACACATCCATTCTAAGGAATGCATGTGTAGTAGAAATAAAGAAATATAAGGGTCTACTGAATCACTAGAATCTATTTATATTGAGGGAAAGATCTGGAAAACGAAGACCAATTTATTTACTTATCCTACACAGTCAGATTAAGTTTATGAATGGGAAATATCAGCGAAGTCTTCAGAAGAAATAATTTTCCCTATGATGAGTATTGAGCGGAAATTAGTTGCTATAAAAATGTCGAGAAAACCGGTTGGGACTGTTCACACTTATGCGCTAGCATTACTCCATGTATGAGTGAAACCATGAGTAATTGTTTGTATCTATGTGAAAGGTTTCTTTAATTTGATAAATAAATACTGTCTGATGTTTGTCTGAATATTTGTGTTCATCGTTGATTTTTTATTTGCTAATGCCCTTACGCTTTTTCCCAATTTGCGTTCGATAATATTATTCGATCAATGTATATAATCGATTGGAATAATTGAAATACCATCAACCATGTAGCCCAAGCTATGTATACTGGTTTATCGCTATAATAGTCAGATCTGGGCCTATGTGGAAATCCCTACTTGTTTATCCCTATACTGGCCAAGTCTGGGCCTATTGTTGAAATCCCTACAGGTTTATCCCTATAATGGCCAAGTCGGGGCCTATTGTGGAAATTCCTACAAGTTTATCCCGATAATGGCCAAGTCTGGGCCCATTGTGGAAATCCCTACTAAAGAAGGCACTTGGGGAAGCCCTGGAAGGCCCTTATTTTTATTAGGGATGCCCTATCAGTTTTCCGCACGGGCGCTAATCTAACCTAACTTTTAGATATGAGCAAGGAACATTTTTATGAGAAAGACGGAACGATGAGTGAAAGGGACGAAACGTTGAGTGAGAGGTGATGCGATTAATTTTCGTCGCTTATATGTCCATTACTAATAGAGCTAGTGAAGCAATTAAACACCTTTTATTAAAAATGTCCATCTATGAAATGCACTTTTTCGTCCAAATTGTCATTTGAAAAATTTAATTGTAAGAAAATGCCTTGGTGTATGGACTACTTGCTTGACATAAAATCACAATTATTTGTTGTACCTTCAATCTGCAATTCCTGCACCGTACAACAACAAACAGCCGGGTTGGACAAAGTCATATCAATGCCTTTAAAAACCATACAATGCACCGCGCAGCGCTGGAGCCGTAACGCAACGGAACGTTCTGATCTGCTCCACTAAAATCGTCATAACTCGGTCAATTTTTGGAATTTTTACACAATCTTTGAACCAAATCAAAGTCAAATCTCTACGCAATAAGAACATAAAATAAATCAAGAATTGATTTATTGAAATTCCAAGGTTGAGTATATGCCTTAAGGCGGGATATACATTCAGACAGGAAAAAAAAGCAATATTGAGGGATTTTTTAAACGAAGAAATAATTATTCTACAATTATCAAAATTTAGGTATACTTTAATAGTATATTTAAGTATACAAAACAATTTTTTTTTAATTAATCCATCATCCAAATGACGGAGCTGTGGCAGAGTGTTACAGCAAGGTCGCCGCGGGAGTTGCGAATAGGCGTGCAGTCTACCCATGTAGGTTTCGCCAATCGAACCGTGACAGCCAATACTTGAACCAATGTTATCTTGGCTTATCGATATGAGGCCGATGTTTGGCGAAGTATAGACTCACCAATAATTGGTTTGCCGATACGAGGCCAATGTTCGACCAAACATAGACTCGCTAATCATTGGCTTGTCGGTACGAGGCCGATGTTTGGCGAAGTACCCGAGTCGAAATTTTCGAGTCGCGTTCAACCCACAAAATGAAGGCGAGCAGAAATCGGCGTGAGCGGATTATTGGGTATCTAAAGGAGGGTACAATGTTTGAAAGTACCATGCGTTAGAGCCTCCGATGAACCTCCGGCATGGCAGAAAGTAGACTTTTTGACTCAAAGGAGGTCAGTGAGGCTCACAATTGAACCTACGGAACCTCAGGTCGGCCTACTTCGAGCGCTCCCGCAGAACCTACTGCCCCCCCTTTCGGCCTACTGTACACTGCTAAACAAAAAAATTAATTTATATAGAATCTATTTAAATAAAATAGGTTTTTTCCTTGTCTCACAGCCTACTACGATCGTATTTCTTTCGAAGATATTTATATATATTAATAAAGATGAGATTCAAATTAATCTTCATTTGCTTACAATGTACACTGTAAAGCTAAGTGTACTATATGCATAAAATATTTCATAAATCGAAAAAAAAAATGAACTCCTTAATTGAGAGCTTTACCACAAGGATTTTTATCGTAATTCGTCATTCCCTGGCCTATAGACATGATTTTTTTCAAAGAAAATATTTGCCCTATATGCGACTTGAACCTAGCCTACCTACTCCTAGCTACGCTCCGCTGCCCCTATGCTATCGAGTGCTTATAATATTTTAGTCGCTGATATGGCATAAGAGGCCAAATGAATACCTCTAACTATTTGTTGTATCACATAAGCTATATCAATTAGTTAATATGAAATGTGATAATTAGAGTTTCATCGAATAACATGCTACAGATTTTTCAAACACACACACACACACACACACACACACACACACACACACACACACACACACACACACATAGACATATATATATATATATAAATACATATAAAATTCCTCTCTCTCCACCTTCTCTACCCCCGCCCCTTTGATATGAGTGTTGCAATACAGATGGACCGTTAGTTCAATCAAATAAGAGAATGGTTAACTCTACGAAAATTCTATTTAAGGTAAATTTTAAACCAATAACTAGATCCATTCAGTGCACTTAACTAAATTGTTTTTTTGAACAGATGAAAATGTTGAACTGATGAAACCGAATCACAGATTTATTAGGATCAAATAAAATATGTAGTTATTGGACGATATTAAATAGATTGATTTTCTATAAATAAACATTTTTGAAATCAATAATTTTAATAATGGAATGCAATAGGAAAAATTTGGTTCTATGAAAAATCTAGTTAATTCAAATAAAAAAGAATCAAATAGACGCGGTTAGTTAATATTATATTTAGCGGCAAAAAATAAAAATATGCTTCATACATACACGTGGAAATATTTTTTTAATTTTCGACGTGCTAAAAATGAAAACAAAGAAAAATCAAACATTTCATATAAAATCGACGGTAATCGGCCGTCACCATTTATCAACTCATTATTGAATCAACAAAAAAAAACAAAACGAACAAAAACAAAAAGAAAAAATAAAGAAAAAAATCGAATGAGGTTGAATTCTAAACCGACAATTTCAATCCTTTGGAACATGAAATAGACTATAATTAACACCCTAACGTTCCATATAGATATCAACATTATATTTAATTTAGATCTACACTGCCAGCCAAAAGTTTTCGGACACTCCACATGATCGCAAAACTTTTGAGCGCTGGATAATTGCCAAATAATGTTAGAGTAATTTAATTCATTTCATTTATTATTTTACGAAGATACTATAAAGATCTATATAATTAAGTAATTATACAGAGCTTTATAGTATCTTCGTAAAATAATTATTATTCTACCATAAGTTTGCAATGATCCAAAGTGATATTAAGTTTTGCAGTTATCTGAAGTGTCCGAATACTTTTGACTGGTAGTGTATATTTGAATATATTAATGTAACTACATATTTCGAATATAATATATATATATATATATAGTATTATATAATATATACCGTCGCTTAAAAGTTTGGATACACCAGTCGATATTTCTTGCTGCACTAAAAGTTACACAGCTTCGTAAAAAAAAAGATAACCAAATTTACCGAACGGCGTTTTGACGGGAATAAATTCAGCTTTATATTGCTTTTCTGAAATATTTTTTTATAATTTTCTTTTCGACCCGGTATGTACTTTTATATGTGACTGATTTTCGGCTTTTTTTCGACCATCGAGAATTGGGCGCATGACTTATGAAAAAAAAGTTTGTTACGTTTATCCATGATAAACTTGAACGGGGTAGCAGGAACTCCATTTGCGTTTTTTATAAAGTTTTGTACGATTTTTTTCGCAATGTTATTTCATTTTTTGCTAAAAAAGACTAATTCTAGATAATGCAATGTAACTCAAGAACTAGAGGGCTTAAGAAGAAATGTCAAGGACGAAAAACGTCGCGTAAGCTTATACTGGATAGACTGGCATTTTTTAAGAATTTTCCTGTGTGATTTTTTCTCACAGGAAAACGCCCATTAAGGTAGTACCTCCACAGAAGAGTTGAATTAAGAAATGGCTGAAATTTGACATATGTGTTATTTAATACATTATCCAAACATCTGTGCAATTTGAATAAGTTTGACCACCCCAAACCTGAGATAGTTACACTTAAAGTTGGCTTGGTTTACACGTAACAAATGCGTTATGATGAGCAAACAGAGCATCATTAATTCTACCGTCAAAACTAAAATTAAGAAATTGATAAAAAACGAGGATAAGCTACAGTAAGATATCACGAATAATGTGAAAAAAAATGAGAATGATTCACCATCTAGTTTCCAAGATATAACCATGAGAAGCCCTCACAATTTTGGTGCAAAGCCTGGCAAAGCCTGGACAGTCCCGGCAAAAAGTTTACTGACAATGGTAGAACAAAAACACAATATAAAATATATTTTACGGCAATAAATGATATCCATCGTATTATCTACTAGTACCGAGTCAATATTGCGTAGTTTTTAATTTTATTTATTACTAATTGAACCAATTATCAATCTTTTAAACATGAACATACTATGTAAACTTTTGGTTGAGATTTTCGCAGAGGAACTACCTTAATCCGATAGAATTGGAGTAAGACTGTATATACAAGCATTCTTTTACGAATTGCCTATAAAATAATAATAAATCGATATTGAGCAAATTTGATTGTTTTCGCATATTAATATTGCACTAATAATTTGATAAGGGGACGATGTATTTTTATTAATTTCGTCTTATTTTCGTCATCGAACGGGTTACTGATCAGGCCACAATGGAGTGATGATGGGCGAGATATCGAATTTGGGCCGAAAGTAGGTTAGGTGGGGTCGAGGCAAGAGTTTGAGATTGAAAGCAGGTTAAGGAGGCCTGTGCTCTGCCCGTTTCACTAAAACTGGGGGTCGAGAGAAGGTTTGGGAGGTCCAGCCGAGGCTACCCTGGACCAAGAGGAGGTCTCTTCATGGCACTGAACTCGACAAATGAGGTTTTGTCGGTTCAACGGAGGCTGGCGGCTTATGTATTACAAAAGAAATGGGTCCTGCGAGGGTTCAGAGGAGGCTAAAAATTTCGACTCGGGTATAGACTCGCCAATCATTAATTTGCCAATGCGAGGCCAATGTTCGGCCAAGTCTAGACTCGTTCATCATTGGCTTATCGATGTGAGGCCGATGTTTGGCGAAGTATAGACTCGCCAATCATTGGTTTGCCAATACGAGGCCAATGTTCGGCCAAATATAGACTCTCTAATCATTGGCTTATTGATATGAGGTCGATGTTTGGCGAAGTATAGACTCGCCAATCATGTTTTTGCCGATACGAGCCCAACGTTCGGCAAAATATAAACTCGCTAATCATTGGCTTGTCGATACGGGGCCGATGTTTAGTGAAATAGAGACTCGCCAACGTTGGTTCGCCGATGCGATGCCAATGTTCGGCCGAGTAACGCATGATCGAACCACAAGCCGTATATTAACGATTCATTGTTACGCGTCGAAGTCATTGAGAGACGAGATAAATACTTTGTACGAGTCATTGGACATTACTCTTAACAAATATACTACCAAATCAATGCACTCATCGTTGGCCGATTCTCGAACGAGCTCATTCGCGATACTCTGCCAATTTTTATAAACCATTCTACACTGATAGAAAAATTCTATTGATATTAACTAACCGCGTCTATTTAATTTTTTTAAATTTGAATTAACTAGATTTTTCGTGAATTCAAATTTTGCCTATTGCATTCCATTATTGGATTATTCATTTTTAATATACTTATACTTATACAAATGAAAATCTATTCAATATCGGCTAATTGCTAAATATTTCATTTAAGGGGTGAGCTGCAGTCAGAATTTTCAAAAAATCGATTTTTTACACATTTTCTTGAAGTATGATGTTTCGAAAAAATTCTTTGAAAATTTCAAGTCAATCTGATAAATAGTTTCTGGGATATCCCACAATTAGTGAAGGGGCGTCGGGTCCCTATGGCAGGTAGCGGCTGTTAAACGGCGAAACCCGGGAAGGCAGAATGCTTTGAAGACAACAACAAATTTATATTTTGGAAGCTTCCACATCGGCAGAAGCCCTATTGTATGGGCCTATTTGATGTAATTACTTACATCGAATTATGGTGTTCATAATTCGATGTAAGTAATTGTTTAATTTGTGTTTCTATACATAAATCAAGAGTAAAATTGAAAACTCTTTCAGAAATTTTCAAAAATGTATTACTCAAAAACTATGAACTTTAGCAAAATTAAATAAAGAATACTTTCGTTTTAAAATTGCCCAAGTGTTAAAAAAATAATAATTCATCCCGAAAACTTTAATTTTTGGAAAAATTGTTTTAACAATTGCCTATAAACAATTGAATGCTCGACGTTTCGGCAAAAAAATGGGATATTCGGATTCAGCGGATTTATATACATAAAAAAAGTTTAGCTTCATCCATCGAGCTCACAATTTTACGAATATATAATACCGTATCCACATTGAAAAACTTTAAACGTGTTTTTCTCGAAACTATGTTTTTCAAGTCGGTGACCACTATAATTAAAAAACCAACTAATTGATATAGTTTATGTGATACAAAAAATGATAAAAATCCATTTGGTCTCTTATCCCATATCTGCGACTCAGATGTTACAAGCACTCGGTAGCATAGGGGCAGCGTGCGTAGCTATGAGAAGGCAAGTTCAAGGTCCGAGTCCCATATAGGTGAAATGTTTTCTCCGAACTAATCATTTCAAAAGGCCAGGTAATGACGAGTTACAATTCGAAAATATTTTTAAAAACTTTTTGGCAGTGTAGGGCCCATTTTGGTTATCTATATCGGGTCACAATTGTCCGCCAAAACTCGGTCAATAATCGGGATGCCAATGTTGGCAAGCTCGGCGTCGAGAATTGGCCAATCATTGGCTACTACCGATCACCCTACATGGACCTTACCGTAGACTTTGATTTGCAAAAAAGTTCAAACATTTTTTCAGTTAGAACATGTATAGTTTCTTTGTGACGGTAATTAAAATGAAAAAAATGCAAATTTAAGAGAATGGCACGCATTTACAATAAAAAATCGCCATTTGACGCAACATTTCTGTAAAATGTGGATTAAAAAGTCGTTTTTTTTTCAATTTTTCAAAAACAATTTTCGTCAAGTAGGAGGTACCAACATTATCAATATTTCTACCACGTTTCAACTTAATGGGCCTAGTAGTTTTTGAGTAATCCTGCACGCCAATTTCGATAATGCAGTTTTGAGAAAAACGCGTTTCAAATTCACGCCCGCTCCGAATCCGAGCCGTGAGGCACAGCGTTGACGGGCTGTAAAGTTCGAAGTTTTTCGAATTTCGCTTTGAAACTTAGGAAAATATTCTACATATATAGTTCTATCGTTTAAAGAAGAAGAAAGAAATCGATTTTTTGATCGTTGTAAATGTATATCTCGCCTTAACTCAATTATATACCTTCACGAAGGTATCAGAAGTATTGGCCTTATGCTCGTTAGTTGATGCGCCAGTTGGTGCATAGCTAAGCGGTCACCGCCCCGAGTATTGGCCACGAACAATGCTGCTTAATTCGAACTACCGTCACAGCCGAACCTTGTGTGCCCATCAACGAGTATCGGTTGTCTCGGAATAATATAAATTTTATGTAAATATCTCATTTGATGATAGGTTCAAATACTCGAAAATTTAAGCCTGCAACTAAGCAAACATTGGGGTCCTAGAAAGCTCAGTGCAAAGTGCAAAATCAAGATCTTTGCGTGCTTCGGCACATTCTTTCTTTTTTGAACCCGAAAATCTTAGAACTTCTTGGTTCTCTCTACTTCTTGAAAGCATGGGCCTGGACCTTAGTCGATTTCCGATGTGACGGGGGAAAAACCTGAAATATGTTCGGTTTAGGCGTAGCGACGAAGGAAAGTCGGAATGGGTTTCCGCGACTCCATTGTGTGAAGCAGGGAAATAAAAAAGGAATGAGTTAATTATTTTCTGTTTACCTATACGCGTTAAGGTTGTTATGGGGTAAAGTCAAAATCTACCATCGAGCGGATATTTTTTCTGAACCTTTATAACCTCTGTGCTGATCATCCTGTGCAGTTTGAATACGATCCAGGGTACCGTTTTTTAGAAAAAAAAATCGGCAACTCGACGTATTTCGTGGGCTAATTACATTACACTTATGGAAAACTCCCGATCATTTTTCAGTACATTAATAATATCTGCTAAGTGAATGTTACCACGGAGCTGCAAAAATAGGTAAGAGGTTCGACTAATTATCGGATTAACCCTTGGTACGGTGAAAATGAGGATTCACAGTAGGGTAAGCTGGTATACAAGTACGCACCCAAGCTTTAAAGCGGCGAAAAAAAACAAACAAATACATTTAACGAATCAGTTTTTGTTTTAATTGAATGAATATCTAGTATTCTATTTAAATTATGAGCGATAATTGCGAAACTTAATTTTTTTAAAAGTAACACACAAAAACTACGAAACGGGATTTGCGAACTCTTAGACATACGGGCGTTTAAGAATCGCACGGGGGTTGATAAGAGTACGCAAGCATCAATCGACACATAAATCGCAATTAAAGTTGCCCACATTTGTATGAGCGGTGCATTTTTCATGCCACCAAGCTTTACACTTCAAACACTCCATCCATTCCTCACATATTGGTTCTTCGTATATTTTTTGTATACTTTGTATACTTGTAAAAAAATATATACTGTATATAGAAGATATTTTATATATATATATATATATATATATATATATATATATATATATATATACACACACACAGACACGCGCGCGCGCTTACACACACACACTTATACTATATATATGGCATTCCACGCCATTTCACCTAGCCCGTGACCCTAACCATTTTTGGTTTTCCTGATTTTTTTTCTAAAATTGTACCCCGTGAAAGCAATATACAAACCAATTTTTAGATTGTTATCTCTTCTTTTTTAGGAGTTATAATTTTACAAAAAATCTCGATTTCGGAAGTTTTGGAAACGTTTAAACGCTTATAACTCCTGAACTAATTGAGATATTGACAAATGTCACTGTCATTTTTTTATTTTGACGCATACTTCCGTTTCAAAATATGAAAAAATTATCGATTATCGATGTGAACGTTTTTTTTGCTTCCAAAGTGAAAACTATTTTTGTTTACATGATTGCCTCTTTTTATTCAATTTTTTTTAATTCTCTAAAATAGAGTGACCCATCTATGTTTTTAAGACTAGTCTCATCGTGAGTCTATTTTTCCTTCTATTTTTTTTTGAATTTATCATATTTTTTCAGAACACTTTTATCATTTTAATCTCCAATAATGCTATTAATGATTTTGTGACTTCCAATTCGGCTTTGTCAGGCCTGAAATGGTTTGTTTTTAATTTGTGCTGAAATTAACGAAAAAGAATGTTTTTTTATTTAAAATAACTTTTTTGTTAAATTCCGCACAAATTGAAAATAAACCGCTCAGGCCTGACGAAGGCGAATTGGAAATCACAAAAACATTAATATCATTATTGAAGATTAAAATGATAAAAGTTTTCTGGCCAAAAATATTTTTTCAGAAAAGAATCGACACTTTTTGGAAAATTACAACTCCTAAAAGAGAAGAGATAAAAACGGAAAAATTGGTGTGGATATTCCTTTCATAGGGTACAATCTTACAAAAAAATGAGAAAAACCGAAAATGGTCGGGGTCACGGGCTAGGTGAAATGGCGTGGAATGTCCCATATATATATAATACATACTATATATATATATATATATATATATATATATATATATATATATATATATATATATATATATATATATATAATACATATATATGAATATATACTTTCTGTATACTTTGTATACTTGTAAAAAAAAATTAACAACAGTCGTATAAGAGTACGCGCGTACTCCTACACACCCAAGCACTGCGTACTCTTATATTACCTGCACATTTTCAACAAACATGGCAGTTACTGCAATTTATTGATGAGATGCGAAATTACTTTCATTTTGAACAATAACCTTACTAAATCGGCGTACGCAATGAATAATTATTTTTGAAGAAAGTAAATTGTGTGTCGTACTTGTAATGCTTTAAAAATGTCAAAAATAAATAATAAATTGTAACCAAAACTTCAAACTTATCTAGGCTCTCCGTTTTATTTCACTTTGGATTTTTTTTTGTCAAAAACCCTTACCCTGTGAGGCGGTCAAAACACAACAGAAGTGAGCTTCAATTACCAAACCGTTTCGTCCTTAGCTTAACTGCGTGCTCTTATCGCCTGCGTACTCCTATGAAAGCTTACCCTACCGTTGTAAAATTATTAATGTTTTTTATAGCGAATTTGTGTGAAAATCAAGCACACAAATAATTATACTGTGCACTCATGGCAACGTCGTATACGGCACACATGCTACCTATCCTATCGGTATTCGGTAATTATGTCCAAGAATCTCAAACTGCTCGGTCAGGATAATTAACAACGAATGTTATTGGTACTTATTCTCTTAATTAGTAATAATTATTCAACGTTAATTCGATAACTATGTTCAGAAATTATACATTTCTCGACATTTCTAGGCAAAGAAAAAATAGCCCGGATTTTTTTTCATACATAATATTTTTTAGAATATCGGAAAATCATTCAAGTTTTCGATGTCTTTGAGATTATAGATAGCTTTAGTACACACTTTGCCTTTCCAGCGAAATGTTTTTTACTCGCACCGACATTCATTTTTGACAGCTCCTTGGGCCGACATTGAGGTTACGAACGGGGCACACATGTTTCTATCTTCGCGACACTTCTGCCAACCTCAGCATCAAAAGATGCCGAAGAGTCGTGACGCCAAGTATAAAAAAAAATTCTTCGCCACCAATCTCGATGCTACTGACAAACTGACGACACGCCGTGACTCTTTATACAGTACCCGAGTGACATTTTTTTTCCGAAAAACTCCGATTTTTTCCGGAAAATTTTTCCGAGTTTTTCGGACAATTATTTTTACACAAACATCCGAGTTTCTCCGAATTTTTCCGAATATTTCATCATTTTAATTACGATTACGGGAAAATCTCGGAAATTATATGAAATAAAAAATATACATAAAAAATGAATTCTTACTTTTTGTTTGCTCAAATTACACTTCAAATTTGAGCAACAAATTTTTTAATGCACCTTTCTATAATCGTACTTTAGAATCTGCATTTATTATTATATTACTGCATTTTTTATAAATATTCTGGCCAACGAATTTTAAAAAACGAAGACTTTAAGGGGTAACACCACTGAAACGGCCTTACAGGAAGCGTATTTTTTGATATTTTTTTTTGGCGGAAGAAAATGTGATAAACAAATAATACTTGCGGTATTTATTGTGCATATATTAAAGTATATTGCTATAAATTTTTATCCGAAAATATTACAAAATGGAGACACTGCAGCAATTCTTCCGAAGCATGTTGAACCTCTGCGGCACGCAGCATAACTGTGCCAATTTTAATCTAAAAAAAGGAATTTGGTTTTATTAAGTCTACATGAGTGTAGCTACTGAACTACGTAGGGGATTTTCTAAAAATTATATTTTTAGAAAGTAATATTTTTTTTTAAATTTTGTTCAGATTACAATTGGCACAAGTTATACTGCGTGCCGCAGAGCACCTTAAGACGGAATGACACCTCATCGCGGTCGGTTTGGTAGAACAATTATAGATACCCAAAACTCTCTGAAACGGCTCTTCAGTTCCCCTCGAAACTTTGCCAAACGACGTCAAATAGATAGACGAACAGCTGTCTGCCACTCAAATTTTCTAAAATTCAGAAAGTTTGAGGAGCAGACAGCTGTTCGTCTATCTATTTGACGTCGTTTGGCAAAGTTTCGAGGGGATCTGAAGAGCCGTTTCAGAGATTTTTGGGTATCTATAATTGTTCTACCATACCGACCGTGATGAGGTGTCATTCCTTCTGAAATTCAACATGTCTCGGAAGAATTTGCTACAGCGTCGCCATTTTGTAATATTTTCCAATAAAAATTTTTTGCTATATATTTCAATATATGCTTAATAATTACCCCAAGTAATATTTGTCTAAAACGCTTCGTGGCAGGCCGTTACAGTGATGTTACCCCTTAAGGAAAATAGTGCTTACAAACATTTCGGAAATTCATTATTTCTCTGAATTATGAGGGATAAAAAATGTAATTAGTTTTTTTTACGAAAATCTCATTTTTTTCATCTATAACTTTTCTCCGAATATCTCCGCAGCCGTTCACTCAATAGGAAAAAGAAAAAATTCCGGAAAAAAATTATAAGTTTTTTTTACGAAAATCTCATTTTTTTCATCTTTAAATTTTCTCCTAATATCTCCGCAGCCGTTCACTCAGGTCATAGGAAAACGGGAAATTTCCGGAAAAAAAATAATAAGTTTTTTTTTACGAAAATCTCATTTTTTTCATCTTTAACTTTTCGCCGAATATCTCCGCAGCCGTTCACTCAGGTCTTAGGAAAAAGAGAAATTTCCAGGAAAAAAATGAAAAATGAATTTTGAATTAAAAAAATGCGTTTGTTTGGGAAATCGACCTGTACTTGAATCTGTTTTAAATCATTTATGCTTCGAAAATCTCAAATATGACTAAAATATGAGAAATTATGAAAAATTTGGAGAAAAATTTGCACTAGGGTAAGATGGCCTTTTAGCAGACGACTCCTAACGTAGTCTCGAAATTACGTTATAACGCAGCAACAAAACGAAAATCTAATGACAGTTTACCAATGTAATGTGATTTTTTCCTATCGATTTTGTTCGGGCTATTTTCCGATTTGTCCACTCAATCTCGAGATCTCATAACTTACGGCCGAATTTTCGAGTTATTACTTTTTACCCCAAAAATTCTTCCACAGTCGTTTATTGTCGTTCATTGAATGAAATAAAGTCGTTGGCTCATGTCGTAAACATAGTACATACGCCGTTTTGTGAACTGATTAACACTCTAGCGCAACAGGCACAGCAACGCCACCGCTTTCTCGAACGGTACGACTCGACCTACACTCTGCTTGCAATATATATATATATATATATATATATATATATATATATATATATATATATATATATATATATATATATATATATATTTGTATTCTAATACAGTCGCTTTGACAGCTCGAATAACCAAACACGGTTATTCGCGTGGATGTGAAAAATGAAAACAAACAGCTCTTATTAGAGCCGAAAATTTATTTAACAAAGGTTCACGTAGTTTCAAATTTAGGTATAGATTATTTATTTTGATCCTCACACACGTATATTGGCCGTACGTCGTTTGGATCGTATATTACGTCGTTTGTCTTATCATAGACGGTGAAGTTTTTTGTAGAAAATTCATCCGGCTCTGTAGAATTTATTGACGCAGAGCTTGACAATTATTTTGCCTAACGCATCATAGAACAAGCTTCGCATCAGTTTTTCTATAAATGCCCATACTTTTGTGTTGCAAACCCATTTCTACCCTCCGTCAACTGAAAAAACTTTGTTCGGATATAACAATTCGGAAAATCTCACCTCTTGCTGTACTCTCAGTAGTGTCCATGCGAAGAACTACAAGTGATGAAAAGAATGTCTTGTTAGACTTTCTCCACAGTACTGTTCATGTAAAAAACTCTGACTAACATTTCATAACTTTCTTTAGAGGGATTCAGTGAATCATCAGAAGATTTCTCTCGCCGCTGAACAAGATGACAAGTTTCACAAGCTGTGGAAAATTGAATAACTTGACCGACTGTTTATCAAACTTGTCATTTTGTTCAGCGGCGAGAGATATGGTATGATGATTCACTGAATCCCTCTAAAGAAAGTTTGAAATGGTACCCAGAGGTTTGCATGTGGACAGTACTGTGGAGAAAGTCTAACGAATCATTGCTTTCAACCCTTGTAGTTCTTTGCATGGGCACTATTGCGAGTACAACGAAAGGCAAGATTTTCCCAATTTTTATATGCAAACAAAGTTTCTTTGGCGTACGCGGTAGAGAAATCTGTGTGCGGCTCAGGAGTATCTGCAAAAAGCTTGTGTCTCTTGAAAAGCGCAGAAAGACTGCTAAGTGCAGCTTTCGTACTCGCCGTACACATAGTTATAAGCGCTGACTTAAGTTAATCCATTTGTCTTCACAACAGGAAATGTAATTTTCCAAAACAATGAATATTCGTAGAACAACTGATGCCGAGCTTGTTTACATAGTTCTGTAATGCATCCGCAATGTTTGGCCCTAGAAGGTGAGAAATTATTGAGTGGTTTAAATGCTTTGAACAAAAATTGGATTGTGCGACTGTAAGAGTGAGAGACCTGAACTTGACTACGAAAATATTTCAAGTACGGTCGAGTTGCATGTATTTATATTTTCCATTTCTCTATTTGTATAATTAAGGAGTGTATTATTACAATTTACAAATTTCTTTTTGTAAATTGAAGTCGTAAATCTCTAACGAAGTGCTTAAAAACGAGTGTTTAACAAGAATTCCTATCCGTTCCGAAAAATTTTGAGCATTTAAGAATTCATTTTCGTTCCATTCCAACGATGCAGACTTCAGCGTCATGGAGTTGGAATCGCAAAGATTAAGAGCACAAAAAAATTATGAACATTTTTCAGTGATTTTCAAATCGCTCTATCTCCGCGCAAAATCATCGTAGGAGAAAATTTAAAAAAGCATTTCAAAGGTTAGTATCTCTGGATTTCAAGCTTCCACTTTAAATAATTGTTTGCTCTTTTGTTATTAATAAATCGAAAGAAACGTCGTGAAGGAAAATGTCCGATTTTTGTTTCGAAAAGGTATACAGACATGGAAAAATTTGTTTGATTAATGACGCAATCAGACTATTTTCCTTGGATCACCCTTTCTATTTTGAACTATGAAACAAGTACATATCAATTACATGATCAAAGTCAAATGACGCTTTTGACTTTAACAATCAATATCTCATGAACCAATCATCGTACACGAATTTAAAGGGCAGTGCTGGAAAGCTGAACGTATGCTCTTCAAGGTAAGAAAAAATCCATTTTTCATCAATTTGTTTTCTGTGAGATGTGCAGTCAAAAAACGTCAAAATACCGTTAATTCTTTAAATTACAAAAGTTACGACATCTTTGTGGATAGCTATCGCGAATATTATACTTAGGCATTTTTTCCAAGTTGATAGTGTCCACAAAAAGTATGCTAAGCGTAAAGTTGTCCCTATTTTTCCCCTGTAGCCCAAATGATGAAAGTCTTGATTTTGGTGAAAAAGAATTGAAGGAAATTTATGATTGTTTAAGGCCACCATTATTTCGCTTACTCGGTAAAATAAATATTTTTTGACATTTACGGGAAATTTCACTTATGTAAAGTGGGAATTTGTACAAAGATAAAAAATTAAACTCCTTTTCAATAAACAAAAATCTCTTTGTTTTTGAAAGGGAATTTAATTTTGTTCGTTTGTCAATTTCTTATTGAATAATAACAAACATACCCTCTCAAAGTAAAAAGTCCCATTCTTTAACCTTTTATTTTGTTCGAAAAATGGATGTTAAAAGTTGCAGCCCCTCTGTATTTCCTATACTTTTATCAATGTGAAATGAATCTTCTCATAAATTAACATATTGTGAATACTTTGTTGTAAAAAAAAATCGTAAAAAGAAAAAAAAACACGTTGTTTTAAGTTCGTTAAAGAAATGTTCAGTAATAAAAATTAATGTTTTGAACGAGTTTGCAATTGCAGACGTCTAGTTTGTTCCAATATATTAAAATCCCCCTTTCCAAAAGATCTGAAATCTCCTTTAAAAACTTTTTTTTTAAGTAAAATCAACGCCGAGTAATAAAAAAGACCCTCAAAATCGTTATCGCTTAGTTTACTATATAAAAATTCTGATTAATCTCAAATATCTCAAACTATGCTGTTCATTTAAGTTCAAGAATGGTTTCATTATACTTCTTTAATGCAAATGTACAAAAAAAGTGAAATCACTTTTATGAAATAGCCAAGCAAGTTTACTGGTCATGTTGCACACTAAATTGTTAAAGCTTAGGAATAATATTTTTGAAAACATTTACTTTTAAAAAGTCATATTACTATTATAAGAGAAAATTGATATCAGCATAAGATAAAAGTACAAAGAAGGTAACACACAAGTACACTGGAAATGCTGTGCAACGACTTGGCGTGCATGGCTAAAAAAAAGTTCGGCGAAGGATTTCGTCATCTCAACATCTCAACTGTCGGGTTAACAAAACATAAATTGTCGCGATTTATTGTGCAAGTGAAAACCAGATTCATGTGGGGTACGAATCAAATGAGTGATGTACCCTTCGATCACACGGCACTTGAAATGTTAATTTATTTGGATAATACGAACATATGTGTATAAAAGCATTTACCTTTTAATCTATAATACAATAACCGCATATCTCATAAAATATATTGCGTCCTATAGACTTTGATCTAATGGATAAAGTATGCATCTCTAAACCATCTAAGCATCTGTAGGTTTAAAGGTTAGCATTACTGTTTTATCGTCCTGATGGCGGAAACCGAAATTTCATATCGATAAAGCTCCAGTAGATATGCTTGGTAATAGCTCTGGTATCTGATGGGACATTATGAATTGAAATGTTCTTAATACCCCTGTTAGTCGATACCACGTTATAATGTAAAATTATATATATACATACATATATTGAAGCAAAAATTATTTTCGCGGGCGGTCGGAACGAAAAATTCGGTATCTTCCCGAGCTTTTTCCTAACCATGCACGCCAAGTCGTTCCACAGCATTTCCAGTGTACTTGTGTGTTACCTACTTTGTACTTTTATCTAATGGTGATATTGTTACAAGCCGTATTCCCATGTAGGGTGATCGGTAGTGGCCAACGATTGGCCGATGCGCGACGCCGAGCCTGCCAACATTGGCACTCGAGCTTGGCCCGATCATCGACCGAGCCTCGGATGATAAGAGCGGCCCGGTATTCGCAATCAATATTGGCCCTAGAATGGCTTATGAGAATCGGCCGAGCATCGCGTAGGAGTTCATTCGAGAATCGGCCAACAATCAGTCCCCGTCAAGATTGCCATCATTGGCACTCGAGCTTGGCCCGATTATCGACCGAGTCTTGGCGGATAATTGTGACCCGATATAGATCACCAAAATTGGTCCTGCACTGCCAAAAAAAAAAATTGATTCTTTTTGTATTGTAATTCGTCATTACCTGGTCTTTCGAAACGATTAGTTCGAAGAAAATATTTCACCTATATGAGACTCGAACCTTGAACCTACCTACTCATAGCCAAGCACGCTGCCCCTATGCTACCGAGTGCTCGTAACATTTGAATCGCAGATATGCCATAAGAGACCAAATGGATTCTCATCATTATTAGTATCGCATAAACTATATCAATTAGTTAATATCATCGTGATAATTAGAGAGTGTTATCGACTGACATGTTGGAGAATTTCCAAACCTAACCTATATATATATATATATATATATATATATATATATATATATATATATATATATATATATATATATATATAATTCCTCTCGCTCCACCCTCTCTACCCCCACAACCCTTTAATATGTGTGTTCCAATAAAGACAGACCATTTGTTCATTAGTTCAAGTTTAATTTGAATAAATAAACATATTTAAAATGAATAATTCCAATAATGGAATGCAATAGGAAAAATTTGATTTCACAAAAAATCTAGTTAATTCAAACAAAGAATAAATAAATAGACGCGGTTAGTTAATATTAATAGAATTTTTCTGTCAGTGTAGGATGGTTCATAAAAATGGACAGAGTATCGCGTATGAGCTCGTTCGAGAATCAGCCAACAATGAGTGCATTGATTTGGTAGTATATTTGTTAAGAATAATGTCCAATGGACTCGTAAAAAGTATTCATCTCGTCTCTCAATGACTTCGACGCGAAACAATGAATCGTCAATATACGAATTGCGGTTTGATCATGCGTTACTCGGCCGAACATTGGCCTCGTATCGGCAAAAACATGATTGGCGAGTCTATACTTCGCCAAACATCGACCTCGTATCGATAAGCCAATGATTAGAGAACCTATATTTGGCCGAACATTGGCCTCGTATCGGCAAACCAATGATTGGCGAGTCTATACTTCGTCAAACATCGGCCTCATATCGATTACCCAATAATGAACGAGTCTATACTTGGCCGAACATTGGCCTCGTATTGGCAAACCAATGATTGGCCAGTCTATACTTCGTCAAACATCGGCCTCGTATCGACAAGCCAATGATTAGCAAGTCTATGTTTGGCCGAACATTGGCCGCGTATCGGCAACCCAATGATTGGCGAGTCTATACTTCGCCAAACATCGGCCTCGTATCGACAAGCCAATGATTAGCGAGTCTATATTTGGCCGAACATTGGCCTCGTATTGGCAAACCAATGTTGGCTAGTCAATACTCAGCCGAGCATTGGCGTACAATTGGGTAATCGATCATCGCCCCGCCAACATTGGTCCAAGTATTGGCCGTTACGGTTCGATTGGCGAAACCTACATGGGTTGTTGTCCGGTTGTAATATTATTATTTTATCATTTTGTGCGCGAGCTGGGGACTCCGGCACATGGATCCTTGTCTCTTTCAAAGCGGCGTAACGCACCTCACCTTTTATTGCCGACGCTGCTTGAGACGTTCGGCGTTCGAAGGTAGGTCAATAATCGGCAACGTAGTCACTAGTTCGCCCAATTAACAGTTCACTTTATTCGTCACTTAAAAAGGTCTTACACGGAACGTAAATATAATGTTACTTGTATAATATATCGAAATGAAATATAATAGAATATATTAGGTGCGCAACTAAGTTCTCGCTGTTTTTTTTTTAATGAAAATGCCATTTTATTGTGAAAAAATGGTTACAAATGAATCATTCAAAATATTGCCTATCGCTAGCGACAACTTTTTCCCATCTTTCTGGCAGAGCTCGAATACCGTCACGGTAGAAGTGTTCGTCTTTTGAATGAATCAAAGAAGTATGCGGCCGTGTAGGCGATAAGAGATCGCTAGAGTTTCGGCTTCGGTCCGGCCAGTGAAGGACTTCCAAGGTTAACGATGGAAATAAGAAATTATGTTTCTTTTACGTTTCGGCCCTCTGGTTCGGGTCCTCTTCAGAATATGTATATTTAATTTTCCCTGTATAAACAGTGATACACAGTATTTTACAATTACGTAACATCTAGATGTTGTGTTATTTTGTGTGACAATCATATTGGTTCTGTTTTAACTATAATTATGTACATGAGGTATGGATGACGACTTTTATTGCGTTACTTAGTGTTATGTGTAAGTATTGGTGTGTAAAATGTACGGAGTGTGGAGAAAATATAAGAGTGCGATATGGAATTTTACTAACCTCGAAGTAGTGAAATTTCGGATCTTTTTTAAACACATGTTTGGAAAGAAGTTGTAACAAACAGAGACATTATGTGTGAATACAAATAATGTTCTGTGAAAGGTACTCAGTAGATGGAGTTAATATCGTTTATGGGCGATTTTATCTGATCTGTAATAGATAAGTAGTTATGGGTTAATTTTTAGGTATCACTATTGAGAATTTAGGTATAAGGATTTGATCTAATAAAAATTTTTTAATGAGTAGTCAAGAAATCTGGTAATTACCGGTTGAGTTTGTTCTTAAGAGTGTGTTATCTTTCCAAAATGAGTGAAAAAAAAAAAAAAAACTTCGAATTATTTCATTGGTTCGTTACATTTTGAGTTGTGTAGCGGACAGGAGTTCGAGAGAAACTAAGTGATATATTGTTTTCGGGTGGCGTATTCGAGTCTCTGTGCTATGAATTGGGGGAGAGATCGTGCTCGCAGTGACGTGTCAATGAGAATAAATTAGGTGCGCCAAGTTAGGGGTATTTAAAATTAGTTTGTGATGTCATTAAAATTAGCTTATCATGTCAAAATGTTAGTTCGTTTATCATGTCGATACTTATAAAATTGTTATGTGAGGTAAAATATGGTAGTGTGTTGATAATTATATAATAGAATTATAGATTGAGCTAAGATTTTTTATGTCGGTTCTAAAATTTATGGCGTTGGGGTGTGCTTTAATTTGTATCATTTCCATGATTAATCTTTTTTTGAGCCAACTCTCATTGTTTAGTATTTTTGTGTTATCAAATTGAAAGTCATGTTTATGTTCTATTGCATGTTGTGCTAAGGCTGTGTGTATTTCGGTAGTGTGTTTTATGCTATTTTTGTGTTCTTTTATTCGGGTTTCAAGATATCTTTTAGTTTGGCCTATGTAAGTGGCGTCGCAATCTTTGCAGTCGATTTTATACACGATGTTGGATATTCGATTACTGTTGATTTTGTCTTTCGTGGAACCAATGATGGATAAAATATTGTGTTTATTGTTTGTAACTAATGTTATGTTGTATTGTTGGAAAAGACGGATTAGTTGGTGATGTATGTTTTTTGTGTAGGGGAGATTTATTATTCTAGAGGAGTCAAAACTATTGTTGTTCGTTTTTTGTTTGTTGATTATGGAAACTCGATGTTTTATTAATTTGTCTGTAAAGGAGGTTGGATAGCAGTTTTTTGTCATTGTGTTGCAGATGAGTTGGAGATTTTCTTTATGAAATGAATGGTGAGATAGTTTTATTGCTCTGTCAATCAACATGTAGATTATGGCTTTTTTTTGTGAGAGTGGGTGGTGTGAGTAGAAATTTATGAATCTGCCAGACCAAGTTGGTTTTCTATACCAATTTGTAATAATTGAATTTTGTTTACGGATTAGTAGTAAGTCAAGGAATGGGATTTTGTTGTCTATTTCATTTTCCGATGTAAATTGTAGTTTTGGGTTATAGGCATTAAAAATCTTTTTGGTGGATTCTAGTTTGTTAGTTGGTAGAGCAATAATAATATCGTCGACGTATCTTTTATATAATGGCAATGAGAACTTTAATTTTTCTAGGCAACTTGTTTCAAGGTCGATCATGACTATGTTGGACAGTATTGGGGCTAGAGGTGATCCCATGGGTAATCCTGAGATTTGTTGGTAGATTTTGTCTTGGAATGTGAAAAAGGTTGAGAACATGATATATTCTATGGCTTTAATAATTTCGTGTAAGGGAAACGCATTTGAGAATAAGTTTGATCTTTTTTGTAGGCTGTGGATAACTAGTGGTAATGGAATGTTGGTGTAGAGAGAAACGACATCCAATGAGAATAGTTTATAGTTGAGTGGGATTGAGAGGTTGGAAAGTGAGTGTTTTAAGTGGGTCTTTTTTTTGAGGCTATCCACGAATAAAGCCATTTTGAGATGTCTTCATATGAGCGGAACTGCTGATTAGCCAGACCATGTGCCATCGAACGGAACAAGTAATAATCGGACGGCGCAATATCTGGGGAATATGGCGGGTGGGGTAGGACTTCCCATTTGAGCGTTTCTAAGTAGGTTTTAACGGGTTTGGCAACGTGAGGCCGAGCATTGTCATGCTGTAAAATCACTTTTTCGTGCCTCTGCTCGTATTGTGGCCGCTTTTCGCGCCGTGCTCGGCTCAATCGCATCAATTGAGTTCGATACCATTCCCCAGTGATGGTTGCGTTCGGTTTCAACAGCTCACAATAAATAACACCGCCCTGGTTCCACCAAATACACAGCAAAACCTTCGCAGCGTGAATACTCGGCCGAGCCGACGACGTATAAGCATGACCGGGCAGTCCCCATGGTTTGTTCTCTTTGGGTTGCTGTAATGAATCCATTTTTCATCACCCGTAACGATGCGATGAAGAAAACCCTTCCTTTTTTGCCGCTGAAGCAGTTGTTCACAAGCGAAAAAACGACGCTCAATGTCTCTCGGCTTCAAATCATAAGGAGCCCAAGTTCCTTGTTTTTGAATCATTCCTAACGCATGCAGTCGCTTGGAAATGGCTTGGCGGGTAACTCCTAATGCTGAAGCAAGCTCTTTTTGCGTTTGGCACGGATCCTCATCGAGCAATGCCTCCAATTCAGCGTCTTCGAAGGTTTTTGGCCTTCCTTCACGTGAACGGTCGTCAACATCGAAATCACCGTCTTTGAAGCGACGGAACCAATCACGGCACGTTGTTTCACTTAGGGCGGCATCTCCGTAAACTTTTTGGAGTTCTCGATGCGCTTCAGCCGCCGTTTTCTTCGAATGAAAGAAGAAAAGCACACCTCCCGCAAATGACGATTATTTGACACAAAATCAGACATTTTCACACAACCACAAGTATATGACGCAAAAACAAAATCACTAATGCGTCAAAGCGGTTTGTTTACCATATGTCTAAGCTTGGTTCATGACGTTTTGGTTATGTCACAATCGACCAGCACTTACTAGTGGAGCCATCTCTTGAAAAACAGCGGGAACTTAGTTGCGCACCTAATAGTTGTATCGGGGTTATTGGAGAATAATAGGTAATTCGGCTTCGAAATAACTCGACACGCAATGCCGCTAAGGTAATTGTCGTGAACGAATATAACGAAGGTGAATGAAGGGCCGCTAAGGTATTTCCTTCATTCGATGAGTTCTTACGCGATCACAATTTCAATGGTAGAAAAAGACAACACCGGTCGTACCCGCGAGTACGCGAGCAGATTTGCCACTAAGGAGTGAAGGTCCGTCGACCGATTGTTTGGAAAGTCGCAATCAGTCTGAGGAGTCACCAAGTGGATTACGCCTTGAGGATTTCGGCAAATAGCTGCGTTTAGGTTGTCGTGGGGGTGAATTGCGAAAGAATGGATCAGCGATTTTCATGAGGTTTCGCAAAGAGTTCGATTGTTGCATTCCCTTTTTGCTTGCACTAATATTTCGAAACCGGCAAGTTCGCTTCTTGAAGAAAGAAAAGGAATTTGATGATTTAGGATTGCGAAATATTGCGAGCGTTCGGTGGTATGGAGGCCGCGGAGTCAATGACACGAGTTGAGCAATACGGAAGTTTACGGATACGAAAAATGGTCCGTAACAATATCATTCTTTTCTTATAATAGTAATATGACTTTTTTAAATTAAATATTTTCAAAAATATTATTCCTAAGCTTTAACAATTTAGTGTGCAACATAACTAGTAAACTTGCTTGGCTATTTTATAAAAGTGATTTTACTTTTTTTGTATATTTGCATTAAAGAAGTATAATGAAACCATTTTTGAACTTAAATGAAAAGTATATTTTGAGATATTCGAGATTCCTCAGAATTTTTTATGTAGTAAAACAAGCAATAACGATTTTGAGGGATTTTTATTACTTGGTTATGATATACCACGATTTACGACGTTGCCAATTCGTTTCGCGTGAATTGAGCGAGAAAAAGTAATAGAAAATAATTGTATAAAGTACAGAAAACACTTAATGTCATCGCCGAATGTTCAAAAATGCATATTTTTACAAATAGATGGAGACAAATAGTTCGAAAACATATGTTTAATATGACGATAATTTGAAAGCTAACAGTTGGTAACAGTCAATCGGTTCCGTAAGCATGGGGCGCTCCCCTCGTACTTCACCCCCGACGGCAAAACCCCATAATAACCTTAAATCAGAGTTAACGAGATATAAGAAATTCTATGCATGCGTTGAGTTTCTATGCGTTTTGATGCGTTTTGATAGCGTGTCTATACGGAGGTCGCTGCTGTTACACATAAAAGAGCTGTCTATGCGGGCACACTCACACCACAAAGTATTCTCCTGACAATGAGTGACGATCGTGCAACAGCGTATATCTACTTTCAACCGATTGTATAAGACGCAATGTTTAAATGTCTCACTATTCAATAAGCAGGGCCTGTCTGAAATGCGAAACTTCAGAGAGTGGTCAAGCTAATTATTTATATAAACTTTGATTATGTAAAAAAGCGGGATGAGTTTTTGTGCAAGGATGATGTTGTTACAAATAGAACCATTCTAATTACCCAAAAGACAAAGCCCTTTTTAAACACCCGCCGATGCCCACAATATTGTTTGTTTGCAGCTACTCAATCTGTCTACCTATGTTAAAAATAAATCGTCTTCGTGATTGTAAATCGGGAAAAATAAACGGGGAACAGTTCTATGTTATTTACTTTATCTAAATAATAATCGTCTGCTATCTGGTTATTAAAAAAAAAAATACGTCGACGCGATCACTCCTAATATTAAAAAAGCATTGCTAAAATCATCATATGCTACTGTTGCTAGAGGCAATGTGCGCAAATGTGGCTGAATTGAAAATAAAGCATCTCGACTTAAAAATGGCAAATTTCTGTGAAATTTTACGAACAGTTCTTCCAACCCATTATAAATGTTGACAAATACCGTGGCAAGAGGTGTCCACACGAGAACTAGCTTGAGGATAAAAGTGCAATTCCTCATCTGAGCATCTTTGTTGTCGGCTAATGGACGTATACAGTTACAACGCACGGTGACGTACGGAGAATGACCGCACAAAGGGTAAACTCGGTGGGGACATCGACATTGGATAAGTTTTTTTCTAAATTCATTGTCGCGAAATACGATTACGATTTTCGACGAATCAAAAAAATTGGGGTTAAATATTCGGAAGTGCCACTCCCGCTAAAAAAAGGCTGTACATTTTTTTATAAATTCTTTATGATTATAAAACTTTATATTAAGTTATATTTTAATGGCGCATAATGTTTTTAATGCATTCACATTTTTTTTCTCGGTAAAATGTAAACATGCAAATACAATGTGCCAATAGGTCACCGGTATACTGGGCAACACAAAAGTAAACACACTTATATACATCGAGACTCAGGTAAGAAAATTTTCGAAAATATTCAGTTTATATTTCACAGTGGTGTGTTTGGGTTTGTTGGGGTGAAAAAAAAATCAGCTCGATTCTGACAGGAGTGACACTTCTGAATATTTACCAAATTCGGCAGCACGAAGAGACGTTTTGACCAGTAAATATTTTTCTGAGTTTTCTCTCTCTCGGCCCCGCTTCCCCTCTCTCCCTTGCTCACTCGTGTTAACGCGGCCGAGCTTTTTCAGCTCATTCTTTTTTCCATTACTGTCTTTGTACCGATGCTGCTGACTAATCCGCGATAATAATAATCGGGCGACATCCTCGGAAAGCTTTCTTCGTTGTATGAAGCTATACGCTGTTATATTGCAACGCTAATAGCGAACAAAGCGGTTTGAGTAATGGAGACATGTCGTGAACGCTGGCAATTAATGTGAGTTCGCCCGTGTTACACGAAACGAGAATTGCGAGGCTAAAGATAGGGGGTTATTGTTAATGGCTGCTAGACGTTAGGTGCTTTGTGTGTGTGTGTGTGTGTGTGTGTATTCATGGCAACTCAGAGTGAGGGACTACGTAAAATGACAAAATAAATAAATAATGGATCATCACAGTGTAACGGGTCGAAAAATAGCTGATCTTTCGCGATTTTTTTTTCGATGGTTAAAATACACTAATCAGTCTGATTTTTTTTATGTCAAATTCAAGCACTCATGAAGAACAGAAAATTGTTTAAACGTTTATTTTTATTTTTTTTTACATTTGTTTTAAAGGTTCAAAATATTATCTGATGAGAAACAAAATTTGTAAAAAGATTATTACTCAGTATGAAAGCTGTTATCTTGCTATGAACGTTTTTTAAAATAAAAATTGATACAATATGGCGGCGGTTTGAAAAAAGCATCGAATTTAGCATATTTTTGCAACAGTTTTTCGTTACAAAAAAATATGGAGATTAAAATAATAGCGTCTCTTTTAAAAAGAATGGCGTGAAGAATATGGTGTCAAAATTTGAGACGGATAGCTTGAAAACTCTCCCTTTGCCAGTGTACACCGTTTTAAAAAATGACATAGCGAGAAAAACGCGTCCGTCCGCGTCAGGTCTCCCGCAGCTGGTCGAATCCCTTTTTCTAAAAAAGGCTGTAGCAACCGGAATAATTCGAATTTCGTCCCAAAAATTGAACAGCATGTTTATAACCACCCATACTATCGGACAATGCAAAAATTATACTGTGATGATCCCTTAAAATAGTTCGTAGCCGTTTGTAGGTTCTTAATTTCTCATTGTAGTTCAACAGAATTATTTAACTACGAATGATGGAATTGTCGGGAGTTAGTTCTAGGATTTTCAAAAACCCTGCTGAATATTTTTGATAATCCCGTCCTGAGTATGACGGTTTTTAAAATAGGTTAATTAAAATACCCATTATTATATTAAAATACCATCATTATATAATTTTGTATTCCACTTAAACCAATTCTAAATAATCGAAAAGCGAAAACTATTTACCGAGAACTACATTAGGCCGACACGTGAATCTAATGTAGCTCCACACAACTAGTCGCCATATAAAATATATGAGCTTTAGTCGGGTCGGATCGTAAGCTTGGTCAATTTCAAGACACGCAACCACTTTTATAGGCTGACACTTGTTACACGAAATGATTAATTCATATCCGACTCAAGTCATTTTTATTTCTACAAATTTCACTTCTCCATTACATGTTTTACATATCACCATTTCGCTAAAAGCAGAATGAACTGCGAGAAAGTGGAAGATGCGCTAGCCAAACAACGCGTCTGCTTATATCTCTAACTCACATGTTTTCCATTTCTTTCGGTACTACTGTCTCCTCTAATGCCCAAAGTTGCGATGTAGGCTTTTTCCTCTTTTTAAATTATTGATGCGAAAATGTCTAGCACGACCTCTCGAAACATTGCGATTTATTTTCGCTGTGTTAAATATACTAAACATATACACGTCGGTAAGTACTGTAGCACTAACTACGAGCAACCGAATAAACAGACCAAAATCACCCGGTTTGATTTATGAGGGTGAACAACTTCACGATTTTACCTTCAAGGGATCGTATAATTGGATTCAATGTAATGTCTACTGTTAGATAAAGGGTGTCTCAAAGAGATCTGAAATTTTGAATTGCGCGCCATTTTTTTGTGGCGAACATCCCATGTAGGGTGATCGGTAGTGGCCAACGATTGGCCGATGCGCGACGCCGAGCCTGCCAACATTGGCACTCGAGCTTGGCCCGATCATCGACCGAGCCTCGGATGATAAGAGCGGCCCGATATTCGCAATCAATATTGGCCCTAGAATGGCTTACGAGAATCGGCCGAGCATCGCGTAGGAGTTCATTCGAGAATCGGCCAACAATCAGTCCCCGTTAAGATTGCCATCATTGGCACTCGAGCTTGGCCCGATTATCGACCGAGTCTTGGCGGATAATTGTGACCCGATATAGATCACCAAAATTGGTCCTGCACTGCCAAAAAAAAAAAATTGATTCTTTTTGTATTGTAATTCGTCATTACCTGGTCTTTCGAAACGATTAGTTCGAAGAAAATATTTCACCTATATGGGACTCGAACCTTGAACCTACCTACTCATAGCCAAGCACGCTGCCCCTATGCTACCGAGTGCTCGTAACATTTGAATCGCAGATATGCCATAAGAGACCAAATGGATTCTCATTATTATTAGTATCGCATAAACTATATCAATTAGTTAATATCATCGTGATAATTAGAGAGTGTTATCGACTGACATGTTAGAGAATTTCCAAACCTAACCTATATATATATATATATATATATATATATATATATATATATATATATATATAATTCCTCTCGCTCCACCCTCTCTACCCCCACAACCCTTTAATATGTGTGTTCCAATAAAGACAGACCATTTGTTGATTAGTTCAAGTTTAATTTGAATAAATAAACATATTTAAAATTAATAATTCCAATAATGGAATGCAATAGGAAAAATTTGATTTCACAAAAAATATAGTTAATTCAAATAAAGAATAAATAAATAGACGCGGTTAGTTAATATTAATAGAATTTTTCTGTCAGTGTAGGATGGTTCATAAAAATGGGCAGGGTATCGCGTATGAGCTCGTTCGAGAATCAGCCAACAATGAGTGCATTGATTTGGTAGTATGGTTGTTAAGAATAATGTCCAATGGACTCGTAAAAAGTATTCATCTCGTCTCTCAATGACTTCGACGCGAAACAATGAATCGTCAATATACGAATTGCGGTTTGATCATGCGTTACTCGGCCGAACATTGGCCTCGTATCGGCAAAAACATGATTGGCGAGTCTATACTTCGCCAAACATCGACTTCGTATCGATAAGCCAATGATTAGAGAGCCTATATTTGGCCGAACATTGGCCTCATATCGGCAAACCAATGATTGGCGAGTCTATACTTCGTCAAACATCGGCCTCATATCGATTACCCAATAATGAACGAGTCTATACTTGGCCGAACATTGGCCTCGTATTGGCAAACCAATGATTGGCCAGTCTATACTTCGTCAAACATCGGCCTCGTATCGACAAGCCAATGATTAGCAAGTCTATGTTTGGCCGAACATTGGCCGCGTATCGGCAACCCAATGATTGGCGAGTCTATACTTCGCCAAACATCGGCCTCGTATCGACAAGTCAATGATTAGCGAGTCTATATTTGGCCGAACATTGGCCTCGTATTGGCAAACCAATGTTGGCTAGTCAATACTCAGCCGAGCATTGGCGTACAATTGGGTAATCGATCATCGCCCCGCCAACATTGGTCCAAGTATTGGCCGTTACGGTTCGATTGGCGAAACCTACATGGGATAGAGTACTAATCTTTGACAACTGGCATCAAGAAGTATTGAGGTTTAGTCATGGAGAATTACACGAGCAGCGCATAGAAATTGTGAAAATTCACTACAAAAATGGCGAAAAAAAATCCGCACGTCTTTTGGTCATCATAACGCGCCATCTCGCAACACTGTTGTGAGTTTAATTACAAAATTTGAGGTTAGTGGTCCAATTCTGACGGCGAAACGGAGTCGCCGTCCGCGTACCGGTCGGTCGAATTAAACCATAGCCGCAATGAGAGCGAGTGTTGACGAAAGTCCTTCCACCTCGATTCACCATCGTGCTCAGCACTTAAACATTAACTGCAGCCAGCAGACCATGCGCAGCGCCGTACATCCGGCAATTGGATATTGGAGCATCAACAAATTGATGGTGATTTTTCAAAGAAAATCATTAGAGTTGTGCGGGTACCCGGTTCACTCGGGTACCCGATGTTCGGGTCGGATCGGGTACCCGACGGGTTACGTTTTTGCAATACCCGCCACTATCGGGTATCCGAATTTGGTAATCGGGTACTCTCAAATTTTTGGTACTCGTAAACGTCGAGTACTCTCAAACATCGAATATTCGTAAACGAATCGGAGATCCGTATCTATTGTTTATATTTATTTTTTATTTAGGTGTATCGACCAAATAATGGGAGAAAACGAAAACTCGAAGAAGGCGATAAAACGAATAACTGATAATACGGTAAAAAATCTTTTTTCGTCTCACCTTTCTATCCTGTGTGTGTATGTACGTACGTGCGGGTGCGTGCGTGTGTGTGTGTGTGTGCGTGCGTGCGTGCGTGTGCGTGTGCGTGTGCGCGCGTGTGTGTGTGTGTGTGTTGTGGATGTTGTGGGTGTGCGTTAGGGTGGAGTGCAAAACGGTCATTTTTGGCGGATCGTATCGTAATAGCGCGGGAAAGTTGCGTTTTGGCATCACTAAAAAGTGTGCGAAAGGAAAAAAATGTACAATAAATATGTTCTGTTCCGGCGAACGCCTTAAAGTTTAAAATTTTTTAACGTGGGTTTTAAATGGAGAAAAAACCCAAAAAGACCAAAATTCAACGCCTTGCGTTTATTCTAAGCGAGAAGAATGTAGCTTCCATTTGACATTTGAAAATTGAAAATATCTTGATTAGTTTCAGAGATATAAGCGTTTGAAGGACAAGTGTTACCTGGAAAAAAATTAAAAAATGACAAAAAATTAAATTAAGAAGAATGAATCACCGAAATTACCAGTTAGCACTAGACAGAATTAATCAAAATTCGACGAAGAATCTTGCTTTTATTCAGGTTTTCAACATTCAAATATCTTGATATTTCCTGAAATGCAAGTGTCTTAAAAGAAGTTTGCCGGAAAAAAATGGTAAATATATACATAAAAAAAATACTAAAATTATTAAATAAATTATTTGTATTTCTTATGAACTTTAACCTATCGGCGAAGGGTAGAGAACATAAAGCTGGAGTCTATTTCGTCCGTTTTGGTACGTTTCCGTGGCGCTATCTATACTATGAAACGAAATTTTGTTCCGGCAACTCGACTTATCGAGTACCCGATGTGAGACGAGTACTCGAAAAACTCGGGTACTCGATAAAGTTCGAGTATACCCGTTCGATCACGGGTACCCGAAAAAGAATTGGGGTACCCGAGTTTTTCGGGTACCCGAATTTTGATCGGATCATAGTCATAGCCGACCCGACCCGACCCGACCAATTCTGCTACCCGCACACCCTTAAAAATCATCTTCAGTGATGTGGCGCAATTTCATCTTAGTGGCTACGTAAATAAACAAAACTGTCGCATTTGAGGGACCGAAAATCTACAAATGATTCAACAGCTTTCTTGCATCCACCACGAGTCACTGTTTGGTGCGGATTTTGGGTTGGAGGAGTGATTGGGCCGCACTTTCTCCAGAATGCTGCTGGAAATGCGGTAACCGTCAATGGTGTTCGTTATCGTGACATGATAACCAACTTTTTGTGGAATTAATTGAACAGCATAGACTTGGAAGACATCTTCTTTCAACAAGATGGCGCATCCTGCCGCACTGCGGGCGGAACAATGCACTTATTGCAGACGAAGTTTCATGGTTGTGTTATCTTGCGCTGGGGCGATGTGAATTGGTCACCAAGATCGTGTAATTTGACGCCATTGTACTCCTTTTAGTTTGGGTTTTTAGAAAGGAAAAGTGTATGCCAATGATCCACAGGCCATTCCGAAGCTCAATAAAGCAATTGGACGAGCTATTCATGAAATTAGACCGCATTTCTGTCACAATATTATTGAAAATTTCGTCAAAAGAGTGAACGTTTGCAAACAGGGACGAGGCGGCCATTTATCGGATATGTGTATTCCTCACATAACCTCCATGTTCGTACCTGATATTAAAATTAAAATAATCGTATTTTTCAGATAAATAATACGTTTTATTAATAAATCAAAATGTCAGCTCATTTTGAGACACTCTTTATAATGCGGAAAAAGTTACTGCGCGTGAAGAACTAACGACCGTAGGTTTGCCCCGCCCGGATGGAAATTTGTTTAAGCTAGCCAGATTTATGATCAGGCCGTGATCAGGGAGCTGTGTGGCTATTCGTATTACGGGAATTTTGATTCGGCCGTGAGCCTGCCGTGAACAGGCAGCCACAGGTCAGGCGAACTTATGGCAAACGTGAAAATGGCCATAATGTGGTTTGCCTTATCAGGGCCCTAATATGGCTCTATTAGGAGGCCCATGCATGGCAATGCTCAGACTAGCGCTAATTTGGTGGCGCTAGTATTGCATTTTAAAACTATATGCTTGCACGTGTGTCATTGTATACATCCTGTTTGGGTTAAAACTTGAAAGTTTTCACGAAATATAAAAAGGAGCACATAAAGTGAAAACGTTATGAATCGCAAAGAGAGGAAGCGGTATTTGACACGGCTGCGTGTTAGGTGACGTCGTTCGAAGAAAAAAGTTGACGAGTCCCGATCATCGGTACAAGTGTCGGGTATGTATAACATTACTTTTTTCAACTTTTATAAAATTTATGAATTTTTCTACACTTGGGTATCGAATAATATCAATATAAAATAAAATTCAAAAAATATTTTTAAAAAATGGGAAAAAAAATTTAAAAAATGAAAAAAATTTTAAACTATTTTTAAAAAATTGAAAAATAGTATTATAACAATATAAAATGTCATTTGAAAAATGAGAATGATATATGTTGTTTTGTTTACGAAAAATTTGAATATTTACAGAAAGAGGCCCGAATGATAAAATTCAAGATCAGGAAAGTCTTGATAAAGCTACTGGCAAACAATATCCTAATGCCAGCAGAGAGGATTCGAACACCAGCGAAAAAGATCTCCATGCCGGTGGAGAGGGTTTTAATGGCAGCGAAGATGATCCCCATGTCAGCGGAGAGAATCTTAACCCCAGTGAAGATGATCTCCATGTCAACAGAGAGGGTTCTAATGGCAGCGAAGAAGATCCCCATATCAGCGGAGAGGATTCTAATGGCAGCGAAGATATATTGTATATATTGCACTACTTAAATAATATTTCTCTTGCAACCTGTATAATCTAGATTTCAGATGTTTGCATATTTCAGATGTCATACTGTCAAAACCAACAACGAAGGAAGTGCGACAGTTAAACAAATCCAGCAAGCTGATGGCAAGGTGCTGAACAACGAGAAGGACTGGGACGGGCACTGCTCAGAACGACAAAAAAAACAATTACCACAAGTGTGGGTATATACCGTTTAAATATATATTTCAAATAAATATATAAACAAAAATATTTAAAAAAATAAAACTAAGAATAATAATAACAATTAACAAAAATAAGAACAAAGAAACAAACAACCAAAGACACTGTCAATAAGTTCAGAAATATATGTTTTGTTGTCAAACTGCTCAGATGTAACTTGGTGTTAAATATTCAATAAACAAAAAAGTTTTATGTTAGTTGTTCTGTATATTTTCTGTAATACATTCGATCAGGCAGCCGTATACACGCTATCATAAGGCGCTAGGATAGTCGCCCAATGAGGCTACCAGATTTGGGCGTGATCAGGCTGCCAGATCCCGCCGTTATCGGGAACAACGTTACATTTTTTTTCACGCCGTGATCAGGTTGCCATACTAGCGGCCCAATGAGGCTGCCAGATTTGGGCGTAATCAGGCTGCCAGATCCCGCTGTTGTTGGGAACAGCGTTACATTTTTGTTCACGCCGTGATCAGGTTGCCATACTAGCGCCATATAACGGCAGTCAGGCAACCTGATCCGAGCGTGATTAGCACCATAACTAAATTTCCAGCCGGGCGTATCGCAGCAGGGCGGTTCGCCGTAGCGCAGTGGGTGATCTGACCCTTTACTAAAATATTTTTGGAACTCAGAACGGCAATAATTGCACTCAACTGCAAACTTATTTTCTATTTTTTTTTCTTTCAAAATTGGGGAAATGGCATATTTCTCCTGCTTGCATTATTTCAGTGCTGCTGCAAGCAAAATTAGTGTTACTACAATTGATTGGCAATCAATCGTAAGGGAATGTTAAATCAGTTTAATTTTACTCGGGAATACAATTTTTTATTATAAAATGTAAATCCATCGGTCTGATATGATCTAGTAAATAAAAATACAAATCATTGGAGTGAACTACTAGGAGAGGAAAGAGAAACAAATTAACATAATTGTATTATCAGCATTGTATACACAAACACACTCACATTCATATAGATTATGGTGATGTGACCGACAAAAAAACAAAATTCATTCATCGTATACTAGGGTAAACATTTAAAATATTTATCGAGGAATATAAACAACATGGTATCTCGTTCTATATCCCTTAGCCTTTACACTGCACAATAGTGTTTATACGATACTGCGGTTGGTGCGACATTACATAAGATATATATTATATCGAAAGGTGACCCACGTATTCAATATCGAGGCGATTGCCATCCCCAGAAGTACTTTTACCCTTGGGGCTTCATGACAAATATTGCTGGTATATACAGAACACCCAAAGGATAAGGAAAAAGGTGGACGGCTGCGATTGTACCACATATAATCGGTATAGTGCTGTGTATATCTATAAAATGCCGTAGTTTATTCTATCGATACCCTCGCTGAACGGGTTTATCACATTCGTCGGTTATACACGTTCACTTTTGCTGTCAGGAAAAGAATTTCACCTCCTGTCACATTCTTTATGATGGAATAAACAAGTAACAATATATTTTGAGAACCCAAAAATATATATACAATGAAAGAAGTTTCCAAAGATAGGCAAAAGTTTTTCTAACACGGCATTTTGCACATGGAAACAAAAGGAATGTAATTATGAAAATAGCGACACGTGAACTTTGCACATGGAGAATAAAGAGCTAGTAGCAATCGAGGAATTTTTAAACGGCTTCAGCCAACAGCAAATTTTATGCAAACCTGAATTATGAAATTCAGACGCGTTCGCGAGGGATCGTTCCGGTTTTATTGTTGAAATTGTATTTCCACTAAAACCCCAAGAATTAGATAATCATTTACTTCATGAGTGTAATTTACTTAAGTATATATTTGGTCTTCTGAAAACTTCTACAGAGTTTTAAAATACTACGCCTCGCAATGAAAAAAACCTCGAAAACGTTGTTGTTTGTTTTACCGTATAAAAAATTCTGGTTGACCTTAAAAATAATTATTATTTGTTTTAATTCAAACAATCGTTTCATTATATGTTTTCCCGTTACTAAATTGTAGAACAAAAAAGCATCATTCGTAAAAAATCAAAGAAAAATGTATGCATTATGGAAGTGTGGAATGCCATTAAAAATGTTTTTTCGGATCACATTATTGTAATATTAAATTGTTATAACCATTATAGAAAAATACAACGTATGGACCACACAAGTACACTGGCAATGCTGTGCAAGGTCTCGGCGGACATGGTTGAGATGAAAAAGCTCGGGGAGATATAGAAATTTCCGTTCCTACCAGCCGCTTAAATAACTTTTGCAACAGAATATGTGTATTTTCTACATGTCAATATCGCACTAATTGCCAGTAACAGCCACAATATATTTAATGTAATCTGTAATAAATGTTTATTTTTATTATTATATTATTTTTATCTAACTTCTCTAAATGTATCTAAATTTATCTAAATTTATATTTTTATCTAACTCTTCAAATTATTTATATTGAATAAGATTTCAAGTTTGCGGGGACCATTGGGCACATCACTGATCTGTTCTGTACTTCACAGGATAATTAATTTAATTACTATTCATATAACCGATTGAGGGCAAACAAATGTTGAATGTAGTTATGTAAAGAGGTTGGAGGATAATTTTAATTCTTTGAAATACAATCATGCAAAATTCACTTTCCAGAACGAGAATATTGTCATTATCTGAAAAACACTATCTGTAATCGTTATCATCTAACTAAGCAATTTCATTTTTTTAAACCTGAGAGTTAAGTAGTTGGAAAGTCGAAATCCATCGCCGAGCTTTTCTTGTGTAAATTTGTATTTTTGAGTGCATTTTCCATAATGGTGATATGAATTTTTTGGTATTATAATGGATTTTTTAAATAAAACTAAAACATTTTCAATATGATTATTTCTAAGGTAGTGAATTTCAAATATGTCTGAAAATACGATACGTGGTTAGTTTCAAATTCATATTAAGCAGGGAAAAGTGTTTCAATATATTTGAACTCGTAGAAACCTAGGGAATAGCATCCGCAACATAAGTGAGATAATGATATCGTAAATGATTTCTTTAATTTTTATTATTTTTATGATCAATGAATTTTTATTATTTACATAATTATTTATGTTTGATTATTTTTATGATAATTTAATTTTTATTAGTTCTATAACCATGCCTTTCAGTCAGTGAAGTGTAGATTTCTTAGGTACTCATACATTTGATCTACATGGATGGTACGCTTAGTTGATCTCATCTGCGCCCGCTGAAGGTGATATGAATTTTTTATTGTCTTCAAACGAATTCCAGGTTTGCAGTACCTAAAGATGTATATTTTTTGTCGGATTAATTTGAGAGAAATTCAGATTTATGAAGTTTCGATATCTAAAGCTCTGAAAATGGTGTATTGCCTCAGTTCGGTGCATGAGAAATAATACTTGTGGCCTTTTATGGTTTGCGATTGAGTTAACAAATCCATAGCTTTGACTTTAGCCCTTAAACAATTTCATTGCAGAGGTTCGATGCAAGCCGAATTCATATTTGTGGCCTCGCGATACCTAGAGGTGTTCACTTTTTGTTGGTGAACGAGCAAACGAATCCATATATTTGACTTCACAATATCTACAGATATGTTTCAGTCATAGCAGTTGACACAAGACAAATCCATATTTTTCGGCACCTCGATACTTGCAGATATAGACATTTTTTATTGCCTTCGAGCAATGTATGAAAATTCCTATTTCTGGATATTCAGTAGCTGAGCTTATGAATTTCTCTTTACATGTGCTCGATGCAAGAAAGTTCCATATTTTTTGCTTTCCATTCGGTTTAGTGTAAAATATTATATTATTTGATTGCTTTTAAACAATTTTTTGGTGCCCGGCCGAAATGTAGAATATACCGCATAGAACCGCGCACTAGATGTCACCTGTTACTGCTTAATTCCCTTTGCGTCGTGCGCAGGTGTAGGTGTACGAGCAAAAATTTGGCAAAAAATGTAAAGTAAAATCCTTTTTAATTATCCTGTCTGCTGCTATTTTTTTTAAAAGGTTTCATTCTTTACATTGTGGTGATGTTAGTTTGTGAAAGTAATGGTTACTTTTGTTTTTCTTGAATAGTTCACGAACAGTGCTTTGTTATAACCTCAAGATTTCGCATGTATTGTTTCTACTCGTTTACATTTTAGATGTGGCCAACTCCCCGGGAGATAAGGAGAGATGACCACGTACAGTTGTTGTATGATGGTCATAGTTTAAGTTATAATGTGTTCAAGTTATTGATTTTTTCTACATTTGTTGTAGATGCCTAATAAGTAGGGTAAGCTGGTATAGGAGTACGCGCCTAAGCTTGAAAGCGGTGCAAAAAACAAACAAATACATTTTACAAATCAGATTTTGTTTTAATTGAAAGAATATCTAGTATTTTATTAAAATTATGAGCGATAATTGGGAATCTTAATTTTTTTTTAAAGTAACAATCTAAAAACTACGAAACAGGATTTGCGAACTCTTAGGCATACGGACGTTTAAGAGTACGCACGGGGGTCGATAAGAGTACGCAAGCATCAATCGACACATAAATCGCAATTAATGTTGCCCACATTTGTATGACCGGTGCATGTCTCATGCCACCAAGCTTTACACTTCAAACACTCGATCCATTCCTAAAATATTGGTGCTTCGTATATTTTTTTGTATACTTTGTATGCTTGTAAAAAAATATATGCTATATATAGACGAAATACTATATATACTATATCTAGAAACTATTTTATATATTGATATATATAAACTATATATCTACACATATATGCTATATATATATATATATACAGGGTGAGGCACACACTGTTGCCACCTTGAATATCTCTGTAATTATCGACGTCACAAAAATATGTTTGAAACAAAAGTTGTACCGTACGAAAAGGGTCATCAAATGCGACCATTTTTTTTTTATCTCAGTGGAGGCGCTGTCGCACAGTAAAGGTCACCTCCACTTTTTTAAATAGGACGGTACATTTTTTTTTAACTATCTTGTAAAGCATCGAAAACTGCATAAAAAACATTTAGGGGTCAAAGTCGTTCAAGGTCATTTAAGATAAAAAAGTGACATGAACTTTATTTTTATGTGAAATTACCTTTATTCACAGTAGATGTTCAAAGTGATTGCCATTGGAATCAATGCAGTATTGCAATCTCCTCATCACGAATTTCTTATCACTTCGGCACTTATCGCCGAAGTCTTGCCAGTGTCTTGTATGTAAACAACGGCACCAAACCAACAATGTACACGGAACATTGTACAATGTTTCGCCCAAACAAACCCAAGATAACGATAGTTAGAATGGTGAGATTAGTATTAATGAATCAAGCGAATGTAAATGATGTATTCTTTTGAAGAGCAAACTGATATGCTTCTAATTTACGGAGAATGCCAGAAAAATGCAGTGAGAGCTAGAGACTTATACGCTGAAAGATTTCCTGAACGTTCTCATCCTACACGCCGTACATTTCAAATTTTGTACACTCAACTGCGGACAACTGGATCCTTAACCCGTCGGGAAAGTAACCGACAAAAGCGAGTTACTAACGAAGAAACGGAAATTGGTGTTCTTGCCGCCGTTCGTCGAGACCCTTGTGCCAGTTCTCGTCGAATTGCGAGGGAATCTGCCGTAAGCCAAAGAAGTATTCTACGTGTTCTACATCATCATAAATATCATCCTTACCACATCAGTCTCCACCAAGAATTAACTGGTACGGATTTCATGAAACGCACTGAATTCTGCCGATGGGCTCAACGCCAGACTCAGAGAGATGACTCATTTATTAATCGGATTTTATTTACTGATGAGGCAACATTTACGAATCATGGAAATATTAACTTGCATAACATGCATTTGTGGTCAACTGAAAATCCACATTGGCTGCGGCAAGTTGCACACCAAAGACCGTGGTCGGTTAATGTATGGTGGGGAATTATTGGGGATAGAATCATAGGCCCTTATTTCATCGAAGAGAATCTTAATGGTACGAAGTACACCACATTCCTTCAAGAACCGTTACGTCCGTTATTGGAAGAAATACCTTTAGAAACAAGAAACAGAATGTGGTATCAACACGATGGGTGCACTGTAAAAACAAATGCGTTGTTTCAAGACGTTTCACGTGTGTAATCGTGTCGCCGTTTTCAACACGGCAACTCATGTGTTGATGTCGAACGACACATTTTACGCGTGTTCTGTCAATACGCTTCAAGCGTGTTTTAGCAAGTTCAAAGCGTGTTGTTTCGATACACTTTAGGCGTGTAAACGCTTGTCGCCAATTTCAACATGTTTAAAATGTGTTGATGGCTAAATCAACACACTTTTTGATGTGTACTTGTGGACGCTTGGGCATAACGTACAAGACGTCACGTAGGCATACGTTTAAAAATAAATAAAAAAGGTTTCTCCGTTACTGGTGGTTTATTCCAATGGTTTACTACCATACTTGATGAGTTCCAGTCGTCCTGAAATCAATTCCTGCGAATAAATTTTATTGTTCATACCCGGTTTCGAACCTACCTAACCTAGTTACTTCTATACCTAATACGTACGCTAACCATTGTGCTATCGGCTATACTTGCGGTTTTTCATCAAGAAACGGAATACATGGTTACATTGAACGAGAAGAGTAATGAAGCCATTTCACATTTTATGTGTATGTGTCTACACCCAACACACATAAAATGTGAAATGTGAACAGAAATTTCCATCACTCTGAACAGGCAATTTTCTTTGCCCTCGACAGAAAAATTTGTCCGAACAGAAAAAAAAATTTCTTCGCCCCGTACAAGCACTTTTCTTCACTCCGAACAGAAAACTTTCTTCGCACTGGACAGAAAACTTAGACCGCACAGAATAAAGAATTTTCTGTGCCTCGAACAACAAATTTCTCTCACTCCGTACTGACAATTTCCTTTGCCCCGAACAAGAAATTTCTCTCACTCCGAACAAACCATTTTCTTTGCCCGCAACAGAAAAATTTGTCCACACAGAAAGAAAAATTCCTTTGCCCCATACAAGCAATTTCCTCCATTCCGGACAGAAAACTTTCCTCGCACTGGATAGAAAAATTGGTCCGCACAGAATAAAAAATTTCGTTTGCCCCGTATAGGCAATTTCCTCCACTCCGGACAGAAAACCTTCTTTGCACTCGATAGAAAAAGTGGTCCGCACAGAATAAAAAATTTCGTTTGCCCCGAACAAGGAATTTTTTTCACTCCGGACAGAGAATTTACTTTGCCCTGGACCGAAAAATTGGTCTGCACAAAATAAAGAATTTCCTTTGCCCCGAACAAGAAATTTACTTCACTCCGGACAGAAAAGTTGGTCCGCACAGAATACAAAATTTCCTTTGCCCGGAACAACGAATTTCCTCCACTCCGCACAGAAAATTTCTTCCCACTGAACAGAAAACTTGGTACACATAGAATTAAATTTGCGCCCTAGAAGCATCTTTCTTCACTCTGTACAGAAACTTTTCTTAACAACGAACAAAATATTGATCCGCACAAAATAAAAAAAATTCTTCGCAGTGACACTTTACCAAAAAAATTATTTTATATATACGTCAATAAACTGAGTGTTGCAATTACCATGGTTTCACGGAGCACATCATTTTCTTCATTCATGTAGGTGTGCACGACGAGCAAAAACTTATGTGTTTCGCTTTTAAAATAACACAATTCGCAATAGAAAAATTCTTTCGCAAGTTCGTACATAACGTAGCGAGGTTATAAAGCCGCCATATTGTCATATCAACTCACTGGACGCGTGTTGTTTGTGGTACACGCGTGCAAGTGAGTTGTTTCACGACGCTTTGTGTCGTTCGAGTCGCGTGTACCTACACTAAGTGTGTTGTTTGAAAGAAAATGGCTTGATTCGACACGCTTCATGTGTGTTACATTAAGCGTTCTAGTTTAATGTTCTACAGCAAGTGTTCTACAGCGTTTAATGTTCTACAGCACGTTTAAGTGTTCTACAGCAACATATTTAAAACGTGTTGTTACCAAGAATGGTATAGAGCGTATTGTTTCAACACGGTAAAATAAGTAATACACGTTGTTTCAACACGTTAATCAGGTCCTAGACACGCTGTAGGCGTGTTGTGTGTTGCAGCAACACACCGACAACACGCTTATTTTTTACAGTGTGCCCGGCACATTTTTCGCTGATAGCTAGAAATGAATTGCAAAAGAGATTTCCAAATCGTTGGATTGGACGCGGAGGAGCTGTATCGTGGCCGGCTCGCTCGCCAGACTTGACGCCTCTGGACTTTTTCTTGTAGGGATACTTGAAAAATCTTGTTTATAAAGAACGTCCAACTACGCCCGATGATATGCGTGAGAGAATTCTTCGAGCCTGTGATTCGATAAGTGCCGAAGTGATAAGAAATTCTACACAATCCGTGATGAGGAGATTGCAATACTGCATTGATTCCAATGGCGATCACTTCGAACATCTACTGTGAATAAAGGTTATTTCACATAAAAATAAAGTTCATGTCACTTTTTGATCTTAAATGACCTTGAACGACTTTGACCCCTAAATGTTTTTTATGCAGTTTTCGGGGCTCTACAAGATAGTTGAAAAAAATGTACCGCCCCATTTAAAAAAGTGGAGGTGACCTTTACTGTGCGACAGCGCCTCCACGGAGATAAAAAAATGGTCGCATTTGATGACCCCTTTCGTACGGTACAACTTTTGTTTCAAACATTTTTTTGTGACGTCGATAATTACAGAGATATTCAAGGTGGCGACAGTTAGTGCCTCACCCTGTATATATATATATATATATATATATATATATATATATATATATATATATATATATACACACACACACATATATTTCGGGCATTTCACCTAGCCCGTGACCCTTACCATTTTTGATTTTCCTAATTTTTTTTTCTAAAATTGTACCCCATGAAAGGAATATCCAAACCATTTTTTAGATTGTCATCTCTCCTCTTTAAGGAGTTATAATTTTCCAAAAAATGTCGATTTCGGAAGTTTTGGAAACGTTTAAACGCTGATAACTTCTGAACTAATTGAGATATCGGCAAATGTCACTATGTAATTTTTTTTATTTTGAAGCATACTTTCGTTAGAAAATATGAAAAAAATTATAAATTATCAATGTCAAGGTTTTTTTTTGCTTCTCAAGTGAAAACTATTATTTTTTAAATAATTGCATCTTTTTTTATTCTCTTATTTTTTATGCAAAATAATATTTTTGGTGTTTTATTCTTTCCTGTGCATAGTATTATGTAAACGATCTCAATGTTTTGCTTGCCGCCTTATTCACAGTTTCAAAAAATGATTGATGTTGGAATTGCGACGCCAAGATTCTTGACAAAATTTATCTTTGACCCTGAAGAGGGCAGTTTGATTTACGTATTCGAAGAACTTTTTGAGGTTAGAATTCGCGACACGAAGAACTTTTGCCGAATTGATTTTTGGTCCTAGAAAGGGTAGTTTGTTTTACGTTTGCACTTATAAATGCTCTTACCATGAGGCTAGAGCTTTAAAAACTACGGTAACAAATTATATATGTAAATATATATATCAAGTAAGGCGCAGTCAGCTATCGAGAAGTTCGAAGGAAAGCAAATTATGGAAACATTGCGTATCTTCGAGCTGGTCGCTCACTGCGCCTGTTGAATAAAGCGTTGATCAACTCTCAAAAGAGCGTGTGTATCAAGAGACGCGGCAGAGTCTTAACACCAAGTCATTTGAAAAAAAATCGACGCCACTGATCGATACCACCAATCTCGACGCCACTGCCGAACTGACGACACGCCGCGACTCTTTATTCAGTAAGATGGCCTTTTAGCAGACGACTTTTAAAGTTGTCTCGACATTACGCGAAAACGCGGCAACAAATCGAAAATCTAATGACAGTTTACCCATGTAATGTGATGTTTTCCTATCGATTTTGTTCGGGCTATTTTTCGATTCGTCCACTCAATCTCGAGATCTCAATTTACGACCGAATTTTCGAGCGACTTTCACCCCAAAAATTCTTCCGCACTCGTTCATTGTCGTTCATTGAATGAAATAAAGTCTTTGGCTCATGTCGTAAACATAGTACATACGCCGTTTTGTGAATTGATTAACACTCTAGCGCAACAGGCACAGCAACGCCACCGCTTTCTCGAACGGTCCGACACGAATTACACCCGGCGTGCAATATATATATATATATATATATATATATATATATATATATATATATATATATATATATATATATATATATATATATATATATATATATATATATATATATATATATATATATATATATATATATATATATTCAAATACAGTCGCTTTGACAGCTCGAATAACCAAACGCGGTTATTCGCGTGGATGTGAAAAACGAAAACAAACGGCTCTTATTAGAGCCAAAAATTTACTTAACAAAGGTTCACGTCGTTTCAAATTTAGGTGTGGATTATTTATTTTTATCCTAACACGCGCAATATTAGCCGTGGCGCTTGCGCGGAATCCGTCGGAGTTCTTGAATTTACTTCGTTGGGATCGTATAATACGTCGTTTGGATTGCATATCCTCAACATTTTCTGAACAGTCTTATCATGAACAGTGAAGTTTTTTGTAGAAAATGCATCCAGCTCTGCAGAATTTATTGTCGCAGAGATTGACAATTATTTTGCCTACCGCATCATAGAACAACCTGAACAAGCTTCGCATTAGTTTTTTCATAAATGCCCATAACTGCTTAAAAGGATTATGTATAGTGCCGTGAAGATTAATGAAATGCCTTGCGTCAGTGTTTTCAACTGCTTGTACGATGATTGCGAAAGCTGAACCTCGCAGTGTATTCTCTGAGCTTTGCAAGCGACAAAAGCTTCCTTGGGATACTTTTGTGTCACAAACGCATTTCTAAACTACGTCAACCGAAAAAACGTTGTTCGGATATGAAAATTGGGAAAACATCACCTCTCGCTGTGCTCACAATAGTGTCCATGCGAAGAACTATAAGTGATGAAAACAATGTCTTGTTAGACTATCTCCACAGTACTGTCCATGTAAAAAACTCTGACTAACATTTCATAACTTTCTTCAGAGGGACTCAGTGAACCATCAGAAGATTTTTCTCGCCGCCGAACAAGATGACAAGTTTTACAAGCTGTGGGAAATTGAATGACTTGCCCAACTGTTTAGCAAACTTGTCATTTTGTTCAGCGGCGAGAGATATATTATGACGATTCACTGAATCCCTCTTAAGAAAATTTGAAATGTTACTCAGGGGTTTACACGTGGGCAGTACTTGGAGAAAGTCCAACGGATCATTGCTTTCAACCTTTGTAGTGCTTCGCATGGGCACTATTGCGCGTACAACGATAGGTGAGATTTTCCCAATTTTTATATGTGAACAAAGTTTCTTTGGAGTATGCGGTAGAGAAATTTGTGTGCAGCACCGGAGTATCTGCAAAAAGCTTGTGTCTCTTGAAAAGTGCACAAAGACTGCAAAGTGCAGCTTTCGCACTCACCGTACAGAAGAGCTGAATCAGGTTAATCCATTTGTCTTGACAACAGAAAATGTAATTTTTCAAAACAATGAATATTCATAAAACAACTGATGCCTAGCTTGTTCACATAGTTATGTAATGCACCCGCAATGTTTGGCCCTAGAAGGTGAGAAATTATTGAGCGGTTTGAATGCTTTGAACAAAAATTGGACTGTGAGACTGTAAGAGACCCATGAACTTGACTACGATAATATTTCAAGTAGATCATATTAGTAGTAGTATATTTCGGTCGAGTTGCATGTATTTATATTTTCCGTTTGTCTATTTGTGTTATTAAGGAGCGTCTTCTTTTTGTAAATTGAGGTCGTGAATCTCTAACAAAGTGTGTAAAAACGTTTGAAGCATTTTTACAGCCGGCACCGACCAGAAACAGTTTGAGCATTTAAGGACAATTCATTTTCGTTCGAAAAAAAGTTTGAGCATTGAAGGAGAATTTATTTTCGTTCCAAAAAAAGTTTGAGCATTTAAGAAGAATTCATTTTAGTTTCAAAAAAAGTTTGAGCGTTTAAGCAGAATTCATTTTCGTTCCCAAAATGGTTTGAGCATTTAAAAATTCATTTTCGTTCCATTCCATCGATGCGAACTTCGGCGTCATGGAGTTGGGATCATAAAGATTAAGAGAACAAAAAAATTATTAAAATTTTTTAGTTATTTTCAAATTGCTCTATCTCCGCGAAAAATCATCGTAGGAAAATTTTTTAAAAATCATTTTGAAGGTTAGAATCACTAGATTTAAAGCTTCCACTTTAAATAATTGTTTGCTCTTTTGTTATTAATAAATCAAAAGAAATGTTGCAAAGGAAAATGTCCGATTTTTGTTTCGAAAAGGTGTACAGACAAGGAAAAATTTGTGTAATTAATGACGTAAACAGACGTATTTTCCTTGGATCACCCTTTCTATTTTGAACTTTGAAACAAGTATATATCAATTACATGTCAAAGTCACATGACGCTTTTGACTTTAATAATCAATTGCTCATGGACCAATCATCGTATACGAATTTAAAGGGCAGTTCTGGAAAGCTGAAAGTATGCTCTTCAAGGTGAGAAAAAATGCATTTTTAATCAATTTGTTTTCTGTGAGATGTGCAGTTAAATAATGTAAAAAATGTCGTTTATTCTTTAAATAACAAAAGTTACGACATCTGTGCGGATAGCTATCGCGAATATTATGCTTAGGCATTTTTTCCAAGTTAATAGTGTCCACAAAAAGTATGCTAAGCGTAAAGTTGTCCCGATTTTTTCCCTGTAGTCCAAATGATGAAAGTTTTGAATTCCGTAAAAAAAATTGAAGAAAACTATTATTGTTTTAGGCCACTATTATGGCGCTTACTCGGTAAAAAAATAGTTTTTCGACACGTACGCGTATTTTCACTCATGTAAATTGAGAATTTGTACAAAGAAAACAATTTAATTTCTTTTCAATAAACGAAAATTTCTTTGTATTAAAAGGGAATTTACTTTTTTCTTCGTTTCTCCATTTCTTATTGAATAATAACAAACATACCCTCTCAAAGTAAGAAGTTCCATTTTTTAACCTTCTTTTGTTTGAAAAATGGATGTTAAAAGTTGTAACCGCTCTGTATTTCCTATACTTTTATTAATGTGAAATTAATCTTCTCATTAATTAGCATATTGGGAATTGTTTATTGTAAAAAATATCGTAAAATGAAAAAAACACGTTGTATTGATTTCTTTAATGCTGTAAACGAGTTTGAAATTGTAGACGTCTAGTTTGTTCAGATCTATGGAAATTTCCCTTTCAAGAAGATCAGAAATCTCTTATGAACACTTTAAAAAAAAAGTAAAAGATAACGCCAAGTAATAAAAATCCCTCAAAATCGTTATTGCTTGTTTCACTATATAAACAATTCTGATTTATCTGAAATATCTCAAACTATACTTTTTATTTAAGTTCAAAAAATGGTTTCATCAAACTTCTTTAATGCAAATGTACAAAAAAAGTGAAATCACTTTTATGAAATAGCCAAGCAAGTTTACTACTAATGTTGCACACTAGATTGTTAAAGCTTAGGAATAATATTTTGGAAAATATTTAATTAAAAAATGTCATATTACTATTATAAGAAAAAATGGATATGGCCATTAGATAAAAGTACAAAGTAGATAACACACAAGTACACCGAAAATGCTGTGCAACAACTTGGCGTGCATGGCTAAAAAAAAGTTCGGCGAAGGATTTCATCTCAAAATCTCAACTGCCGGGTTAACAAAACATAAATTGTCATGATTTATAGTGCAAGTGAAAACCAGATTCATGTGGAGTACGAATCGAATGAGTGTGTACCCTTAGACCACACGGCACTTGAAATGTTAATTTCTTTGGATAATACGAAAAAATGTATATAAAAGCATTTACCTTTTATTCTATAACACAATAACCGCATATCTCATGAAATATATTGCGACTTTGCGACTTTGATGTAATGGATAAAGTATGCATCTCTAAACCATCTAAGCATCTGCAGGTCTTAAGGTTGGCATTACTGTTTTATGCTCCTGTTCGTGGAAACAGAAATTTCGTACCGATAAAGCTCCAGTACATATGATTGCTAATAGCCCTGGTACCTGATGGGACATTATAAATTGAAATGTTCCTAATATTTCCTGTTAGTCGACGCCGCGTTATAATGTAAAATTATATATATATACATACATATATCGACGCAAAAATTAATTTCGCGGCCGGTCGGAACGGGAAATTCTGTATCTTCCCGAGCTTTTTCCGAACCATGCACGCCAAGTAGTTGCACAGCATTTCCAGTGTACCTGTGTGTTACCTACTTTGTACCTTTATCTAATGGTAATATCAATTTTTTCTTATAACAGTAATATGACTTTTTTAAATTAAATATTTTCAAAAATATTATTCCTAAGCTTTAACAATTTAGTGTGCAACATGACTAGTAAACTTGTTTGGCTATTTCATAAAAGTGATTTCACTTTTCTTGTATATTTGCATTAAAGAAGTATAATGAAACCATTTTTTGAACTTAAATAAAAAGTATAGTTTGCAGTATTTGAGATAAATCAGAATTGTTTTTATAGTAAAACAAGCGATAACGATTTTGAGGGATTTTCATTACTTGGCGTTGTTTTTTACTTTTTTTTTGTGTTTACACATGACCGGATGACTTCATTCGATTCAACGAACGAGTGTAGAAAATTTTTTGTGGTCACAAAATCGCTCTGAAATTCAGCTATAAAGTATGAGATCTCAGGATTGTGTGGCCAAATCGAAAAGTAACCCAGTCAAAATAGATTGGAAAAAATCACATTTTGGTAAAATGTCATTATATTTTTTATTCGTCGCCGCGTTTTCGCGTAATGTCGTTTCAAAGTTCAATAACCATCAGTAAAAGGCCGACTTACTGTACAAAGAGTACGCGGCGTGTTCGTCAGTTCGTTAAAGGCGTCGATTTTTTTTATTACTTGGCGTCAAGACGCCGCCGCGTCTTTTGATATAAGTATTGTACAATAGATATCCATGTAAGTGTTATATAAATATTGACCTGAAGTTCAGAAACGTTTAGACTCCTCACAAAAAGGGCTTTCCGGGATTTAGGAAGCCCTTAAGGTAATCGCTACTGATATACTTAACAAATCGCTGCAATTGTAATAGGCAATTGAATATACGTATGTACGGAGCCGCTTGACGGTATTAAAGTTTGGTACATCAGAATAGGACAATATGGTACATATGCAATAACTATCGGCGAAAAAATCTATGAAGTAGTAGCGAATATTCTTTCCGTTTGACGGCATAAACTATGACTATTTCTACGGAAATTGGGATTGTCAGTTGTTAAGTCTGTTTGACGGGGAATGGTCCATACACAAATACCTTTTGACTTTTCTTTTATTTTTTTATTCCTTCTCACATCCGCACATAGCATTCTCAATAAGCATTGCCGTACGCACTATCAACGTACAATGGAGTGCTTCGTTGAATAGATTCGATATAATGCTCACGGGCGCAATAATGCAAGTCTTGTGCTGTAGAGGAATGGAAAAGGTCCACCATCAGCAGCAGGCGCATACAGCGCCCATTGCCCCAAGGGTAGAGAGGTAGTAATTCGAACGAGCCATGACGTTTCATGAGAATGAAGTTCGTGTACAAGTGTGCATGACAGTCTTGAAGGTTTGAGCTCAGGAAGGTCTGATCGCTCGTTCTCTCTCTGTCTCTCTTTCCTTCCCTTAGGAAGTAGTGTGTGTGTGTGTGTGTGTATATATATATATATATATATATATATATATATATATATATATATATATATATATACACACACATATGGGAAAATGAGAAAAAACGAAAGCTTTCAGAAATGTACGCGGCGCACATTTATAGCCACATAAGACTGCATAATACACTCATCCTTCCGTTGCAGACGTGGCACGAAAAGTTTCCATCCGCGACAGTCATTTGCAATAAAACGATAAGAGTGTGCTAGGGTACTATGTCACTGACAAGAGAGTCGTATTAGGTGGGTGCTTTGAAAACCGCTGATTTGTTTTGTTTTTCAAGCAATTGTTTTGTAAAAACTTGGTTGATTACATTAATCGAAGTGTTTTCCCTCGGGTATTCCAAATTTCTCCCAATTGTCTGGCAAATGCCGAAGCCTACATAGAAAGAATGCCTTGTCTTTTGACGCTATGCACTCATCTACCCATCCTTGGACTTCCTTGTGATTACGGAAGTGTGTATCTAACCCGCGGTGCATCGACCGCAACAAGTGATAATAACCAGGCGCAAGGTCTGGAGAATATGCAAGGTGCGGGAGTATCGCTATTCCGGTTCTAACAGTTTTTTTTAAACCGCCAACGCAACGTAGGGCCGAGCGTTGTTGTGCACCAGAATCATGTCCATGATTTGATGCTAGTGACGGCCTTCTTTTCAATTAAATTATCGTCCAAACGCTCCAGCTGCTGTTGGTAACGATAGCCAGTGATCATTCTCTTAGGTTTTACGAACTTATAAAGCACTTCCCCCTATGGCCACACGTCATGGCTGTGGCCGTAGACATTCCGTTTTGGCGTCGATGTTGATGGTTGGCCAGGATCAAACCATGCTTTTTTGAGTTGAGGGTTATCGTAGTAAATGCATTTTTCATCCCCACTTACAATACGCCAATACATTTCTTTTCTGTGTCCTGCAAGCATAGAAATGGTGTAAATGTGTTAAGTGTAAGTGGTGTAATGTGTAGGAAATTTGCAGAGGTGTTCTCGCTCAACTCGTGTGACAGCCATTTTTCTTCTCTCTGTATCTTACCCACGGCATGTACACTCCAGAATACTGTTGACTTGTCAGCATTGAGCTGTTCAGGCAATTCCTTAAGTGTTTGAGAAGAGATTTTATCCAGCAATCTGTGCAATTTGGCATAGTCAAATTTATTCGACTGCCCTGGTCGTTACGTGTCATAAAGTTTACAATCACCACTTTTGAATAGTTGAAACCAATCTCTACACATAGTTTCGGTGTGAAGTGAGTCTGGTGCGAACTCACTATAAGTCAGTGTAAGCGATCAGTGAGTTCACATCGGAAAAACAACCTTGCACTCAGGTGCTTCTGATCAAGGTCAAGTGTGTGTTTGTTTACCGTGTGTGTGTAAGCGTGTTGTAGTGCATGTGTAATGTACGTATTTTAACTTCGGTCTTACATACATTGTAGAAACAGATATGGATCGACATAGAATTCGTTCGAATCTTGGACATAATAAAATTGCATTAAGACACCGATGACTTTTGTCGTTGCATTCAAATTGACCGGCTCGATTCGGCCTCCCGGATACGAGCACAGCTGACGGCATGCGGCGTTGCAAAACCTACGCCATCTCTCTCGCCACGGCAGGCGCGGCTAGCGATACTATCTGCTCGAAATGTTCTGTTACCTATATTTTTTATTGAACATACGTGACCGCGACAGTTTTTTTGTTGTTAGTTATCGCTTTTGCATAGTTCCGTATGTACTTTTTTACTCGTGTGCCATCTTCCAAAAGACGATTTTTTTGCACTCGCTCTTGGAATCTCATTGTTGCGCATTTCACATCTGCCTTTTTCTCATTCCACGTCTCCGTATTACTCGTGAAGATTTTTCTACGAGTTTACGGTTTGCGATCTACTTGAAACGCGCAATAAAATCCTTGGAGAATTAATTTACGACCCCAACTTTTCAGGGAAGCGAGTGTGTCCATTGGGTGTTCACTGTGGAATCGCCAGGCTCGAATGCCGGTAATATTTTTGTTTATAACGTTTGAGAGTTGTATAAAGGGTTTTTTTTCGTCGAATTGTTATTCATAAATGGGTTGTACTTGTACTGAGGCAAGTTATCGGCTCTTATAAAATAATTACAGGGAATTCTTAATGAACCTTTTTTTTTACCTATGGATGAAAGATTGCAAAAGGAAATTCAGAATATAATTGCGCATCTTATATTTCGGGGAAAATTTTCAAAATGATTATATTTATTAAAAATTGAGATTATCTACAAATATTGATGATTTTCCGTTTCAGGAAAATTATGTACAATCTTTATTTTTATAATTATTTCCGTATAAGCCTAAGAATATTCAACTCCTGCGAATTAAAAAAAAATGTAAAAAAAAATGAAGGCGAAATGATCCTTCGGAAAGGAAACAAATGAATTGCTAGGTCCTTGACGATGTATCCTCGAATACCCTATAGACGTTGAAAAGAGGAGACTACACTTGAACTGCGTCTTACAAGTTTGTGTGAAAATCTAACGCAAACTCAAATGGCCTCGACGCCCCTCGATTTATGATCCGCATGCACGAGGTGTCGGGTTTTTTTACGCGCTGAAAGAAAATAAGAAGAAAAAAAGGAGATCGAGTGAGGGATCGATTAAGAAAAGAAAAGTTATTACGTCGATGTTGAACTTTTACTTGGAAACAGAAAATATTGTTTTCGCTTAACAGCTGATGTAGTTAAATAATAGAATGCTGACTGAGATGCGAAAATAAGGCGGCAAAATAATGAGGTTTCGTGTCTTTCCATCTTTCTCAATGTTCCCAGAATCGATCGTTCTTTTAAGCTACATTAACGGAAGCAATAAGGAAGTGAAACGATTTCAGGAATGATGAGAGTGGTGAATTTGCCCGCAAAGCGGATTCGGTACTCTCCGCCGAAAGGAGGGTTAGGGCCTTCCCGAAAATTACTTTGTTGCACGCTGTCGTGTGCTCCCCGGAAACCGCCATCTGATTTATGTGTTTCAGGAAATAGCTGGAAACGAAAGTGAATTTGTCTACGTAACGAGAAACTGCGTATACGAAAAACGACTTCACCAACGAGGGATATGATAGAGTCGAATTATATTTAATCGATGATGTTTCAAATTATCTACCCCTCATGTGTTTTTTTTTTTATAAGAGCACTAGCTGCCGTACCCGGCTTCGCTCGGGTGCAAGTTGAGCGCAGTGTGGCGTGGTATCGCTCGCGCATGTTTACGCGGTGCATTTTCTTACTACGCGTCGCATATCTGGTTCACTGCTCGGTCCCCCGATAACGTACCGTGATGATACGTAGCTTAAAACCTGCACTGGGATATACACTAAACACTGGTGAAAACCGCATCCAAATCGGACCATTGGTTCCGAAGTTTCCCGGGTACAGACAAACCGCCAGAAAAACCGACGGATTGTTCCGTTCATAAGTGTAGATGATATCTTTAGTCACTATTTCGTGGAGTCAATCTTTGAGACAAAATGTCTACGCGATAAAAATTTCCATCTCGAATTATTGGAGAATAACGTGTTTAAAGTACACAAATAAGCATTCAAAAAAAGAATTTTATTTCACTCCGCTAAAGGAGTATGAAAGACAAATTGCAAAAGTATTAGGACGTTTAATAAGTTCTCGCTGTTTTCCAACAGATGGCATTACCAGAACTGCGTGCGTGTAGTTTAAGATGGTAACGCATCTCTAAAGAAGTACTATAAGCAAGCTTGAAATTGAGTGTATGTCATTTCGCCGAAGATCAAACACCTTTTTTTTCATCGTGTTAAATATGTCAAATTTCATGCCAAAAAGAGTATTTGCAAGGATTTTTACTGCACTACTGTATTCCGAAAAATCTGCAGCTGCAGTACACAGAATTCTTGTTGAGACTTACGGCGGTCATGCTCTGTCAGAAACAACATGCAGAGATTTGTTTAGTCGCTTCAAAAATAATGATTTTGATGAGTTGAATTGGAGGCATTACTTCAAGAAGATTCATGTCAGATGCTATCTGAACTTGCAGAATCATTAGGAGTTGATCACACAACAGTTTTGAAACGTTTGGAAGTATTAGGAATGATTTTTTTCAATAAAACATTAATTTTCACGGAAAAAAACAGCGAGAACTTGTTCAACATCCCAATATCGTGAAAAAAAGAATAGGATTCATTTGAATGACTTTTTTCTGGAACTATGAATTTTCTAGTCGAATATCTCTTTGTACAAAATTAATTAATTTTCGTTTTCAATTAGTACTCGCCATTGCCAACAGGGATGGGAAAACGGCAATAGAAATTATCGTCACTCTATATATCCTTATTGCTTCTGCTCGGCAAATACTCGCGAAATGAAGCTTATTCGAAGAATGCCACAAACAATCAGGTTGAATTCTAGCAGCAGGTTTACTCAAGTGTTAGGATCGCTAAATGGGTAACGCGCTCAGCTTTCGAATTCGAAGCCATAGGTTCAAATCCCGATGTACGGCAACAAAAAATACTACGATACATTGTTCTTGATAGTCTGTTGGTTTTTTTATTTTTCAATTCAGGCGTACATGCGACAGCCCGATCAGCGCCTGAAAGAGTGTACTGATCAGGTCCGTAACAGGCACCTGCTTCAAGGCTGGATGCCAAAAAGGGTTTCGCGCCTACTAAAGCCCTGATCCGGAAGCCGGTACGGTGCTGTAGCACGGGATACGTAACGCCGGATCCAGCCTAAGTCTGCCGTGTAGCGAAATGTCTAGTCGGGTCGACATACGCGCACGCTACATGTGATAAGGTTTTTCGAAAGTGTCTCGGATCTTCTCTCGTTTTCGTTGGCGCCAGCCTGACGGCGATGCTTTTCCACAATACCCTCAGATATCGTGATCTCCCAGCGAATCCAGAGGCTGTCGAGTCACCCCTGGTATCTCGGTTTGTAGGCAATGCCAATCCAAACTGATCCCCCAGGGTCGTTGCGGAGGTCAACGACGTCTCGTCTCTCGTAACCGAAGAAAAACAGCGATATTCTCATACAGTGGGTAAAGGGGAGGGAAAAGATTGATGATGAAACTGAACGATAAAAAAAAATGGAAAGAAGCTCAAATAGATTTCCGGCTCTTTCCCCATTGCTACGTTGATATCTGAGGCATGAAAATATTTCATCATATTTCAAGTCGAGTAAAAAATCATTTTTGAGCGTTTTTTAAATTTATCTAAGGGCTGCACGGTTAGCGTTAAGTAGAGATTATGAATTGATGGTGCTTCCAATTTACGTAACATATATCGAATCTTTAAGCATTGCAACGGTAATTTTCATATTTCTCATGGCTTTTGCAAAGGTAAATATATTAGAAACCCAAGAATGCGAACCTGTAAACGGTGGCATTGACATAGGTTTTCTTCGGCTTTCCTATGATCATATAACAAAAAAAAAACGTAGTGATTACAATACGGGAGGAGAAGTCGGCTGCTACCGCAAAATAAGGTTAGCAGGAAATGAGAGAATTACCGGCCAATCTGGATCAGCATTTCTGTATACCTGGAAGGAAAAAAGAGAAATAGATCCGGAGAAAACTGAAAAGGCGTATACCGTGATTGTTATGAAAATATAACAATGTTATATAAGAATCTTAAAGTTCGCTTCAAAAAAACGATACTGATCTTCTTTCATAATGTTCCCAACAGACTCGTCGATCGAATAAATTTGAGAAACGCCCAAAAAAGATTCTTGACGTTACGTGCATGGAAACATTTTCCGAAATAGGTAGTCCGTCACAAATTCATTTTCCTCCAATTGAAGAAAAATATACGATTATAGTGAACCGCAAATCGGACGTGTGTGAAGTTAGCATCTCATAAATAAACTCCAGATAAAGTGGCATTTCGTATAGTTCTACAGTTCTTGATAAGTTTTAATATAAGTTCCGTCAATTTGAGTATCGACATCACATTTGAAAAAAATAAGATGCTAATTTCGCAAAATATATCATAAGTCTTGGTCGGCGTCTTACGATTCTAGCTCGAGACCAAGACCACACCTGCAATCCGTATAAAAATTGAGAGCTCATGCCTAGTTCCAATCTTGGAAATATTGTTTTTTGGTTTTCGACGGATTCTTGAAATATAACATTAAAAAATATGATCTTAAAGTTTCCAGTTGATCCGTTCAAAATTGGAGTCATGGGCATGTATAGATAGGTTCCACAAACCAGCGAACTTTAAACTCGTTTTTCTCAAAGTTACTTTTTCAAGATTAGTGACCACGATATTTAAAAAAACACTGTACCGATCAACTTCAAATGTTACAAGGTTTTTTTACATACCAAAAAGGAGTGCTTGACGGAAGGAATTTGTTCGGTGGATAAGTTTTTTTATCGACGAAAATGGAGGGTTTTTTTTCACTGAAAATCGATACTTTCACTTTCGACGGTCGCCATTTTTTCAAAAATCAATATTTTATTAAATTCTTCGTCCAAGTACTAGATAACTCCATGCAAAACTAAATGCGTTTGTTGTTTTTTTTTTAATTTCAGATGATTTCTTGCCGAGCGGCAGTGATAAGCGCGAAGGACGTTTTTCAAACAGTGCTTAGTACAAACCTTTGTATCTACCAGATTTATAGACATTTATTAATACAAAAATTGTAAAATGTAGGTACCTAAAACCCTACTCTTTAATGTGAAAAAAAATCGAAAACCTGCACACGCTTCGTCAGAAAAAGTTCACGAAAATTCCTCTTTTTCCCGACCACGAACTGAGTGTAAGCCGTTAAGTCGGGAAGGAGTACGGCCCCTCATCTGCATTCCCTAGATAAAATCAGGCCAGCGTTAGGCCTTCCAGCGGGGAGCAAATTCGCCATGTAACAAGTCTTATAGGACAGGCCCCGATCCGCCGCTCCCCTTATCGGGATTAGATCAGGAACTGACAAAGAAATAAGCGGGAAATGACCAGAAAAGTCAGCGGTCGGGTAATAACCGGGAAATCACAAGGCAGGCGATGGTGTACTAGCAGGACCCTGCATGGCGATAAACCAGCGAAAACGAAATGATCAGTACTGGATCATTGTACGATAGTATCTTGTTACGCGAAGCGCTTCGCTTCAAGCCACGTGGTGGATTGTTTTGGCGAAATACATTCAGGTGATCTCTTCTCGCCCAGGGCATTGATATTTCCCCTCAAGGCGACCTCGATTCCAAAAACCATGACCCACCTGCTTTACTTTTTTACCTGATTAGTTAACTTTGTTATTCGCTATGTTCAAATTAATACTAATTGTAATACCATTATTTATGATGAGCATTTTTATTCTCGTTCATTATGATTTTTGGAAAAATATTTATTGTGGTGAATCGAATTACAATAGATGCATTATTTTTATTTTAATCGACTATGTATATCTTTGATGTGGTGAAAACCAAATCAACTATATGCAACGTTTTTAAAGTTAGAATCCACTTGTCAGGAAATATCAATGTTTTGGGCGGGAATACATTACGTGAAAGTGTATTTACTCGCAATGTATCCCAGCAAGAACATTTTCATTTCCAAACAGTCTCTTATGGTCTCTTCCACAAACAGGCCAGGTGAGTCGGATCAGACGACGCAAGTCTGGGTACGGCCCGATACAAAGTAAAGAATGCTCGATCACATTTCTGCACAAGAAGACACTGGGGGGCCTACACAAATTACGTTAAGCAATTTGGAGGGAATGAGGGGTCCACAACCAGGTCCTACGTACGTGGGGGGTATGGCTAAGGTTTGCGTTGCGTCACCATTTTAGAACTGCTAGAAATAGCGAAATTTCTGCATGTTCAAGTTTTGAATTAAAACCTCGCGCTCAATTTTACCGCGGAAAGTTGACAGCTTGCCATGCGAAATATCAGTCACGGGTGAAAGCCATTGTGCAAATTTTTGCACAGTGCATTTGAGGGGGAAAGTAAAGTCACTGTGCTGAAATTTGCACAGTGGCTTTCCCCCTTTCCCCGAGCAAAATTTGAAGAAAAAACATTTTTTTAAATAATTATTGAAAGTACAGAGATTGAAAAATATATTGGCAACAGGTAGCGCGACCGGTTAGGATCCTCAGCCGCTACAGGTGTGGCATTGTTCACAAACGATGAAGTGCAGGGTTCTTACTATTTTTTGAAATATAATGAAGATGAAAAACCGTCATATTGCCCGGGACTAAATACTTTTAATGTAAGATAATATTTTAGAAAAAACATAACGTGATATCAAGAAAAACGAAACGAAAACTTTGAACGCGTTTTTCTCGAAACAACTTTTTTCGACGTTGTCCACACGAATACTCGAAAAATTATCAACCGATTTCCAATTTTTGTTTTACAATTTTTCAAATCACAGTGACTAAGGTTGTATGTGGCCAATTAATTTTTTTGATAATTACTATTTTTGGAGACTGCTTGAATACAAAAAAGGGCCTGAAAATAGAACAAAATGTTCAAACCGTCGCCACTCCGTGAACAAACCAAAATAAAAGAAACGGCTACGCATAACGACAGCTAGATTTGTATAGATAAATTGTTGTCGTTTTATTTACAGATAACCTTTCATCAAGATATCGATGGGACAATGAATAGAACATTTTACAAAGCACCCATTACGTAACGGAATAGAGCGGAATAGGGGTCCGGTCAAGCGTTACGTTCCTGCTACGTGGGGGGAGGGGGGGGGGCGAAAATAGGGGTATTTGGCGTCGCGTAATTTGTGTATGCCTCCTAAGGGAGAGTCGGCTGGCAGCTGGATTGACTTCTTACAGTACAATTTTTGTACTCTTTCCATCAAAGTTCCCCCGGTTGCGTTATTGTACATGTTGTTAAAAAAACAATATATCTCGAGTTTTTCAGAGTAGATATTGCCGTAAAGTTCGCTGACCTTCTCAGAGTCAAAATACAACGTTGTATTTAATACAATGGATACTTTTCCTAACATTTATCTTTCTGACAATGAGATGGCTCGCGATTTTTTGTCTATTTCCCTCCCATGGAACGAACCGAGAAGATCGTAAAGTCGTTTTTACGACTCACCCTCTATGTTTGGAAGTTACAATATTCTGGCCGGGATACATTGTGAGTAAATACATCTTCACGTAATCTCTATCCGGCCAGAACATTGACGTTTCCTAAAAAGTGAAGCCTGTCTTTAAGTACGGCGTAAAGCTACTTTGCTTTTTACCCCATCAAAGATATTTATAATCGATTAGGATGAAACTAATACATGTATTGTAATTCTATTCACCATTAAATGCATTCATTTCATCAATGATAATCGACGACGATAAGAATGCTCATCATAAATACCGAGGTAACAATAAGTGATGATTTGAGCATCACGAATAGCTAAATTATTCAATGAGGCACACAATTGGGAAATATCAATATCCTGGCCGCCAATGAGGCGCCATGTTGGGAAATATCAATATTCTGGCCGGAAAGACATTACCGGAATGTATTTCGCCAACAATCCGCCAGGTGGCTACGAGCGAAGCGCTTGGCGTAAACAAGGTACCATCGTATGAGCATAAAAATTCGTCCTGTGCGTTGAACCGCGTACAGGAGTGCTATGGTTGGAACGTACACTTACGCTCATAATTTTGCGATACTTGTGAAATAACCCTTTCACCCGCGACCTTTTTCGCTCGGATAGTGAGTGGTGAGCGAGAGTCACCTCTCGAGTGCAAAGGGATAATAAGTATCAGTATACCACCCAATACTGTCCATTTTACTCGGGTAGATCGCCAAAAGCCCTTCCAGTACTCGATTATTTCCCTGTCCAGTTCTTAATCAGTTCTCGAAAAAGAAAACGGCGGGTCGGGGCGTTGCCGAGATATTATCTAGGGAAGACAGATGAGGAGCAGTCCCTTTTCCCCACTACGCGGGTATTGGGCGGCTGTTGCATCTGTGAAAATCCAGATGATAGAGTCATTAATTAACGGAACAATCTTCTTTTTGTTTGGCAAGATAATTCTCGTCCCAGTTCGGCACTTTTTTACCACATTCACGAAAACACAACAGCGATATTATCGACCCAATGTTATCATATTTAAAAGGCTTCGTGTGCGCGCGAGCCCGTAATATTTTTTCTTGTGTAAACGTCACCCTCATATGGGCAGAATCGCGTGAACTTTACCAGCTGCTCAAATGACTAGTAATTCGTATATCCAACGACGTTCATTGTTGGACACCCACCCCGTCGTTTGTGCATACGTATCGACTGTATCCACATATTATTCCCACGAACACATCATCAGTACACATACGGTATTCTCGCTAGGGTTCTTTGTACCTCTATAGCAATTTAGCTGGATCGTTAAACACTGAACAATCGATTTACCCTGTTATCGTCGGTCTTGCCGATTTGATGAAAAACGCATTACATTCCGTCACAAATATCAACGATATAGCTTTATAACCAACGTTATCTTGACATTTCCAACAAAGAAAGGGCTTCGCTAATCTATTAACAAATATAATAATAATAATATCGCGATGGAATTTTCAGAAAATTCGTTTGTTTAAAGTAAATACCTTCTGTTGCTATTCAGCTTCGATAATGTGCTGATTGCCATTTTTTGTCTGTGGTGATGCTGAGGCCTCACTCTAACTGTACCACAAAAAGTCAATTGTTCTGCGCGCAAGTTTAAATGAGTCGAAGACCGATGCATGTACCCGTGCAGAAATGTGACGGGAAAATCCCTACTTTGGGTCGGGCCCTGACCAGGCTTGCGTTGTCCAGTTTACCTTACCGAGCCCTCCTATGGAACAAACCGTGAAAATCGCAGCATTGTTTTCTACGACTCACCCTCTATGTTTGGAAATTACAATCTTCTGGCTGGGATACATTGTGAGCAAGAACATTTGACGTAATATCTACCCGGCCAGAACGTTGACATGTCCTGAAAAGTGGGACCTGTCTTTAAGAACTGTGTCAAGCTACTTTACTTTTTACGCCATCAAAGATATTTATAATTGATTAGGATAAAACTAATCTTTTGTATTTCTATTCACCATTGAAAGCATTCAATTGCCGGGCAGATTATGATGATATGTATCCTATATGTTACTTCCGACCATAGCCTACCTGCATGCAGTCTTTCATCCAGATCCATTGCATCATTGGGGCGTTATTAAGCAATAAACAAACGCACATATGTTTTAGCATTGAAAATGCTTTTAAAACTGTATATGTTTGTTGCGGTAGTTTGGGTACAGGGGTCTGAGTTAGCAGAATATCACACGAAACTAATGCTACCCTCACTCCACTGCCACTGTGTTGTAGTAGAGGGGGGCGGGGGCTGATGGGGACATGCTAAATGCCTCTGATTGGTTGCAAAATGCCGAATTACATTCAAAATGCCGAGACAGAGCGGCAGCGAGAGGAAATTGGTGAGGAAGGTTCTCGCTTTTGGTGGTTCTCGTGTGTTAGTAAATGTGGGAAAATAGCGCCTCAAAATAGCTAGTGGCCGTGAAACGAGAGGCACAAGCTTTCCCGCACAAGAACGAGAGAAAGAAAACTCCGCGCCATAGTGCCGCTTCGAGCGGTCGACTGCGAAATTGAGGAAGTGACTAATAGGCACTGCCCTCAAGCAACCCTACCCAAGTTTTTATTCTCGTTAAATCTCTGTGGGTAATTCTTATTCTTTGTTATCGAGGGGCCGGGGGGGGGGGGGGGCACTTCACCGCAGTTGACACCTATACGTACGCGTAAAATAACACGTATATATAGATGAGTTTGGCACATTCCGGAGTTCCACATCAGAACGTGCGAAAGTTTGCGCAAAAAGTAATAACAAAATTTGTAGCTCGCAGCCGCCAGTTCGCCCTTTGTACACAAAGATTTGGCGCGCGGATAAAATCGAGAAGATATATTCCCCGTATGCCAAGATGTATATATATATATATAGCTACAACGACTGAAAGTTAGGGAGACAAAAGGGCCTCGGGCTTTTTCATTCTGCTTTCGATATTATTCGATTACAAATTCATCGTCGAATCGTATCATTCCTTCTCTTGACGCTCCCTCGATCTAGAGACTATGGGCGGATCGAGGCTAAGATTAAAAGTACGAGTAGATGTATTCACGATGATGGAAATCCACCGAGATGAAAAGTAATAAGAAGGAAACAATATACATGTATTGTCACGTCACAGCTTTCAGGGGTTCCCAGAAGCCCGTGAAAGCGTCCCTTCTGCTCGACGCTTACCCCGAACTCGGACCCATAGGAGGATTAGGGCGAACTTAATTATTGCTCATTTATTTTTCTTTATTATCTACGAGACACCCACTCTTACACACACACACACACGTTAGGGACTCGGAGGAAGGCCGTAGCGAAGAGACGATTGGCGATCTCCACGAGGATGCCAACGGGATCCGCCATCGGGAGTTTAGGAGGTGCGGGAGCTTGATCGCAGATGCCATTTGCTTATCGCAACACCTGGACGTTTCGTCGATATGCTCGGGCGTGGGAGAGTCGCTTTGCACAATTGCCGGTTTCTGGAGCTGGACGAGGCTGGACGCGAGTCCCATGTAGGGTCCCATGTAGTCCCATAGTGGCCAATGATTAGCCGGAGCTCGATGCCGAGCTTTTCAACATTGGCATGATAAGCGGATGATAAGTGTGGCTCGATATTCGCAATCAATATTGGCCCTAGAATGGCTTATGAGAATCGGCCGAGCATCGCGTATGAGCTCGTTCGAAAATCCGCCAACAATAAGTCCTTGTCAAGATTGCCATCATTGTCACTCGAGATTGGCCCGATTATTGACCGAGCCTTGGTGGATAATTGTGACCCGATAAAGATAACCAAAATTGGCGCTACACTGCCGAAAAAAATACGTTTTTCGTATTGTGATTCGTCATTCCCTGGCCCTTTGAAATGATTTTTTCGAAGAAAATATTACTCCTATATGGGAATGAAATCGAGAACCTACCTACTCCTAGCTATGCACGCTTCCCCCATGCTACAAAGTGCTTGTAACATCTGGGAGGCAGATATGGCATAAGAGACCAAATGAATTCCTATAATTATTTGTTGTATCACATGAACTATATCAATTAGTTAATATCATTGTGATCATTGGAGAGTTTTATCGAATAACATGCTATAGATGTTTCAAACATAACCTATATATATATATATATATATATATATATATATATATATATATATATATATATATATATATATATATATATATATATATATATATATATATATATATATATATATATATAACGAGTGTCTTCGACTGCGCGTTTAAACGAGTATATGGACGAAACCTACTGTCAAGACAACGGACCATCGATGTGCTATTGATTTTGATTTTTGCTATGTGTAACAATTATTGCTATTTCTAAATCTATAATGAGACCGAACACGTGCTGGGTAAGTATTTGGCTAGCGTGCATAAAAAGTTAGCGTACAACAATATTCTATATTAATATTATATCCACTTATCAAATTTTAATATCATATTGCAAGATTTGTATCCTAATAAATCGAAAATATAATATTTGAATTAACAAGGCAAACTTAGGCGAAAATGAATGGACCGATATTAGTCTACAGACGATCGGCGAGTCAATATCCGGCCGCACATTGGCCTCGTGTCGGCAAACCAATGATTGGCGAGTCTACACTTCACCAAACATCGGCCTCGTATCGACAAGCCAATGATTAGCGAGTCTATATTTGGCCGAACGTTGGGCTCGCATCGGCAAACAATTACTTATTGGCGAACCGACAGAGATGGGCGCGCGGTCGGTGTGCGGGCTCGGCGGGAACTGAGGTTAAGCAGCATTCCCATGTAGGTTTCGCCAATCGAACCGTAACGGCCAATACTTGGACCAATGTTGGCGGGGCGATGATCGATTACCCAATTGTCCGCCAATGCTCGGCTGAGTATTGACTAGCCAACATTGGTTTGCCAATACGAGGCCAATGTTCGGCCAAATATAGACTCGCTAATCATTGGCTTGTCGATACGAGGCCGATGTTTGACGAAGTATAAACTGGCCAATCATTGGTTTGCCAATACGAGGCCAATGTTCGGCCAAGTATAGACTCGTTCATTATTGGTTAATCGATATGAGGCCGATGTTTGACGAAGTATAGTCTCGCCAATCATTGGTTTGCCGATACGAGGCCAATGTTCGGTCGAGTAACGCATGATCAAACCGCAATTCGTATATTGACGATTCATTGTTTCGCGTTGAAGTCATTGAGAGACGAGATGAATACTTTTTACGAGTCCATTGGACATTATTCTTAACAAATATACTACCAAATCAATGCACTCATTGTTGGCCGATTCTCGAACGAGCTCATTCGCGATACTCTTCCCTTTTTTATGAACCATCCTACACTGACAGAAAAATTCTATTAATATTAACTAACCGCGTCTATTTATTTATTTTTTATTTGAATTAACTAGATTTTTCGTGAAATCAAATTTTTCCTATTGCATTCCATTATTGGAATTATTCATTGTAAATATGTTTATTTATTTAAATTAAACTTGAACTAATGAACAAATGGTCTGTCTTTATTGGAACACACATATTAAAGGGTTGTGGGAGTAGAAAGGGATTATATATATATATATATATATATATATATATATATAGGTTAGGTTAGGTTTGGAAATTCTCCAACATGTCAGTCGATAACACTCTCTAATTATCACGATAATATTAACTAATTAATATAGTTTATGTGATACAAATAATGATAAGAATCCATTTGGTCTCTTATGGCATATCTGCGATTCAAATGTTACGAGCACTCGGTAGCATAGGGGCAGCGTGCTTGGCTATGAGTAGGTATGTTCAAGGCTCAAGTCCCATATAGGTGAAATATTTTCTTCGAACTAATCGTTTCGCCAGACCAGGTAATAACGAATTACAATACAAAAAGAATCAATTTTTTTTGGCAGTGCAGGACCAATTTTGGTGATCTATATCGGGTCACAATTATCCGCCAAGACTCGGTCGATAATCGGGCCAAGCTCGAGTGGCAATGATGGTAATCTTGACGGGGACTTATTGTTGGCCGATTCTCGAATGAACTCCTACGCGATGCTCGGCCGATTCTCATAAGCCATTCTAGGGCCAATATTGATTGCGAATATCGGGCCGCTCTTATCATCCAAGGCTCGGTCGATGATTGGGCCAAGCTCGAGTGCCAATGTTGGCAAGCTCGGCGTCGCGCATCGGCCAATCGTTGGCCACTACCGATCACCCTACATGGGTTGGAGGCTGTCAATACTTGGAGCGGTGACCGCTTACCCGTGCACTGGTTTGCGCGTCAACCTCTGAGTGGGAGGCAGTCGGTCTGAGTTTCTGATGGTAATACAACTGAAACTCAGCCAAATATAGCCGCCTGTATCGGCCCAGCTTTTTCGCAGTTTCCCTGGGCCCTCGTGCAAATGCGATACAGTAGTGCATTAGGAAAGAGTGGCTGCGGTCAACACTCTGGTCGGGGGGTGGGGGGTGGACTCTGGAAGGAATGTAGGGAACTCTGGAAGGATTGTGAATGTCGGAAGGAATGGAAGGAATAAAGGAGGGGATGGTAAAAGGGGAAGGACCCCGTACCTCTGAGGAATACATATATACTTATTGGCGAGTCTATATTTCGCCAAACGTCGGCCTCGTATCGACAAGCCAATGATTAACAAGTCTATATTTGGCCGAACATTTGCCTCATATCGGCAAACCAATGTTGGCTAGTCAATACTCAGCCCAGCATTGGCGTACAATTGGGTAATCGATTATCGTTCCGCCAACATTGGTCCGAGTATTGGCCGTTACCATACGATCGGCGAAACGTACATGGGATGGCGTCATCGAACCCAGTGCGGAAGCGCATACTCTCGTTTTCGTGGAGACGAAGACCCATGTAGGGTGATCGGTAATGGCCAACGATTGGCCGATGCTCGACGCCGAGCTTGCCAACATTGGCACTCGAGCTTGGCCCGATCATCGACCGAGCCTCGGATGATAAGAGCGGCCCAATATTCGCAATCAATATTGGCCCTAGAATGGCTTATGAGAATCGGCCGAGCATCGCGTAGGAGTTCATTCGAGAATCGGCCAACAATAAGTCCCCGTCAAGATTGCCATCATTGGCACTCGAGCTTGGCCCGATTATCGACCGAGTCTTGGCGGATAATTGTGACCCGATATAGATCACCAAAATTGGTCCTGCACTGCCAAAAAAAATGAATTATTTTTGTATTGTAATTCGTCATTACCTGGTCTTTCGAAATGATTAGTTCGAAGAAGATATTTCACCTATATGGGACTCGAACCTTGAACCTACCTACTCATAGCCAAGCACGCTGCCCCTATGCTACCGAGTGCTTGTAACATTTGAATCGCACATATGACATAAGAGACCAAATGGATTCTCCTCATTATTTGTATCACATAAACTATATCAATTAGTTAATATCATTGTGATAATTAGAGAGTGTTATCGAATGACATGTTATAGAATTGTCAAACCCAACCTATATATATATATATATATATATATATATATATATATATATATATATATATATATATATATATATATATATATATATATATATATATATATATATATAATTTCTCTCTCCACCCTCTCTACCCCCACAACCCTTTAATATCTGTGTTGCAATTAAGACAGATCATTAGTTCAAGTTTAATTTGAATAAATAAATATATTGAAAACGAATAATTCCAATAATGGAATGCAATAGGAACAATTTGATTTCACGAAAAATCTAGTTAATTCAAATAAATAAATAGACGCGGTTAGTTAATATTAATAGAATTTTTCTGTCAGTGTAGGATGGTTCATAAAAATCAGCAGAGTATCGCGTATGAGCTCGTTCGAGAATCGGCCAACAATGAGTGCATTGATTTGGTAGTATATTTGTTAAGAATAATGTCCAATGGACTCGTAAAAAGTATTTATCTCGTTTCTCAATTACTTCGACGCGAAACAATGAATCAATATACGAATTGCGGTTCGATCATGCGTTACTCGGCATAAAATTGGCCTCGTATTGGCAAGCCAATGATTGGCCATTCTATACTTCGCCAAACATCGTCCTCGTATCGATAAACCAATGATTAGCGAGTCTATGTTTGGCCGAACATTGGCCGCGTATCGGCAAACCAATAATTGGCGAGTCTATACTTCGCCAAACATCGGCCTCGTATCGACAAGCCAATGATTAGCGAGTCTATATTTGGCCGAATATTGGCCTCGTATCGGCAAACCAAGGTTGGCTAGTCAATACTTAGCCAAGCATTGGCGTACAATGGAGTAATCGATCATCGCCCCGCCAACATTGGTCCAAGTATTGGCCGTTACGGCTCGATTGGCGAAACCTACATGGGGAAGGGTGCCGATGTGCTGGAGGAGTTTTTGGCGCACGTTGGATATTTGGTTACGAGTATTCATGGTGACAGAACCTAACGTGAGGGCGCATTACGCTGATTCCGAGCGGACAAAACGTCGATCCTCATCGCTACCGCTGTGGCGGTCCCTGCTCCCTTTGCTGGTTTTCTTTGTTTTGTTAATCGTAAGTCGCGCGGTTCGAGGTCACGGCGGAGTGCGAGTCTTATAGTCGTTAAGTACCGCGGAGAAAAATGAAAAGAATGCGAGAGTGAGTCGGTGTGGTTAAGTGGAAGTTTGTCGACGTTGGTGTGGATGCGAGCGATAGTGTGTGTGTCAGTAGAGCCGGCGGCTAGACCGCCCTTTCCTCGCCAAACCAATTCAAATCGAAGGAAAAATTGTAAAAAGAGAGAGAGGAGAATATATTGTGACGTTTTGTTTATAATTTCAGTTTCGTTTCCTTATTCGTGTCGTGTGCCTAGATTACGGCCCGTAACCCTGCCCTTCTACCTTGCCCCGAGGCTTTAGCTGGCCGGCGAACATCCTCCTCTTCTTTTCCCCAGCGGGCCGTCACGACGGCTGGCGCCCAAAAATTATACATCACCGGGGGAAAAGGGTTCAGGAGTTTTGTGACGTTATGGGGAATTAAATTTTCTGGCACAGTATGTATGAATCAATTGGGTAAAAAAATATAGAAGGGTACGCAGACCAAAAAGCGGGTATTAATAAATACACAAATGCATCCTGTCAACCACCACTTTTATACCATCCGACAGTTGTCGTTTAATCCCACTAACGCCTCGGGTTATACGCGATGGAGCAGTTTTTCATCCATTCGTTCTCATTTCTTATACCCACCCTTCCCAGCAGCTTCGTTCTCATTTCGCTTGAACACACATACACGCACACTGTACACGATATTGGCTAGGAATACGTTATTACAGTTAATCTATTTTTCTCCCCGTTGATCCTCGTTGGTATTTCGACAGGGTGATATTTTTATGTGAATTTTTCGACTTGTTTTTGTCGAACTTCTTACTGTTCTTTGTGGTAACGTGGTATTGTATCGACATTATAGTACTTTGAGTTATTTTTTGGGGAACCAAAGTTGGGAAAACAATACATCATTTCCCAAAAAATGCCATTTTAACTTAGTAGTGAAATGTGAAGTACGGCTCCGTCGCAATTACAATGCTCCTCTATAGACATTTTACCACGGTGCAGTGCTGGAATTCGATTATAAAATGGACAATTGTAAAAACCACAAGCTCATAGTTTTTTTAACTGACTCTTGTCACCGAGGCTGCACCGAGTGCAAAAATCTCGTGCTTTACGATTGTCTTTCAGAGAGATAAGGACACGTAACGCCGGAACAGATAAACGTAGGAGCAACTTTATAAGCGGTTCATTTTGTCAGGAAAATATACAGAAATATTTCGCGGCAATGTGCCTCTCTCGATGAATGAGATGCGAAAGTCGAAAACTTACTCTGGTACATTCAGTGCACTATGACATGCTACTCATCGATCGAGTCACATGCATCAGCACTTACGTCATTTTCAAAATCTTTTTGTCCGATAGTTTCATCTTCTTCAAGCTAACGACGTGTTTTGTTGGGGGAACTCCGTTTTATAACCAGCGATTTTTCAAGTAAATGAAAACTATATGGTCTCATTTGAAATAGTTAACGTTACAACGAGATTTCATGAGTGCGGCAAGCATTTTTTGTTGTTGAAATATCTTAATCGTACGGTAAACCAATCAGTGAATGGACAGGGAGCAGTTAATCGACGAAAGCTGAATTATATTTAAAATTAGTGAAGAATATGAATTGTTGATAGAAACTTGAATCACTATAATGTAGCAAAAAAATCATAAATGTCATTAAAACAGATTTCTCAGTTTAGTATCCAGTTTTCACGCCACACGATTTTTTTCTAGTTTGTGGTAGTTGCAGACCGCGCAACTCAGTTACCGTACGGCTGTGCCCAGTAGGTGTTCTAATGGCGAAAACAATAGTTTTTATAAATTTTTAGAGCAAGTATTACTTTATAACTTGAGATAGACACAATCTTTGATTTTTTGTAAAATTTAAAGATAAATTTGTAAGAATCGGTCAGAATTAGATATGTTTATTTACTGGTGCTGTATTCTAACCTCTCTCCAGTGAATGGACATCTGGGCTCTGTTCTAATCATTCTCAAAGTAAAGTAAAACATTTTCCTCATCCACAGAAAATGGTAAAATTAATTACTGTTAGGAGATGACAATGTACATTTCATTACATATTCCCATAAAATCATTTCATTCGTTCCTTTAATTTCGACAACATATAATTTTCATTTCGTTGTCGAAACAAACTTTCGTAGTTTTTTGAGAACGTTGCCCTAATTCGCAAATATGCTGTGTGTATTTTTACGAAATCGTAATAACAAATATAATACTCATATGCGTAAGAATATTATAATTATTGTGCAACACCGTAGTCTCCAAATCTAGCCTTCAATAGAAATAAATAATAAATCGTTATGCTTTACAGCGTTAATCTACATACACGTCCATATACGAGTGTATGTAGGTACCATTTACTGGTCATCTCGTCCATTCACTGGCGATTTAGTCATTTCGATATTTACTTATCAATTACTTCAATTTTATTTATTGCAATTACTTCAAATATTTTTTTTTTACTATCAGAACAATATCGTTTGATAGCTACAGCGATTGAAAAATTATTTCCATTTCACAGTCCATCTGAATCATAGAGTGTCGTTATTGGTCCGTCCATTGGTCGGTCTACCCTATGAGCCCATCGACACCGTAAATATTTTCTTAGAAATATTTTTCATTCGCCTTCATCCTTGCGATTCATTTACGGTAGGCAATTAAAATGTGATACTCTGTATAAGTCGCAAATATAAGCCGTTAAAAAGTTTGTTACGAAGGATTTCCTTCGTAACAAACTTTTCTGGTTCCACCAAGTCTCCCAGTTGGAAAGAGTTCGTGGAAACCTAAAAAAATAAATGATGTCGAAATAAAAATGAATTTAAGTTGCATTTTTTTCAAAATTTATCTTGTTGGAAGATGAATATATAACAATTTAGAATCAATTTGTCGGTACGACAAAACGCGCAAGTCGCGGCGCTTAAAGATAGTCTCCCTTTTTTGGATTTTTTTAGGTTCTTTGTATTCTCATGAAATTCATAGGTCTCTCCAAATATTCTAAAAATAGTCACAAAATTGGCGGAATTATTGAGGTATGGAGGAGTAGGTGTTTTAGGTAGAAATAACGATCGTCAGCAATCGTTTAACCGCACAGAAATCCAGTTCTAACAAGCGAGAATTGCGTAACGATAGGCAAGCAGCAGCGAATACAAGTCCCACCTACAAGAAAAAAGTCCACAGTGTGTTACCGAAATAGCTGATTAAATGTAAGTTATAGACATTAATGAGTATTCCTATCGAGACCGCATGAAAATTTAAACGCTTTTTGCCGAAATTCCTTGTTGCATCTTCCCATGCACAAATGTTACCAGGTATTCCATACTTCGTGTCAGGTCCTAAACAGAATTGCCTTGTTTGATTTACCTGACCAGGCCCTCCAATGGAACATACCGGGAAGATCGCTAAATCGTTTTTCACGGCTTTAAGTTTGGACATTATGTTTGGACATTACAATCATCTGACCGAGATACATTGCGAGCAAGTACATCTTCACGTAATGTCTACCCGGCCAGAACATTGAAATGTCCTCAAACGTGGAGCGTGTCTTTAAGAACCTCGAAGGCAACTTTGCTTCACGTCATCAAAGATATTTATAATTGATTAGGATGAAACTAATACATGTCTTGTAATTCTTTTCACTATTAAAAGCATTCATTTCATTAATGATAATCGAGAAGGAGAAGAATGCTAATCATAAATACCGGGATTACAATAACTAATTATTTGAGCATAACGAATAGCCAAATTATTTAATGAGGCAAAAAAGTAAAGTAGGTGATTTGTGGTTCCTTGACGCCTTGTCTCCATGTTCGGGAATATCAATGTTTTGGCCGGGAAGACATTGCCTGAATGTATTTCGCCAACAACCATCCGGTGGCTACAAGCGAAGCGCTTCGCGTAAGCAAGGTACCATCGTGTGAGGATAAGAGTTCGTTCTGTGCGTTGTACCACAAACAGAAGTGCGCTGCTTACAGCGTGCACTTACGCTTATGATTTTGCGATACTTGTGAAATAACCCTTTGTACTCGAAGTCCTTTTCGCTCGGATCGTGAACGATGAGCGAGAGTCACCTGGCGAGTGCAAAGGGATACTAAGTATTAGCATACCACCTAATACCATCTATTTCACTCGGGTAGATCGCCAAAAGCCTTTCCAGTACTTGATCACTGTCCTGTCCAGTTCCTAATCAATTCCCGGAAAGGGGAACGGCGGATCGAGTCCTGGCCTAAGACAAGCTAAGAAAAGTTTGACGGTTTTCGAAATCGTATCACCATTTTATTAATTTGTTTTTAATGCGGCCGTAGTTCGGAGATTAGAGACCTTTCCTCCGGCTATAAATATCCATGGCTTTTTTCCATGATTAGAACGGTTGCAATCGTGGTCTCAGTTGTACAGTAGCAATCGCACAGCACAGCCCGTTCCACTTTAAGGCGATTGTAGCGGTCCAGTGGAGTCAAATGACGGCTCATGAATTTTTTTTTGAATGAACATAAAAAAAATGCATACAAGGTGCACTTCATTCATTCCGTAGATGCTATTTTTTCATAAAATATATAATTAAAGGGCAATATTTAATATAAATATATTATTATGAATAAAAATTTAATATAATTAAACGGAATTTTAATATAAATAAGAAAAACTTTTGCGTTACTACCAACTTGATAAAATATAACATTATAAATTATTGCTATGAAAAAACTGCGTCAGGGAATGTTTTATACAACTCTGAATGAAATTTTAAGTCATTTATAATTGCGGCTGTTTATATTTGTGTCACGAGACTATTTATTATTAGCATTCATTAATATCAAGTGGTGCCTAAGTACGGCAACTTCGCAGACATTGAGGTTGGCAGCAATGCTCTTCATTCGCCAGCCATGATTCGCAATCTTTCATCAAACCTTGATGGTTCAATATTGAATGTATATGGTATCCGATGGGCAAAACGATTTTTTTTCTTAATGTTCACAAAGGTTAATTTGGCAGCCATCCGTTGCAAAAATGATTTATCATGGTGCTAAATAGCGAAAAAATTACATCACCCGTAATGTAAACGCCTTGCCCATCTAACCGCACGGAAAATTATGTATATTAAACTATTTTTTATGTTTGGTGTTTGGTGGTGAGAAAATTTCATAAAATTCGTAACGACTCAGTATAGTCTAGACAATAACATATGTTTTTTACGCTCCAACCTCTTTAAGGATTAGATATTCTTAAATGCCCGCTTTATGTAATAGGATTAATATAAATATTCACTCAGTTTTATTGAAACGAACCCAAAACTTTTCTCGACCAAAATCGTGCTACCTCCAATAGCATTACACAGTATGAACCAGTCATAGATGAAAGTGTTAGACGTACATTGAGATTCTTAGAGGGTAACCACTTTGGCATAGTTCTGTCCAGTGCAGCCAGATCGCGCGTAAAAGTTACCCCCTCTCTAGTCTCTTACGCGCCCATCACACAATCATAATAGCGCGTGTCCGTGAGCGAGCGACGCTCGGAGATCTTCGGCAAGAGCCGAGCGGGTTCGAAGTTTCCCGACCGCGCCTTCGGCAGCTACACCAACACATGGACGCTGAGCATGTTCATGTGTCGCCAAGCCGAAACGAAGGCTTCGAGGGAAAAAGCAATCTGAGCACGACTCGCGTGTGACGTCACCGGACGGCACGCTTTTAGATTCCAATGCTTGTTTAGCGCTTGATTCTGGGCGTTATTAATGTGTACAATAAAATGTATCGCGCACTTTCGCTTATTTTTTTAGTTTATACGTTGATTTAAAAATAATAATTAATCTAAATTCCAACTTATTTATCTTCTAAAAAATTGTTTACGCTTTACTCACACCCGTCCTTACGCCAAATAAATTATAATTCATAAAAGTAAGCGGAAATATATTTATATTCGTGTTATTATATTAATTCTCATACTTTTATCAAGCGATAAAACATTATCCCCAAAAACAAGCCAATCATCCATCCGGCCGTGAATCGTAAGTACCAGAAAGTGCACATATTCCACAAGCGATGAGATGGTCCCGTTGGTAGCGTCCCTGGCTTCGGGCCGCAAGGGCCCCACTGCAAATTTTTCTCCAAATTTTTCATAATTTCTCATATTTTAGTCATATTTGAGATTTTCGGAGGAAAAATGATTTAAAACAGATTCAAGTACTGGTCTATTTCTCAAAGAACACATTTTTTTTACTGAAAATTCATGATTTCTCATTTTTTTCCCCGGAAATTTATCGTTTTCCTATGACTTGCGGCTGCGGAGATATTCGGAGAAAAGTTAAAGATGAAAAGAAATGAGATTTTCGTAAAAAAAACATTATTATTATTATTATTATTATTATTATTATTTTCTGGAAATTTCCCTTTTTCCTATTACCTGAGTGAACCAGAGGCTGCGGAGATATTCGGAGAAAATTTGAAGATGAAAAAAAATTAGATTTTCTTAAAAAAAACTTGTTTTTATTTTTTTCCAGAACTTTTTCTTTTTCCTATTGAGTGAACGGCTGCGGAGATATTCGGAGAAAAGTTATAGATGAAAAAAATGAGATTTTCGTAAAAAAAACTTATTACATTTTTATCCCTCATAATTCTAAGAAATAATTAATTTCCGCAATTTTTGCAAACATTATTTTCCTTAAGGCGTAACACCACTGTAACGGCCTGCCACGACACGTTTTAGACAAATAATACTTGGGGTAATTATGAACCATATATTGAAGTATATTGCAAAAAAAAATTATGGGAAAATATTACAAGATGGCAAAACTGCGGCAAATTCTTCCGAGGCATATTGAACTTAAGGTGCTCTGCGGCACGCAGTATAACTTGTGCCAATTTTAATCTGGACAAAATAATTTTCTTTAAATTAAGTCTAGATGAGTGTAGCTAGTGAACCACGTAGGGGATTTTAGAAATATTGATTTTTGAGTAATTGCCGAGTATTCGACTAAAAATGTTCATTTTTTTAAAGACAGTTATTTGTTAATAAATATTGTTTAAATTAACTTATCGGAAATCCCCTACGTGGTTCAGTAGCTAGACTCATGTAGACTTGATAAAACAAAATTATTTTTTTTAGATTAAAATTCGCACAGTTATACTACGTGCCGCAGGGGTTCGACATGCTTCGGAAGAATTGCTACAGTGTCGCCATCTTGTAATATTTTCGGATAAAAATTTATATCAATATACTTAAATGTATTCTCAATAAATACCGCAAGTATTATTTGTTTATCACATTTTCTTCCGCCCAAAAAAATATCAAAATATACGCTTCCTGTAAGGCCGTTACAGTGGTGTTACCCCTTAAAGTCTTCATTTAATTTCCGAGATTTTCCCGTAATCATAATTAAAATGATGCCATATTCGGAAAAAATCGAAAAAGTTTGAAGAAATTCGGAGAAACTCGGATGTTTGCGTTAAAATAATTGTCCGCAAAACTCCGAATCCTTCATATTTGTTCAAATTCATAGAAAAATTCGGAAAAATTTTCCGAAAAAAATCGGAGTTTTTCAGAAAAAAATGCACTAGGGGCGCGGGGTTATTCCCCGCGCTGAGTGCTTTTTTTAAAAATTGTTATTACTATTAATTCTTATTTGATTAGTTATTTTCATTAGTTATCATTGTTATTTTAATTAGTTATCTTTTAGTGTCGAAAAATTTATCGCGCACTCTGACCGCTTATTTTATTAGTGTGTACGTTAATTTAAATATAATAATAAATCTAAATTACAACTTATTTATCTTCTAAAAAATTGTTTGCGCTTTACTCACACCCGTCCCTATGCCAAATAAATTGTAATTCATAAAAGTAAGCGGAAATATATTTATATTCGTATTATTATATTCATTCCTATATACTTTCATCAAGCGACAAAAGCCTTATCATAATGCTTTTTCACTTGATGAAAGTATATGAGCGGAAATATATTGGGCATCGATAAGGGATGTGGATTGGAGAAAATGGTGGGAAATGTAAAAAGGGGAAATCCCTGTACATGGAAGCTACAATTAGCGAAGCGTTCGCCGTAGCAGACACTATAAAAAATAATAATAATGATAACTAATAAAAATAACTAATCAAATAAGAATTAATAGTCATAATAATTTTAAAAAAAGCACAGAGCGCGCTGAACGATGCCGCGCCTCTGCGGACCGAAGCCAGGAACGCTACCAATGGGACCATCTCATCGCTTGTGGAATATGTGCACTTTCTGGTACTTACGATTCAGAGTGCGCGATGAATTTTTCGACACTAAACGATAACCAATTAAAATAATAATGATAACTGATAAAAATAACTAATCAAATAAGAATTAATAGTAATAATAATTTTTAAAAAAGCACTCAGCGCAGGGAACGATCCCGCGCCCCTAGTGCAGTTTTTTTTCTGAAAAACTCCGATTTTTTCTGGAAAATTTTTCTGAATTTTTCTATGAATTGGAACAAATATTTTTACGCAAACATCCCAGTTTCTCCGAATTTCTCCGAATTTTTCCGAATATTTCATCATTTTAATTATGATCACGGTGAAATCTCGGAAATTAAATGAAGACTTTAAGGGGTAACACCACTGTAACAGCCTTACAGGAAGCGTATTTTTTGATATTTTTTTTGCGAAAGAAAATGTAATAAACAAATAATACTTGCGGTATTTATTGAGCATATATTTAAGTATATTGCTATACATTTTTATTCGAAAATATTACACAATGGCGACACTGCAGCAATTCTTCCGAAGCATGTCGAACCTCTGCGGCACGCAGTATAACGTGCCAATTTTAATCTTAAAAAAAGAATTTCGTTTTATTAAGTCCACATGAGTGTAGCTACTGAACCACGTAGGGGATTTTCGATAAGTTAATTTAAACAATATTTATTAACAAATAACTGTCTTAAAAAAATATTAAACATTTTTAGTCACATACTCGGCAATTACTCAAAAATCAATATTTCTAAAATCCCCTACGTGGTTCACTAGCTACACTCATCTAGATTTAATTTAAAAAAAATTATTTTGTCCAGATTAAAATTGGCACAAGTTATACTGCTGCCGCAGAGCACCTTAAGTTCAACATGCCTCGGAAGAATTTGTCGCAGTGTCGCCATTTTGTAATATTTTCTCATAAAATTTGTTTGCAATATACTTCAATATATGCTTAATAATTACCCCAAATATTATTTGTCTGAAACGCTTCGTGGCAGGCCGTTACAGTGATGTTACCCCTTAAGGAAAATATTGTTTGCAAAAATTTCGGATATTCATTATTTCTCAGAATTATGAGGGATCAAAAAATGTAAAAAGTTTTTTTTTTACGAAAATCTCATTTTTGTCATTTAAAAATTTCTCCGATATCTCCGCAGCCGTTCAGTCAGGTTATAGGAAAAAGGGAAATTTCCGGAAAAAAAAAATAATAATAAGTTTTTTTTACGAAAATCTCATTTCTTTTCATCTTTAACTTTTCTCCGAATATCTCCGCAGCCTCAGGTTATAGGAAAAAGAGAAATTTCCGGGGAAAAAAATAATAAATCATGAATTTTCAGTTAAAAAAATGTGTTTTTGGGAAATTTTTTTCTCCGGAAATCTCAAATATGACTAAAATATGAGAAATCATGAAAAATTTGGAGAAAAATTTGCACTAGGGGCCCCCGCGGACCGAAGTCAGGAACGCTACCAACGGGTCCATCTCATAGCTTGTAGAATATGTGCACTTTCTGGTACTTACGATTCGCGGCCGGATGGATGATTGGCTTGTTTTTGTGGATAATGCTTTATCGCTTGATGAAAGTATAAGAATTACTATAATACTACGAATATAAATATATTTCCGCTCACTTTTATGAATTATAATGTATTGGGCATAAGGACGGGTGTGAGTAAAGCGTAAATGATTTTTTAGAAGATAAATAAGTTGTAATTTAGATTTACAGTAGAACCTCGATTATCCGAACCAATTCGGACCGAGACTAGTTGGGATAATCGAAACGTGGGTTTTTTGGAAGGAGATCATAAACAACACCTTTTTACATAAAAACTGTACATACATATATATTAAAATTTGACATACATATTAGCGTTGAAATATATATATATATATGTGTGTGCGTGTGCGCGCGCGCGCGTGTGTGTGTGTGTGTGTATTTTAAATACTTGAAAAAAGTCGAATGCCTTTTTTATATTAAAAAAAAATCTACCATTTTTAATTGACGAACGGCTGTAACGCGTTTTTGAGCGGCTAAGTCTCGCAGCAGTTTGAGAAGGAGAAGTTGCGTTGGGTTGCTCATTGTTACTCACGGCGGTGGCATTGAGCAACAATGTATCTTTCCCGCCAACGTTCGGATAAACTAAGTCATCGTTCGGATAATTGAGGGTTCGGATGATCGAGGTTCGGATAATCGAGGTTCTACTGTATTATTATATTTAAATTAACGTATAAACTAAAAAAATAAGCGATCAGAGTGCGCGATACATTTTTTTTTGTATACATCAATAACGCAGAGAATCAAGCGCTAAATAAGCATTGATATCATCTAAAAGCCTCGCGCGTTCCGTCGGGTGACGTCACGCGCGAGTCGTGCTCAGATTGCTTTTTCCCTCGAAGCCTTCGTTTCGGCTTGGCCGCACATGAACGTGCGCAGCGTCCATGTGTTGGTGTAGCTGCCGAAGGCGCGGTCGGGAATCTTCGACCCTGCTCGGCTCTTGCCGAAGATGTCCGAACGTCGCTCGCTCACGGACACGCGCTACTATGATTGTGTGACGGGCGCGTAAGAGACTAGAGAGGGGGTAACTTTTACGCGCGATCTGGCTGCACTGGTTCTGTCTAATCATGAAGATACGAAAGAAGTCCGTGCTCAATCAATAAAGACGCTTCTGGGCAACTGAAATGATAAATGCATATCACAACCCTTCTTCTTTAGACAGAACAACCGGATCATATAAAACAGACAACTGTAACTTGCTCAAGCTAAGGATTCTTTGCGAACTGGTAACACCAAATTCATAGTTGTATGTAGAATCGTACTCCATGACTTTCTTCTGAAAGCGATGAGTGGATTACCAAATGACACTTGGCCTCGTAATGGCACTTCTACCATGTTAATGGGTACCGTGACATTAGTCCGAACTAATCCAACTTAATAAAATGCGCCTAACTTTCGTCTCTGCGATGTTAGAAGGACCATCTCGTTGGATTTGTTTCTCTACCAGCTAGTAAAAAAACCTACATGTTCTCATTTAAGGACATCAAAGTTATTACAAGATTTCGTATGCGGGGCAATTGTAATAAATTTAATATCGCCATCGAACATTCCCTTCAAACTGTAAGTATTTTGCAGGGAACAAATTTCTGTACAGATTCGTTTTCTTCGCTTATTCGAAGTGTCCATTGAAAATGAAGATGGGTTGCTGGGGGAAAACGGCATCAACCTCAAGATTGACATATTCTGCCAATGTTCATTCATCTGCTTTACAACGAGAAATCGACCGTCAAGAATTGGGGGAGGCATGGAAAAACCATCGAAGCTTGATGGTTCGGATTTGTACGTGGAAAGTCTTGTTAATCTGTAAGCTAGTCAATTTTACTTTTTTCTTTTACATTTTTTGTTTCTATTCGTCAGTTTTCTTGTTTCATGTGGTTGTACGGCTGCCTCCCCGTAAATCTGTTCTATAGAGATCGAGCAGCTCTATCAGGGAGGGTTGTGCATTTTCGAGTGGTCGTATCGAAGAGACACGAGCTTCAACAACGTTAGATTCACTTTGCATCTCTTATGCTCTTCCTATCGCCATGTTCAACGAGGCGAGAGAATAAATTTGCCGACGGGTCGATGCACACCATGGGTGAAAAGCGAAACTCGAGATGGAAACTGAGAATGAAATTAGAGGGGAATACGAAAGAGAGCAAGGCCTGTATTTTCGTGAGTGTGTGTGCGCGCGCGCGCGTTTGTATGAATATGAGGAGGCGAAAAAAGCGCACATCGAGAAAAGTATGAAAAAATGAGAGAAATGGAGTATACCACGAACGTACCAACTTGAAAATATTTTGTTCTTTATTTTTTCTGCGCTGGGAAAAAAAAATCGTAGTATGGGAAATATTTTATAATAATAAAATAAAGTATATTTGAATACATAAAAAATGAACTTCTATAATTAAACAATAGAATGCAATGTTTTAATATTTGGACTTTCCTTTCCTGGCACGCTCTCACATCGTGGAAAATATTTTACTGATTATCAATGGCAACACATCTTGAACGGATACTCTATATGTTTGTGGAAAAATGGAAAGGCGTGAAAATATGTTTTTTTTTTTCGTTCGACCTTTGACCTTTAACGGAATTGATCTACACATTTATACCTAGCAATCGATGAACTTTTAAAAATCCATACGTATACGTCTTGTTTTCCAAAAATTCACCACGCCGGAAAGTAAATGCGTAACGAGAGCACAACCAATTCTTCAGTATGGAAGAGACGGAAGTTATGACGCTTAAGGGTAGTTACCCGCTTTCGGATTTTTTGTGTTCGATTTGTATTATTTTCTTGAAGTTTATAGACTTCAATATAATTCCTTCAAATATTTCCAAAAAATTCCAACGATTGTCGTAGTTATGGGTGATAAGTGTGAAGCTACATCATTAGCGGGATCATAATGCCACATACTGCATTCATGAAGAGAATAAAATATCAGTTTTTTTTTGCTATTTTGGAGATAATCAATGATTCAATTACTCGCGGAAACTCGTACCAGCCTGTCTCCGTGGCAGCGTCAAATTGAACGAAAGCGTATGCGACAAGGAAAAAAGATGAGCTTAATCGGATTCAAGGCACGAACTGAATTGGTGCCCTTTTTATCCGCTTTTATTTCTCTCTCTCTCTCTCTCTCTCTCTCTCTCTCTCTCTCTCTCTCTCTTGCTGTCTCGCCCTTTATACGCTTTTTCACTCATCCGTCATTTCATTCGAAGCCGTCTCTGAGCTATCGATATCGATATACATACACATGCTCACTTACACAGGAAATCTCGATCAGGAACAGTTCGAAAATTTTTGCTTCAAGGACCCTTTGTCGACATTTTAAATCTGCGATGGATCAAATGAACCAAATCGATTATCCGTCTAGCCCGGCAAGCGAATTTGCATCTCCTACTCCTACCTACTCGATTCGCAAAGAACGTATCACACCCATTCCTAGCTAGAAGTTTGTTGTGAAAAAAATGTCAGTGCGTCGCGATTCGACAAAAATCAGAAAAAGTCAGATACCTTTGAGTTGTACATTGATTGTGAATCTCAATAATGCCAAAAGATATTAAGGAGGTACACCAGCTTCATACAATGTTGCCATGCTAAACCATGGTAAAATTTCAAAATGGTGATAGATCAATAAAATTTGGTGAATATATTCTTTAGTATTATATATGTCAATACAATTTTTTTCAGATTTTTTCATTGTGCCGTTATCGAGTAATTGAACATTGAAGTTCACGTGTATAAGCATAGCGTTTTTATAGATATAGGTATATATTCCGGGTATAAGAATAAACGCTTGTGAATTATTTGTAAGAAAACGGCACAACCAAAAAAACTGAAAAAATTTGTATCTACATGAATAATACTAAAGAATATATTCAACAAATTTTATTGATCTATCACCATTTTGCTGAAGCTAGTGTACCTCCTTAAGCATTAAAAAAAAATGTTCCATCTTTCTAAATGATTTCTACATGAAAGGAAATCGCTAAATAAAATGAGTCTTATTTTTGCGAACAGAAGCCACAACCGAGACTGCTTTGCAGTTTGCTTGCGTAAATTGAGAAAGCGTAGTCCTGCGATTGTTGACTTGGCGCAGCCGATCTTGTGCTTAGCGACGCCGCGGTAGGTGCGACACTTCTCTAACCGGGCAATACCCCTATCGTTTCGGGTTATTATATGGGGACTCAAGCGTGAATTGAGGTCGAAATAGGATTTTATAATTGAAACATAAGAAGGGGGCACATCATTACACTTACCTAAAAAATATTATACATAACAATACTACTTCAGGCTTCGTTTGGACTTATATCATGGTATTTGTTTTCTTCCGATGTTGGTCCTTAAAATACTTCTGCTCTGAATCGCTTTTCCTTGAGAAGAATATATTTTCTCGCAGTTTCATTTCACCGCACTAGCTTTTCCCCATCACCTTATTTTCTATGGTACAACGAATTCCATGCAGTAGATGGAATCAAGACGTGAAATGGAAAAGGAATGAACGAAGGTTCACAGAGGCGAAACGGTGTACAGAAAACTCGCTGTTCTCCAAGTGAATGTGAATTTCTGGCTCCGCGAAATGTCTCGGTAGCATTAATTGTAGTATACAAAGTATAAACATACGTTGGTATGATTGCACACTGACAGAGAGAAATGGCACAGACTTGAATTTACCGAAGGCACAAAGACGATGTAAATAAGAATTTCGTGGAGCTTGTACAACGGCTAGATTTTGTTTCACGATGTTTGCGATGGTTAAAAATAGCTATTATTTATTTCTAACATGTTGACGGGTTGTGTTCATGTTGGATACATAAAAAAATACTCTCTGTGAATTTTGGATTTATTACAATTTTTCCAAAATGAAGTGGCAATTAGTAAGTAATGCCTTGATTAATTTTCTTCACATTTTTATATTTTATAAAACGTTCGACATCAACAACGCATTTCTTGCAGAAAAACAGACACAAATAATACTCCGATCTGAAAAACTGTAAGAACAAAAACGTGATTAAAAACGATATTTGAATAGCAATTTATATTTTCAAAATTAAATAAGAGTAAATAAGCGTTGTAATAAAAAGAAGTCACGTGATTCTTTAAGTTCCTATAAAACTTCCCGATCATTTAAATACACTTTCGTATTTCATAAAATCTCAGTCATTATTATCACCTCCTCCGCTGAAACAAAAATAACTATCGTACATAACTCGACTCTTTCGATCGAGCTCTTGCCAGAGAAGTTCGATGGGGTTTAGGTCGGGTGATTGTGGCGGCCACACCATATTCACGATTTTTTTTCTTTGCCTCGTTCTCCAAATATTCTCGACAAAGACGGGAACTGTGTTTCGGATCATTGTATTGTTGCATGGTAAAACCACGTCCGATCGTTCTTAGCCCCGATGGAATCGCATGATTAATGAGAATTTCTTTATATTCTTCTTTTCTCATTATGCCGTCAATTTTCACAAAGTCTCCGACACCATAACGGAGCCACCGCCATGCTTGACTGTGGTGCCGTTTTTTCCAAAGGATTTCTTCGAACAAAAATGCGTCGACGACTACCGAAGATTAAAAATTTTGTCTCGTCCGTCCAGAGTAAATTTCTCCACTGATTAATCGTCCACTTTTTGTGTTCCAGGGCCCATGCATATCGTTTTTTTTGTTCGCCGGACGCAACAAAGGTTTTCTCACGGCGACACAGCCTCTGAGGCCAGCACTGTTAAGACGACGTTTCACTGTCGTCAGTTATATCGAGGTTTCCCTTTGTTCGTTAAATTTGGCACAGATTTCCGTTGCTGTTAATGGACGATTTTTTTTGCTGGTAACGACGATATTTTTATCGTCTGAGGACGTTGTCACTTTGGGTCGACCCGGACGATTGTGATTGAAATACGTCTCGGACTTCTTAAATCTCCCGATGGTCGTCTGGACTCCTTTCAAAGACACGCGAGTTTGTCTGGCAATTTCTCTGTACGACAATCCCTTATCGCGCAATGCGACAATCTTTTATACAGTGGAATTTCTTTTTCCCGTGCCATTTTGATCCGTTAAGAAAGAAAAAATTTGCGTAAAAACTTGTAGATTGTAGACCACACGTGTTCGCGTTCGAAGTTTCCGCACAACTAACTGGCTTTGTCAGCGCGACACTCGTCACATTGTTCCAAAGAATCAAAAATGTAAACAAAAACGACGAGCGAAAAAGAGAGCGAGAAAAAGAACACGAGAGAAATACAATATCGACTCGCGAGAAATAGAATCTTTTTTACGCTCCACAAAGGTAAAATGTAAACAAAGACAAGAAGCTTCATTTCCGCTCCTTGTGTTTAGATGAGGTAAGAGGTAAGAGATGGATGTTTTGTGCGGCTAAAAATTGAAAAAAAAATGAATTTTTTTAAATTCAATGTTGGAGCAAAAAATTTTGAAAAAACTGCTCGATTCTATACGATGTAACGCAACTTTTTTTCCTCTTGGCAATTTTCTCTAAACCTTAAAGTTTCTCATTTCAGCAGCAGATTTTCGAAATTGTCTTTTTGAGAAAAAAATGAGATAACTCGGTGGAAAAAATCGTACGAAACTTTCTAAAAAAGAAAAATATAGCTATTGCTCTATCTTTTAAGGTTCTTTGAAAAAAGTGCCAAAAAAATGTCCTGAAGACGTGCAGCCGATTTTAAACAGCCAAAAAACGGCCGTTTTCAAAATGGCGTCCCGGGTCTAAAAAAATTCGAACATTTTTTTTCCAAAACGCAAAGTGAAGCTTCATTTTTCGCTTTTAAAATGCCGCCTTGGAAATCCGGATATCTTTTTTTTCACAGAGATATCAAACTTTTAGTGCGGCGCGAAATTTTGCTAGGTGTATCCATACTTTTAGCCGGCAGTGTACGTAAATTTTCCGTCATATTGCCAGAGTTATCGAAAGTGATACGCGTGTTACTTGAAGCATTATGAATTGTGGGTGCACGCGTAGATCGCTCGATGGCTTATGAAGGTGGCCAATTTCCCGGAGGAGCTGTAATTATCGCTGCTGATCCGTCAGGCGTAAAGGAATTAAACGCTCGAATGAAATATTTAATCGATTGAAGCTCAATCGCACGACGAACAAGGTACACTGATTAAACGTACACCATTAACATGGTGGTTAAAGCGTTTCGATCCGTAATTGAGCAATCGCCGAATAATTATTCAAAAAAAGCATATACCCTACCCGAATTGCCGCCTTTCGAACCTAGCACAAAATTATTCAAGAATGGTTCTTTTTTTTTCTTTCTCAAGAAACATCCCACTTCACCAACTGTCTCATCCCGAAATAATTACACCAATATTGGAGTACAGTCATTGACATTTGACTAGTAAATTGCACTCCTTGGAATGGGTGAAAATGTTTGCATGAACAAGATGAAAAAAAGAATTTAACTCGTTGATTACTCATAAATCGTATTCACGATTTCGCAATTTCTCAGTCGATATTAACTCGGCTGCGGGTGAAAACTGTACGTAATAAATTTATCTGTCGTGCCACGAGCCCTGTTTCAACGGATGAAGAGAATACACGACTGCAACACGAGCATGCAGACGTCGTAGAGTCTCGCTATGCTAAATGTGCGCCACGTGCCCGAGATGCGATACAGAATACATTTTTTTCCTCGGCTTTACTCGCCAGGAAAAAGTCCAACTGTGTTACGTCGTTACATCGGTTATTTCGCATCTAGCATGCTCGTGATTTTGTTTCTTTTTTGCCGTTACTTTGTATAGTGCTTCTTTTATAATTTCCCCATAACGGGGGTGAAGTGTCGCGTTATGGCGGTGCCCCATTCTTCGACAAAAAATGGAGAATTGAAAGAGAACATATATTGTTCTGTCGCACCCTGGCAGAGGGCGAAAAAAATATGCCCATGCTCGTAATATATTATGTACCAATAAGGTGATGTATGTACAATGATTAGCACGTCTATATGGGCGATTCTCCCGAGATAATCACTTTGCAGGGTAACGAAATTTATAAACAAGAATATTCGATTTTTTCATTTCAAAATTGCAAATGACTTCAGTTGTAATCGATATAATATAATTCCCTAAGGACCACACTGATTTTTCGGTTTTGAGAGATTTTTAACGTTTAAAATAAAGAGTGGGTCCAGAGGAATAATGAACAGAGGAATGGTGCAAACCTTTTCCTATCAAGTTTTTATTGGTTTATTGATATCTTATTCTCCTTTTTCTTTGAATATTGATCTTGCTCTTTTGTTTCAACTTCTATCTTCCTACAGAATTCGGTTTAACCCTTTGCGGCATAGTGTAACACTGGTGTTACACCTAATTCAATTCAGACTTCGACGATTCAAAAACGTTTTTTTAATTAAATATGGCGGTTGTAAATGCGTGTCAAGGATCCTAGGACTTCAATGACTACTAAAACATACCTATTAAGATTTTATTTTTCACGTAGCAGGTGTCATCAATAACGAAAGTGCAAAAAAAAACGTGCACGTAACGAAAAATGGATGCTTCACAGGTTTAAGCCTTTCGTATCTCCGTTTTCAGCTTCTGGTTTTCTACGGAGCTTTTCTTTTTTCGATCGTAGCATGGCAATAATCTAAGGGAATAATTTTTATGTAACCTCATGCATATCCACAAATGCGGAACCAAAATGGTTTCATTCCTCTGGCGCCTCCGTTATTCTCCTTGATTGCGTATGTCAGGAGGAGCCCAGAAGAATGATGCCAGAGGAATGACGATTCAAACGGGTTTTCATGCACAGTGCGGCATGCTACGTTTTTTCTAACCTTAAAATCTGACAGTGATTGGGTGTCTAAAGGTTACACTTGAACCGGAAAAGAGTGACTTATTTAATTGAAAGATAATACAGTTAAGAATGACCAGTGGAATGACTTCCTAGCCTGTGACGCCACCTCATAACGCACAAGGTTTGTAGAAAAAAGTGTAAACTACAAAAATGGTACGACACAATCAGTTTCCTCTGAAAGTTAGATATAGAAGGTACAGCTCTGGCAAGCATAATCACCCAGCGCCACCCGTCACACAATATATGTGAACTGATTTACAGCTCTCCAGCGGAATGATTGAGAAAAACGGTTACGTAATTCCATTATTCCCTGTAAGATACCTGTGCTTACTATTTTTTCCGGGAGGAATTAAATAAATATTCAATGGTTTCCAGGAATGTTTTTTTTTCTGATGCTTTGAATGTTTAGTACCTCTTCAGCTTGCTAGTGTCTATGAAGTCTGGATAGTTAGATTTCAGAGGAATGATTGTCATAGTCGAAATACAGAAAAAGAAAGGATAAGGACAATTTTTCTGCCACATCTGTTTTGTAGGAAGATTTCGAATTATTTCAAACTGGTATATTAAGAAAAACCTACATAGTAGTCGAATAAGCATCTATTGAAAAATACAGATTACATAAAAAATTATCTTTTCAGGAGACTTACCGCTATAGCACGTATGAAAAATTAGCAGTATAGTTTCATCCGACATCTGGTTGTTGGCCGGCATGAGTGGGAGAAACTATTTCCCGAAAAGTAGCGCAACAGGAAAATTAACGACGGGAAACTCAGAGGGAAGACTATAATACAGGGTGAGGCACATAACGTGTTACAGAGCAATAGCACTCAAACTATTGATCATATCCAAAAATGTTGGAAAAAAAGGTACCATTCCATTTAAAAAAGTCGAGTTGACCTTGACGTAGCTTCAGCGCCTCCACCGATAAAAGAATAGGGTGGTCCAGTATGAAGGCCTTCTCGCACACTGAAACTTTTGTCTGAAACATTTTTGGATATGATCAATAGTTTGAGTGCTATTGCTCTGCCTCACCCTGTATATGACCGGATAACTTGGCTCTGTGGACGAATAATTTATTCGACTTTCCTTGCACTGGATGAAATTCAAACTTTACGTGTGATTGCGCAATTAGCGATGCCAGTTCAAAGTTTTAACATCACGATCGAATTTTTAGACATCTTTATACTAAACTTTTCCGATAAACACGAAAATCTGAAAATGATTCGTTATACAAATAATGATAATAACGATACTTGGGATAATTACAACAACAATAGTACTAATAACAAGAGTAATAATAATCATATTGTTTATGTCCAACGTCAAAAAATTATGGCATTCCTAAGCCTTATAGTTGGTATTTAATAATAATTATAATAGAGGACAACTGTCATACCAAAAGAATATGAAAGCTAGCTCCTGACTGTGTTGATACACGCGAAGAATACAATTTTCCATACAAACTGTTACACCCTATTTCACCCCCGTAAGAGTTGATTTTCGAAAAATTCTTTCTTGGTGCATCTCTACCCCTTCTAAGGAACGTATCTTCCAAATTTCATGTTTCTATCTTCAGCGGTTGGCTATATGTCAGTCAGTCAGTCACGGAACTGTTTTGTATTATGAAGATAAGTATTTTCTTACCTTTTTTGTAGAAAGTTCCTATGTTTACAATAATCCATACTCGTGAAAAATGTAGATCAAAAGAATATAATAAAATTGGAGAGAACACGTATTACTAGATGCATGTACGACAATAAACACTAACGTCAATGTTAGGCGAGCTTTCGCGTTCGAAAACTTTGTGCGACACGTAGTGGTTTGGTCGTTGCTGGAGCAGAGTTAATGTATATATAGGACACGTGGACGACCAGAACTTCCGTGGATGGAAAATGGTTTTCGCGGTGACGAAAGTTTCTCAAAGCGCATGGACGGGAGTGCGTGCCTTCAGGGGTCGTAAACTTTGTCATCCGTGTGTGTCAAGAATTCTCTCATAAAGACGAGCTATATACAAGTCGCGTACTTTGAAAACTTCCGGTGAATAATCCCCGAAGAATCCAGCCTAGAGAGATGCTTACCCGTCATTTCGTCCTTGGACTGACAGTTTTTGATTACTAGTTAAGACCGTTTGATACATGGATTTTCTTGAAAGGTGTTGTGAATTTGGCTTACAAAAGTAAAAAAAAAATTATTAGTAGTACAAAGAATATTCAAAATCTAGGCACTTTAGTATTAAATCCTATTGGAAATCGTAAACTTCGCCGCCGTTATCTCTCGCAGATCAAGAGACGCGACGGCGTCTTGACGCCAAGTAATAAAAAAGAAAACGTTTACTCCCCTGAGGAATACCCCTCTGACGAACACGCCACGTACTCTTTATACACTGAGGTGCAATTTTTTCTGTCATTTTTTAAACTTTAAATCGACGCCACGCGAAAACGCTTCGCCGCATCAAAAATCTGTCGACATTTGACGAGTGTAATGATTTTCCCCTGTCGTTACGTGCAGGTTATTTTTTTATTCGTCCACTCAATCTCGAGATCTCATGATTTTCGGGGGAATTTCCGAGCGATTTTTTCCCCCAAAAAGTGGGTCCACAATCGCGGTTTAGTTGAATCGAATAAAGTAAATCTGTCATGTCGTAAACATAGTACATACGCCCTTTTGAGGGTTGATTAACAAATCGTTTAAATGCGCGAAGAGTGCCGCGTTCAAAGGCACAAATGAATCGCCGTTAAGGCGATGTGCCACATACCTCCGACCGCTTCGAAATTTTGAAACAAGAATTCTCCCAAGCGGAACAACCGATTGGAATGAAATTTGTTGTGTGCATGCAGGGCACTTGCTCCGAGGGGATGGTCCCCTCCGTTATCCAAAATTTCCAAAAAAAAATTACAGTTTGTGGTTACCCTGCGAAAAATGATGAATTATTAACCATTGCATCGCATTTTCGGTAATTTTCTGACCATCATCCTCTGGACCGTGAAAAAGCACACATTTTAAGCTTTGTTTCACCTGTTTTCATGAGCAAATGGCGGAGAAAAAGCATTTTGAAATTTTTACATAAATGTAGCAAAAATGTACCAACAAAGCTCAAAATATCAGGTACCGGAGCGAGCGTTCAGTTCATCCGTTTTCTCATTGGCGGCGCGCAGCTCGCTTCGTCCTGTTTTTACCGACCGCGCTCGGCTCCTTCCGGAACAATTTATTTTTTGACAGGTCGAAAGCCGGAGCTATAACCTCGCACATTCGTTCGAAATATATTTCATACGATGTGTGCGATAAAGTGTCATACCGAATGTGAATAGTGTGTATTAGAGTGGAGTTTGTCTTCGTCGCGTTTTGGTGAGTTTTTTTTTTGCTTTGAAGAACGCCTCAGGACGCCGACACACCACCGACGAGAAATCCCGGCAACGGAGCCCGACAAAACAATAATCGACGAGAAAACCGCCGCGGCCGATAACACGAAGCAGATCGAGGAACATAGTGACAGTGAGAAGCCGAAGGAGAAAACACCGGAAGTCAAGGTACGTACGTGCCGACGACCTCATAACCTCAATTTACGTACTTAGTAATTTTCCACGATCTTCCCTCGCATTTCTTTCCCGCTCGCCGATGTGTCAAATAGCGAACGACTCCGATGCAAGAAACCCAAGTTTATTTGCTCTTCGCAGACATACCTCGGTATTTATTCGTGAAAAAATCGCAGATAGCATATTTTCGATTTCCTGAGCAGTGTGCGACCAAAATGAGGCACGAAACTTCAACACCCTTTGCCTACGAACGCTAAACTGTCACGTCTCAAACACGGATTATTTGTGGACCTGTGACGATTCCTCGATAGCTTCACCCTGATGACCGAGCGTACTATTGGTATGGCGTACAGAGATAGTATCCTACGGTGTACCTGTACGGAAGTACACCGCTACACGCAAATGTACGTGTTACTAGACTTGTACCGGTACACTGTGCAATAGAAAAATATAACGGTTCTGTATCCGCACCATACTAATACTGGTACCGATACCGTACGCACACGGGTGGTAGGTATGGTACCTGGGCTATCATGTAGGAACCAGAACTAATGTAGCGTCGGATTTACCATTTAGATGGACCATTGGACTTATCCAGGGCAGCAAGTACGTACTGTCGAGGATGAGAAACCACGTCAATCGTCGCAGCCTCAATATACAGTCCCAATGTCGCGAGGATATCACCGCTGTCTCCAATCTCTCCGAGAGCACCAGCGAGGCTGACCTCAAGGAACAATATCTCGCTATGGATCGCACCACCAATCTGTGCAAGGCCTTTCGCTTATGTATGTACATTTCAAAACAAAGGGCAAGGATGCTAGGGCCTTCTTGCATCTCAATGGTTACGGCTACCATCATCTCATACTCAGAGTCGACGGGTCCAAACCTCCAGCCCATCAGAATTAAATAGTCAACGGTTGAACACGTTAAGGTAGAACAAGCGTGTGCTCTTGGTTTTTATAGATTTTGTTCAAATTTTCACTAAACATTGTTCGTATAATTATGCATGTTTCAGTGAAATTTCAGACTGTTCAACGTGAACAAATTTCCTACCAGCCCCTTTCGTTGACCTTTCAGAAGAAACATTTTTTCACTCTTAACATTAATTTGAAAAAAGGACAAAAGGTGACTTTTTGTGGTTTGTCAGTATATCTACTACTACTTTACAAATATTGATGGAAACACTAATGTTGCCGCGTTTTTTTTTCAAGTGTAATGTAGCCCCAATAGCTCTCTTAATTTTCAAATTGATCCACCGAACCGTTTTTCCGGATTGATTGATCAATGTTTCACAGAAAAATGAAAGGCAGAAGTGTATTGTTTCTAAACATCGTGTAATCATCATTGAAATGGAAAAACCAATTTTCTTCGACTTTTTTCACAACTTTGCTTTGTGTTTGCGTTTCTTGTTAAATTTAAGAAAAAAATTTCAAAAAATTTCAATTAAAAAAAAATATATTTTTTAACTTTGTAAAACATTTCAGGAAACGATACTGACTCATTTCTTACTCGATTCGACGTTTGCGCACTATAATTTCACTCATGTTTAATTGCATTAATTAAAAGTTGATAACCTCAAGCTGTATTCAATAGTCGATCTGAGAACATTTATGCAATTAACTCTTGATATTTTCTACGAAGGTTATTAAGGTTACAGAAAACAGTTTTTTTTTTAATAGGCAACTTACCCGATTCGACGTTTGCGCACTATACTTTCACTCATGTTTAATTCCATTAATTAAAAGTTGATAACCCCAAGCTGTATTCAATAGTCGATCTGAGAACATTTATGCGATTAACTCTTGATATTTTCTGCGAAGGTTATTAGGGTTCCAGAAAACAGTTTTTTTTTCAAACTAGGCATGAACAAAAATTGAAAAAAGGTAAAGTTTACAAAAACTTTCGATTTCTTTTTACCAAAACGTAGAAAAAAAATACCAAAAAAGGTTAATTAAAAAAATGATTATTGGTTTTTTCTTAAAAAAAAAGATCAGTTTTGAAAGAAAGTGTTTTTTGTAACCCTAATAACCTTCGCAGAAAATATCGAGAATTAATCAAGAGAATCAATCAACATACAAGTTCTCAGATCGACTAGTGAATACAGCTTGGGGGTATCAACTTTTAATTAATGCAATTAGAGATGAGTGAAATTATGGTGCGCAAAGGTCGAATCGTGAAAAAAATGAGTTCGTATCGTTTCCTGAAATGTTTGACAAATTTGAAGAAAAAAAAATTGGAATTTTTCGATTTTTTTTTACTTTAAGGGGGGATTGTCTTTTTTTCGCAAAATTTACCGCTTTTTGGGAATTTTTTTGTGAAGAAAGTATACAACGGAAAACTTGTGAAACTTGGCATATAGTTTTATTGATCTATTTACTACATACAAAAAAGTTTTTAAACAATTTCATCAAAAAATCCGCCTCCCACCCCCCCTCGACGCGCGATGGTTCTTTTTTGATGGTGTGCACGATTTCTCAAAAACTATTCAACCAATTGCCTTCAAATTTGGACAGAATGCTTAGCTGACATCCTTTTATCGTTTGATGAAGCAAAAAAGCAATACGTTCAATAGTTTTTTATTTATAACAAAAAATCGATCAATTTTTTTCGAAAAATCAATACTTCAAGTTCAAAACGTCACCAAATCGTCAATTTTTTTTCCCTTCTTCGAACGATAGCTATATGTGTCTAAAGTAAAATGCTTTTTGGGTTTTTGTTGCAGGATGAACGTGAAGGCTGTAATCGTGCACACCATCAAAAAAGGACCATCGCGCGTCGAGGGGGGTGGGAGGCGGATTTTTTGATGAAATAGTTTAAAAATTTTTTTGTATGTAGTAAAGAGATCAATAAAACTATATGCCAAGTTTCACAAGTTTTCCGTTGTATACTTTCTTCACAAAAAAATTCCCAAAAAGCGGTAAATTTTGCGAAAAAAAAGACAATCCCCCCCATAACAAGCAACTAGTGCCAAGTTCTGAAAAAAGTCGAAGAAAATTGGTTTTTTCTTTCTAATGATGATTACACGATGTTTAGGAACAATACACTTCTTCCTTTGTTTTCTAAAACTTTGATGAATCGGTTCGGAAAAACGGTTCGATGGATCAAATTGAAAATTTATAGGGCTATTGGGGGTACATTAAGCAGAAAAACAACCGAGCAACATTAGTCTTTCCATCAATATTTAAAGTAATGTACATTTACAAATACTATATAAAGTATACTATATAAAGTAGTAGTACATTGTCTGAAAAACCATAAAAAGTCATTTTTTTGTCCTTTTTCAAATTAATATTGATGGTGAAAAAATGGTTTTTTTTCTGAAAAATCAACGAAAGGGTCGTGTAGGGAATTTATTTAAGTTTTCAAAGCTGCCCGTGCAATCATTGGTTGCTGAGATATCGATGATCGAAGAAAAAAGAAACTTTTTACATTCAGAGACGGATATCTCAGCAAAAAATTGACGTAGAGAGACAAAAAAACCAAATTGAAGCTGAATAAACAAGCTAACTGTTAAATACATGTATTTAATTCAGTTAAATACATGTATTTAACTGAATACATGTATTTATTTCAGTTAAATACATGTATTTAACTGAAATAACATTCTCGAGCGCGTGGACGCTTGAAAAAAAACCCAAAAAATTTGGAAGCATTTTCTCTCGCTATTTTTTTATTATTGCGCGATAACAGTAGCTTACAAATTTGTTTTGCCGACAGATCTCGAAACTAGAAACGTGAAGCTTCATAATGCTTTTTTTCATCTCGGTACGACCATTTTTCACCTTGATACAGCGCTTTAAAAAGCACCCTGAAAAATTGAAGAAATTGGATTGGTCGATTGGACGAACATTGTTCGAGTTCTGCTGCGTCCCGATTTCGAAAACGTGGTTTGGAGAAAAACGTGTGTGAAGTCAACGGTTAGACGATAGAGCTGAAGAAGTTTTGTTTCCGTAATCTAATGCCACCTTTTGGTCGAAAATAAAACTATTTTTAGTCGGTGAATTTGTCCCCATAGATAATAGGCTTACAAGACTTGAGAATTGCGACTACCGGCATGGCATCGCCGAAGACGCTTTTCAGCGCCGGAGACTCCCCTAAAAAAATAGCTCGAAAACCACTTTAAAACTGTTTTTTTCGGCTATAAACGAACATTAATCATATTTTTGGAGGTTATAAGGATTTTTTAAAAGTGTTTCCAAAAAAATGATTTTTCGAAAATTTTCCACCGGTGTCCTCCTTTAAACATATCGCGATCGTAAAATTCCATCGCTCTTCTGTAGAGCGAGACTCCAGCGATCGTCATTGCTAGAAAATTCGATCCTCGGAGGAACCTGCCGAAGATAAATCCCGGCAGAGAGAAAAAATGCTAAACGTATTTATTTTAGCAATGATTATAAAATTTCACCACTCTTTCGCGGTGTGAGACTCGGTCGATCTCATTCGCTCGCGAATTTGGTCGGCCGCAGACAACCTGCCGAAAAAAAGTCATGGCAGAGAGAAAAATTCTGGACGCATTTGTTTAAACAATGAGCATTGTAAAATTTTACAACTCTCTTGTAGAGTAAGTCTCGAGCGATCTCGTTCGCTCGAGATTTTGGCAGAGATCGAACTTGTCGACGATAAGCAGCATCGAGATTCAAAATAATCCACGAGCTTATTTGTTTTAATTAATTAAAAAAGAATGGGAAAATGCCAGCACCCTTCCACCATTACGAGTTTCTAGCAAACCCCGTTTGCTAGAAAGTTCAACCATAAAGAAATTTTCACCGATGACCGCCGTCGACAAAAAAATCGATTCAAGGGCATTTGTTTAAACAATGCGCGATCGAAAAATTTCACCGCTCTTCCGTAGAGCGAGGCTAGCGATCTTGATTGTTCGAGATCGACCAGCAAAAATGCTGCCAAATATGAACCCTGGCAGAAATAAAAGTGCTGAACGCATTTGTTTAAATAATGAGCATTGTAAAATGTTACCTCTTTCGTAGAGTGAGTTTCGAGCAATTTCGTTCGCTCGAAATTTTGGCAGGGATCGAAATCGTTAACGATAAGTGGCATCGAGGTTACAAACAGTGCTCGAGCTTATTTGTTTAAATGAATTAAAAAGCATGGGAAAATGCCTGAGTCTTCTGGTTGTGGCCGTCGTCGAAAAAAAATCGATTCGATGGCTGCATATGCAATGTAAAATGCAACAAAGTTTCACCGCTCTCCTGCCAAGCAAGCGCATGCTTCCAATTCAAGCGTATTATAGTTGCTACGCATAGCTGTGTGATACACACATAGATGCATGCTTGCGTACGACCGAACGGCGTGCGAGAATGCATTTGTTCTTTCTGCACGTGTCGGCGTCGTAAACACACACACATACACACACACACACACACACACGCACGCACGCACGCACGCACGCACGCACGCACACACACACACACACACACACACACACACACACAAAATGTATTTATTGACACAAGAAAATTCATAAGAATTTTTAATCCAGACAAAAGTTTTACAAATTACCACATTACATATTTACACATTATGATACCTTGTACAGATAAAGAATAACAACGAAATACAGAAATTAAATCAGCTTTTTTTCGTTGCGGAAACTGTAACAAAGTTTATTTATAGACACAAGAAAATCCATAAGAGTTTTGCATCCAGACAAATTTTCACAAATTATTACACATTATATGCACACATTGTGATACGCTGCACAGATAAATCGATCTTACAGTTTTGATTTTTTCCTATTGTCTTTCGTTTCAATTTTCCTTGCGTGATTATTTTTGTCGACCGATCGCGCTAGAAAATATCCTCTTACGACGAGATAATAGTTTATCACTCTCTTCGTGAGCTCTTCGTTGTGTGCTTGGCATCCCACGTACAGCAAATTTTTCATGTCTGAAACTCTATCGAGAACTTGATGGAGAGTGTCGATTTTAACGTCAGTTCTCGATCGATCGCTGCACTCCAAGTTTGTCTCGCGTTCGGGCACTGAAAGCAACAATTCAAACAATATTACAAGCTTTTATTTAATTTGTCTTTCTATGAAAATAGAAAATCGATATTTCACCCACTCACTTCCTATTTTCACGCCGACAATAAACAAACTGTTTTTTTTGCATTAAACAAAACGTGCAAGAGATAAAACGTGCAATATATGAAAAAATTCATATATTGCATGTTTTGTCTCATCAACGGGACACTTGCTCCGTATCTCGCGTTTGTGATCATTTTTATTTCATTCGGTACGATAATGGTACGATAAAACGAAACCATTCTTTTTATGAATGTAAGTACTATTTTTCTTACCTACGATTGATTGTTTTCGCCGCAGATCACTAAAGATATTTTATACCGAGACACAATTTTTTTTTACATCTAACACAATTCGCAAAATTGGTTAGCCCGAACACGCTTTATGCCAACACGGACGACGAGCGGAAATCATCGATGACACATGACGTCGGTTGTGTTCTTGTCGCTTAGTTCACTTCGGTGCGGTCATGCACTAGCGACGCACGCCGTGAAAACACTAACTACTAACATGAATGCCAGTGCAAATTACAGCTTTTTATAATGAACTGTCCTAATTACTTAAATTATTCATATTTTTTTCTCAAAAACGATGTAGCGATGCTTATTGAAACTCCAAAATTGAAGTATCATTCGCCCTGTCGGCGTGACAAAAACAGTGCCTTTAACATTCATCGGCGAAACGCACAACCTCTTTCTGAGTTTGTGATGACTCCGAGGAAAAAAAGTGAATAATGTTATGATACATTTTTTAAACTCGTTATTGTTTTGTTAATGGGCCATAACATGACGCTTTTAAACGTTGTCAGGATAAGGTCGATTTGGTATTTTTTTATAAAATAGGTTTTCGTTTAAAAAATATCTGTTTTAAAACACTTATGGTCGACATGTCGGGAATTCTGTACAATTTGACTAGTTCAAGATTGGCAAACAATAATGATAAAGATTTATCACGACCAGATTGTTACCTTCTTCGTAAAAGCGTATTCGCCTAACTCGTTAAATATTCAGTACTGCTATTGGACTGAAATTTACCACACGGGAAAAGATATTGAAAACTGTTTACACAAGAATAGCTTTTCAACGTTTATCGACGATCTAAACAGTTCGGGATTGAATCGCTGATAATTATCCGAAAAAAATAATGAAAAAAACATGGCGATATAAAGGAAGGAGAATCACGCTCGCTGTCAGTATTATTCGAAGCACCATTATCGCGTTTTTCACGAGCTCTCGCACATAATTTCTCTCGCTGTCGTGTAAATCAGACATTTTTTCAAATTATGCTAGGAGTTTTTTATTAGCCAGAAAAAACCGTAAAAAATACAATTATTATTATTTGCTCTCTTATGTCCACTCGCCCATAGCGGAAGTGTAATCAATGCAATCGTGCAAAAAAAAATTGAATGAGAAAAAAATTCGTTCTATTATTTCAAGTTATTATTTATTATGCTATCGATGTATTGGTGGGAAGTAGAATAGGCTTATTCGAGTTATTGAGACTCGAAGGGCCACGAGAATATTTTTGGAATTTCTTAGTGCCTCATTTTACGATACTTGAAAGGAAAAAAAAACATCGGCGCGCCAATAGAAGATGAGAGTGATTTTTTAAATCGTAAACATAAAGAATTTATCGACTTTTCTCTAATCTAGTCGCGGAAACGCATCGTAAACAAAATTAAATATTAATTCTTTTTTATTTTATTCTGAAATTGAAAATATATGAAAATGCCAAAATTCGATAGCTCATGGAGAGGACTGACGGCGTCGCCTCACCTTTTGACACGATATGCACTTCCGTGCTTTGCGTTATTAAGCAAAGGGCTCTCTACGTCCATCATGACTTGACTTACATAATTATGCGACGTTGGCAAACTTGATGAGAAGTTTTCTTACGCGAGAACATACTTCACATATGTAGAGGCGTATATGTACATATGCTCCAGAGCATGTGTAACCGTTCACATGGATGTGAGGGGAAAGCTATTAAATTATTCATTATCACAGCATAAGGGAAAGGTAGTGCGTCGTCGACGATGGTCAGAGAAGAGGGAGGGTTGAAAAGTCCAGTGGCAAGGGAGACAGGTGAAAATATTCGAGTGCCTCGAGTATGCGGGAGCAAAACCTAAGCACATACTGAAATATTTATCTTACATCTTAGCCAAAAGCTTAGAGCATGAACCATAAAAGCACCTCCTGCAAACGTTTTCGATAAGCGTGCGAAAACTCTCATGAAGCTGAAAGGAAGCATAAAACAATTGTATTCATTGAAATTTGTTTGCCTTTCATATTTTCTCGGTTTCAGTATTGAAATACGCATCATATATTTACAGTCATCATAGTTATAAGATGAGGCGATAAAACATCAACTTCCTCTATTTAAGCTTTTCGCAAAGTCGACAATTTAAGACATTTGTTCTTTTTAAGAACAGTGGATTTGAGATTAAAAAATGGTTTTTTTGCAAATCACAAACATTGAGTTCGTGTAATTCGTAAGTGCAAGTGAGGATGGCTATTTTTCACTACGCACGTATGTCTCGGTACCTTGATTTATCCGTGAAGAATCACGTTTTCTTCCGCGCTGAAAAGCTTTCCCATTTCGTATCCTCTCAACGAATGGAGAGGTTAGACATCTCCCTTTTTATTTCCGCACGGCTAATACGCATGTATAAGTATAAAAAAATAACGATAAAAAAAGCTTTCGTTGCGACACAAATAAAGCAACTTTCCGGTTACTTTATTTCAAGCACATAACAGTAACTATGAGAACAAAAATAAAAATGGAGCTAATTAAATACTAAAGAGTGCATGTTCGATGACATGTTCAGTAATTGGAATGTATAATACCACTCCACTAGCCAGCAAATATCACTCTACAGCGAGAACCGAAAACTTAAAAGTTATATGTTAAAAAGTATCAAAGTTATATCTCTCAAACAGGTATGACGAGGAACGCGTATTGGATATTGCTAGGGTAGGTGAGGACATAAGTTTAAGTGGTAAGAAGTGCCAGAAATAAACAAACGTCAGATAGAAAGAGTTGCGATACGCCTCGTCCGGTGATTAGGGATGCGGAACACGCAACTGCTGTTATATATTGGTTTATTAACATACATTAAGGGTTTTCAATTTCGGCAGTGCTTTAGAAGTGGAAAATTCTCTCTGCTCTCTTCCCTGCAGGGGCCGAAAGATAACACCCGGGGATACACCTGGTTACGTATTTCGAAGGCTAGGTGTAGCAATGCACAAGACACCGGAGATCCAGTAAATTAATGCAAAGAAACGCGCACAAAATTGGACATCCAAGAAGCGTCAAAGGATAATTCATATTTAACGACGCGAATTATTCCAAGCACCAAGAGTTGAAAAGTGAGCATGACTTATTGTGAAGGACAAATTAAGAACTGAAACTATGGCAGTAACTATTACGAGAGTAGATGTGGATATAGAGAGTGATGTGGCAATCAAAATTGAAAAAGGTCAAGTATAGAATTCCATGCGGCTTGTGGTCCTAACTGTTGGCAGTCAATTTTCTAATTTTAGCAATCTGGTTTATTTTTATTTTTCAATCCAGCTAGAGTTTAGTATCGACTCAATATATATACAGCCTTGGCCAGAAGTATTAGGGTTCCTGCCTTCCAAAGCGTAGCGAAGCTAGTAAAATCAACAAATCAACTGCTTGATACATGTCCACCGAAGCTGAGCCCGGGGGGATTCAATTGGTTGTTTTTTTTCCTAGCCTCGCTCCTCGCTGCTTTGGTGGTAAGGCACCCTTAGGCACCTATATTTGTTCACATTAGCGGTAAATTTTCTTTCTCGAGATACTTTGCTTTTAACCTCGAATGTCTTAAAACAAAATTGTGAACACCGAGCATTACTCGAGAAGGAACACAGAAACAATGTAGGCTTTTCTTTTGCACGGTCAGTCTGCAATCATCGCTCAAGATGTGAGCTGAGGCTGCCACGTCTGTAAATTTAAATTTCGTTCGGGCAAGGGAAGACGCAAACGCAAATCGCGAAGGATGAAATGTTCACGTTGCACTATGCAATACGGCGTAAATTGTATCAAAATTGTCTGTCGTCATTTTCATCTCAGGAAATAGGATTACCGTGCCGAGCAGACGGAGAAAAAATGTCTCAAACGGCAAGAGAAGGAAGCTGCCTTAGAAGACGTCAGGCCCGAAATAAGCTTTCGCGGTTAAAAAAAAAACAAAAAACAAAGCGCGCTTCCTATGGGCCAAAAAAATACGAACATTTTTCCGAGGAAGGTTGGTGTGCGGAAGGGACGTGGGCATATATTTTTTGATTCCCTCGTTTTTTGCCTACGACAAGCGCAATAGCACGGGATGCGGGTAAAAAGGGGTAGTGCTTGGAATAAGTTAAAAATTAGGAAGTCATTCAGTGATTGGTATTTAGAAATAATCTGACGAATTTGTACAAACTTAACTAAAGGTTTATTACAAATAAGTGATCGGATGAATAAAGTTGCTTATACAGAAAAATTGACAATGAAAATGACTATGAAGCCGGGGGAACAATCGGATTAACATCTAATGAAATTTGTCGCTTACATTGGTCGCTGTGTTTGTGAGTGTATCAGTGTGTAGGTACGCTCGCTCGCAAGGATATCGGTTGACGCTCGCAGATAAGGGCCTCGTTGACGGAAGCCACACTTGGCGTCCGGAAAGCGGTCACCAGCACCAGACTTTCGGGCGCTGAGCGTATTTATGTTTTTACGCGTAGTAAACCGCACTTGAAATACTTTATGGACTCGAGGCCGCGAGAGTTGACTAAAAGATTATACGATACTTCGGTCAAAACCCGAAAATGTATAATATTCGAAACTCTATGATATTTGTGCTACACTCCGAATTCTGTCAGAACAAGATTAAGAAGTGAAGTTAATTCGATGAAAACGTTGCGAGACTACGATCTGATTGATGAAGATTGTCGGGAGACTTGATCTGAACGCGATAGAAATTGTTGGAAGACTGACTTCAGGAAGGAAGTCTTTCTTGATATGAAAATTAGGAGGGGTTCGATAGTGGGAGAAGGAACTTTAAGGTTAAGCGTGATTGGTCGCGATATTCATGATTCCCAGAATCGATCTCGATCATTCCTTATATAGAATTGCACGTATCGAAGGCAGGGAACCTTTGTCCCGTGTTTCGGCGAAAAAGCGCATGGGATATAGAATTCGATATCTGAAACCTAAGCATTCGCATGGTTTGTGTTACGTCGATTTATGACGATGGTGACTTCTCATATCGAGAGGTATGTATATCAGACTATGCAGCGAGATCGGATGTATTATTATTTAGTCGGAGTTATAAGTTCGTCGGAGCCGTCTGATCTATGTTATGTTTAAATAATCTAGGGTCGAGACTTCTCTTGGTCACCATATGGATGGGCCGGCGTAGGATTTTTGGAGTCTGTTGATCGAGCTGATGGTTGATTTTTCGTTCGACAACTCTTCTTAGAATATGCGCCTGAGATCGTGTTCTTGTTGACAGCCAATGGGATAGGAAAAGTCGATGACTGTGGCGGTGCGGCTATCGTGTATATATCGCTGTTATTTGAATATGCCCGCGGAACGTACGCAAGTTCCGTTTAATGCTGTTACGCGTCTTGTTCTTAGATTTATACATTTAATACGCTTATGACGGCAAATGAGGATATTGGGAATAACCGAGAGAAGGCACATTCGCTAGGATGTAACAGGTGGAAGGATGACTTGTATGTTGTTGTTTATTTAATAACCAAAATACCTTATCGCAATCCGTATTTAGCAAATGTTTGGGACTTATTTTGAAATACCATTTTTTTTCTGATGTTTACAGTTTTTTGGCACTGCTGTTGCAACCTTCATGAGATGAAGAGTTGGTGACTAATACTGCCCCTAGTCATGCCCCAACCATAAAACCCGAAGAGGTTGTGTCACGGCATGAGAGTGCATGGTGCCAAGTGCTGTTGGTGAAATGTTCGTCTGTTAAAGACGCATGCATTTAAAACCGTACACAAATGTACTCAAAAACAGACTGATACTGTCTGTTTCGAAGATTTTCGGAGATGGTATCCCGGAATGTATCAAATTCCAAGAAGACGATGCACCCTGCTAGAAATTTGTTTACCTATGTAATTTGTCCCGGGAACAACGACAGTCGAAACTATATTTTGCCACTCCGGCATTCCAACCGTTTGAAAACAGATATCATCAAATTTATTCGACCATGTATACACGTGAATATGTGGTACAGACCCTAGGGAAGTCATCCTCATCTTTCACAGGTAGGTGCCCAAGTCATAATATCAATGCGTTTTACACATCCAACACCTCTTCTGTTCCATTTGGTACGGGAGGTCGTTGGGACGCGGGTTGCGGCCGACTCGGTGGTCCTGATCGTGGTAAATGATAACAACGGGTCATATAGCTTTGCGACCTCGGCTGCGTTTATCCGATTCATTGGTCGAGAGCACTCTTGAACAATATGATCCACATCATGTTGCTCTACCAACCGTAATACAATGCGCATCACATATAAAGGGTGTCTTAAAATGACCTGACATTTTAATTCATTAATAAAACGTATTATTTTTTGGAAAAGTACGAATATTTTAATTTGAATATAAGGGACAAACATGGAGGTTATGTGTGGTACACAATATCCGATAAATGGCATAAACGGCATGGGCTTGGAAGACATATTCTTTCAACAAGATGGCGCAACCTGCCACTCTGCGGGTTTTTTTTAAAGGAAACGTGTATGCCAGTGATCCACAGACCATTCCAGAGCTCAAGGAAGTAATTCGATGCACCATTAATGACATTAGTCGGAAATTATGCTAAAATGTTATTGAAAATTTTTACAAAAGAGTGAACGTTTGCAAGCAGGGACGAGGCGGCCATTTACTAGATATTGCGTTCCACACATAAGCTCCATATTTGTACGTTGTATTAATATAAAAATATTCGTACTTTTCAAATAAACAGTACGTTTTATAAATAAATACAAATTCTAGGTCATTTTGAGACACCCTATATATAGACACAGCAGTTTTACATATACAGACAATGGACGCAAATGGAGGTTTTCTCCGACAGCTAAGAGCTTCTTTAGGACTTCGAAAATAAATGGTTATTGTGAATTGTTCAAATAATTTATATTAGCTTAATAACATTCCCCTTGAATTAACACAATTCTTGACGGAAGTGCGAACCACATGCTTATTCAAACAACTTGTAGTTTTTTTTCCGTGGGACAAATCCACATGATGCACACAGCGTGTCTTTTCTGCTTGTAAATGTATTGATTGCGGCTTTTCGTCAATAAAACGGCTCAAATAGTTATTTTCACGAAATTATGATTCCAGCGGTAAAAAATTCAAGACATACGTGAATTGAATAGGACTGGTTCAATGTTAGCATTACGCGATCGCGATTCTTTCTCGCAGATGGGGAAGATAACTTTTTTCATAACAAAACTGCTGCGCATGTGTTCGTCATGCACGTTCAACGGCATTTCCGGACAGTTTATTCATCAGAGTGGAAGGACATTACGACCGAGAATTACATGCTTGCGGTTGGTCGACCACATACATATGTCTCCGCAATATAAAAGCTTAGAAAATAATTTTCCTTAGGAGATTAAAGCGTCTGGTTCATTTGTGGCCTCTCATTTACATTTCGCGGCTTGAGACGTACGTCAAAGACAATATTCTTTGCTATGCAAATTTTGTGTTCTACTGCAAAACAAATTATTTTTATATTACTTTCAATTCCATTCATTCGTACCATATTTTCACAATATAATTCCGAATTTGTTTGATTGATTTAAACATATTTTAAATCAATGTTTAACAAATAATCTAAAAACTATATGTTGAGGTCTTGAAATGTGACGCACGAAAATTCTATACATTCTTTTCAAATTGTATGACTTCTTTTTCGATAAAAAAAAAACCCGCGTAGGTATTCTACAGAAATAAAGGGTAAATGGATTATAATGCATATATAAACTGAGAAAACAGTTTATTTGTAGTAAAGAAAGACATTAAGTTGTCACTTTTATTCGAATATTCATTAACTGTTACAAAAAATTGTTAGTAGTTAAGAAATATTCGTGTTCTCATGACAACATTTTATAGCTATAGTATGTCTTTGAAAAGAATGATTTATTTGATCACTTTGATTTCTCTGAACTCAGTAGATGTTTATGATCATCGAATAACGAGTTGAAATTGTGATATGATAATACAGTTCAAAGGAGTAGAGATTTGTTTATAATTAATATATTTAGATTTGGGGCCGTTAACGTGGTTGCCGCGACTATCCCGTGTTCAATGCAAATAAACATATCACAACAACGAACTGATCTTCATTCAAAACGACTATGTCGGCCGCATTTGAGCCAAGAGTCACACAGTTGACGCGACAACTTCTCTATTTAACGCAAATAAGGATTTATTAACCATTAATGAATCTGTATTTAAAATGTTGGCCCAGTAGTTCTTTGAGATAACAGTCGTACACTTATTACAAAATGAATATTTGGTAATAATTTAAAAAAATCTTCAGTTGAATCAAACATAGCCCTGTCAATAGTTAGCAAATAACTGTTAAAAAATCGACGACCTGTCTCAAATAATGATTTGTTAATAGTTAACAAATCTGTACTTGAGATAAGTATCGTACATTTGGTAAGACCGTTTACTTTGTACGCTACCATGGCCCTTTGTCGCACAAGCTCGGAAACTGTGCGTGACCCCATGTCCACGTACGTAGAGAATATCAGTTTGTGACCGTAAAAACGTTAATTTATTCTCTGCGCCCATGGCATCAATTAACGATTTGCTCATTTTGTGCGACCTGCCAAATTTTTAGGAAACTTGCGAAAGTATATACAGAAAATATTAAATTATGCATCAGAGCAGGTGTAGCCAAGACGTCGACCGCGGGACCGGTCGACCGCCTATTTTCTATGAGAGTTGTTCCTTGCTCCACGACGTACTGATGCTACCATCTTTGTTGTCCTCCGATAAACGGACTTGCTGTAGAGGACAAATCGTTGGATAACAATTTGTCCTTTAGCAGTTCCGAAGTAGCAAGGAATAACTCTCATTTTCTATGAGAGTTGTGAGTAAGTACAAGGAACAACTCTCATAGAAAATGAGAGTTGTTCCTTGTACACTTGCCCACTAGCACTATAGTGCTACATTGATTCAACTGCACATTCATCTGCCGACAATCAAAGAATGTCTTTGTCCGAATGTTCATTTGGTAACTATACACGAATCTTGATTTTTACGAATATAAAATATCGTTCACTCAACTATCCTTTACATCTTGGACAACATTTCCACTGATCTTATTGAATAAACGCCTCAGTTATAGGAAACAAGTATTTATAGTATATTAATATAAAGCATTGGGTTTCACCAACTGTATATCTATTGGCTGTTAAGGGCAGGTATGTTCCATTAAAGTACTCATTTCTTAACTATTCCCAAAGCTTTATTTGTGACAATTGAGAGGCTCAAATGAATGATTCATTAACTGCAAGAAGATATTTATTTCGCCATATTCAACTTTACCATTTGTTAATAGTTAACAAATCCTAGTACATACAAATATATTGTTTTCTCAGTGTACTGTTTTATTTGTACAAAATGTACGGAAGTTAAGCCTAAGTGAGAAGGAGGGGAGTATAAAACGAGAGAGCGAAGAGAAGACAACCATGATGCTTTCGTATTCTCTATTGAAGAGATTTTCACGAAAACAACGAAGTAATCGTGAAAAAGCTATTTTTAAGAGTTTACGAATATTTTTTTTCTTTTACTGCTCTGTACAAGTTATGTTATTGCATAACGCATAACTGAACTGCTTCTGCACACAACGGGGATAGATCTGACGAGTATAACGGCCGAAATTATATTTGGAACTTTCAAGTATAACGGCCATACAGCCGAAATGTCTATACAACCATGACGACAATCGTCGTACAAAGCCATTTTCCAGGCAAAAAAGAAAACTGCGATGATCCTGTACGAGACACTCGAGATTTTGAGCCACCCCCGTTACGTAGGCGAGTTTCGGCCACAGGGGCAATTTCCTTGGGCAAAACTTGCTCATGTGTATCGCGGACGATCACTATTTATGTGTACCATCCCTCCTCGTTTTCTTCTGTCCCCCATATTATTTATTTCCTAACGAGATTAAGGGGGTCGACGCCGCTAGTACTATAGTGTCAGTACTCTGGTCTTTGGAGTACGAGGAAGAACGTTCCGAAGTGTACTGATACGATGAATATTTAATGAGCTCCATATAACACGATCCAAGCAGTGGGCTTGGACTATCGACCGTTGGGGAAACTACGACTATGCCATTTCTCCAGGGAATTATTTACAAATCTGTATCAACCAACATCGCGTTGCCAAATTATTCTGCTTTTATATGAATAAAAGTATATCGCCGTTCCTAGAAGATTTTTATTCTTATATGGCAGTTTCCCTTCCTTCGAGATCTGCAAAAGGCTCTCTATACATACTTTTTGCACGATTTCTACGATAATGGTCGTTAATATTTGTCTGCTAAAAAATATTCCGTGCTTAAAAACAACTTTGACCAATTTATCGCAAGTTCACGGTTTACATTTTTTATCGTAAAAGGCAGCTCTGGAAACTTGCGAGGTATTGAAGAAATCCGATACTTATTCATAATAAGACGAAGATTGAATGCCATAAAAGTTTGGTTTGCAATACCATTTTTTCCTCTGACTGCGATATTAAATGGAAAAGTTTTAATCACGTCGCGCGAGGTTGATAACTGTTACGAAAGTCCTGTACTAGCTCCAACCAGTAAAGTGATATATGTGTGAGCGTGAGTCTCTGCGAGGAAAAATATTTGAAGCATTAAGTGGTATCGTATTTGCTTACGCTCAGAACCATTGTGAGCTCTTAATAACGGGAACATAAATGTTATCGTCGTATAAGATATTCATAATTTGCGTCTATCCATGCATTATTTTGGAGCTGCACTTATGTAGTTAGATTTTAGTGCGCTTCACCGAGTGTTCGCAAAACGACCGATAATTGAAGTAACCACCTGTGGAGTTCAAGCAACCGCGTGATAACCTTTTTGCCCTTATTATTGGTGCAAAGGTAGGAAGGACCTGCAAAATGCAATATAACAACTTTAGCGTTCTATACATGTGTTTGTCTATACGTTCGTGCTTTACGTTTGCCGGGTGCAAACCGAAATCATTATACATTGAGATCAGTCATACAATTATTGAACCTGAACGCTATGCACATGAATATTATAGACAGTATGTTCTAAACGAATTCGGGGAAAAACGATAAACCGTTTGCCATTTCGAGGCCGTTTTAATTTTTCGAATTTTTTGCACCATGATCTTTACAATTTCTCAGATAGTTGATTAAACTTTTATAGGCATTAGATTATCATATATATTATTTTTGGATATAACTTTGGAAACAATCGGTGAAAGGGTTTGAATTTTAAGTTCGAATTTTCAGAAATATGTTTGTCATACTGCACCTGGAAAAAAGTTATGATATCAGGATAAACTTTTCAACAGGTATACTATGATATTATAGAGAAGAAACTACGTATTGAATTTTAAAGGGTTTCAATTTTAATTCAGGAGAATTACAGGTCTCTAAAACATTTACCGAAGTAGTGTATGATACAATATATGTCAGGATCCAATTTTGATATAACCGTTGAGAGGATTCGGTTTTAAGGGACTTTGAATATTCCAAAAACTGTTGTTTTTATGCTTTATTTTTCTTCAGATTTGAGATATTTGGAGAAGTTGATGTACACACAAAGTTATAATACAAGGTGTATATTTGGCCTAGCGATGGTAAACAGCATTCAACATCGCATCATTAAAGTACAGTTTTGTTTCCAAACCGCACATCAATGCGCGGATTGAAAATCTGCACAGCGCTTCCTCGTGATGGTATTTCTCTTATAAAGCTTTCTCCATGATCACACAGGCTTTCGAAATTGGCTTCTTTATTAACCCTGCGTGTGTACACTGGGTCTTTGAAGGAACAGTCGAAATTTTAAACTCAAATTTTCCTATGATGAATAGAGGGCGGGCTTTGGCTACTCCCCCCCCCCCCCGAAAAATTGAGCACACAGGCTTTCGAAATTGGCTTCTTTATTAACCCTGCGTGTGTACACAGGGTCTTTAAAGGAACAGTCGAAATTTTAAACTCAAATTTTCCTATGATGAATAGAGGGCGGGCTTTGGCTACTCCCCCCCCCCCCCCCCGAAAAATTTAAGTAGCAGTGGGCACTAAAGGCCTAAGGGACGCCCGGGTCTGGCAGTTTATTTGCAAACGCCAACCAGTGCAAGTCATGTCCGTTCCCTAAAAGGGTCAGTGTACACACGGCGTCAGCATTTCCGAAGGTAAGTGAATGCAGTTTTTTGCTTGTCTCGTAGTTTTTCAGGTTTTTCATGGCTGAAATAAATGTTCTATTTAATTTGATGCTGTTTCGGCTATTGTTTATGGACTTTTATCCCAAAAACAAAACTTCTTTGTATTTTTGGCTTACAAGACCGTTATTTTTTCATATTTTTATAGAAAATAAAGGTTTGCAATATTATTTCTTGCTTTCTTGCTTTTTTGGGATTTTTTATTAGTCCATGCTTTTTACTGAAATAAGTTTTTTTGGTCTAACAGTTTTTGAAGATGGGCGAAAGAAGTGCATCTCAGGTTATGTACCATTTACGCGACCGTCGCCCTGACGTGTTTTACGATGAAGTAAGTTCAAATGAAGTCGACGGAGAAGAAGTTCATGAAGAAAACAAAAAAACAATGTATTCTTGTGCATCGTGCAAAACGACGGTTTGCGATGATCATCGAACGCACTTTTGTCACAATTGAGCACTGTAAATTCATTTTTTGTCACTAATTATTATTAATATTTTACAATGTTTGTATTTGCAACAAAAAGAACTCATTTTGTGCAAAATAATTACCGTTCCGTTTATTATGACATGCCTGAATCCGTAAAATATTCCCCACTTTCAAGTGCTTAAATAATTCAACTTTTTGGAGCTCACGCCAAAGACACTATATTCTTTAGAAAGCTCATAGTCTAAGCTACAAAAGCCTATAACCGTTTTGAAAAATATTTGTTTATTGTAGAGTAACGAAATTTTTAACAAAATTCCGTTTTTTCCGCTTTTTCCGCTATTTTTCAATTTTTATTAACAACGGTTTTGACCTTTTGACTTTGGCAACTTCTGGGCCATGTAGTAGACACTTCAAAAAGTAACCCAGGATTTTTCAGATTTTTATGAAAGCCTAGACAAATTTGAAAACCCGACTGTTCCCTAAAAGACCCAGTTTACACACCGTGTCTCGAAAAATATAGTATACACACGCATGGTTAAGGTAATCCTCTCCACAGGCTTCAATCTATAGGGTTTTCATTTTTTGTTTGAGTTTCACTAAATATATTAATAATCGTCTCTGTACAATTTTAGGGTCCGTTATTGATCTAATTACAGAGAAAAAAATATTAAAATTGCGTATTTTTGTGAGGGAATTCCGATACGACATGCAAAAATCCAATTTCCGGTCGCTACAAAAGTGTATATGATAGTGGGAATCCCTCAGATTCTTAAAAATAAACGGATTTACATACTTAACACTCGTAGTAATCCAATGCTCTCAGAAGAAAATACGCTTCTAGACCGAATTTTTATGTAATATCAAGTTTAATTTGAACAGTTAATTGTTGAGGATTCGGCTTCGGTCCGGCCAATGAGGTTTTCCAAGGTTAGCGATGGATTTGATTAATTTAATTTGAACTTCCAGTATTGGATTAATTACCGCTCGCTTCGATAAAGTGACGCGACAGCCAGGCTACAGCTGACTGTAGTCCTAACCTCATCTCATTCATTCGAATTTCCACACATATTTCATTTTTAACCCTGCTTTTGAACTGTCTAGGGGCTGTATTCCATTGATAGTTTTGTATCTATTGTTAGTATTAAATGAAAATGAAGTGAGTGAGTTAATGGGCCAGTCCACGCTGAAAATAAAAAAAAATCGAAAATTAAATTACTGTTTTCGAAAGTACATACATTCAGAAATATTGTGTCAAAATTTTATGAGTGTTATATGCTCAGGCGTATAGCGCGCTCGGCCGATCATAGTATAAACTTCAAACGCGTTTTTCTCGAAACAACGTTTTCAAAATCTAGCTCCATCGTATCTCTAAAACTAATAAACCGATTCTCTTGAAATTTGAACCACATATTGTAAACATGATTCGCAACAAAATGACTCTCGATGGTTTTAAAATGTTGATTCTTACTCTTTTTTTGCGAAAAAACGTGTTTTTTTAAATCGTTTTTCATCTGCTATTTTTTCATTTTTTGATAAAACTTGATATCCGCGGGTCATTTTGTAGCTGGTGGCATACTCAATCTAATGGACTTTGATTTTTTTGTTTCAGACAATGCGTTGCCGAGTTGTGATGGAGCTACCTAGTCCACCTATTTTTGAGGTGTTACGTTAAACTATAGTTTTTGTACTTAAAAATGAATAAAAATGAATTAAAAATTATTTTAAAATGTATTTCAAGACTTTATTTATCAAGCCCAACAATTCTTATATTCATATCTTTTATAAAATCCTTTCGAAAAAATCGTGAAAATAGCCTTTTTCGTGGCTCCAAAGTGGACTGGCCCCTTAAACATTAATTTTATTCTTTAAACGTCAAGGAATACGTCGGCCTGAATTTGGTCGACAAAAATTCGCGAAATCAGACTAAGTTTTCCTCGTTTTAAACTCGATAACACCAATGATAAGGCGGCATTGATGTTCTTTTTCCCGATATTGAAATGACAACGGGATTTCGCAACCCGAACACCATAATTCCTGGTCTAGTGTCTCGATATCCACGATGCGTCGTGTCCCACTTTTCGAGCCGCATTCTTCTATCACCTCGTATTTTCGGCGATTATTTTCTACAACTAGTGCATCACTTTTCTTTTTTGTTTTTGCCGACACAAATTTTCCACGCTTTTTGCCCGTCCTGTCCTGAATACAATGCTTTATATTTCCCGCACCTCGAAGTGTTTTGACAGATCGACGTTGAAAAGTCTGGAGGTTAAACTCGCCTGGTTCAGTAAAAAGAGACGGAGATAAAACCAATGTTGCCAAATATGAAACCTAGAAATACTGCGCGAATCGTTGGAATAACTATTTCATCATTTTTCTAATTAAATGTGAACAGTCATTAAACAGTTTAGACATGGAAAATTTTAGTTATTACAAATTATTTTTCTTGCATATGTTAAAAATATAAATTGTACAAGTCTTAAGTATGATCAGTGGTGTGACTAGTGTGAAGCGATAGGATTACTTTAAAGAAACTCTGTGACCGACATACCCATGTAGGAAAGGACAAAAGGCTCATTATTGGCTGAGCATTGGCGGCCATGAACCCAGTAATGGCTCGTTAACCGCAGCCACGACTGGCCCGGCCACGGACAAACATCGGACGATAACTTGGGCCCGGCACTGGTTGCCAGTGTTGGCCCATTGAAAAACACCTAGGTTGGCCCATTGCCGCAGTATATTATTGGCCCATTAATAATTGTAAGACTGACCCATTAATCAATGCAAGTTTGGCCCATTAATAACTGCAAGAGTGGCCCACTAATTAATGCTATATTGGCCCATATAAAAATGGTATAGGTACAAAAACCCTCCTTCCCTTCATCTGTCAATGCCAAATTAACCCTTTAGCTAGATGAATAATTTCAAAATGGACAGGTTACCTTGTATGCAGTTTATTGATCAGTTTTATGGTGACAATAAATTATTATGTTAGAATATTTAAATTTCAGTAAAATCTAAATCATCGTGAATTAACTTGAATAAACTCGAATAAACTTAAATAAACATCTTAAATAATCCGGAACTCACTTGAAATAAAAAACTAAACATAAATTCTTTGCTTGCGCGAAGTGAATAAGAAAGAAAAAAAAAACAAATGTCACACGAAAACAATTCGCCCGGAGTGCACTTTTCGATGGCAGTATTACTGGTGTTCGCGGCATTTCCATTGTCAGCATCGTTTTTGTAGTGGTTAGCTCGACCGCCATTTTGATTGCCAGCCCCGGATAACCATCGGCCCACTATTTCCTTAAAGTTTTTGACATCATTGCTGTCTCCAAATTTTCCTACAAGCGTATCTGCAACAAAAATAAGAAGGTTTACAGAAATTTATTCGAATTAGCAGATCATTTTGAAGATTGGAAATAAAAGAGGCTGATGCTGCTTAGATTTTTATTTCTAAAGTATCAAGTCGAAATTTGTTTTGACCATTTTTGTTTCTCAAGTTCGGTCTCTTGTAGTATAAAGAAACGTACAGGGACATGAGTGGCTAAATAACAGGTAATGTGCCAATTTCATTGAGATTCTAAAATGGTATAACACATGGTATTCTTTCTTTTGGATTGAAATAAATATTTCTAATCGATACTAGAAATATTTTGATTTATTCATTTATCATTATTTACGATGAAATGTTTTTCTTTATTTGCCATTTTTATAATGAATATTTTTAATTATAAATGTATAAATAATTTGTTTATAAATAAATAAAAATATTCTTATTATTAATTGGGAACATTCTTTTAATCCAAAAGAAAGAATACCATGTGTTAATCCATTTTAGAATCCCAATTAAGTTGGCAAATTATCTGTTAGTTGGTCAGTCAGATCCCCTTACGTTTTTTTAATACCCCAACGGACCTAACTTAAGGGATAAATATAGTCAAAACACAAAATTGGACGTGATTCTTAAGGAAAAAAATAGGCAACAGCATAAACATGGCATGGCACATTTGATAGTACATCTATTCAAGAATAATATAACAAAAAAGATTCAGAAAATTCTTTGGATTGTGACCATGACGTCAAAAAAAGCCAGGACGGGTTTAATTTTGTTTATTTTTTAAAATGGCCGATAACTCGAGACCCTGGGACTTTTACTAAACATACATTTTTATTCTTCCTTGTGATTTTCCACAAGAATATAATCTTTGATTATATTATGATTATATTCTTGTGATTTTACCTATCCACAGGTTATCCATTAATTACGCGACCCCCTGTATGGTAGAAAATATTTAACTTACCACGTGAAGCGGTGTTCTCGTTAGAGTGTTGGCACGTAATTTGGTTCATGGCAGACGAATCATCGGAATTATTATTTTCGTCGGTAACGTCACCATTTCCAAAAAAGTGCCTTCCTGGAGAGTAGAATGTACGGCAGACCTCGAAACAAACGTCGATGGCACATCTCTCAGCATTTTTTTATTGACTTTTCTGAGGACAACTGGCGTCTTTTGCGCAAAACTTTCCCCATCGTTGCTTTCAACGTCTCTTATTATCTGAATCTGATGATCAGATAAAATGTATTGAAATACATACTTCCTCTATTGTAATTTAATATATTTTATTGGACGAGATTGAAGTTTGCAACGTTGGAACGCAACGGGAATTATTACAGTTTAATCTATGATTTGTTTCTTAAAAAACCTTACGAAAACCCCGTAATAATTTATTAAGTCTTATCTAGACTTTAGATGAGAGAAATCTAGAATCGAATCTGGAAAAAATATGTTTTCGTAAAATTCTAAAATTGAAGAGATAAAAATATAAGAAAAGAAGTTGCGTTGCAACGATGCAAATTTTAAACCCATTTTATTGAACGGATCCCACACGAGAAATATATTTTTCGTGCAATAAAAAGCGCAAGATTATTTTAAGCATTTTTAAAAATATTTGCATTGATAATACGCGAGATAAAAGTGTTGAAAAGATCATACTCTTTCGTGAAAGTACTTCCGCGGTGAACGATTTTCAATGTGGCTCAGGATCGGCGCACGTGGTTAACCACGCATCCATATATTTGTAATATTTTTTCGGCGAATAGTAACAAAAGTCTTGTCCTTCTGCGTTGTACACCCATGAGTACAGCACAAGTTCAGTCGTTTTTTCTGTTTCAAACCCCACAACTGCGTACCGGTCTTTTTTATTGATCGTGGATTGGGGCCCGGAATCGGACATTTTTTATGGTTCGATCACACAACATAAAGCGTCACGCGGGCGAAAAAACTTAAGATGTTACACAACACAATTGTTTCAAAGAGACGCGGCGGCAGGGTGTCAACTCTGCACGGGGCAACTCACCACCGTGGTAACTCTCCTGTGCAACTCTCCACCGTGCAACTCGCCAAAGCGGGCAACTCTACACAGAGCCAATTCGCCACCGTAGCAGCTCGATATTTCCCCGACGCTCGCGTATCCCCAGTCTTCAGATTCGGGCCGGGCAAGTCGCTACCGTGTCAACTTCCCACCGTGTCAACTCTACACAGCGTAGCGTGCTCAACTTACATTTCCTAGCGGCTTTTCGAATAGAATCACCCATACCCGGGAACGAGAAATATACAAGCAAAATGTTTTTACAAGTACCGTCTACCCGCTCTGTCAGTTCTCTAGTTTATCAACTGATTTTGAATGGAAATTTCACGAGTGGCATTTTGTTATAACTTTATTCTTTAATAATGCCACGAACATATATTTAGTCTCCTAATATTTTAATTCTTCCATAATTTGCCCAAAAAGCGTCATTTTTGAGTACTAAGAGCGTCATTTTTGAGTACTAAGAGAACTGAAAACTCATAAAATAGTCATGTGAAAAAAAAACTGTTGGCCTCGTACAGTTGGACAGTTTTTCGTTGCCGTTGAATATAGGATTATGTTCTTCAAGAGGATGTTTAATTTTATTCTGAATTTCATTTCTTGTGGCTCTTGATATATTCTTAAAAATCATTGTGCAAAGTCTAAAATTTATAATCAACTTTTTAATCATCAAAAATATCGCTGAAAAAATCATCTGCATTTACAAGAAATTAATATCATGAAACGATTCGAAATAATATTGTCGTCAATATTCCTCATATATGTTCCTGTCATTACAGATTGAAACGTCCACATTATTATTATCCATGTTGTTCAAATACTTAATGCCAAAGAACAGTGCATGTCGGATATATTTATTTTTCATTAATGTGTGACATATCGTCTACTATATATGAAAAAACTGAATCACTTGAGTTGAAGCAGAATTGAAGCAGTTGCCCGCTTTGGCGAGTTGCACAGGAGAGTTAAGACGGTGGCGAGTTGCCCCGTGCAGAGTTGACACCCTGCCGACGCGGCAGCGTCTCGACGCAAAATGCATTTTATACCGTGTATTTTTTGCGGCCTAAACGCCGTAGCAATCCAATATTCACCACGTGGTAACACGTACTGGCGGGACAAAGAAAACGATGCGAAAGAAGAAAGCCGGTGGTTGAGTCGTAGCGTCCAACACACAAAGTCTCGAATTGTGCTCGAAATCGCATTGCCTGAACTGGGAGGGGACACGTTCGAACACGCTGACAACTTCGCACACAATGTTTGCCCAAAAAACATCAACAAAGCGAAATTGCCTGTTCTTACCGCTTTATAGCGCGCCTAGAAGATGAACAAATAAAATACGAATGACTTTGGAGACACATGTGTGATTCAAGTCTGATACACTGTTCAATATACGTTCAATGATTTTTTTTAATTCCCCCTATATGCATGTTCTTTTTTTCACGAGTTTATACATTTTTTGACCACTCACATATGTTGTAAGGCAATGGCGTAACACTAGTGTTTGTCGCGAAGAAATACACATATTTGTTTTATCCGGGTTGCAGAAATAAATTTTTCCGAAGGAGAAAAATTATGAATTGTAACAATGGCGAGATTTAATGATGCAGCTGGGTAAGGAAGAACATTGACCGACTGTTCCGCTTCGTAACTCAGCAAATACAAATCGTTCAATTCGACATTTTTTTTTCTCCTCGTCTACATGTCGCAAATATTTTCGCGATTTAATTGTTCCATCGTTTAATTGCGTAGTATTACTTGGATGATTTTTTTTTGAATACTAACACGCACTGGAATACACTCACATAAGTACAATCTCACTTTCTTCCGAAACCACTTCATCAACGACTGACCTGCCATCATTATTATCACGTTTTTCTTGCAGAATTAACTGCCCATTTTTCAATTCTCGATGCGTTTTGAGGCGATAATATTTTTTTTTTTCTGGTCTTTATAAACTTTAACGAACGTAAACGACACAAAACACCACAGAAAAATCGGCGAGAATAAAATGTGGGAACGCGACACTGGCAAGAGTATCGTTCTCTTACCGTTCGGCTTATATTAGAGGAAACACAAAAATGACCCGCCTGTGGTCATCGGATCAAGTTTGAGTGCTGTCACTCTCGCTCGCCTAGGAAACAGCAGTATAGTGGGGAAAAGAAAATTGGCTGATAGAAGACGATTCTTCAATGCCATATGTTGGCAAACATAGAAAAATAATAATGACGGTAAATCATTGGTAACCAATCACGGCCCAGAATTGTAGGCCGTTACTGGGCCAATGATTGGCAATCTTATTTTGGGCATACGTTGGATGAACAATGGCAAATACCACAAAATAAATCATTGGCAGCCAATGATAGCCGATAGCTGGTAGTCTATATTTGGCCAATCGTTGGCAGCAGTACATCGGCCGAATGTTGGCTGGATAACGGCAGATAATTAAACATCAGTAACGATGGCGCCCAATACTAACCCAATGACGGCCCAGATATAGGCGAGGTACGCTCGGCCAATTATCAATAAATATATATTGGCCAAGCCTTGGGCCTGTTGTCAGTGTTGGCAATTCCTACATGGGTAAGATGAGAATGTTTCTAATGTGCACAATTTTCTTTCAAACGTCCCTAACCGTCTCTATGCCAAACATAACCCTCGCGTCACAACTTGGTGTATACAGAAATTTGTCTTGACATGTTAAATTTTGAGAATAACATACTTACGTTATCGTTTTTGAAAAAGAAATGTGACCACGTTGCGGTTACAATTACTGCGTGAGACGAATAATGTTATATTGATGATCGACTGTGCATAAGTGTTTTCTGCTATATTCAGTTTGGCTTACATAAAGAAGTACCAGTGTTATTTTTTTCTTTCAAATCCATGCTACAAACAAACCCTTCGGTAATTCTGCTCGGTCCTTCAGCCGTTTTACTCTATCCTTTTCCGGTTCTGCTTAGTTCGTTCTTACCTGAAACAAAAGACACAAAAACTACGTCAACATTTGTATGTACACTGAAAGATGACTTAAGGAGGGCACTAAAATTGAAGGTTACGAAAAAATCTCAAAATATTTAGGTGATTTTCAGAAGGCTTGACGAAGAATGATCGTAGAGCAATAAGAAAAAAAGATAATTCAAGCTTGTAGTCTCTAGTTTTGAAATCCGGAGGTCAAATATTCTTATCATCGACCGTTTCTGAGCAAGCTTAAAGAGACCGACGGAAAAAATCAAAATTTTTGACTGCCTTTCAAGAGGTCCACGGGCTTAATCAAATTTTGTTCAGCAATGTCACCTTGAAGACTGTTTAGCTTGATTCTTCCTCTTTAGCTTTGAGGTTCTTTGAAAAAACTGCAAAAAAATGTCCTGAAGACGTGCAGCCGATTTTAAACCGCCAAAAAACCGCCATTTTCAAAATGGCGCCCCGGGTCTAAAAAAAATCGAATTTTTTTTTCCAAAACGCATAGTGAACCTTTATTTATCCCTTTTAAAATGCCGCCTTGGAAATCCGGAGATCTTTTTCTTTCACAGCGATATCAAACTTTTAGTGCGGCGCGAAATTTTTCTAGGTGTTTCCATACTTTCGGCCGGCAGTGTACATGCACACGATTAATTATACAACGCGGAGCGAAAGTCGAAAGAATATATTTTAAGCCATAAATCGCAAACACCTAAACGAGCAGATCTCAAACATCTTTTCCTTTTTTTAATCGTCCCGCCCCTCTCTAAACATCATACGTACGATTTAAACGATACTGTCTTTAAGTATCACTATCAGTCATGCCAAATTAAGAAGATGCGTAATTTACATAAATTCATATTGCGTTATACTACCACCGAGTATAAATACAATTATTACACTGGATGTTATTTTGTAATGTTCGCACTGGGTGCAATTAAAAGTTTTGAAAGCGAATGCGCGAGCGATGGGGCCGGTAGCACAAGACAAGAGCACCACACGGCATGATATGAGCCAAGTCTGTATCCTCCTGGCGCTCATCGTCTTCCGCAGCTTTTCGAATTCTTATCTTTACTTAATGAGATATATTTCCTGGACGTTCATATCTTCATCCCCGTGGCGGCTATTCGCTTGCATTACGATGTAATAATACACTCAGAAAAAAGATTTATTATGTGCTCATAAATTGGCACATTAGAACATAATTTATTGGAAATTAAGAAATGTTTACTTCTATGGAGACAGTTTTTATGTGATTGTAACTACAGCATTTATTCGGCGTCACTAAATATGTTTTTTTACGTGCCGATTTTTCACATCAATTAAAAGCCACATTTAAAATAGAACATTTAAATAAATATTTCCTCAAATCGAATAAATACTACTTCCCAATCACGAAAACCTCTTATTTCGCGAGTATGATACTAATGCGCGCATGCGCACTTTGCCCTTCAACGCGACGGGCCCGACAGCAGGCCGCTTGTCAGATGTAGCTCACGCATATGCTTACAATGTAGCTTCTTCCTATGGTAATGCTTTTGGCACAAGTGCAGTGTTGCGTTTCGGAAGTAAGAAACTCGAAAGTGAGGAATGATTTTAGTGTAAGTAAGAATATGAAAAGAAGAAGAGAAGAAGTGAGAAGAAAACGTTCAAGTGCGAACATAATGACGAACGAAATGACACAATTCCTCGAAAAAACCAGCTCGGGGATTATGAAGAATCCTATTAGATGTTAAGAAAAATTCTTGGTAAATCTTAAACATAAACTTGAATAAAAAAATCTCTTAGCTGTTAATAAAATCGTAGTAGGCCGACATACGAATAAAAAAACTTATTCGCCGGGAGACAAACTTCTTTGCCCTTAATAAATCTTTTTTCTGAGTGTAATGACAATACTAATAACAGAC